>CAKJTW010000032.1:17420000-18620000 GCA_917880005.1 Nanger dama | reverse complement strand
CTCTAGGGCGGGCGGGCTTCAGCAGTTGGGACACGTGAGCTCAGTAGTTGCAGCTCGTGGGTTCTAGAGCACAGGCCCAATAGGTTAGTTGCTTTGAGGGATGTGGGATCTTCCTGGATCAGGGATTGGACTTGTATCTCCTGCATTAGCAGATAGACTGTCCACCACTGAACTACCAGGGAAGCCCTTTAGAAATTTAAAAATTTTTATTTATATTTACTTTTAATTAATTAAATATTAGTCATCCCATGCAGCGAGTGACTTCTATTTTAGACAGTGCCAGTCTACCTTATGGGAGTTTAGAAGCCCTAGAATAGCCTGCCCTGGCTGGTTCTTTACTCTACTGGCTTATAATTAAAATTCCACAGTTAGACACTCCTTCTTTCACTAAGACTTTGACCCCTATGGATATGATATTATCCTGGGAGGGAGATGACCTGTAGCTTATCAACCACTGATGCTAATATGACTAATGGATCTGAATGATGTCTGGGGCTGGGGCCCTGAAATGGAGAGGGCACCACGAGATGGGGGACTTTGTAGAGGAAATGGGAGGGGGTGGTGACAGGATAGAGGTAGCAGAGGCCACCTGGGACTGTTTTACTCAAACTCTGCTGAGAACAGAAGTCAAATACAGTCATCTCTTAATATCTGGAGGGGATTACGGTTCTAGGATCCTCCACAAATACCGAAATTCACGGATGCTCAAGGCCCTTATATGAAATGATGTACTATAGCTGGCCTGTAGAAAGGTGGAGGAGGATGCCAGGGAAACTGGAACTGCGTTGCGGGGGGGGGGGTTGCGGAACCCGCAGAAGCAGAGCCCATGATAGCAAAAACCAGAGGTGGAAGCACTGGACTCACAATTTCCATTCATATATAGTTACTGTCTGCAAAACGAGAGCCAAAGGCAAGCATAAAAGACCAAGTAAGTCACAGAACCGAGCCCGTTTCCTGTTCCTCTGTTTGCCTTTGGCTCTTAGGCCAAGTCTCCAAACCACTGAGATGTTAGGGTGTCCTCTCTCTGATGTAGCCCAAATGGTGTTGCTGATTTAGTTGCTAAGTGGTCGCTCTTTGCAAACCCACGGTGGGTAGCCCGCCAGGCTCCTCTGTCCATGGGATTCCACAGGCAAGAATACTGGAGTGGCTTGCCATTTTCTTCTCTGGGGGATTGAACCCACATCTCCAACACTGGCAGGTGGATTTTTTACCACTGAGCCACCAGGGAAGCCCCATGTAGCCCAAATAGAAGCAGTAATAAACCACAGAACATAAAATGGTTTTTCCCTTTAATCTGATTATGAAATTTGGAGTTCAGTTCAGTTCAGTCACTCTAACTCTTTCCGACCCCATGGACTGCAGCACACCAGGCCTCCCTGTCCATCACCAACTCCCAGAGCTTGCTCAAACTCATGTCCATCGAGTCAGTGATGCCATCCAGCCATCTCATCCTCTGTCATCCCCTTCTCCTCCCACCTTCAATCCTTCCCAGCACCAGGGTTTTTTTCCAATGAGTCACCTCTTCATATCAGGTGGCCAAAATTTTGGAGTTTCAGCTTCAGCATCAGTCCTTCTAACGAATATTCAGGACTGATTTCCTTTAGGATGGACTGGTTGGATCTCCTTGCTGCCCAAAGGACTCTCAAGAGTCTTCTCCAGCACCACAGTTCAAAAGCATCAGTTCTTCGGTGCTCAGCTTTCTTTATCATCCAACTCTCACATCCATACATGACCACTGGAAAAACCATAGCTTTGACTAGATGGACCTTTGGTAGCAAAGTAATGTCTCTGCTTTTTAAATGCTGTCTAGGTTGGTCATAACTTTTCTTCCAAGGAGCAATCGTCTTTTAATTTCATAGCTGCAGTCACCATCTGCAGTGATTTTTGGAGCCAAAATATAGAGTCTGTCCCTGTTTCCACTGTTTCCCCATCTATTTCCCATGAAGTGATGGGATCAGATGCCATGATCTTTGTTTTCTGAATGTTGAGGTTTAAGCCAACTTTCTCACTCTCCTTTCACTTTCATCAAGAGGCTTTTAGTTCCTCTTCACTTTCTGCCATAAGGCTGGTGTCATCTGCATATCTGAGGTTATTGATATTTCTCCTGGCAATCTTGATTCCAGCTTGTGCTTCTTCCAGCCCAGCATTTCTCATGATGTACTCTGCATATAAATTAAATAAGCAGGGTGACAATATACAGCCTTGACATACTCCTTTTCCTATTTGGAACCAGTCTGTTGTTCCATGTCCAGTTCTCACTGTTGCTTCCTGACCTGCATACAGGTTTCTCAAGAGGCAGGTCAGGTGGTCTGGTATTCCCATCTCTTTCAGAATTTTCCAGTTTGTTGTGATCCACACAAAGGCTTTGGCATAGTCAATAAAGCAGAAGCAGATATTTTTCTGGAACTCTCTTGCTTTTTCAATGAACCAACAGATGTTGGCAATTGGATCTCTGGTTCCTCTGCCTTTTCGAAAACGAGCTTGAACATCTGGAAGTTCACGGTTCATGTACTGTTGAAGCCTGGCTTGGAGAACTTTGAGCATTACTTACTAGCATGTGAGATGAGTGCAATTGTGCGGTAGTTTGAACATTTTTTTGGCATTGCCTTCCTTTGGGATTGAATGAAAACTGACCTTTTCCAGGCCTGTGTCCACTGCTGCTCATCAAATTGTATTGTTGTGATTTCTGCTGGTGCCCCAAGCAAGTGAGTGCCTCCTTCTTAACATAGCCCTGCTTTAGGGTCTGAGTTGTAGGGCCTGTAGCCTATGTAATCCATTGAAAAGGCAGCTTACTGTATAAGCTTTCCTTGATGAAATATTGTGTACTTAACTTCCAAGACCTCTAGAGATGGAAGTCACCAGCCTCACTGGTAAACTATATCTACCCATGTTTCTTGAGATGAGGAAAGACTGAAAACGAAATCAAACTGAACACAAATCCTCTCTTCTTAAATGTCCTATAGGCTCACACTGGAGCAGCAGGTAGCACGGACTCTGGTCATTCCCAAGGGGCACAACGGAGATTGAACAGAAATCACAAGTCCACCAAAATTACCACAGGGACTGGCAACTGTGATATAAGCACAGCAAAAATGGTGAGAATTCTTATGCCTAGAAAGATGCAACACGAGAGAAATATAGGCAAGAAGACAGAATTTTGAACTTTTGACAAATCACTAGTTTGTCTGAACACGACACGGGTGAGGGAGTGCAGAGGAGAAGGTAGGTAACTCTAGGGCAGTGTAAAGAACTATTTCTGTCTCAGTCCATCAAGGTTCAGCTCAGTTCAGTAACCCAAATACTATGGACTAGGGGCTCCACAGCAGAAATTTATTTTTCCACAATTCTGCAGGCTGGGAAGTCCAAGATCAAGGCACCAGCAAATGCGGTGTCTGCTGAGGGCTTGCTTTCTGGTTTACAGACATCCTATCCCCATGTCCTCCTGTAGAGGAAGGGAAAAGAGAGCTTTGGGGTCTCTTTTCTAAGGGCGTCAATCTCATCTTCGAAGACTCATGACATAACAGCCTTCCAAAGGCCTCACCTCCAAACATCATCACATTGGGGATTGTTTTAATATATGAACTTTGTGGGGGACATAGACCTTGAGTCTACAGCATTCTGCCCCTGACCCTCTGAAATCCGTATCCTTCCTGCATACAAAATTCCTTCATTCCATCCCAGATACCTCTCAAAGTCTTATTTCAGCAACAGTTCAAAAGTCTACAGTCCCAGGTCTCATCTCGATATCATCTAAATCAGAAATGGGTGAGACTCAAGGCATGAGTCATCCTGTGGCAAATTCCTCCTCAGTTGGGAATCTCTGAAAACAGACAAGCTTGTGTTGCTTCTCAGACACAACGGTAGGACAGGCAGAGGCTTGACCTCCCATCCTGATGGAGAAACAGGAAAGGAGAAAGGGATGTCAGGTCCCAGCTCCATCTAAAACCGAACGAGGTAAGCAGCGTTGAGACTTAAGGCTCGAGCACACTGTGGTTCAACGCTCCCCCTTCCAGGCTTGCTAGCGTGGCAGTGTCTCGCCTTGCCACGTGTCTGTGGGACAGCGCCTTGGAGGCTCTCTGCTAAGGCTCTACCTGTGTCCAGACTATAGCTCTCTGCCAGGCTCTGTGCCATGATGGTTCTGTACGAGGACCTTCTGTCTTTCCCAGCAGGCCCTGTCCATGCCACGGTTCCACTTGATGCAGCCCAAACCAGGAGAATCTCTCTGCAGGGATCCCACACCTGGAGGTACCGCATGGGCATTCTGCCTCACCTGACCCAGAAAGATGCCCTCCCCCCCCCCTGACCCCTGCCGCTTTGAGAACACTCTGCTCCCTAGGCCTTTGCACTCTGGGCCTGTGATAGGAATAGTGTGTTTGATGACTTCTGAATTGCCTTCAGGGTCATCCTTCCGTAGTCTTGAGGAACAGTGATTGGCCTCAGATGGCTGATCCATAATCATTTCCTAGTAAACAGTCGCCTGGCCATCGTCTTCATTTTTTTGCCATATGGACAGGCTGAGAATCTTCCAAATCTTGAAATTCTGCTTTCCTTTTGCTTAACAATTCCATCTTTAAGTTTTTTCTCTCCTCTCAAATTTTACTATATGCAGTAGAGAGTGGACAAGCTGTACCTTCTACACTTTACTTAGAATAGCTTCAGCTATGCATCTGATTTCATCACTCATTAGTTTCATTTTCTGCAAAATACTAAAACACAAACACAGTTTAGCCAGGTTCTTTGGCACTTTATAACAGGGATGGCCTATTCTCTAGTTTTCAGTAACACATTCCTCATTTTCATCTAAGACCTCTCAGAATGACCTTTTCTGTCTATATTTCTACCAACATTCTGCTCATGGTTAGTTAGGTATTATTTAAGAAGACTAAGGCTGTCTCTACAGTTCTCTTTTCTTTCAGAACTCTCACCAGAATTACCTTTGTTATTGTTTTAATTGCTAAGTCATGTCCAACTCTTTGGGACCCCATGGACCTGGTCCATTTATCGCCATGTAGGATTTTTCTAGCATGCACCTCAAAATTCTTCCAGCCCTTGTCCATTATCCTCGTTACTCAATGCCTCCACATCTGAAACTCTAGTATTCTTGGCGTTCCCTGGTGGCTCAGATGGTAATCTGCCTGCAATATGGGAGACCTGGGTTCAATCCCTGGGTTGGGAAGATCCCTTGGAAAAGGGAATGGCTACCCACTCCAGTATTCTGGCCTGGAGAATTCCACAGACAGAGGAGCCTGGCAGGCTACAGTTCATGGGGTCGCAAAGGGTCGGACACAACTGAGCAACTTTCACACATACACACCGCATTTTAAAATATTTGCTACAGCAGCATCCCACTTCTCAGTAGCGGTTTCTGTCTTAGTCTGTTCAGGTTGCTATAACAAAAACACCAGAGGCTGGAGGGCTTATACTATTTCAAATGTCTCCACATGCATGCCGAGTCACTTCAGTCATGTTTGACTCTTTGCAATCCCATGGACGGTAGCCCACCAGGCTCCTCTGTCTGTAGGATTTTCCAGACAAGAGTACTGGAGTGGGTTGCCATGCCCTCTTCCAAAGGATCTCCTTGACTGGGGAATCGAACACGTGTTTCACATCCCTTGCGTTGGCAGGCAGGTTCTTTACCTCTAGCGCCACCAGGGAAGAACTTCATATAGCTCTGCTGCTGCTGCTGAGTTGCTTCAGTCGTGTCCCACTCTGTGTGACCCCATAGACGGCAGCCCACCAGGCTCCCCCATCCCTGGGATTCTCCAGGCAGGAATACTGGAGTGGGTTGCCATTTCCTTCTCCAATGCATGAAAGTGAAAAGTGAAAGTGAAGTCACTCAGTCGTGCCCGACTCTGTGCGACCCCATAGGCGGCAGCCCACCAGGCTCCCCCGTCCCTGGGATTCTCCAGGCAGGAACACTGGAGTGGGGTGCCATTTCCTGAAGTCACTCAGTCGTGTCCGACCCTTAGTGACCCCATGGACTGCAGCCTACCAGGCTCCTCCATCCATGGGATTTTCCAGGCAAGAGTACTGGAGTGGGGTGCTGTTGCCTTCTCTGTCATATAGCCCTGGAGGCTGGTAATTCCAAGGTCACGGCATCAGCAGATTTGTTGTCTGGGGGAACCGTCTTCCTGGCTCATAGACGGCATCCTCTTGCTGTGTCCTCAAGTGGCAAAAGGCACAACTTTATGTTGTCCTTTAAGGAGCACTAACCCCATTCCTGAGGGCCCCACCTTCACGACCCAATCACCTCTCAAAAGTCCCACTTCCTAAAACCATCACGCTGAGGGTTAGGTTTCAACATATGAATGGCGGAGCCACAAAGCATTCATTCTATGGTGATTATTTAATACAGTGTAGCAGTGAGGCGGGATGATTTAAGAGCCTTTTATCTCCATGCCGAAGGGTGCAGAAATAAAGAGCTCAACAATGTTTAAATGGAAAATGACAGTTCCATAATGAATGGTTGACTGGAGGAAACGAGGGTGTTTAAAGCTGATCTCCTGAGATAAGCAGAGAGGGGCTCCACCTCCTTCCCATAAGGATCCCTCTGAAAAGGGACGCTAGACCAGTCTTGCCACAAATCTTTGGGTTTATCTCATTCAGCCACTCTTGCTGTGGAACAGAGGTGAGCTAATCTCCTAAGTGAGTTTGCCATTTATCCACGTTTGACACAAGTAGTTTTTCCACATTAGTGTTAAAACAGGCTGAGAAACACAGACCTCCCTGGGAAGAAGTGGTAGCGGCCCCATATGGCAGCAGTAAGCCCAAGCCTATGGGGTGGGGGCTGGAGTTCAAATGCACTAAGAGCTGTTTTTACACTGATCCACTCTAAGTCTTTG
Source organism: Nanger dama (assembly GCA_917880005.1). Taxonomy (NCBI): domain Eukaryota; kingdom Metazoa; phylum Chordata; class Mammalia; order Artiodactyla; family Bovidae; genus Nanger; species Nanger dama. Next base: position 18,613,158 of record CAKJTW010000032.1, on the reverse strand, counting down.
AGTGCAATGGCTGATTATTGGGTCAACAAACATAAAAAGCTTTGTCACTGGCCCAAGTTTGAACCAGAAGCAACATGTCTTTCACGAGCATTTAAAGATGAAAGATCTAAGATTAAAACAGAAAATCTTGGTCACAGTATGCACCGTTTGAGGGTCTTTGTTCACACGTGTTTTGCCCTAAAAGAAAAAGTAAAGCAAGAAGATCTACGAAATGTCCTTGATCTTTTTCTCAGCCCAGGGTTGTAAACCCTGAGTTACCTCATGCTTCCACTACAGGAACTGTAGCGTAGGGTTTCCAATGGGACTTTCAGCTTGTAGCTTAGTAAAATGATGACACTCATATATGGTGGTGTAGTGAACAAAGGTTCAGGGAACATTTGACTGAGTGCACGTTTGACCATATCATCCTTCTTAGACCCTTAAGACACATCTGAGCCTCTCTATTACCTGCAGGATGGGGGCGGGGGTCTCCTGGTTAGTACCTACAACTCTTGCCTTTGCTTCTACCCCCTGAGGTTCTTCCAGTTCTTCAAACGCTTCATGCTTTCTTGTAATCCCACCCCTTACATGCACTGTTAGCTCACAGTCATATGCACCGTCCCTGCAAAACCAACCTCGACAGCCCTTGAATTAGCTTCTCCTTTGCACGCTGTGCTACATTGCATTATAGCATCCACCGAATCCTACTGAAATTACCTCCCAAGTCAACTGTGAGCTTCCTGGAAGCCAGCGCTGGGGGCTAGGTTGCAGTGTCTGTCCCTACACTTTCCCAACACCTAATCCAATGCCAGGCACAAAAGGAGTATCAGGTCCATAAATGCTCAATGAGGGAACAAGTGATTTCAATTAACTGTGCGTGATGGAGAGCTTTTTGACAAAGGTGCATCCCACATTTTCTCTTTGGCAGAGTACTATGAGACTGCCTTGTTATCAGCTCCACATAAGGGATAGTCCTAAACCCCCTGATTTCCTTAAGACAGAAAGAAAGTAAGAAGGAAATCGCTCATACACTTTGGGAAAAGAACGAAGAAGAAGGGACGGAAGGAAGGTAGGAAGGTCCTCGGCTTCTGAAAGTCTACCTCAGGCGCAAGAGAAGAGATTATTTACATTCTGCTTGGAGACTTGACCCATGAACATAAAGAAAGAAAGTGACTGAAATTTATTACTTTACATTCATAAGATGAAAAGGAGTCTTTCAGCTCCTCATTGGTCAATAGACACAAGTTATATTTCAACCATAAACCTTTTCTAAAGGAGCCCAGAGGTGTAGGCAGGAGCTGCATTAGACAATGGGAACCAAGCTGCACCTATTGAGAAGTGCCTGATTAATTAGCCTATTGCCCAATACCTCCGCTTTTCATTTTTTGGAAATGAATAAGCTGTATTATTAGTCTCCACTGGACTTATTGTGCCTCACGGGGACTGAGGCCCCTCTTGAAAGGGCCGCTCCTTGTCCTCCTCCTCTCGCTGTGCAAAGACAAAGCCCCGTGGAGAAGGAGGACCAGGACAAGCCGCCCTCCCAGGACGCCGGGACGATGTCAGGGAGTGACCGGTGCAGAGGCGGGCAGGGCCGCCCGCGTGGTGGAGAAGGCTGTCTCTGCTTGCACCTCTCTGAGACAGCTCCTCAGGTGCGGCTGGATTTGGGACTGCCAGCAGCTGTGTTTAGGGGTGCATTTGTCTTATCTACCCACATCCTTTGAGGATTTCAGGGCAGGCCATTTTTATCTCTCTTAATGAATGCTCTGGCGGTTTCTGAACACGGGGCTGTGTCTGCATGCCCCGAGGAGTATTTATTTTCACCGCTGTTGAGATTTACTAGGACACGTATTCACGAACTCCTTTTGAATGTCTTTTTTCTCTGACCATCCCTCCAGTTCAGACCTGAACAGGAAGACAACTGCAGGGACAAAAGTTTCTGCCCGGAAGTTGTGGTTTCCTGGTTTTCTCCCCTTTTTTTTTCCTTCACACCTTAACAGCTCATCAGTCACCTCTGCATACTATTTGTAGTCCTTAAACAGTTTGCAAATCTGTCCCCTAGGTTGGTTAAATAAATATGTCACATCAGTTAAAAATCAGGTTATACAAATTCACTTAGTGGAATAGGGAAATAAGATATATAGAGTGGAAAAATCAGGTTACAAAAATAGTTTGAGTAAATGATTACATATGTTCGCATATATGATCTTGAAAAAAAAATCTAATAATATACACACAAAAATAATCATGCTTATTCCTGGACTGGAATTAAAGAGTTTGGGAATTCTGGAAGGTTGTTTTATTTCATACACATTTAAAGTTTTTTCCAATGAGCTTGCATTAACTTGCATAATCTGGAAAATAATACAAAATTTTAAGGAAATGAAATGTACCCATGCTAATAGGGGAAAACAAGTCTTCCTTCTCCTCTCTCTTCCTGTCATCACGACCATGGTTCATTGCTCATTGTTTCCCTCATCTACAAAAATTTCTTTGCATGTTACCCTCTGTTTAATCTTCCACCTTTATTCACTTTCTTTCAGAAAAGTCTTTCTGTAAAGGAAATCTGACCAAGTAACTCCACTAAATGCTCCAAGGTTTCCTGTAGAATGAGTGAGTGAGTGAAAGTCGCTCAGTCCTGTCTGACTCTTTGCAACCCCAGGGCCTATACAGTCTATGGAATTCTCCAGGCCAGATTACTGGAGTGGGTAAGTCTTGGCCTTCTGCAGGGGATCTTCCCAACCCAGGGATTGAACCCTGGTCTCCCACACTGCAGGCAGATTCTTTACCAGTTGAGCCACAAGGGAAGCCTAAGAATATTGGAGTGGATACCCTATCCTTTCTCCAGGGGATCTTCCAGGCCCAGAAATTGAACCAGGGTCTCCTGCATTGCAGGTGGGTTTTTACCAAATGAGCTATCAGGGAAGCCCTCCTCTAGAATACAGCAGTTCAAAACCCTCAGGCTGATGGTTGAAATGCTTCAGAACCTCAGCAGCATCTGAGGGTCAATGCCAACTCCTGGGTTTCCAATCCTGGTCAGCGGTCACTGGAAGGTAGGCTGAGTCTTTCCTGCTTTGAATGCAGCGTCCCCTTCTCCTCCTTCTCGCCTTTCCCCTGCCCTCACCCACCTCCTTTATCTCTGACCCAACCCTCAAGAGTCAACCCCAGCATCACCTCTCACGGGAAGGCTTTCTCGCCTGGAGTTAGGGGTCTTTTCTTGTTCATATCTCTATATGAGCACTTACAACATCTCATAATTATTACTTTGGGTGTCTGTTTTCCACACCTGAAGGGAAGGAGGATCCTCTGTCCAACTCTACTCAGCTCTCAGAGCAGTGTCAGGCACCAGTAGGTGCGTAATAGACATTAAAGATAGACTATACCCTTGGCTGGTGTGGACGGGATGTGAGCGTGTGAGGGAATCGGTTCTACTGATTTACTGCTGTGACTGTGCCGCTGCGGCTGCTAAGTCGCTTGCTTCAGTCGTGTCCCACTCTGTGTGACCCCATAGACGGCAGCCCCCCAGGCTCCCCCGTCCCTGGGATTCTCCAGGCAAGAACACCTGAGTGGGCTGCCATTTCCTTCTCCAGTGCGTGAAAGTGAAGTCACTCAGTCGTGTCCCACTCTTAGCAACCCCATGGACTGCAGAAACTATTAATTCTTCATTAACCAAGTTTAGCCTTTCTGTTTCCTCAGAGGATAGTAACGCCCTCGAAAATGGTAAGGTAATTGACCGTGTCAGCATTTATCCACTTTATACACGTGGGGCGTGAGGAGGTGTGTTTTATAGACACATTTCAATACACTTCCCCTCTGCAGCAAGGTAAGTCTGGATAAGTGAAGGTTACCTGGGGCCATGGGTTGAATTGTGTCCCCCTTGACCACCTGACCTGCCTCTTGAGAAACCTGTATGCAGGTCAGGAAGCAACAGTGAGAACTGGACATGGAACAACAGACTGGTTCCAAATAGGAAAAGGAGTACGTCAAGGCTGTATATTGTCAACCTGCTTATTTAATTTCTATGCAGAGTATATCATGAGAAATGCTGGGCTGGAAGAAGCACAAGCTGGAACAAGATTGCCGGGAGAAATATCAATAACCTCAGATATGCAGATGACACCATCCTTATGGCAGAAAATGAAGAAGAACTAAAGAGCCTCTTGATGAAAGAGAAACAGAAGAGTGAGAAAATTGGCTTAAAGCTCAACATTCAGAAAACGAAGATCATGGCATCTGGTCCCATCACTTCATGGGAAATAGATGGGGAAACAGTGGAAACAGTGCCAGACTTTATTTTGGGGGCTCCAAAATCACAGCAGATGGTGATTGCAGCCATAAAATTAAAAGACGCCTGCTCCTTAGAAGGAAAATTATGACCAACCTAGATAGCATATTAAAAAGCAAAGACATTAGTTTGCCAACACAGGTCCGTCTAGTCTAGTCAAGGCTATGGTTTTTCCAGTGGTCACATATGAATGTGAGAGTTGGATGATAAAGAAAGCTGAGTGCTGAAGAACTGATGCTTTTGAACTGTGGTATTGGAGAAGACTCTTGAGAGTCCTTTGGACAGCAAGGAGATCCAACCAGTCCATCCTAAAGGAGATCAGTCCTGGGTGTTCACTAGAAGGACTAAAGCTGAAGCTGAAACTCCAATCCTTTGGCCACCTGATGTGAAGAACTGACTCATTGGAAAAGACCCTGATGCTGGGAAAGATTGAAGGCTGGAGGAGAAGGGGACGACAGAGGAGGAGATGGTTGGATGGCATCACCGACTCAATGGACATGGGTTTGGGTGGACTCCAGGAGTTGGTGATGGGCAGGGAAGCCTGGCGTGCTGCAGTTCATGGGGTCGCAAAGAGTCAGACATGACTGAGCGACTGAACTGAACTGAACTGAACTGAATTTATATGTTGAAGTCCTAGCTCCCCGTGCCTCAGAGTATGACCTTATTTGGAAATAAGCTTTTTGCTGATGTAATTAGTTAAGTTAAAATGAATTCATTAGGGTGGGATCACAATCCAATATGAGTGATGTCCTTCCAGAAGGGGGAATTTGGACACACACTCTCAGAGGGAGAACACCATGTGAAGATGAAGGCAGAGCTGGGGGGGCGCTTCTGCAAACCAAGAAATGCTAAGAATTGCCGGAAAACCACCAGAAGTTAGAGGAGAGGCACAGATTTTGTGGCTCAGATGGTAAAGAATCTGCATGAAATGCAGGAGACCCAGGTTCAGTCCCTGGGTTGGGAAGATTCCCTGGAGAAGGAAGTGGCTACCCACTCCAGTATTCCTGCCTGGAGAATCCCATGGACAGAGGAACCTGGAGGGCTACAGTCTGCAAAGAGTCAGATATGACTGAGTAACTTTTACTCACTCTCACAGATTTTCTTCAGAGCTCTTAGAAAGAACCAACCAGTTGACACCTTGATGTCTGACTTTAAGCCTCCAGAATTGTGAGATCATAAATTACTGTTGTTTAAGCAACTCAGTTTGTGGTACTTTTTACAGCAATCCTAGCAAATGAATACACTCAGGGACCCTTAAGTGAAATTTCAGAAAGAAGCACTATATCCTAAACCTCCTCTGTCGATCGAATGCTCATTTATGTCCCAGCATCCGGCATGATTATGGCTTAATTTGCAAATGGAAAAGGGAAGGACCTATTCTAGCTCTTTTGAAAATTTCATTATGGATGTTATTTTCTTCTTTCCTAAACTTTTCAATATTTTCAACTGAGAAAAACAACGTATCTGAATTTAAGTAATGTAGAAATAAATTCAAGGGTTAAGGACAGACTGAAAAATAAGTTCCCTGCTTACTCTCAGCTACTCAGCTCCCTCCCCAGAGCCTGCCTCTTTTACATCTGTGCATACTTATATTTCATTTTTCACACTAATGATCTTATACTCTAAATATCATTCTGGCTGTACCTTGATTTGATGGCGGAGCTTTCACTGTTGGAGAGGACTCTTTATTAGAATACACACATATCCCTCATTCTTCTTGTGGACTGCATTTTGTTTCCTGGATGGATGTTTTCTGCCTGTTGTTAATAACTTCTTAGCCAGCTTTTCTTAATCAAAACAAGAAGAAAACATTTCCAAAGTTCTCTTTGCAGCCTGGACTGAGCCTGCCCACAGCTCTTATCCCATTAAAGAGATGGATCCTTTCTTTGTCACCAGGGGTTGTTAGACGTGCTTTAAAGCCTATGGTTTAAAGCTGGCTTTTCTTATGTTTTTACACAGGTATCTCCAAAGCACAGAAGCTTATGTTTGGGGTAGGACTGACCGGTCTTGGCTTACTAGATCTTGTTTCAACGAGTTTTTCTTCTCCAGTGGGCTCTGATAGAAATGACCAATTAGTTACATGTTGGGCCAGATGAAATGTGAGACCACATGCATTAGTCAAAACCTTTGAGTAATGTGTCCATTACCTTCCTGGGGCTCAAGGGCCATCATTCACTTCCCAAATGCTACTGCCTTGGGATTTCAGGACTCACCTGACTTCTCTCTGCCTGTATTTCTTGACTCTTCCCTACATTTTCACAGAGACAATGGTAAATGCTTCTGGTTCAACAAGATTCTGTTTGCATTCATCATCTATTTTCCCAAAGTAAGTTAATAAAGCCATTCAGCTGTACTATAACTACATGCTACTTCATATGTTAGATAATCAGGAAATTGGATACGATAAGTATGCTAAGATATTCTGGGGCTTCCCTGGGGGGCTCAGTGGTAAAGAATCTGCCTACCAATGCAGGAGACACGGGTTCAATCCTGGCTAGGGAAGATCCCCTGGGTAGGAAATGGCAGCCCCCTCTAATAGTCTTGCCTAGAAAACCCCGTGGACTAGGACTAGGACCAGGACCTCATAGTCGCTGGCAGGCTACAGTCCATGGGGTCACAAAGAGTTGGATACAACTCAGCAACTAAGCAACAACAAGAGATTTTTCAGGCAATGGAAAATAACCAGCACAAGAATTTCATGCCTGGGAGAAGGGAACTCGAGGGGAGCCCCGCTGTTGGAAACAAAGCCCTAGATGTCTACGTAGGTGTGTGGGATGGTCGCTCATGATTTTATGGCTGAGAGCTGGACTGTACACGTGTCAGGCAGAACCATCCAATCCTTACCAAACATCTGCTGCCCTGGGGGTGAAACTGAAACAAATATAAAAAGGTTGAGCAGTTCTGGAAGGTAAATATGTGACTATTTAAACTTAAATTAACAAAAATTAAAATGAAATTTAAAATTCAGTTCCTCAGTCATGTTCAAGTGTTTGACAGCTGCTAGTGTATTGCGTGGTGCAGACATAGAGCACTTTCCTCAGTGCAGGGCGTGTTATTGCGATCTCACGTCTCTATGATGCAAAGTTCACAATGTCCAGCAGTCAATAACAGATCAGTAGATGTGCAAAAACACAAACAAACTAGGATTGTGTGATCCACAGTAGACAATGAAATAAATAAGAAAAAGAAAACCCTCCTGATTTTAAGGTGGACCAAGTGTTGAACCTAGAAGGTAAAAAAATCCAAAACATATGTGTTTTACAAAACAAAACAAAATTTCAAAAAATAAAATTATACTTATTAATTTTTAAAAAATGTCCTAATGAATGAATATGTAAGGATCTTAGGAGAGAAATAGGTATCAGAAAAAGAGTCAAGTGGAAATTCTAAAATTGTGCTATACCTGAAATGAGTCACTCGCTGGAGGGGCTTAAAGTGAAGATGGAAGAAGACTCAGTGAAGCTGGGAACAGGTCAGTAGAAATCATCAAAGAGAGAAAAAGGATTAAGGAAAAATGAACAGAGGGTCAGGGGCCTGTAGAAGAGTATCAGACAAACAGTGCAACACATGTGTGATTCATGTCCCAGAAAGAATAGAGAGCAAGGATGGAAAAAAAAATATCTGAAGCAACAGTGGTCAAGCATTCCAGATTTTTGAAAAATGACCTACAAATCCAAGAAGCTCGAGAATAAAGATAAAGAAAATCCTACGTTGGAACGTCAAAGTCGAACTACTCAACACTGAACAGAAAGACAAACTTTTGAAAGCAGGTAGGAAAAAAAGACAAATTATATACAGGGAAGCTAAGTTAAAAATGACTGCTAATTTTTCATCAGAAGCAACAGAGGCTAGAAGACCATAAAGCAATATTTTTCAGGTATTGGATGAAAAATCCTGCCCATCCAGAATCCTATATGAAACCAAAATATTCTTCAAAATATAAAGACATTCTTAGAGAAATAAAATCTGAGAAAATTCATCACCAGCAGACCATGGTAAAGGATGTCCTTCAGTCCAAAGGGAAATAATACCAGATGGGAACCACAGAAAGAATGAAAAGGAAGAGAAATGATAAATAATTGAATACATCAATTATTGTATATTCATTCAGTGGATTAATACTTAGTAATAAAGAGCAGAACTATTGATAAATACAGTAACACGGATTAAGCTGACAAAAAGAAGCCACAGACAAAAGACTTGCTGCTACATGATTCCATTTACATGACATTCTAACAGGAAAAACTATCTATAGAGATACAAGTAAAATCTATGGTATATCGGGGGTGAGGCATAGGAGAATGACATAAACCAGTGGGGCAACACTTTCTGGGGCGGGAGATGGGAATTCTCCATGGCTTGATTAGGGTAGTGGCTGTGTACACTGTTTAAAATCATTAATCTATTCACTGAAATACGTGAATTTTATAGCAGATAAATGAACAAGGTGGGTTAAAGTTTTAAGCTACCTTCTCAGCAAGGTTTTCCCCTCTATTTAAAGCTGAAGCCCACTACTAATTTTTAGTTTTCTCCCATATATATATATAATGGTCCCATATTTATATCATGATCTAACATACTGTATATTCTATTTGTGTTGTTTTATCCTCCCTTCTAGAATGTAACTTCCACGTGGGCAGAGACTTTTGCCCATTTATTTCTTTTCTGTGAACAGTGCTAAGAACACCACTTGGCACAAGCCCTCTCTTCACTCACCATCTCCCAGAGTTTGCCCAAGTTCATGTCCACTGCATTGGTGATGCCATCCAGCCATCTTACATTATACACAATGTAATAAATGTTGAATGAATGGATGGATGGATGGATGGATAAATGAGTGAATGAATTGACTTCCTCTACTGTTATAAAATGTAAAATTGAGTAGATAGGCTAAAATAAAGATACACTGAAATATTATGAGGCTCAGGACACTATATTTTAGTCTAACTGCAAGTTAAAAGGCAAGACACCTGAGTAAAAAAGTGACATGGACTAAACGTGTAAACAGTTGGCACAGACGTGAGACACTTCAGGCTTTCAGGTGAACTGTCGATGCCCACAACAAATATTTCCTTAGCTTTTTTTTTTTTTTTTTGTACTTTACCCACTAGAAAATAGGGGTATAACTTGGGAGTTAGGAAAATAACAGGGGGAAGTGGAGCTGAAGTTGGCAAGGGATAGATACAGATGAGTGAGCTGCTACTGATCTTCCCGAGACCTACCACCCGAAGCCCCTTTTTGTTCTTTTATAAAATCAGTAAGAATAAACTCTCTTGAAACTGTGGACATTTTGCCACCTGGGCCTGACATATCTCTGGTTATAAAAAGTACAGAGAAGCACTTGCGGGGCATAATCTTAGAATATGAGAGTGGCCTCAGTTCTCAAGAGGTAGGTGCCTCATCTAGCATCACACTCCAGACGACTGAGAAAAATCCCCCAGGTCCACCATATGGGAAGCTCCGCCCTGTTGAAGACAGGGGACTCATTCAAGGTAAAAGGACATTTGGAAGGGGCGTGGGGTGAAGTATCCCACAGCGCTGTTCACGCTCCTGTCCTGAGAGTCACACCTGTTCAACGCAAAGAGCGAACCGGATTCCAGGCTTCAAGTGAGGGCATGTTTATTCCAGGTCATAGCTGAACAAATGAGATTCCAACACCCAGAACCATCAAGATGGTTCTGGAAGTACGCACCCTCACCGGTACCTCCTCCAAGGCAAACGGCCGCCTCACGGCGACCTCTCCCACAGGGACCACATTCTAAGGGGTACTGTCCCCTGAGGTCCCCTCCCACCCGCCATCATGGTCATAGCTTCTCCAGCTCCAAAGTTCAGAAAGCAGGTACCTTTCTGTATTCTTGTCGTTCAATAATAACAACAGTCTTCTCTTCCTTTTCATCCTTCTTTCTTCCCTGATGCCAGTCCCTCACCCCCATTAGAGAATATTTAAAGAAACTGGAGATTAAGACTCGGGGATGGGGGGAGTGGAGGGGAGAACTCATACTTCTCATTCCATGACCTTCTGACTGTCAGAGTTACAAATGCCAGGAGTCAGCTCTTCCAACGGAAACGAAAGGAATCCAGGAGGTTCTTGTAAAAGTACTTGCTGTTCAGTCGCATGGTCATGTCTGACTATTTGCGGCCTCATGGCCTGCAGCACGCCAGGCTTCCCTGTCCTTCACCATCTCCTGGAGTTTGCTCAAACTCGTGTCCATTGAGTAAAAGTAGAGAAGACATCAGAAAAGAAGGGCATGGTGTGGAAGAGCTTGTGTGAGACAGGGTGGTTGGAAAGGGGCCCGGAAAGAGGGACCAGGGCGAGACTGGATGGAGAGGGGTGGGGAGAGGATGAAATAACCTTGAAGATTCTCAGAGAAGAAAGAGGGACCAGAAGTCCTCCCTCCCCCACGCAGGGAATATCTAAGATTTACCAGGGAGTTGCTGGGAGTGGGGGATGGGGAAGATGTGCTGATGGTGCTTTGAACCAAGTGGAGAAAAGTTGGCTGGGGTAACAAGACACCATGACATTTTTGACTTATTTCAACAGTATATAGTCTGGGACACTGTGAGGGAATTTTGGGGTTTCAGCTTATACTTGTGGTGTTACCTTGCTTATCTCCGTGTATAAGACAGAGGTGGAGGAGATGGAAAAGTGAACCCCGAGGTAGCAGGTGTGAGTGTGTGTGTGTTCGCACTGTACTTGAACCAACTTTAGCTCTGCACGAGGAACCAGAGCTGCCTCCCCCTGCCATCACGGCTGCATTTCCAGGGAACCTCAGACTGTCCAACCACACTAAGAGTGCCCTGAGTCCCTGTGCCCTGCCCCAAGTCTCGAAGCCAGCCACCTTTCTGGAGGAGAGAGGATCTTCTTTTCAACCCCATAAACACTTGTAGAGTGTTCAAAGTGCACAACATCACGAGCTGGTTGTAAATACCAGTATCTAGAAGTCAGCAAAGCAGTTCTGGTGAAAGGTATCTTACGCCAAGATCAAAAGGCCAGGTCAGTGTGACTGAAGAGGGTGTTAACTCTCAAGCCTGCCTCCTGCTCAAGCCCTGCAGCCCATAGGCCTTCTGCTGTTCCTTAAACACCGCTCTGCCCCTCATTCTCTCTGCCCCAAGGCTCTGACTCCTGGACTCCCGGGTCGCAGCTCCCGAGGCCTCTCGACCGGAAGGGTCTCATGCCACACTAGCCACTTCCGCTTCTTGATGGCACTTGGCACTCTCTGGTTACAGCCTAGTGTCTCTACTTGCTTTCTTGGCTTCCTTGTGTCCCCTCCACTGGAACACAAGCTCCACGAGAACAGACAGCTTGTCCATCCTCTTCTGTACCAAGGACAGTCTGGCTCATAGAAGTTCTCAGTAAGCACTCATCGAATGAATAAACATGCCCATGGATGTAGGGTTTGTGTCTTTTATGTTACATAGAAAGCAATTTTCTCCACTAGGTACTGATTCAGCAGTCTCTCCCCAGCCCTACCATTGTATACAATGATGAGAAGAAAGTGAAAGTGTTAGTCGCTCAATCGTGTCCAACTCTTTGGGACCCCATGGACTGTAGCCCACCAAGTTCCTCTATCCATGGAATTCTCCAGGCAAGAAAACTGGAGTGGGTTGCCGTTTCCTTCTCCAGAGGATCTTGCCTATCCCAGGGACCAAACCAGTGTCTCCTGCCTTGCAGGCAGATTCTATCTGAGCCACCCAGGGAAGCCAAATACAATGATGAGGACGGTCCTCACCAGATCAGAGAACAGTGATAGGTGTTAGAGACCCACCCCAAAGAGCAATGCTCTTTAAGGAGGAAGTAGGTATCTGTGGTTCACTTTTGCTGTGTGGTCAGGAGAAGGCTCAGAGCCCCCCAGGTGAGTTCAAAGGCCCCTCTGTTTGCTGGGTGGAATAATTCTTACTATGAGGCACACACTAGAATTCGCAGGCAGGGAAGGCTTGGCTCTGCCTTGGATTTATCTCTAAACTTTCCCTCCAAGACTGGCGTGGACTCTTTCTGGGGAGGAGGGGAGGTTAGTGCTGGGGAGCGGATCCAGGCTGGCTGTTGACTGAGCAGTCCCACCGCCCCCACCCCTACCCCCCACCCAGCCCTGCTCAGCTTTTCAAGGCTCCCTGACTGCCTTTGATCACTCAACCAGTAACTGCTGCGGGCAGCAGCCTGAGTCTGTGTTCAGAGCCTCACACAGAGAGGCTGTGAAAACCTCTTCTTTCTGTGGAGCCCAGACAGCCAGCTTCAGTCCAGGGCTACGGAGTCAGAGCCTCCAGGAAGCTGAGTTACGCAGGGTCAGCCAAACTTCCTGTTGCCTCCACTCACATCAGCCTTTCCAGGCCCCAGCCCCTTCCCCTCCGTCCTTCATGGCTCCACATTTAGGAAAAGGGGAGCCAGCCTGCGCTGCCCAGCCCCCAACCCTCCTCTCTACTGATAGAGCAGAACCAGGAGGTGAAGTGGGGTGAAGAGGGGCAGTGGGGGGGTTGCTGTGGGAGGTGGAGGCGGTGAAGACTGGAGGCCCAGCCATGTCTTTCCCTCTTTATGAGCTGCAACTCTGGGCAAGTCACTTCTCTCCCAGCTCAATTTCTTTCCTTGCAAATCTGTACTAAAAATCCTCAATATCTCTAGCTCAGAGTATCTCTATTTTCAAAAGAGGTGGTGGGCAGTGTACAGTCTTACCCAGCCTTCTAAACTGAGATGTTCACAGTTCACAGTTCTTTAGGAGCTAGTCTGGGCAATGAAAATCTAATTTATAATCGGCTCTTAATGGCCAATTAAGGGCATCCCGGCAGCTCAGCCAGTAAAGGATCTGCCTGCAAAGCAAGAGACCCAGGTTTGATCCCTGGGTTGGAAAGACTCCCCTGGAGAAGGGAATGGCAACCCACTCCAGTATTCTTGCCTGGAGAATCCCATGGACAGAGGGGCCTGGCAGGCTACAATCCATGGGGTCACAAGGAGTCAGACACGACTGAGCGACTAACACACACATTTAATAGCCAAACGTGACTTCAAGGGTTACACCATCTGGGTAACAGATTCCATTTCTGTCTGGTCTCTTCCGGGACATCCAGCCTCAAGAAGAAAGCGTTTAAGGTGAGGATTTCAGGTGTCAGGCTGACCTCTAGAGGCAATGCCTTGGGGGAGAAGAGGCTTTGAAACACTCAGATCAGTTTTGACAGTTGTCCTTTTGACTCCTACATAAAGCCGACCTCCCTCCCCGCCAACCCTTCCCAACCCCACAGCCACCAGAGGCTCATATAATCTGGACAGGCCGCAGCTGGTTGAGACACCACTGCCCCTGTTATACCGCTAGCTCTTTTGCAGCTCTTGTCTCATCAAAACTCTTGGTTCAGTTTTTCTTTTAAACACTCAGATTACAAGTTGCAGAGACCAGGCCGACGTGGGCAGCCCCAAACAGAAGTCTTATCATCTGGCTTTGGCAACTTCCTGTCCTCTGCGCCTCACTGTGGGAGCAGAAATAAAGACTCACAGACTCTCAGAGGAGATGGGAAGTCAGAAGGAGGCAGGCCCACCGGTCCTCAATGTCCCCAGCCAGTGAACAGGCTTACTGAGCACCCACTCTGTACAAGAGGCTGTAGTAGGGGCTGGGGGGCATATGATCGAGATGCTGAGCAAGACCTCTCCATCGCTCGCCCTGAGAGAGGGGAGGTGGGCAAGGACACAGGCGGTTGGGCTGCTCGGGTAAGCAGAATGGAGGTGTTCGCATGGGGGAATCGTGGAGAGGACGGGGCTGTTGGCCAGGCCTGGGAGAATCAGAAGAGGCTTTGGGGTAGAGGAGGAGTTCTGAAGGAAGATGAGAGGGAGCGGGCAGATGATCACAGAGCTGGGCGAAAAGACGTTGGGGGCGGGGCTGACAGCACGTGCAGGGCAGAGAGGCCAGGAAGGAAAAGAGGCGGGAAGGGAGCAGGGGAGACTGAGGGGGTGGAGTGGGGGCTGAGGAGGCCCAGGGCCGGGCTGAGCTCAAGGTCAGGGCGACGGAAGACGAGGCGGGAGCCAGCAGCCCGAGCCCGGTCGGGAGGGGCCTCTACCTTGAGAGGAGTCAGGGCTTCCCCCACCGCAGGCAACAACGGGGGGGACTCCGAGGCTTTAAACAGCGCAGTGGTTAGGGAACGGTAGATAAACTGTTAGATCGCCTCGGTGGGCCCCTGGCAGACAGCAGATGCAGGTCAGCTTGTTGGCACCGCGTCCACAGCTGCCGTCTACAAGGCACACGGCCCGGCCCGCCCTCCGCCGCTGGCGCTCCACCTGCAGTGCTCGCGACAGGGCAAGCCTTCCCCTTATCCCGCTGTATCCCAGATTTCCTCTCCTGCAGTGTTAACATGCCCCAGCCCTTATGCTCCCTCTCACTGGCCACAGGAGAGCTTATCCCCCGAGAAGTCTGGGGCTTGGGCACCCCAGCCTCCCCGCTCTTATCTCTCCTCCAGAGAAGTGAGTCATCTACACCCTAGCCATCCAACTGCAGATGGAGCAGAGAAAGCCTCTCCAGGTAGGCAGCACAGACGTTTACACTGAGCCCAGCCTGCTGTGCCTTGGAACAATCAGAGTCTGGCCTTTGTTTCACGGATTAACTAGCGCTGCCACGGAGCTCGCCTCTTCACTCTCGCCTGTTCCCCAGGAACACGCTCTTTTTAGTATTGCTTTGTTTCATTCTGCTCAGCTTCTTCCGGCAGCTTCCTTCTCTGAAGTTAGGTCAGTGTTAATTTGGGTGTCTTAATGCCACCCCTCCTCCCAGGCAACACGGTGCAATGGTTGGAGTTTGAATGCTTGCTCAGTTCATTATTAACTCTGTCTTCAGGTAAGTGACTTAACCTGTCTGAGCTTCAGTTTCCCATCTGTGTAAGGCTGACACAGTTTATTCCTCAGAACTGTGGGGAGTTTAGCTAATTTATTAACAGGTAATGTCCTTGGTGGGCTTCCCTGGTAGCTCAGTTGGTAAAGAATCCGCCTGCCATGCAGGAGACCTGGGTTCGATCCCTGGGTTGAGAAGATCCCCCAGTAGGCACGTGAGAACTGAGAGCTATTAATCATAAAAACAACAGTAATATTAATGATGACGATGCCATTCTTCTACCCACAGCCCTGGCTCTCCTGACTCAGAGTCTCTATTTTCCCATCTGTTAAATGAGGATGAGAGTAGTTACTTAGTAGAGTGACTGGGGGATCCGAGGTGATAAAAAAGGGTGGAACACATGGTCGGCTCTTGGAACTCGGGTGTTTCTCTGCCTCCTCGCCCTCCAGGGGTTCCCTTCTGTTTTTAGCTGTCACATTCATTACTAGGCCCTTTCCTTCCGTCTTGAGATGCTCCTGGCAGGGGTCCCAAGCACCTTCTTGGCAAACAGTCTCTGAGATGAGGTTCCACATTTGGGTTGCCCAAGATCAAAGAGTCATCTTTTTCCATCCCTGGTTTCTCTCTTGTTCTCTCTTTCGTGCTTGTTATTGGTTGAATTGTGTCCCTACTCTCTCCTCTAAAAAGATACCTTGTGGTCCTAATGCCCAGCACCTGTGAATGTGGCTTTATTTGGAAACAGATTATTTGCAGGCTTAAGTTACGACGAGGTCACCAGGGTGAGCTCTAGTCCAATATGACTGTGGGCCAGATGAGCAGAGAAGAGAAGTCGTGGTGAGGCCAGAGACCCGTGAAGATGGAGTGAGACTGGAGTCTCACTCCAGTGAGGCAGCAGTGTGAAGATGGAGGGAGACTGGAGTCTTGTCACCAGAGCCAAGGGACATCTGGGAACATGCCAGAAACTGGGAGGGGCAAGCAAGGCTCCTCCCCTAGAGGCTCTGGAGACTGCACGACCTCACCACCTTGACTTGAGGCTTCCAGTCTCCAGGACCGTGGGAGCTGGTGACTCAGATGGTAAAAAATCTGCCTGCCATGCAGGAGTCCTGGGTTCGATCCCTGGGTTGGGAGGATCCCTTGGAGAAGGAAATGGCAACCCACTCCAGTATTCTTGTCTGAAGAATTCCATAGGCAGAAGAGCCTGGTGGGCTACAGACCATGGGGTCACAAAGAGTCGGGCATGACTGAGCAACTTCCACTCACTCACTCACTCCAGGACCGTGAGAGAATACATTTTGTCATTTTAAACCAACCAGTTTGGTACTTTGTTATGCAGCTCTAGAAAACTAACGCCCTGGCTCCATCACTAATTTGGGTCCACATGACTGACAGATTCATTTATTTGTGAAACAAACACTCATACAGCCTTCAGTTCAGTTCAGTTCAGTTCAGTCGCTCAGTTGTGTCCGACTCTTTGCAACCCCGTAGACCGCAGCACACCAGGCCTCCCTGTTCATTACCAACTCCCGGAGTTTACCCAAACTCACGTCCATTGAGTCCGTGTTGCCATCCAACCATCTCATCCTCTGTTGTCCCCCTTCTCCTCCTGCCTTCAATCTTTCCCAGCATCAAGGTCTTTTCAAATGAGTCAGCTCTTCGCATCAGGTGGGCAAAGTATTGGAGTTTCAACTTCAACATCAGTCCTTAAACTAGTTTTTTATCCAAATGAAGGATATATTATGCAATTAAGTATAACATAAAATGGATCAAATGGAGTAAGATTAGGTTGATCAAGAAGAGGAAAGAAAAACCTGCTTAAGACGACCCCAAACACTGCCTCATTGTTGTTCGGTTGCTAAGTCATGTCAGACTCTTTGTGGCCCCATGGACTCCATGGACTGCAGCACGCCAGGCTTCCCTGTCTTTCACTGTCTCCCAGAGTTTGCTCAGATTCACATCCAAAACACTACCTTACTGATGGGTAGAAGAAAGCAACTTTCTGTAAGAGTTGGAAAGGTCTTAGGTGTGTGTCCGAGTGGGAAGAGATCTAGAAGGTCATGATTCAGATGTCTCTGGGGAGCTGGCATTTTTGTGCTGATTTAAGAGTTCAGTTTACAAAAGGATCAGGTTTACAGATTAAAAATTAGCCACAGTACATCTTTACTCCTGGCTTAAGAGAAGACTAAAAGAATAAAACAATCAGCTGTGTCTGAACTTGCAGGCCAGCCTGCGAGGCTGTGGTTTGAACAAAACCGAGTTGGCCTGAGTATGAATTACAGGAAGAAAGGAAGGAAGAAAATGAGCTCTAAGGCTATTTATGCCTTTTCTATGGGACACACTGAAGAAAAGATCAAGTCGCATGTCACAGACCCAGCTGGAAAACGCGGGGCCAGATGGGGCCGAAGGGTGTGTGAGTCACCAGCTCCTGACTTTCAGGAGCTCTGGATTTCAGACCTCTGAACCCAGCAAAAGCTCATGATTCCAGTAGACCACACTACCCACCTCCCACCCCTTGCTTCCGTCCTTGGTTCTCAGGTTGCTTCAAGCTTCAGCCAAATATGTGTAGGTCTTAAACATTAGAATGGATGATCATGGCCTTGGACTCACACAGCCTGGTGTTTCAGGGCAAAATAGTACTTAGAGCTCAGCTGCGTGGGGGTGGAGGAGGAAAACAGGGTGCATGCTGTTGAAGGCATGATCAGATGTGATGGGGGCGGGCATATGCCTACCACTGGCCAGTCAGAACTCTCCATTGTCTTGGCTACAGTCCTGGCTTAGGAATGGGCACAAGACACAGGTCAACCTGAGGAGGGTCAATCCAGGGACTTTTACACAAGCTATCGGCAATGAGATGCAGTCAGCCGGGTTGCTGAGAGAAGGCAGTGTGTGCCTGAAACTGCTAGGCGCATCCTCTTACCATGTTGGAAGAGCCAGCTTGAGTGAGTTCAGGGAGAGAGAGAGAGACTCAGTCCTGACGAGACTGAGCTTCTTGTATCCAGCTGCCACCAAAGCTCTTTTCTGTGGCAAGAACCAATACCTTCCATCCTTTCATTTTCCTCAGCCGTGAGCGGTGAGGTTTCCTTTACCAGCAGCCTAAAGAATTCTGACTAATACACAGACCTCAGCAAGACACCGTAGGTCCAGCAAATACCACAAAACTACACGGAAGCCAGACCAAAGATTCTGTCTGTCAGCACGCGGCATATCACACCTGAGGGCTTGTAAGACAGAGCAGATGTAAACAGAGGCGTGGTTACAGGAGTATTTTAGAGTATCTTAACACACAATGAGGGTAGTATTTCTTTACATCCATCTGGAATTAGGGAATAAAGAGAAAGTAAACCAAAACACGGTAATCTGGATCCTTGCAGTAAGATGGCATCATCAGCACCACCACCATCATCCCATCCCAAAGGCAAGAAGGGACAGTCCCGCCGGCCAGACCTGGACGAGCAGCCTAGATCAGAGCCTAGACAGAACAGGGACTGTCCCTGTTTTAAAACTGGAAGTCCTACATTCTCAGCACTTCCTTAGCCCTTGGACGGTCAGTCACACCAAGGGGAGTACTAGGTTTTTATAGTCATAGCAGCTCCTGCGGGCTGGGAGGGTGCCAAGTGATTTCTTCTGCTTCAGGCATCAGAGTTCCTCTTCTGTAAGTGTTAAAGTTGGAGACTCATGGGGGTAGGGAAACCTGCTCTCCAAGGGACCTCCCTCAAGAATTCTATGATTTTATTATTTTTGTTACAGGGCTGGGCTGACAGGGAATCTTCATTTGCTATCAGCTATCTTCCGTAGCATCTTTGCAGACTGTAAGCTCAGCTGAGGGTCTAGTCTGATCTCCTTAATCTTTGTAATCATTGTGACTCTCTCATCTCCCCCTAGGACAGCACCCTTGGATCAATGTTTTATTGGCCTCAACAACAGTGACTTTTCTACCAACTTCCTAAAGCATATCATGTCCTGCACCCCTTCGCGTGTCAGAGAGGTCTCTGCTGGCTAGCTCAGGAATACTGATGGTATCTGGGGACCTCAGCTGAGGACGCCGGCGGGAACAACAGGATTTCCTGCTCTCAGCTTTAGGGGCTTTGTGCTGAATACAGTAAAGTATGCTGCCTCTCCCAGGGCCTCCAGTCACGCTCACTGGACTCTCAAAGACTCCATTCTATAATGCTGGTTGATTTATTTTTCACCCATTGACTTCTTCTCCTCATATTTAAGTTTTAAAATTGACTTGCTGAGACATTGTTCGGTCGCTCTGTTGTGTCCGACTCTTTGCAACCCCATGGACTGTAGCCCACCAGGCTCCTCTGCCCGTGGGATTTCCCAGGCAAGAATGCTGGAGTGGGTTGCTATTTCCTTCTCCAAGGGGATCTTCCCGACCCAGGGATCGGAACCCACGTCTCCTGCACTGGCAAGCGGATTCTATAGCTTTTCATTTCTGGGGGTAAACTTGTCATTACCCGCCCTGGAATCCTTAGAATGAATGATTCCAGTCCGTGCTGGGGCCGTGCGGGGCCCGAATCATCCCGCATCCGCTGGCCTGTTGGTTCTCTGTTGGTGGCAGCATACTGGTGAGCACCTTGCCACTGTCTTCCCACACATCTTCATTGGTGCAAGAACTGTTTCGTGGACTACAGAGATCTATGCGTGGCTGCAACCCGACCTAGACCCAGACATGCCCCCAAACAAAGTTAGAGAGAAGAGAAAGACTCTCCATTTGGAGAATCAAGTTACTTTAGGAGGAAAATGGGTATTTCTCTTATAGATGTGTGTGTGTCTGTGTGTGTGTGTATAAAATCTAAATGTGACCCTGGTACATGGCAGGAAGAAGTTACTCTGAACAACAGCAGAGGACCTATTAAAGGAATACTTAAAGGAGACTGCGTAGGAAAAAAATAAAGTCCGAATGAATGATGCTATGCTGGCTTTCTTCCCTTTTTGTCTTTCTCTTTTTTGTCTCCCTCTTTTGCATTTTCTGCCTTGTGCTTCTCTTCTGCAAGTCAAGCCTTTCACTAGCATGCTTGGGCCCAGCTACAAGCAACCAGGGCCACAGTCAATACTTTGACTTCCATATTCTATGAGTTTCACTTATTTTTTCCAGGTTCCATTATTCATTCCTCAAATTATAACATTAAACAATCCCAGTCACATTGTTCTTTTACTTTAGTTCCCTTCTCATCTTGCCTTTCTCACTGGAGGACAGGATTTGTGTAGGTGTAAAAATCTGGCCCTGGGTTGACTACAGTCATCCAGAAAATACCCACCTACACATGTGGGATAAGTCATAAGCCACCTGCCCAGAGGTGAATCTCTTATTAGGTGGCAATATATTAGGAATTGAATGTTAAAGAATGAAAAAGAAATGCAAAAGGCAAAATGGTTGTCTGAGGAGGCCTTACAAATAGCTGAAAAAGAAGAGAAGCGTAAGGCAAAGGAGAAAAGGAAAGGTATACCCATTTGAATGCAGAGTTCCAAAGAATAGCAAGGAGAGATAAGAAAGCCTTCCTCAGTGATCAATGCAAAGAAATAGCGGAAAACAACAGAATGGGAAAGACTAGAGATCTCTTCAAGAAATTAGAGATACCAAGGGAACACTTCATGCAAAAGTGGGCGTAATAAACGACAGAAGCAGAAGATATCAAGAAGAGGAGCAAGAATACACAGAAGAGCTATACAAAAAGATCTTCAGGACCCAGATAACCACAATGGTGTGATCACTCCCCTAGAGCCAGACATCCTGGAATGCAAAGTCAAGTGGGCCTTGGGAAGCATCACTATGAACAAAGCTAGTGGAGGTGATGGAATTCCAGTTGAGCTATTTCAAATCCTAAAAGATGATGCTATGAAAGTGCTGCACTCAATATGCCAGCAAATTTGGAAAACTCAGCAGTGGCCACAGGACTGGAAAAGGTAAATTTTCATTCCAATTCCAAAGAAAGGCAATGACAAAGAATATTCAAACTATTGCACAACTGTACTCATCTCACACACTAGCAAAGTAATGCTCAAAATTCTCCAAGTCAGATTTCAATAGTATGTGAAATCTGAACTTCTAGATGTTCAACTTGGATTTAGAAAAGGCACAAGAACCAGAAATCAAATTGCCAACATCCTGTTGAAAAAGCAAGAGATCATTGAAAAAGCAAGAGAATTCTAGAAAAATATCTGCTTTATTGACTACGCCAAAGACTTTGACTGTGTAGATCACAACAAACTGTGGGAAATTCTTCAAGAGACAGGAATACCAGACCACCTGACCTGCCTCTTGAGAAATCTGTATGCAAGTCAAGAAGCAACAGTTAGAAACAGGTCAAGAAGCAAGCACAGACTGGTTCCGTATTGGGAAAGGAGTACGTCAAGGCTGTATATTGTCACCCTGCTTATTTAACTTATACGCAGAGTCCATGGCTGGATGCAGCACAAGCTGGAATTAGGATTGCCCAGAGAAATATCAATAACCTCAGATATGCAGAGGACACCACCCTTATGGCAGAAAGCGAAGAACTAAAGAGCCTCTTGATTAAAGTGAAAGAGGAGAGTGAAAAAGATGGCTTAAAACTCAACATTCAAAAAACGTGAGTTTGTGCAAGCTCTGGGAGTTGGTGACGGACAGGGAAGACTGGCGTGCTGCAGTCCATGGGGTCACAAAGAGTTCGACACAACTGAGAGACTGAACTGAACTGATATTAGGAATTGAATGTTAAAGGAATAGACCTTTATTGACCATTTGCCATGTGGAAATTTTACATGCGGCTCTATGGGGGACAAAATGGCTAGGAAGTTTACAAAAATTTCATTTATTGGAAGAGGCACATGTGTAACAATGAATTATGCTAAATGTCGAAATAAATTATTGCTCCTAGACTCTTCATTTCATCATACTGTATGGCCATTCTGCAATCCCCAGGGATAATGCATACTTTTAACTTAAATTCTTTCCTTGTAAAGTTTCTGTTTTAGAATTGAATTATTGAGGCAATATTCAAAGTATTCTGTTAGCCCTGTCCCATTTCTAAATCTTTTATTTTTTTTTTTTAATTAAAAGATCCCTCTCAATGGGATTCCCTCTCAACTGCAGTCAAGGGCTACAATTCAATACAAGGATTTCTTTGGTTGAGCTTAATAAGACTGGGCCACAGTTGTCTACAGCACCTTCGCATCTGGCTGACGAATGCATCTACTACCCATTCCATGGACATAGCCAAAGACATAAAATCCTGGTGAAAGTTGAGCTGGAGCTGGAGTTGTTTAGTTGCTAAGTCATGTCTGACTCTTTTTCGACCCCATGGACTGTGGCCCACCATACTCCTCTGTCCATGGCTAGAATACTGGATTGGGTTGCCATTTCCTTTTCCAGGGGATCATCTCAATCAAGGGATCGAACCTGTGTCTCCTACATTGAAAGTGCAGAGTTTTAACCACTGGACCACCAGGGTAGTCCCACCAGCATTCTAAACCTAGTGTTTTTTTTTTTTTCCATTTAATAATTATGGTTAAAAACTTTTTCAGGGCTTCCTAAGTATAAAGCACTGTAGTAAGCAGTACTACTTACTATATACTTCTCTACTGCTTCAGTTCAGTTCAGTTCAGTTGCTCAGTCGTGTCCGAATCTCTGCGGCCCCATGAATTGCAGCATGCCAGGCCTCCTGTCCATCACCAACTCCCGGAGTTCATCCAAACTCATGTCCATCAAGTCCATGATGCCATCCAGCCATCTCATCCTCTGTCAACCCCTTCTCCTCCTGCCCCCAATCCCTCCCAGCATCAGGGTCTTTTCCAATGAGTCAACTCTTCGCATGAAGTGGCCAAAGTACTGGAGTTTCAGCTTCAGTATCATTCCTTCCAATGAACACCCAGGGCTGATCTCCTTTAGGATGGGCTGGTTGGATCTCTTTGCAGTCCAAGGGACTCTCAAGAGTCTTCTCCAACACCACAGTTCAAAAGCATCAATTCTTCGGCACTCAGCTTTCTTCACAGTCCAACTCTCACATCCATACATGACCACTGGAAAAACCATAGCCTTGACCAGACAGACTTTTGTTGGCAAAGTAATGTCTCTGCTTTTTAATATGTTGTCTAAGTTGGTCATAACTTTCCTTCCAAGGAGTAAGTGTCTTTTAATTTCATGGCTGCAATCACCATCTGCAGTGATTTTGGAGCCCCCAAAATAAAGTCAGCAACTGTTTCCACTGTTTCCCCAGCTATTTCCCATGAAGTGATGGGACTGGATGCCATGATCTTCCTTTTCTGAATGTTGAGCTTTAAGCCAACTTTCTCACTCTCCTCTTTCACTTTCATCAAGAGGCTTTTAATTCTTCTTCACTTTCTGCCATAAGGGCGGTGTCATCTGCATATCTGAGGTTATTGATATCTTTCCTGGCAATCTTGAGTCCAGCTTGTGCTTTTTCCAGCACAGCATTTCTCATGATGTACTCTGCATAGAAGTTAAATAAGCAGGGTGACAATATACAGCCTTGATATACTCCTTTTCCTATTTGGAACCAGTCTGTTGTTCTATGTCCAGTTCTAACGTTGCTTCCTGACCTGCATATAGGTTTCTCAAGAGTCAGGTCAAGTGGTCTGGTATTCCCATCTCTTGAAGAATTTCCCACAGTTTGTTGTGATCCACACAGTCAAAGGCTTTGGCATAGTCAATAAAGCAGAAATAGATGTTTTTCTGGAACTCTCTTGCTTTTTCGATGATCCAGCGGATGTTGGCAATTTGATCTCTGGTTCCTCTGTCTTTTCTAAAACCAGCTGGAACATCTGGAAGTTTACAGTGCACGTATTGCTGAAGCTTACATTACTATAATTCTGGAGCCTCCAGGGGTTGGAAGCAAGGGCTCTGGAACCAGCCTGTCTGGGTCCAAATCCCAGTTGTGTCACATGCCCACTGTGTGACCAGTAGGTAAATATATAGTAAGCAGTAGGTATATGTTGTGCTAACTCAGTGGTGTCCAAGTCTTTATAACCTTATGGACGGTAGCCCGACTCCTGTGTCCATGGGATTCTCCAGGCAAGAATACTGGAATGGATATATATTACTTCATCTAATTTCACAATAATCCAATGAGGTGATGTACAAAAAGAGTTAACATAGCAGGCCTGAGGTTGCTATCCTTAAAAAGACTTGCTTGCAAGGCTGACCATTAGTAGCATCTTGGAACTTGGATTTCAGGAGGGTTCCTATCATTCTGAGGAGAATTATTCACTGCACGTAACTGTACAAACGTGGGGTTTATGCTGCTCCCTCCTGGGAATCTTGACTTTTGATATGTCACACAGAGGGTGCCCAAGCAACCAGTGCTCTAGCCCTGAGTCTCCAAGGAGCTTCCTGGTAGACAGCACTTCACACCTCCCATAACTCGTTGCAGAAGAGTTAAGCATGTCCTACGTGACTCCACTGAGAGATGAACCTTGGTAGTTTTCGCCTGGTTTCCTCTGGGCTTTGCCCTATTTGTTTTCCTTTTGCTGAGGTTGATTTGTATGCATTTGATGTAATAGTTGGTCTTCCCAGGTGTTGCTAGTGGTAAAGAACCTGCCTGCCGATTCAGGAGACTGGGGTTCGATCTCTGGGTCAGGAGATCCCCTGGAAGAGGGCATGGCAATCCATTCCAGTATTGTTGCCTGGAGAATCCCGTGGATAGGTGTAACAGATCTTAGTATGGTTACATGCTGAGTCCTTTGAGTCCTCCTAGTGAGACATCAAACCCACGGGTGGGCCTGGGGACCCTGACACAGGCATGTGACATTATCACTACTTTAATTTTGAAGGTGAGGAAGCTGATTCATGGAGAGGTTAAGTAACTACCCCAAGGTCACATAGCGGGCACATGACACACTGGCATTTGGACCCAGGCAAGCTGGCTCCAGAGCCCTTGCTTCCAACCCCTGTGGAGGCTCCAGAATTACAGCAATAATGCCTCCTTCATCGGGAGACTGTGAGTTAAAGGGGAAGTGTTTGCTCAGAATATACTAAATGCTCAATAAAACTACTATTGTTTTATTATGCATCAGCCACCCATCCTTTCCACGTGCTCATTAGGAAATCTACCATACATTTCCTGTAGCTCAGTGACAAGTAGAATGTCTTCAAGAAGCTGAAACATCTAGGAGGAAGGAAAAGGGAGGGGAATGATACGGAACTCATCCCACTAGTTTAACAATATTTATTATAACATTTTTTCCTGACAGCTAACTGGAGCCTCGACTCTCTCCTTTTTCTTCACCTCTTCCATGATCTCGTGGCCACTGGAGACTGGACGCTGTGGTTTTGGTGATGGAGTCAGTACAGCAGGCTGAGTGTTCAGAAGAACTGGGGCAGAAGCCGGACGGGAAGGGGTGATTTCACCCCTTTCATTTTGGTGACCATAGTTTCTGTCACTTGTTCTCTAAACGGAACACATTGTCTAAAAACAGAATACTTAACATTCTGTTTGCTGAAATGATTTCCCAATCACCCTTACTCCTTCCTACTTTTCAAACCTTCTAATGAATGCAGAAACATCCTGTTTCTTTCCACTGAGGACACTAAATGACCCCAGCATTCCGCAAACATGCTTGCACTTCTTTCAAAGGAAAACAACCTTCATGTTTTTCTGGCCATGCCACACAGAACTTCCCATCCCAGGGATCAAACCCGTGCCCCTTGCACTGGAAATGTGAAGTCTTAACCATGGGCCCACCAGGAAATCCAGAGAAAAACAACTTTCTTCTAAATGCCTGTTTTCTATGTGTGGCAAGTTGCTATGATGCTTCAGTTGATGGATCAAGATGCTCTAGTTAGAGATGGGGCTGGGTAAGCAGAGTACCTATATATAGTGTATATATATAGTAGAATTGAGAGGGGAAAGGAAGCTGTCCTTGTTTTAAAACCTCATCTCCATCTACTCCCCCAGACCCCACTTACTACAGAAGCAAGTTTCTCATTTCACAGCAAGGAATATGACTTAAAATGGAACTAGCAAGGAGAGTAACGGCTTGACATCCCACCGATTAAAATCAATGAGATCAAATCTTTCCCAATGAGCACATTTTGATAAAAGTCAAATTGGAAGGAGCCCATGGATATTAGGCATATGGAAAGAGGACTTGGTCATGACAAGCGCCAGAAAAGGAAATGAAATTTAAGAAGAAAAACTGGTGGTACTCAAGGATCACTTCATAAATACAGTAGATTTTTCTATAGGAAAGCTTGGCCCTTCAAGACTAGCACTTTATAAGCAACAAGGAAAGATGGGAATAAGATGAAAAGCCTCCCATCTTTAAATAAATGCATTTTCCTCTAAGAAAATCAGTGTCTTCACACCCCAGGTGTCTACGCTGTAGGGATCCACTGCAAGGAGTTGCTTAGTCATTAGATGAACATCTTTATGCAAATACCTTATTTGAAAGCCTGGGGTTTCAGTTTTAGCAGTTTTCAAATGATCACTTGCCTGACTTCACATAAGTCACTTCATATCACCTTGGTCTCCTCAGTTTCATTTTCTGTAGAGTGGAGGATATAATAACGCTCCCCAGGACTGCTGTGAACATTAAATAAGCTGATGTGGCGCGATGCTTTGACGGGATTGTAAGTTAGCGCCTTAATGTTGGCCTCCCCGCTGGCTCAGTGGCAAAGAATCTGCCTGCCAGTGCAGGAGGCACAGGCTTAGTCCCTGGGTCGGGGAGATCCCTTGGAGAAGGAAAAGGCAACCTGCTTCAGTATTCTTGCCTGGAGAATCCCATGGACAGCAGACCTTGGTGGGCTACAGTCCATGGGGTTGCAAAGAGTCATACGTGATGGCACACATCTAAATGTTTGTTAGCAATTAACATTCTGGTCCAGTGATGTTACCTAGCACCAAGATTAAAGAGGAAAATCAAAAACATGAAACAAAACCCTAGTTTTCACCATGTTGGACGTCAAGACAGGAGGGTTACTTCAAGAGGAGAAACGTACAGAGCTAAAGGTAAGGGGGTGTTGCAATAAACTCACGGTGTGACTGGTCAGAATGTCAGCCGTTCTCCACTGCAGCCACCTTAATCCTTCCTCCTGGGTTTGTCTGGCTGAAATACACACACAGTGGTCTAAACAGGCGATGGCATCAATTAAGATTTAGGTCAGAGCCTCTGAAGTAGCCGGTGATTTAGGTTCTGGGATTAAGGAAGACAAAGTCTTACCAATGGCTGGATAAGAATAACATTCCTCTCTACTGTGATCATCCTACAGCAAGGAAATGTTTGAAATTCAGGCAGCTTAGCATGATGTGCCTGCTAAAGTTATTAGATGGTTGAACTTTTAAAAAAACACGGCAGCGCAAATATGTTTTATCAATCTCTTCTGTTGGTAAGAATCTTGGAGAAAGCAGATTGGACTCATCCCCCAGTGCAGTTCGCTCTAAAATCGATCCTTATTCTAAAGGACTCGCCCTGCCCTGCTGTATTCCCATCTGTCTGCCTGGAGTCCCCTCTCCCATCTCCATCATTCAAATACCCTGTGTTTTCTTCCCAAATGCTGAGGACCATCCTTAGGCTCAAAGAAAGCTGCAAATTAGCAAATTTCTCAGCTTTTCTTCTAAGGAACTTATTTTTCAGTGGAAATTTTTGTAATGTTCCTGTCTGATTTTTTTTTTTTTTTAATTCTTCCCTCAAGACCAAGCTCCTCAGCTCTGTCCTTGGCAATGCGATTCTAAGGGTGAATAATACCCTTTGGGACCAACTAATTACCATAGTTACTTTAATTTAGCTACGAGCTATTTTGGCACCTTCCAAACATCATCCCTTGCAAATTAATCCTGCCGAACTATGAAACGTCTGGCTTTCCTGTCTGAACAATCAGAGATATACATGGCAGGATCTTGGCTCTCACAGGGCTGTGTGGTCAAGGATAATGAGCACAAGCCTCAGTGTTTCGGGGCTGTTCCTGCTTAGTCGCGTCAGTCGTGTCCGACTCTTTGCGACCCCACGGACCATAGCCCACCAGGCTCCTCTGTGCGTGGGATTCTCCAGGCAAGAATACTAGAGTGGGTTGCCATGCCCTCCTCCAGGGGATCTTCTCAACCCAGGGATCGAACCCGAGTCTCCTGCATAGCAGACAGATTCTTTACCACTAAGCCACCAGGGAAGACCCAGTGTTTCAGGGACCCATTGCATTTCTTTTTTGGGAGATGGTGATAACGTGTTTGCCAAGGTCACTTTGTTCAGTGACCAAGAGGCTGCTTAGAACTTACTGGGGAGAATAAGACAGCTGCTTCTCCTGTCTTTCCTGGGCCCAGGTGGCCGTTTGCAAATTGAGAATGAGAGAGAAGGAAAGAAGGATAACCAGAAATCCAAACAGATAGGGGAAGGCATTGAACTTAAGAGGCAAATGATGATGATTTAACTTACAGATAAATGTAATTTAATCTATCAACTATATTTACTCCTGTGAGTCCTCATTAACACAGAAAATCAAGAATTGTTTGTGCTTTAAAGGTAATACAGGGACTGCCTGGTGGACCAGTGGTTAGGACTCTGAGCTTTCACTGCTGAGGGTGCAAGTTCAATCCCTGGTCAGGGAGCTAAGATCTTGCAAGCTCTAATGTATGACCAAAAAAAAAAAAAATACAAGTTTTTTTCTTCTGTTTATTAATGATGAGGAAACTATTCCAATACTTGGGTACCTTAGAAACCAACACAAATGAAACAAATGATCTGAATAATTTTCTGACTTTTAACTCACTTGAAAAAAAGATCCATGCTGGCAGGGACCATTGTAGGGACTCCATTAGTATTTGCTGATACGCAGACTGGTCAACATGATCACAAAGGAAAGCTAACTTTAAAAAATCCTTCCTAAATTTCCTTTTGGTACTTGTACCTCTGTTATCCGGTTTATCACCCACGTAACAAAATGTATACCATTTTGACTTTCTTTATGGAGGTTGAGCTGAATTTAATTGGATTGACTCATTCATCCTAGAAGACTTCTCTCTCTAAATATATATCTCCATGTTCTCCTCTTACGGAACGCTCTTTTCTTGTCAAATCCCACTCATTCTTTAGATTCCTTCTTTTAAAAAGCTTATTCTGTCTCCCCCTCTTCCTCTTATCAGCTAATAAATATCGAGCATTAAATGTGTCAAATAACTGCTTTAGGGATTTGGTGTATGTTGATTTACGGAACACTCAAAACCAGGTATTGACTCATAACTTTCACAACCACCCAGTGAGGCAGGACTATTATTACCTCCTCGCTGCAGATGAGAAATTCAGAGAGAGAACGGTAAAGTAACTTGCTCAGGAGCACACAGCAGCTGGCTGCTGGAGGAGGGCTTCTAACCCAGGTGGCTGGCTCCAGAACTGCCTTCGTAAGCACTCTACCAGTTCCTCCAGCCAGACCAGTAACACTAACCCTGACACTAGCTATTGACCTCAACGTCTCCACTCTGTGGATGGATGAGCGCACTGCCTCCCAGCGTTCCGTTTCTCCTGCATATTTCCCTCTAGAGACACAGGTGCTGAGAGAACGCTGCACTTGCTAGAGCCCTGCTGTGATGGTACAGGCTCGCGACCATGCTTTTAGGGGAAAATTCTTCCCATGGTGATGCTCAGCCACTGATAGTATCACTTCCTCTAAATGTTTCCACTCCTTATGGGCGAAGCTGTGGGTGGGGAATTTCAGAGTCATGGAAATAGCCAAAAGGTTATGAGAGGTTCACGGACATGGTACCATTCGATGACTATGTGCTAAACAGTCCCCTATACTCTAAGGAAAGATGAATCTAAAAATACACTAGTGGGAAGGCTCCGGGGAGTTTTGTATGAAAAGTGGACTCTTCAGGATCTAGCAGAGTGGTTAGGACTCATCGTGGCCGTTTGCTGATTTTGGCAAAGAGTTCTTTTGAAAACTAAGTATCACACAGATCCTTGCACTAAGGGTTTCTGTGGTAGGGGAAGTGGACAGTGAGAGTGAGAGGTTCCCTGAACGTGCCCACAATCAGGACAGTTCTCCTTCCAGGAGTCAGTTCTATTTCCTCTTGGCCTCCGGGGGTGTGTGCACAGTTGTTCAGTCGCGTCCGACTGGCCAGTCATTTTTATTTCTCCTTTCCTTTCATTTAAGGACCCTTTCCTCCTTTGATGTTTTTTTCCTTCTGGCTTTTACGTGCCTAGTTCGTTCACCTGTTACCCCCAGTTAAAACCAGTTTCTAACATAAGGCAAAGATGCTTCACACTTCTGCTGGTAGGGTTTTGTACATGAGAGAGGGAGAAATCTGGGAGGCATTATGCCTTCCTGCAATCATTCTTGAACCTTCATCTTTGGCAATGACCTAGGACTGTCAACTGATAGAGGTGATAAGTAGACTGTCACCTGTTTACACAACAGAATGCTCGACAGCCGTGAGAATGAGCCATCAGCATCTATTCATATCCATATGGATAACCCTCCAAAAGGACACAGAGTCAGCCTGGAGTCACAGAGTCAGTTATGGAGGAATGTATATGGTATGATTACATGTGTTTAAGTTCCCAAACAGGAAAAAAATAAACTGCATATAAATTTAGTATATATAAATTGCCTGAAGGTGAAGGTGAAGTCGCTCAGTTGTGTCCGACTCTTTGCGACCCTGTGGACTGTAACCTGCTAGGCTTCTCCGTCCATGGGATTCTCCAGGCAAGAATACTGGAGTGGATTGCCATTTCTTCTCCAGGGGATCTTCCCAACCCAGGGATCGAACCCGGGTCTCCCGCACTGGAGGCAGACGCTTTAACCTCTGAGCCACCAGGGAAGCCCTATAAATTGCCTATACATGTGTATATATATAGGCACATGAGGCCAGTCTAAAAAAGAAAAATAATGGAGTGTAATTAATACAAAATTTAAGACAGCATTTCCCTTCAAGTGTTGGAAGGTGGGCACTGGGTACACATGTATTTTTTTCTTCTACTATTATTTAGAATGTACGTGCACATCACATATAGTTCTTTGTAGCATGAAATGTTTCACGTATTTTAAAAATTTTCTCAAATGAAATGGATCTGGATTGCTGCTGCTAATGCTAAGTCGCTTCAGTCATGTCCGAATCTATGTGACCCCACAGACGGCAGCCCACCAGGCTCCCCCGTCCCTGGGATTCTCCAGGCAAGAACACTGGAGTGGGTTGCCATTTCCTTCTCCAATGCAGGAAAGTGAAAAGTGAAAGTGGAGTCGCTCAGTCGTGTCCGACTTTCGCGACCCCATTGACTGCAGCCTACCAGGCTCCTCTGTCCATGGGATCTGGATGAGTGCCCCTCATTAACCATCTTCCTTGGAAAGTGGAGGGAGGGACTTGGGGAAGAACAGCCACCAATAGAAATTAAGTAGAAGGGCTGCCTGGGTGGCTCAGTGGTAAAGAATCTGCCTGCCCACGCAGGAGACACGGGTTCGATCCCTGGTCAGGGAAGATCCCACGTGCCTCAGAGCAGCTAAGCCCAGACGTCACAACTACTGGGCCTGTGCTCTAGGGCCCAGGAGCCACAACTACTGAACCTATGTGCCCTAAGAGTCCGTCCTCCGCAACAAGAGAGGCCACCGCAGCGAGAAACCCACGCACAGCAACTAGAGAGGAGCCCCCTGCTCTCCACGACTAGAGAAAAGCCTGCACAGCTATGAAGACTCAGCACAGCCAAAAGAAAAAAAAACTAAAAAAATTAAATACAGTTGAGTTATAGACCTCCTTCCACCACAACTTCTAACCTAAAGTGAACGTGCAAAGGAAAGTGGTGCATCGGCACCTCTGCCGAGTTACTCCTGAACGGCCAGCCTCATTCCTCAGGGCAGGGACTCCCCGACTAGGAGCCTGGGGGGGTGTGTCCATCTCAGGCAGTCTTTCCCCTCACAGCCTGGACATGTGGGAGCCATGGCAGGCACAGTGAAGTTGCTTATTTTAATGACCAAAAAGCCTGGGGCACACATAAGGTTGGCTCAGCCAGCCCCTGCCCAGGACGTCCACCCCTCCTGGCCCTGCAGCTGGGTGGACAGGATGCAGCCATGCCGCTGGGGAGCACCTGCTCTTGCGGAGCTCTGTCCAAGTCTTCCCTCCGTCAGGCCCTCACCTGTCGGGGTTTCCTCATCAAGTGTGCTGCCAGTACCAGGAGGGACACGGTCCTTTACTTTAAACTGACCCACTTTTAGGGTGGTGGAGGACGGCCAGTTGGATGAAGGTGGTCAAACAGTACAAACTTCCAGTTATAAGAACTAGGGATGTAGTGTGGTGCAGTTACTGAGTCGTGTCCGACTCTGTGCGACCCCAGGGACTGTAGCCCACCAGGCTCCTCTGTCCATGGGATTCTCCAGGCAAGAGTACTGGAGTGGGGTGCCAGTTCCTTCTCCAGGGGATCTTCCTGACCCAGGCATTGAACCCTCGTCTCCTGCATTGGCAGGTGGATTCTTTGCTGCTGAACCACCAGATGACATACAACATGACAAATATAATTAACATTGTTCTACGTTATATATGGAAGTTTTTAAGGGCATAAATCCTAAGAATTCTCGTCACAACGAAAAGCTTTTTTTCAGTTTCTTTAATGTGTCTATATGAGATGATGGATGTTCTACTAAGACAATCACTTCATGATGTATGTAAGTCAAATCATTATGTTGTACACCTTAAATTATTTGTTGCTGTATGTCAACTATATCTCAAAAAAAACCTGGAAGAATACAAAAACAAAAGGAAAATAAATAAAGACGCCTTCTTTTAAACTTAAAGATACGTACATCAAAAAATAAAAACCTCTCATGCCACTTCTGCAAATAAAAGGCAGTGCCACTGTGGTCACTAGAAGACAAAACGGTGCCATTAACTTTTAGCTAGCTATCACTGCCTGCTGATGGCTCATAGCCTGAGGTCTACTTCCTCTTTGTGGAAGAGGTAAATGGCCACAGTTAGACAGGTCTTCAGATCAGGCTTACATCAAAGGATGAAAATAGTGAAATGGAAAAGATCTTTCTCCATGATACAGCGATGAAGTCGAGTGACTCAGTGTGCTTAAATGCCACATCTTGTGTCGGCTACCATACCCACATATTGTGTCCCACACTTTGGAAATTTTGATCAAATGAGTTATGGGGAGACCAGGAAGCAGAGGGGGAGTGGAGGCGATTCGAGGTGGGAGGTGTCTTCACATGGTGCAGTTTTGTACAGGACATGCTGAATTTAACGGACCCTCCCTGGATCTGGGGCCTGGGTCCTTTTCCAAGTGAAATCTCACAAGGGGATGAGAAGGGCCCTTGAATGGGTAGGAAGAGTCCTGGGGGAGGGAAGAGTGAAAAGAGAAGAGAGGGAAAGCCAGAAAGGGCACATGACCAAGTCAGCTGCCACTGTGGGCAACGGGGGCATAAGTCCAGGAGGAAACTTTGAGAAAAGGTAAGATGGTCTTCCTCAGTGATCAATGCAAAGAAATAGATGAAAACAATAGAATGGGAAAGATAGGGATCTCTTCAAGAAAATTAGAGATACCAAGGGAACTAAAGAGCCTCTTGATGAAAGTAAAAGAGGAGAGTGAAAAAGTTGGCTTAAAGCTCAACATTCAGAAAACTAAGATCATGGCATCCGGTCCCATCACTTCATGGGAAATAGACGGGGAAACAGTGGAAACTGTGGCTGACTTTATTTTGGGGGCTCCAAAATCACTGCAGATGGTGACTACAGCCATGAAATTAAGACTCTCACTCCTTGGAAGGAAAATTATGACCAATCTAGTTAGCATATTCAAAAGCAGAGATATTACTTTGCCAACAAAGGTTGGTCTAGTCAAGGCTATGGTTTTTCCAGTGGTCATGTACGGATGTGAGAGTTGGACTGTGAAGAAAGCTGAGCGCCAAAGAATTGACGCTTTTGAGCTGTGGTGTTGGAGAAGACTCTTGAGAGTCCCTTGGACTGCAAGGAGGTCCAACCAGTCCATCCTAAAGGAGATCAGTCCTGGGATTTCTTTGGAAGGAATGATGCTAAAGCTGAAACTCCAGTACTTTGGCCACCTCATACTTAGAGCTGACTCATTGGAAAAGACTCTGATGCTGGGAGGGATTGGGAGTAGGAGAAGAAGGGGATGACAGAGGATGAGATGGTTGGATGGCATCACCAACTCGATGGATGTGAGTTTGTGAACTCTGGGAGTTGGTGGAGGTGGAGGGCCCTGGGTGCTGCAATTCATGGGGTCACAAAGAGTCAGACATGACTGAGAAACTGAACTGAACTGAACTGATCTATAGCCCATGAGAGAGTTAATTCCTGGGGCTTTTCATTTGCCTTTGGGCAATGGAAGTGGCTCTACTTGGCCTGGAGAGAGCCCTTGAGTCATGAGATAAAGATTCAGGCTGTTAGAAGTCAGCTCAAAGTTGTGCTGAGGCCTGAAGAATGTAGGCAGGACTCTTGACTGCTTCTACTACACCCTTTCTCTGCTAGAGAGTTAAAACAACAAAAAAAAATCACATGTAATCCTTACCACAGCCCTTCACAATAATGTCTAATTTCCCCTTATTTACATAAAGAGGAAGAGGCACCAGAAGTTACATAATTTGACCAAAGTCAAACAGTCTGTCCTCCTGCACCTCTGCTTATACTTTTCTAGTCTTTTTCCTATCCCCTCCTTTTAAAGATATTGAACTAAAACTCGCACAACATAAATTAGCCAGTTTAAAGAGAACAATTCAGTGACGTTCAATATAGCCACAATGTGGGGCAACCACCACCTCTGTCTAATTCCAAACAACTGGATCAACCCGAAAGGAGACCCCATACCCATGAAGCAGTGGTTCCCCATATTTCCCTGCTCCCAGCCCCCAATCTCCATTCTGTTTCTATTGATTTCCCCATTCTCAGTATTTCATTTAAATGGAATCATACATTTTGGGACCTAGTTTTCTTCTACTTCAGTTCAGTTGCTTAGTGTCCGACTCTCTGCGACCCCATGGATTGTAGCATGCCAGGCTTCCCCGTCCATCACCAACTCCTGGAGTTTGCTCAAACTTGTGTCCAGCGACTTGGTGATGCCATCCAACCATCTCATCCTCTGCCTTCCCCTTCTCTTCCAGCCTTCAATCTTTCCCAGCATCAGGGTCTTTTCCAGTGAGTCAGTTCTTCACATCAGGTGGCCAAAGCATTGGAGCTTCAGCTTCAGCATCAGTCCTTCCAATGAATATTCAGGACTGGTTTCCTTTAGGATGGACTGGATGGATCTCCTTGCTGTGTTCTTTTACTTAGAACAATGTTTTTGAGGTTCATATATGTTGTAGCATGTATCAGACCCTCATTCCTTTTTGTGGCTCAATAATATTTCGTCAAGACTTCCCTGATGGCTCAGTGGTAAATAATCCACCTGCAATGCAGGAAACACAGGAGTCGCAGGTTCAATCCCTGGGTCAGGAAGATCCCCTGGGGAAGGAAATGCAACCCACTCCAGTATTCCTGCCTGAAAAATCCTGTGGACAGAGGAGCCTGGTGGGCTACAGTCCATAGGGTTACAAAGAGTTGGACATGACTGAGCGTGCAGGCCCACACAGTATTCTGTCCTGTGACTGAATAATATTCTGTCTTACGGTTATATAAGAATTTATTTATCCATTCATCTGTTGATGGACTTTTAAGCTATTTCTACTTTTTTGGCAATTGTAAATATTGCTGTTATGAACACATGTGCATGTACTGATTTGAGCCCCTGTTTTTAGTTCTTTGGAGTGGAATGTAGGTAGGCGTGGAATTGCTAGGATATATGGTCATTCTGTGTCTAACTTTTCAAGAAAGTACCTAGTCTTCTCAGAGAGCTCACGCTCCTCTTGCTTTCTAATTGTTAGGATTTTTGAGGTTCCATCCCAACCACCCCCTCTTTTCTCATTTGATGTTCTCTATCAAAAATATTTCATCCAAACCCATGGCACCAATTAGCATGTATATACTAAGAATCCCCAGACCTTTGTTCTGGGCTCTAGGATAGCATGTCAACGGCCTGGCTGACATCTGCCCCTGGATGTGTTCAAGGCCCTCTAAAATCCGAGAGAACTCATCCCAGGCCTGGATGTTCATTAACCCTTCTAGTCTCAGCGAGCAGCATCAACATCCATCGGAAGCCCCAACCAGGACAGTGAGGATCACCTTCAGCCTTGCCCCCGGGATCTCCTGCTGCCCCCAAGTCCTGCTGATTGTCCTTCTCGATGCTTCTCTATTTTGTCTATCATCTCTCTATTTTGTCTCCACCATGAATACTCACTAGACACCCTTGTCTTGTCTGGACTCCCACTGATGTTCTTGCTTGGCTGACTTCATCAGCCTTCTAACTGGTCTCCCTGTCTGTAGGTGTGGCCCCTCCCATCCATTCTCTACACAGCAGCAAAAGGGATTCCTTAAAACGCACATCAGACGACAGCGCTCCAAGTTTCTCTACCAATTTTAGAATGACCAGCATCTTCAGCGCGGCCTCTTTGTCCGGACTCCTGTTGAGCCACTCTGCTCTCTCCTCTGGCCACACCTTAATTCAGCCAGACAGTTCGGGTCTCCCGCCTGGCACTAGCCACTGCTTTGCCTTGTACACGCGTGTTCCAGTTCTGCTGGTGCCCGGGTTTGGAAACCTCGCTGACTCCCAGACAGATCAGGCTTTCCTGCTATCTGGTCCTTATCACAGTTGTGTAATGATCCGTCAACACGTGCCTCTCCCTTGGATTGCAAGCTTTTGTTGGGGGGGCGGCAGGGGTGTCAGTTTTGTTCCATCTTACTGAAGTTTTGACTTAAATGTGGCTTCCACACTGTGAATACTCACTAGACACTTGTTCAATAGTTTAGTGAGAAACAGTGGAGCTCTCACGAAACGGCTCTCACCCTGCCCTGTCCACTGCTCCCCTCTGCCCCATTCTTAGAACAGGAATATCCAAAAAACAAGCAAACCTGGGAGGAGACAGAAAATTGGAGGAAGACTGCTTGGCTGGTTCCCGGGGCTCTGTTGTGGAAGATCCTACCGCACACTCACTTCTGGAGGGGAAGCCAGCTTCTGGGGGAAGGGAGGGGCTCTCCAAGCAGGAACTGAAAGCACTGGCGCCCCCCGCCCTCACTGCTGGTCACTAACATGGGGACCAGCCTGCTCACCAGCCTCCTGGCAGCTTTAGATAGTGCCTGACCCATTTAGAAGGGCTTTCCCTCTTTCAAGTTGTGTGTGTTCTCATTTCTAAGTATTAATAAATTCAGTAAGACAAAAGGTGGCCTCCAGTTCTTTGAAGAAGACAGGCAATTGAACAACAAATTCGTTAAATGAATTAGTGTAAACAGAGAAATGCAAGGATGGAGTTGATGGGGTGGCTCAGTGTGGACATGAAGAATAGTGTCCTTTGTCTCCAAACCCCAGAGGGGATGCTAAACAGCCAGTTCGTGGCAGAGTCTA
Organism: Nanger dama; assembly: GCA_917880005.1. NCBI lineage: Eukaryota > Metazoa > Chordata > Mammalia > Artiodactyla > Bovidae > Nanger > Nanger dama. The sequence continues at coordinate 18,575,739 of CAKJTW010000032.1, read as the reverse complement.
GACACTCACCGAGCGATTCTCAGTCACCACTTCCTGTCCCTCAGTCATTCCCGCAGAGGCTGAACACCACGTTATAAGCGACTCAGACCCACCATCAGTTGTAAGTGACAGCCCACACTTAGAGGGTCTGAAATAATTCAGGAAAAGTAAAAGCTCAGGGTCCTCGCAGGGGAAGCTCTCTGACAGCAGGAAGGGGAGGAGCCGTGTCCTTTACGCGCAGGAAGCGCCACCCAGGACCATCTGAACTGCAGACCTGAACTGCAGAACCACCAGGACCATCTGAACTGCAGAACCACGTCGATCTGAAGCTGCCCGTAACCGGCGTCTCCAGGTCCACCTGCAGGAGCCCAGGAGCCCCTCGCGGCGCGTGGCGTCCCTCCCAGCAGCTGCAGAGGGTGCCCCGGTGGGAGCCCCGCCGGCTGGCTGACATCAGCTCAGGAAGTCAGAGTCTGAGCGAGCCTGCCGCCCGCCCGCCCCGCAGGCCCCAGCAAGAGTGGGGGAACTCACCCAGGGCGAGCCGCGCTGCTGGGGCCCTCGGGGCTCCCTGGCGTCCTCGCCCTCCCTTGGACGGGGCCGGCTGGAGGTGGCGCTCAGTCCTGCCTCATGGCTGTGCTTCTTTCTGGCTGCGGCCACCAGACCGGCTTTTGAAGGCAGTTGTGAGCATGGCCCCACGGAGCGACCCCGCACGTACACAGCCAGTGGCGAGCCTCTGTGTGCTTTTCCTTCCGGTTGCTGAGAAGTGATGTTGTCTCAGTTCGTTTCCTTTCTGTGCGCCTTTTTTTTTTTTTCTCTCTCTCCTCTGTCAGACCTCCTGATACACTGAGTTGGTTGTATAGCGACAGGTGAGCCGTCTAGTTCTGATCTACACTGTTCGCTATTTTGAGAAAGAGAGGTGATCTTTAGGTTATTGCTGCCATGAAATTCTGTAGAATATCCTTTCTAAGTGGCACAAGCACCTTTTTAGGCTGCACTGAGGCAAAAATTAGGCTATTTGAGACCTATTACTTTAGGATTTTTCAGTTTTATCAGCTCAGTATGTTCTGTTGTTCAGTTGCTAAGTCATGTCTAGCTATTTGTGACCCCGTGGACTGCAACACACCAGGCTTCCCTGTCCTTCACTATCTTCTGGAGTTTGCTCAAACTCATGTCCATTGGGTCGGTGATGATATCCAACCATTTTATCCTCTGTCACCCCCTTCTCCTTCTGCCTTCAGTCTTTCCCATCATCTGAGTCTTTTCCAATGAGTTGACTCTCCGCATCACGTGGCCAAAGTATTGGAACTTCGTTTCAGCATCAGTCCTTCCAATGAATATTCAGGGTTGATTACCTTTAGGATTGACTGGTTTGGTCTCCTTGCAGTCCAAGGGACTCTCAAGAGTCTTCTTTAAAACCACAGTTTGAAAGCGTCAGTTCATCAATATGTTCTAAAGAGTTCTACTATAAATTGACCTGGAACATCCTTTCATTGGACAAGTATTTTATTGAACCTGTACTCTGTGCTGAGGGCTAGGTACCCAAACAGACCATTCCTATTTACAGTGTGATACAGGAGCCCTCAGGTGGTTCAGCAGTAAAGCATCTGCCTGCAGGAGAATCTTTGGCAGGAGGTGGGGTTCCATCCCTGGGTTGGAAAGATTCCCCTGGACAAGGAAATGACAACCCAGTCCAGTATTCTTGCCTGGAAGATCCCATGAACAGAGGAGCCTGGTGAGCGACAGTCCATGGAATAGCAAGAGTCTGACACATTCGAGTGGCTGAGCACACAGAAATCTAGACCTGATGATGTGAAAGGGAATCTGAAAGTATTTCATCCCAAATCCGGGTCTTCTTCCACCTGGGCATCTGAGTAATAGACAAGGGGACATGCTCTCAGACTGACCACCTGGGTTTGAATCTTGACTTTACTCTTCAAACACTTTTGATCTTTCTGTGTCTTGACCCCCTCATCTGTAAAACGGAAATAATCAAAGGACTGCTGTGAGAACTGAAGGAGTCAGTATGCACAGAGTATCCAAGGAGCACCTGGCATAGTAAGTGAGCAGCGTTATTATCGATCAGTAGCAAATTATATGTAAGTTCAGTCCTTTACTGTTTTCCTTTTTTGCCCCACTTCCCACCCCTTGCTGGTGCCTAGAAGATGACTCGGTGGCATAGAGGATTGAGAGGGGAGAGGAGATGGTTTGAATAATCGATACTCTGAAATGGTTATGATGTCTGTCGTCGCAGCTCCATCTCCGAGGCAAGGACAGGGCTGCCCTTGGCCTTCCCCTCATCTTCACACTCTGCTCGTGTCTGGTACACTCTTGTGACTTCTGTTTTGTTGTTGTTTTGTCTCAATTTCCTGTACTACTTCTCTAAAACTCAGATCCACGTCATTTATTTTTAAACGTAGAGCTGGCCTGAATCAGGCTAAGGAATCAGTCCTCTGCTCATAAGCAGATGCTACATTTAAACAGAGAAATACTCAGCCCAACGCCTTATCCAACTGGGACTTAGAAATACAGCAACAAGAAGGTCTCTATTAATCTTTATACATGTACATATCAGCATTAATTTTTATACATTTTAGTGGTATTCATGGTACAAATATCATTAAGCTACTCCATTCCCCTCCTCCCCTCTCTCTCCTTAAAAAAATATTCTTGAGTATGTGCTATATACTGGGACCTGCTCCAGATCTGAGGTAGAATTATTCTACACTTATTATTGTAAATGTGGAGTTTTCATAACAAATCAGTAGAGGAAGAGGAAAAGGAGAGACAGCAAATAATTTTTTCAAAATGCTTCTCCATGCATTTCCCATATCATTAAAGTACCTTATCAATAAATAGTATTTTCTGTAGTAGATGTCCATGTCATATAAATTCAAATGCTAAATCTTAGGAAAATGCTTTACAGTTATATAATATATAACCCGAAGATTAACACCATTGAGTTGCTTCTGTAAGTCAATGACACTTTAGCTATACTAAGACAAAACTAAGCTTGGACTTCTTTTAAATAAAGTCCTTAAATTTGGTGATTTGACTATCCTTAACTCTGTTATTTCGTCTGCATCCACATAGTTTCTTTCCCCACTCTGAGCTGCCTGAACCCCCACGGCTGAACTCTGTAGGACCCAGAGAAGCCACATCTGTCAAGGCAAACTAAGCAGCCCCAACTTTGTCCAAAGACAGATCAGCTTTGTTTTAGAAAAACATGCTAAATGCTTTTCCTACTTGGAAAGATAGAAGTTTTCTATGTCTGTTTTCCTACTTATAGTCTTAGACTGTCTTCTTTTTTTCATTTGTTTTCCTCTGTTTTGATTAGTGGCAGGTTTTGCCACATGTCAAAATTTTGACAAACCACAGATGGCTGTGAAAAAAAACAACAAACAAGTGTTATTTCTAATCACTGTATGCAGTGAAGACTGTGTTTACATTTTCCTCTTTATGTAAACAGTCTTCTTGGCTGCTTTAATTAGCTTCTTTGTGCCATCTCCGCTGAAATCTCAGCACCATAGAATGGTTTATAACTACCTGTTAGGCAGTAGCCAACCTCCCAGCGACTGTTTTGAATCTGTCATGGATGTCTGGTCCAAGGAGGATGAAAACTTTAAAAAAATCTATGGTCAAGATGTGCCTCTGTGTGTGTGTGTGTGTGTGTGTGGTGTATTTATGATTCCATTGGCCTGGCTCATTTCCCTCCACGACTGAACACAGTGTTAGCCATGGGGCGTCAGCTGCCCACTGCGGAATTTAATGAGCGTGCTCAGGAGTCGGTCTGGCAGGTTTTGTGAGCAGAGCTGTCTAGTATTAGGATGTGTGCCTCCTCCCTTCTTGGGACTGGGGGCTGGTCTTGTGGCTTTAATTTTCAGATGAAGAAATCAGACCTCAGAAGGATCCAGCTGATTTGTCCCTGCAGTAACTATGCTGGACCTGCAAACTCCCCCGAGTGCCCCTGCACCTGGTGGATGCATCGGTTCACAGGACACAGGGCCCATCCTCAGAAATCTCATAGCAGAGTGATCTCAATAGTGAGATCACTATTCCCATTAATTGGTTCATTCAGAATATTAAAAGCACTTATGGAACACGTGCTATGATAAATAAAAATGAATGAAAATCCGCTCCTTCCCTAAGAGAAATTCCAAGTTAGTAGGTATGATGTACTCACTCCAGTATTCTTGGTTGAAGACTCCATGGACAAAGCAGCCTGGTGGGCTACAGTCTATGCGGTCACAAAGAATCAGACACCTTCCTTCACTTTCAGATACAACAAAATGAACCTTATTCACCTTCCTTTTTTGTTCTCTTGCTACTTACAACCCTCCTTTTCTCTCTCCTGTAACAGGACGTTTTTGTCTTCCATCTCTTTTCTTCTGCGGGTCCATCAGCCGAGTCCTGGTGTGTGGCACTCTTACACGACCAGAACCCCACAGAAAGCTATTTCAGCAATCCGTTAATGTTGATTTCCTTGTTTTTGTTCTTCTGGGTGTTCATCCACTCCCAGCCCCAGGTGGAAGTTCAGTCTACTTACTTGCTCTCATGCTTCTGAGCTACCCAGACTGACTGGGGCAAATTAACAAAGACCACATTGTTTCTGGAAAATTCTCCCCAATAACCTCAACCAAGGCTCTTCTACAGCTCACGAACCTTCCTAGTCATCTCCTCCTGACTATCTGTCACGTCTTCTTCCCAAGCTTTCCTTACTCTCCAGAGCTCTGAGCCCCGCCCTCAGCTCTTGCCTTGCGGGGGTGAGATGCTGCTTCACGCTCTCTCATTATTCCTCATGATCTCTGCAGAACCTCACTCCCTCACCCATCTAGCTTCTCATCCTCTTATCATTCATCCATCCTTTGAATTCTGCTTTCAAGCATTCCCACTAGATTAATAAAAATGTTTATCATTAGGAGGAAAATGACATTTTCAGAGATGAAACCATTCTTCTGGCTCACAGAACAGCTTGTTTGAAGAAACATAGGTCCCATGAAGAACAAAAGGAAGGAAGACTGAATTCTTTTAAGTTAGATCTGATGACAATCATAAAACGTTCTGATTTATTGGAGGCACTCATTGTGTTTAAGCATCTGGCAAACACCAACCTTTCTCCACAACTGACAACTTAGTCACCTACTCCTCTACTAGATGATAACCACCTTGGACTTTCCAAAAAAAAAAAAATTAGGAAAATCTTGATAGTGATGACTTTGCATATGCATAAAAATTTGCATATGCATAACTTTTAAATAAGTTTTAAAAGCATACAACGAGGACTTGCCTGGTGGTGCAGTGGATAAGGGGCTTCCCCGGTGGCTCAGATGGTAAGGAATCCACTCTCAGTGCAGGAGACCTGGATGCTGTACCTGGGTCGGGAAGATCCTCTGGAGGAGGGCATGGCAGCCCACTCTAGTATTCTTGCCTGGAGAATCCCATGGACAGAGGAGCCTGGTGGAAGGAAGCCACCTGCCGATGCGGGGCTTAGTTGCTGGTCTGGGAGGGTTCCACATGCTGAGGAGCAACTAAGCCCAGAGCACCACCACTGCTGGGCCCTCGTGCTGCAACCCCTGAAACCCACGCGCTTGGAGTCTGTGCTCCGCAACAAGAGAAGCCACCGCTGTGAGGAGGCACACGCTGCAAAGAGAAGCCCAGGGCCGCAACAAAGAGTGGCCCCTGTTCTCTGCAACTAGACAAAGCCCACACAGCCATGAAGGCAGCGCAGCTAATTTAAAAAAAAACCAAACAAACAAAAATAAAAAATAACTGAAATTAGGGCTGATGGTTGGAAAGCATTTTAGTTTTACCTGCAATGTTAGCTTATTTTTACAAATCAATGTAAAATATGCCACTAATGCATTGATATTGTAAAAACTAACATTGCAGGTAAAACTAAAATGCTTTCTGACCATCTGCCCTCATTTCAGTTTCCTCCTCGGCTTTGCCCACGGGGAACCCTTGCTGTCTGTTCAGTAAGTGTTCTCTCAAGACATTTGTGCGCCAGGAGTTTGTGTGGATATACGTAACCACTCTCAGACTGCACCGTGCCCATGTGCACCCTCACCCTTGAGCGCGCTCGTCTACACAAGCAGAACACAAGACTGAAATCGTCGCATGAAGCTCAGTTTCTGAAGGGACTGTACAAACTGCTGTTCTGGTTTCACATGAAATAAGACTTTGAAAACAACATCTTATTCATGAGAATATACAGAATAAAATTACACTGCTGTCTTCAAGGCCTGAAGAGATTAAACTGCTCTGTCTACCCGACTTTGGATCATTTGTTTTCTAAGTACACAGAAAGCTGGGTTTACGTCCAACTGGTGTGCCCCTGAGTAGAGATTCCCAGATCAGATACGAAAGGCTGATCAGTCATTTGATAAAGTAATTTTTCTGGATTTTCTTTTCTGCCTACACAATCATGTAGCCAAAAATCAAGTCCAATCATGCGACTCCTGAGGCAGGTCTGCCACCCTGATCATGACCCAGGCCCAGGGAGGGACTGCCATGTGCTAAGATCATTTATGGACCCTTTTGCTCTGCAGTGGCTGGTTCTTTTTCTTTCCTCTTCCTTGAACATCTCCTTCTTCTGACTAGAGCAGCCTCTATGTCACTGTTCCATACTGAGACAGTCCTACTCTGAAGACTTAGAAATATTTTTACTTATTCCTGGTGCTTAAATCACTAGCATGTCTATTTGTTTTCCCCTTTAGTTTTTACATAATTATTTTACTCTAAGACAATAGAAATTCTGAGAAGAAATCCAACTCGTCCCTTTTCTATCTTTACCACCACTTTTCCTATCTTATCAGCAAAAGCCTTGTGCCCGCAGTCTCATAGGGACCCTAATACGTACTGCCTTCCTAATACTACCCTTCTTATGGGGCCTCCTGCCTTTGATGCTCAGCTTTCCTGAAAGAGTCGTCTACCCTGTGTGTATTCACTCCCACAGGGTCCAAGCCCTTCTTCCTCACTGCCTTCCTGCCATCCTGCCCTCTGCATGCAATAAGTCCCTGCGACCATCGCCCATGGCATCCTAGAGGGTGAAGCCAAAAGCCATCACAATGACTTGCCTCTTCTGCATTCCCAATGGCTCATCACCTCTCTCCTCTCAGACCCTCTAGCAGGAGGACCCTGCCCATCTCGGTTCACCTCCTTCACGGTTCAGCACACCTCCTCTGCTTATTGCTGCCGACGTCTCACCCCTGGACCTCACACGTTCTCACTCTACTTGTCTCTGGATGGGTTCCTCTCCTCCCATGTGGATCTGGGGCAAACCTTCTCCTCCTGACTCTCCAAGAATGTGGCGGCGCAACTAAGCTTACGTGCTGCCATGAAAATCCTGTGAAGCCAAGAAAACCAAAACACAGCAAACAAAACAAAACAAAACAAAAAAACACACAAGAAAAAATACCTCCACCAACTCCCTGTTGCTTACTAAATAAAATGAAATGATTTGGTTGGTCAGTGGAGACCCACGCGCTCTTCTCAGATTCTCTCCTGTTATCCGCACTCAGAGTCGTGCTCACTGCTCGCTCTTCCCTCTAGTCCACGTCTCCTCATGACTTGGGGCTTGTAAAGCCTGCCCCCTACCCAGAATGCTCTTCCTCCTCCTCTTTTTGTCAAGATCCGTCAGGACTGCTGCCCCCCTGGACAGAGAATCTTTCCCCCCATTCACTGCCCCTAAAACTACTATTATTACGCTCTTCACATAGGATCACCATAGTGTGCCTGCCTCCTTGGACTTCTAGGCTCCTGATGGTGAGGAGCTGTGGCTTATTCATTTTGGAGACCAAACCAAACATTTTGCAAAGTGGTCTGTAGTGGTTCACCCACCAGGCGGTTAAATATAGATCCCCAGGCCCCATCCTTGGATTGCTGAATCAGTTTCTCTGGAGAGTGGAACCCTCCCAGGTAATTCTTATGCACATGGGCATTTGGGGACAGGGTTAAAATATCCAACAGATATCTGATGAATAAAGACGTGATGAAAAGAGCTAAGATGTCTACTCCTGAAATCTGCTCTGTTTCCTTCATTCCTCTGGGGTGTATTTTGGCTGGAGGCATGTCCAGGAAATTTGGCTCAGCCGGGATCAAAGTGACCTAATGGGAACAGCTTTGCATTATTTTCTAATTAGGTCATGCAAAGCACCTATTGTCCTGTCCAAATGCCAAATTAGGTTTAGGGCCATTCAAAGCCCTGAAGATGTTTGGTCTTGATAAGGATGGAGAAATTCTTGCTCAAGTGAGAACTGGTATTGCGGGCATGCTTTGCATTTTTAACTCACCAAAGCCAAGTGCCTTTGCTTAAGTGGGTCATAAGTACCTTCCAAGGAGTCTCACTGTCTCATCTGCTGTACTGACCACCAGCACTGGTAACTCTAATACCAGTTCATAGTCCTCCCTTGTAGACACTGGGTAGGTTGTGAATGAGCCTAAGAGTTTTGAGACTTTAGGTGAGGCTGATGGATTGTCAAATCACAGAGTTTTCTTTTAAATTTCTTCAGTAGATTTTGAGCTCTATCAACATGACCTTGAGCTCTGCCACAATGCACTCACTATACCAGGCCTAAAGAAGACTAAAATATATACATTATTATACATTATCTAAATGAGGAGTACACAAAGTACCCTCAACAAGTGTTTGCTGAGCTTACTATTTACCAAATAAATCTTACTAAAAGTAAACAAAATAATTTCTTTATAACACAAGGAACATATACTCATTTTTGAACACAGAAGAAGTAAACGATTCAAAAGGCAACGTAACCAGTGTTACACTGGAATGTGTAATTCTTTTAAATGTTTTCCCATATATATGTAGAGCAATATTATAGTGTATTAGTTTATTACTGTTGCTGTAACAAATTACCACAAAATTAATTGCTTAAGACAAAAACACATTTATTATCTTGTAGTTCTGGAGGTTAGAAATTCAACACAGGTTTCCTGGCTAGTTATCATGTTGGCAGGGCTGCATTCTTTTGGAAGGTTTAGGGGAGAATCTGTTTCCTTGCCTTTTTCTGCTTCTAGAAGTTTCTGTATTCCTTGGCTCCTGGCCCCTTCTTCCATCTTCAAAGCCAGTAACGTTGAATCTCTATAACTGTTCTATAGTTACCTCTCCCCTGATTTCAGCTGGAAAAAGTTCTCCTATTTGATTTTAAGGACTCATGGGACTAGCTTGGACTCTTGTGAATAATACAGGAGTCCGATTCAAGGTCTTTGACTTTATCAGACTCACAAAATCCCTTTTGCCATGTGAAGTAATATAGGGCTTCTTGGATGGCTCAGTGGTAAAGAATCTGCCTGCCAAAGCAGGAGACATGAGTTTGACCCCTGGGTCAGGAAGATCCCTTGGAGAAGGAAATGGCAACCCACTCCAATATTCTTGCCTGGGCAATGCCATGGACAGAGGAGCCTGGTGGGCTACAGTCCATAGCGTTGCAGAGAACTGGACACAACTTGGTGACTAAACATCGCATCCATCAGTCAGGATAACAACAAAGGAACATATTCTTAGGTTCCTAGAATTAGGACAGGGACATGTTGGGGCCATTCACACTTAGAGAATGAACATCTAATGTTCAAGGAGGCTACCCAAGATCACAAAGTTTGTAAACAGTAAACCTGGTAGTTAATTTTTTTTTCAGATGGCAAGAATTTGACACAATCAGATTTTCAGTGAATGAAGATGTATGATAAAGGCAGATAAGGAAGAACAGCAAAGAGCCTGCATAAACGTGGAACAAGCCTCTCAGGAACTGGCACTTCGTCCTCAGCCTACAGACACCGGAATCTCACTGACACCCGGCCACAGGTGCCCACGGCACTGCGGGAGGCCACTGCCTGTTTCTGGGCCTCTCCGACACTTCTCACACCCTGCTGAGCTTCCCCCGATGCCCCGCTCAGCCTCTTAATCTTAAATTCCACTGAGTGATAGCTTTAGCCCACTGCCTCCTCTCCATGAGTCTCTTGGTTTTTGAACCCTCTGCCACTTGTATTTCTCTGTGTGTCTACCTTCCTGCTTCCTAAGAGAAAGTCTCTGATGGAGTCCGTTGGTCACTGCAGGGCACTGGACATCCCTGTCTCATAGAGGGCTCCCTATGGCTGCTGGTCAGCTTATGGATGGCCATCTTCAAAACTGCCCGCTCCTATTTCCATCAGTCAGGATGACAGGGTCAAACGTGATGATTTGTACGTATGTAAGGAATCACCTCGGGTCCCTTCTTTCAGAATAAGGCTGTGAGCAAGTGGTCACCAAGAGACTTTTCTCCAAAGCCAAGGCTGGAATGTCTTCCCTATGGACCTCTGGGTACACTGAATGAATGCTGGGTACATGGAATGAATCTCGCTGAATGAAAGCATGTAAGCAGGGGCTGGACAAGGGGGAGAGAACAGTGCCCAGAACTAATACTGAATATGGACATTTCAAAAATGATTTGAGGAATTGCTTTCAGTTCTTTAAGGTCCTAAGTGCTGATCTTCAACAAGGCCACACAGGCTTATGAAAGTTCTAAAATTATATCATATTTATCAGTCACTGGGACCTCAAGTTCCTCCCACAAACCACACAGGGCCTTGTGAAACAAGGCTTTGGAGAAGGGACCCTGAAGTTTCTAAATTTTCACCCTTTTGTTTCTCCATCTGCATTTGCTGTGAAAGGGAAAAGTGACCTCATTAATTTGGAAAGAATGAGTCGAAACAAGTTTCAGAAGGAGAAAACCTCTCTTGGGCATGCCAAAGCCTGCCACCACCACCCCCTTCCTCATGGAAGAATGCTGCCGTGGAAGTCTCAGTGGATGGTTTCCACAAAAATGTGTGCTGTGGCCACAGCTCAGAGACGCCAACACAAATCTCAAACACAGCCACTTCCTGACGGACAACACGATCTAGGCTGCCCTTTAGTCTGGACCTCGGTAATCCGGGACAGGAACTGATTTCAAATTTCAATGAATTACACGTGAGGAAATGGCCATCTGAAGTCTTAGCGTAAATATTTTCCCCTGGTGACAGGCCTTGGGATGTTGCCATGTTACACGTGAGCGGGGCTTGTTTGTTCTACGTGGTTTGTTCTTTTCTCTCTCCTCTTGTGCTTTTAGAGAGAATGCCAGTGGCATGTTGTCACCTTGATTTTCTGTACCCCATAATAATTCATTGAATTCATTCATCTTTACTCTGAAGCACACAATATTCTTCACATAGGCAATCAAAACATTTTTTTTTTTTTTGAGCAATTACCTCTGTGTTAGGATCTGGGGATAAACCAGTAAGTAAATATATACTCAATATATTGTGTATATTGAATGCTTTGTCTACAAATAATGTAAAGATAGAACTTCAATTGGCTTGAATAATGAATACTTGTTACCTCCCCAAGCAAGAAGTCTAGGGGTAGATCAAGAAATATCTTCATGTCAGTTTTATTCTCAGGTGGTTGGTTCCCTCATAATTGCAAAGTGGCTGCCATAGCTCTAGGTAGTACTTTCTCAACCACATCCAAATGCAAATAAGTATATAAATTAGGGTTAGGGTTAAAATAAAGCCAAAGTGAAATTACCCCCGCTTTGGGTCCCACTCCCCAGCAGATGTGCCCTCAAGCCTTGGGAGGCAGAACTGCATCTCAAGCCCGTTCCTCAGCTGATCAAGCAGCATGACAAATGAGAAGGGTATCATTTCCTTAGACTAGTTAAATGTTGCCTCTGGGGATTAAGAGAAGGCTCAGTCTTTGCTGAGGCACAGGGTTGCCCCATACACAAAGAAAATTCAGTTCTGTTAGCAGCAAGAAAGGATTAACTATTGGACAAGGAACCAAAAATTCAGCCTTAGTGTGGAACTTCTAGATGACACATGAGGGACAGGAGAAACATTCCTCGACATACACATTTTTTGTAGGGAGTTCAAAAGACAGAGGTTCCAATATCCACCTTAAGTTGGCTTAAAGCTCAACATTCAGAAAACGAAGATCATGGCATCCAGTCCCATCACTCCATGGGAAATAGATGGGGAAACAGTGTCAGACTTTACTTTTTGGGCTCCAAAATCACTGCAGATGGTGACTGCAGCCATGAAATTAAGAGACACTTGCTCCTTGGAAGGAAAGTTATGACCAACCTAGACAGCATATTGAAAAGCGGAGACATTACTTTGCCGACTAAGGTCCATCTAGTCAAGGCTATGGTTTTTCCTGTGGTCATGTATGGATGTGAGAGTTGGACTGTGAAGAAGGCTGAGCGCCAAAGAATTGATGCTTTTGAACTGTGGTGTTGGAGAAGACTCTTCAGAGTCCCTTGGACTGCAAGGAGATCCAACCAGTCCATTCTGAAGGAGATCAACCCTGGGATTTCTTTGGAAGGAATGATGCTAAAGCTGAAACTCCAGTACTTTGGCCAACTCATGCGAAGAGTTGACTCATTGGAAAAGACTCTGATGCTGGGAGGGATTGGGGGCAGGAGGAGAAGGGGATGACTGAGGATGAGATGGCTGGATGGCATCACTGACTCGATGGACAGGAGTCTGAGTGAACTCTGGGAGTTGGTGATGGACAGGGAGGCCTGGCATGCTGCAATTCATGGGGTCGCAAAGAGTCGGACACGACTGAGTGACTGAACTGAACTGAACTGAGCAGTTACAAGATCTTGGGTTAATCTCTTGGAACCTCAGTTTCTGCAGATGTAAAATGGGAAATCGTACCTGTCTCATTGGGTTGCTCTGGGATCAAATACATTAGCATTTGCAAAATACCTAGCAATCTGCCAGGCCCATAGGGATTGCCCAGTGAATGTCATTTCCTTCCCCAAAGTCCTCAGGCTGCTCAAATCTAAATGGCTGGGTAACTGACAAGTCAGTCACCTTGTATTCTGATTGATAAGCACTGGGATATGAGGATTTACAGAGGCTTCCAGGTGGAGGTGTCACTATCACTGTTACTAGGAATCATTCAGTTTAGTTCAGTTCAGTTGCTCAGTCATGTCCGACTCTTTGCCACCCCATGAGCTGCAGCACGCCAGGCCTCCCTGTCCATCACCAACTCTTGGAGTCCACCCAAACCCAGTGTCGGTGTTGCCATCCAACCATCTCATCCTCTGTCGTCCCCTTCTCCTCCTGCCTTCAATCTTTCCCAGAAGCAGGGTCTCTTCCAATGAGTCAGTTCTTTGCATCAGGTGGCCAAAGTATTGGAGTTTCAGCTTCAGCATCAGTCTTTCCAATGAATATTCAGGACTGATCTCCTTTACGATGGACTGGTTGGATCTCCTTGCAGTCCAAAGGACTCTCAAGAGTCTTCTCCAACACCACAGTTCAAAACCATCAATTTTTCAGTGCTCAGCTTTCCCCAAAATGCTTTTGATACATCCAGTGGGTCCTTTCCATCTTTTCTCCCTATTATTCTATCTTTCTATAGCATTGCTACTATCATCCACTTGTTGGATGTGGGGAGTGAATGAAAGCAACCAGGGTTAAGCCCAAAGATTTGGGCTCTGGCAAGTGGTCATTTTAAGAGATGAGGAAGGCTATGGGGGACGTGGTGGGGTGGGGCAGAGCATTAGATCTAGGGCAGGGGAAGTTCTGGTGGTGATGGTGGTGGTTTTGGTAGTTTAGTTGCTAAGTCATGTCTGACTCTTTTGTGATCCCATTGCGGTGGAGAGGTGTAGCCCGTCAGGCTCCTCTGTCCATGGGATTTCCCAGGCAAGAATACTAGAGTGGGTGGCCATTTTCTTCTCCAGGAGATCTTCCCGACCCAGGGATTGAAACCATGTCCTGCATTGCTGGTGGATTCTCTACTGACTGAGCCACCAGATAAGCCCAGGTTAAGTTCTACAAGGTTCTTAGACCCTGAGTGTAGCCGCCGAGAAGCAAATAGGATACACAAAGGTGGGTGCTGGGGAGAGGTCTGGAGATAGACCTTTGGGTGTCACAGGCGTGGAGGGTGACATTTGAGGCAGTAACATTGGTGAGTTCACCAAGGGCATGTGCTCAGAAAGGGAAGTGAACTGACACGTGAGCGTTGGGTGTGTGAAGTGGAGAGGCTGGGAGAGGCCGGTTCCCAGCAGGGGAGACTCAGGAGGATGGACCCGAAAGGGAAAAGACCTCTGTTAGCACGTGGTGTCCTGAAAGACCACTGAGGAGTGCCCGAGGGGGGTGGTGTAAAGTGAGTCATCCACTGAAAGGGAAGTCCCACAGGGGCCAGGAACTGCCCGCTGAAGTCAGGGGATGCAGGGGCCCATGGTGGCCTGGACAAAGCAGTTTCAGCTGTGGGTTGGAGGGGGGAAAGGAAAGAGAAGTTGGAAGCTGCAGGGCAGATGACTTCTTCAAGAGCTTGGCTGTAAATCAGAAGAACAGGGTGAGAGTGCAAAGAGGGTAGAGAGTCGAGGGAGGCTTTTTGTTGTTGTTGTTAAGACAGGAGATCTAATGTGCTTCAATAGTTGACAAGCTAACAGGGAGATTTTATGACACGAGGGGAGAGGAGTGACTTGTTGGAGGAAGGTCTTGAAGAAGGAGAAGGGATGGGATTGAAGAAGTAGTGGGCAGTGCTGGCTTCTGTCAAGAGTGTGTTAGACTTCTCTGTGGCATTGCTGCCTCGGCCTGCATGGTGTTTAGCCAAGTAGCCTGCAGAGGCCTTAAACAGGCATATACAAGCCCATGCCCCGGAGAGCAGCCTGCAGAGTCATAAGCAAAATGTGAGTTCCTGATCTGACTTCCCCAGTGACCTTGTGATCAGCAGGCTCGCCTGTCTCCCAGGGCCTTCCCTTGTACGCCCAGTAGATAAGACCCCGTGGTGCTCACCAAAACCACACTCATTTTGGTTTGAGTTGATCAATCTGGCCTTCGCCTGGGAACCCCAAGGCCCTCCCACCATGACCCTCAGACAGGCACGTGCCCTAGGTCCCGTCACTCTCTCGGCTGCAACCCAGCGTGCCCTCCCCTTGTGGCCCCTGGCTCCATGCCCTGTGCTTCCTCCGGGATCCACAGTAATGAACCAGCTTCACTGTTTCCTGTGGTCTTTTGTTGAACCTCAGTCACCATCCTGCACTCTGTGCTTCCCTTAACAAACGTTAACAAAGTTGGTAACAGCTTCTCATGAAGAAGGAAGGGTAGGCGACAGGTATGGAGGTGTGAGTGGGTGCATGACCTCTCTGACTCTTGTATTTTTTCTGTGAAATAGAAAAAAAGGTTATCAGCCAAGACTGAAGTCTGGGGAGGAGATGATGGAGGTTTAAGGAGACAGGACAGGATGTGAGATAGTCAACTTGAAGAGTGAATGGATTAGGGAAATTGAATCCACACTGGTTACCGCATGTTGACAGCTATATCTATTTTTGAGCCCTAGGATCTCTCCTGAAAGGAGAAGGAAATACCAACCCACTATATTATCCTTGCCTGGAGAATCTCCATGGACAGAGGAGCCTGGTGGGCTACAGTCCACTGGGTCAAAAAGCATTAGACACGATTGAAGTGGCTTAGCATGCATCTGTCATGAACTCCAAACTCATAAACCCAGCTACCTACTGATCACTATTCCCTGGCTTTCTCATGGGAAAGTTAAAGCCATTCTCTCTCTGCCCACCTCCAGCCAGTGCTCCTGTCCTCCCCAGTTCAGGGACTCCCCTGCACAGCCCCAGTTTCCAAAGCAAAATAATAAAAGTCTTTGAGTAGTTCGTGAACCAGCATAGGACAATCTCTCTTATTTCCTGAGGTTGAGAACACTGGAAGAGAATCACCTTTTGGAAGGACCATTATCAGTTCAGTCTGAACATTATCTGTGAGCAATCTGGGAGTGGTGAGTAGTTCAGCTGATACACAGTGGGCCTCTCAGTTGTGGTCCTTCTTTGTGTTTTAATGTAAAATGAGTTTCAGGTCCTTTTTGAGAGAAGATTTTGGCTGGGAAACTGTGGATGGTTCTGTGCCCGGAGCTGGGGGCAGAGGCTTGGGGAGTAGAATGGGGAAGGGAAAGGGGAAGGAGGTGGCCCAAGGGCGCTCGACTTCACTTCCTTCTGGGATCTGTGTGCAGAGCCAGGAGGCAACCACCCCTTGCCTTCCTGAGCCCCAAGGCTCTCAAAATGTTCAATGAAGAAGAAAAATAAATAATTTGGTTTTGCAACTTTGCATGATCTGTGTTTGATTAGAGTCTCATGTGAACCGGGTGTCTGGATGGTTACCTTAAAATATGCATTTCTTTAAAAAGAAATTTTGCATTTGCACCACTTGCATTTTGACCATTTTCCTTTGGTGTTGTTGCTGGGCTGGGTTCAGCCATCTGCGAACCAGAAAAGGTTTCATGGGCACAGGGAAGCTATAGGGTAGGGCAGGGAGAATTGTGCACTTGAGTCTCAACGTCACAGAAACAGGGAGATGACCAAAGTGGAAGAAAGGAGAGTCATCACTTACTGAGCGCCACCCGGGTGCCCAGCTCTGCGTGGACCCGTCTCAGGGAGGTTCTCTTGGGGGCTCCTCGTTTCTTCTTGCTCTCCTCCAAATCTCTGGTATTAAAGATGAGCCCAGATGGTGAATACACCTCCTGCCAAGTCATTGACACGAGTATTAGTAACAACTAATATTGAGAGTCCCTTGGACTGCCAGGAGATCCAACCAGTCCATCCTAAAGGAGATCAGTCCTGGGTGTTCTTTGGAAGGACTGATGCTAAAGCTGAAGCTCCAGTACTTTGGCCACCTCATGCGAAGAGGTGACTCATTGGAAAAGACCCTCATGCTGGGAGGGATTGGGGACAGGAGGAGAAGGGGACGACAGAGGATGAGATGGCTGGATGGCATCACCGACTTGATGGACATGAGTCTGAGTGAACTCCGGGAGTTGGTGATGGACAGGGAGGCCTGGCGTGCTGTGATTCATGGGGTCGCAAAGAGTCAGACACGACTGAGCAAATGAACTGAACTGAACTGAATATTTACCAAGCACATAATGCGCGCCAGGTGCTTCACAGGAATTCCTTCATTTAGTTCTCTACAACACTTTAGGAGAGGGTTCTCATCCATAGGCTTGTGTCCAGACAAAATAACAACCCTTGAGATGCTGACTTGTCCAGAATCAATGGTGCTGTGATTCAAACTCAGGTTCCTGAGAACATACGTTTATTAATAGTTGTTATGGGCTGTCACGTTTTACGGGCTCTCCTGGTGGCTCAGACGGTAAAGCGTCTGCCTGTAATGAGGGGGGACCCGGGTTTAATTCCTGGGTTGGGAAGATCCCCTGGAGAAGGAAATGGCAATCCACTCCAGCACTCTCGCCTGGAGAATCCCGTGCACGGAGGAGCCTGAGAGGCCCCTATAGTTATGTTTGTCGTCTTCAAAGCCCTTCATTTTTGCTTCCTTTTTCTCCCTAAAGGCATTCTCTCTTCACTTAAGGTACCTATAGCCCTTCTTTGGGCTTCCCAGGTGCACTAGTGGTAAAGAAACTGCCTGCCAATGCGAGAGACGTAAGAGACACAGGTTTGATCCCTGGGTTGGGACGATCCCCTGCAGGAGGGCATGGCAACCCACGCCAGTATTCTTGCCTGGAGAAGCCCATGGACAGAGGAGCCTGGCGGGCTGTAGTCCACGGGGTCACAAAAGAGATGGACAGGACTGAATGACTGAGCAAGCGTGCACGCACGCAGCCCTCCTATATTCTATACCTCCCTCCAGCGCATACATTCCCTTCCTCTTGCGCCTCCGTCCCACCTCCCTCTCTCTAGGTCATCACAGAGCACCAAGCTGAGCTCCCTGTGTTGTGCCTTTTGCTTTTTATGGTTTGGAGATGTCTTGGGCTGGTGACTGGTTGGAATAGCTAGGTTAAGAACCTCCTCTCAAGGTTCCCTGTTTATCTGGAGAAGGTGTGCTCCGGAACCAGTCACAGGAGGTGCGTTCTCTGGGTGATGTGAGTTATAGAACAGGTGTCCTGGCCCCATTAGCTCCAGGAGCTGTGATTCTGAGACTCTGAGCCTACTCTGCCTGAGATTTTATTCATTCACCAAGAAAGCATGGCTGCCTTGATTGGCACCAGGGATGATCTGATAACCAAGACAGACATTGTTCTGTGTTGGTGATCACAATGGAAAGTGGGAGACAGACATTAAGCAAAAACTTCAGTGAAAAGTGGGTAGAGCTCATCTCGCATTGGTCCTTTTCTGCCCTTCCTTCCTTCCTCTGCTGACACTGTAATTCTTCTCCCATCCTTTTGCTCCAAGGCTGCCAGATACCCTGTATCTAGAACCATCCTTCCACCCTTTTGCCAGTATCCCATCTTGAACTTTCCTATCTCACTTCTGTCTAGTGGGTGATTACTGTTTGGTCCAGCTCATTGCCAGCCAGAAATTCCATGGCTTGTGGCCAATTTTTCCTCTGCCATTAGCCTTTTGGTCATTCCAAACACACAAGATTAGGAAAAGTGTGAAGAACAGAGACCAGCTGATAACCAGGTTCAGAGTATCCATTAGTTAATTCACTTATTCATTCAGCAAGCATTGTATAGTTGGTATCTGCCAGGAACTGACATATAAAAACAAAAATACAGTTTCTGCAGAGTTAAATATATATATATATAAATGTCCAAAGGTAAGGACTCCATCTATCTTCTTCATGACTCTGTCCCTAGTATTTAACTCCTTAGCACAAGGTGGGAACTCAATAAATTCTTGTGACTAAAACAATGAATTCATATTTTGACTGAAATGACAGATATATAAAGGACGGTAATAAAGTGGGGTGATCATTTATTCAATAAATGTTGATTGATTAAGTGCTGAATCTCTCCTGATATGACAAGGAAGATAGATGCAGTCCTTGGCCTTTTGAGTCTTACAGTTAGAAATTTGCACCATAAGTATTAGTGTTGTGATAATGTGAAGAAGAGCAAGGTGATGAGTACTGGTGATGAGTACTGTTTTGTCGTTTATTTTTTATATACGTATTTATTTTATTTATTTGGCTGTGTCGGGTCTTAGTTGCAGCCCACGGGATCTTTAGTGAGCACTCTTAGCGGCAGCAGGTGGGATCTCTAGTCCCCTGGCCAGGGATCGAACCTGGGCCCCAGCTCTGGGAACATGGAGTCTCAGCCACTGGACCACCAGAGAAGGCTCTGACATGGCTACCATTAATGTGTGTAAGACAGGCCAGCTTCACCCCATAGGGTTAAATATTTCCACATACTTGCATAACCTCTGAGCAAGGCTGAGAGTCTCTGGCTGGAACTCTCAACTTGCCCACAATTTCCTAGTCTTTCCTTAACTTGTTCACTCACTACCTGTTTCACAGATGCAGAGTCTGAGCTCCAGCTCTCTGCATGAGTGAAATATGGTGGAACTTGGGGACAGAGAGGAAGGGAGCTTTAGGAGTAGCTTAACTGAGTTAATTGATCTTTATAAATGTCCTGGGCCGGAGGGAAACAAGTAATCCCATTATGAGCCTTTGCATCTTAGCTACTCACAATATAACAGGGCTCACACCCACTTGGGCATATGAATTTTCTTTATAGAAGAATATGAGATATAAAAGCCATAGAAAATTGCCTGAAAAAAAAAATGCATTAATTGGATTCTTGGCAAAAGACTGAAAAATGTCCTAGGCCGATGGAGCAAGTTATTTTTAGACACTTTTGTCCTAAAATATGTTGATGTCTCTGTGAATGAGTTCATAACACATGCTAAAAACTCCTTTGGCCTGATCCTTATTTTTTAAAAATCCCCATTTTTCCTTTTTATTACATAACAAAATTAAAAAGCCATCTCCCAGTGCCGTCTCTTGGAGACAATCCTCAGCTGAAATGCCTTCTTTCTGCTTCCATCTTTACGTTCTCCTTCATGTGAGCTCCCTTCCTTGTTTTTCTCTTGGGAATGCCCTACTTTTGTAATCTAAAGACATTAATAGCAATTTAAGTTGTTTATACCATTCATGTAGTATTTTAGTTGTCTCTGTTTTGAGCTCAACCTTATGACTCAGCAGATTGTCTACATTTCAGCCCTCTGCTCTTTAATGAAAAAGTTGAGGGCCAGCACTTTATATGGCATCGCAAGGGTAGGATTAAAGTCACTGGTAGTTACAGAGATCTGACTTTGTGATAAGAGGCTGGCCAGTGATTAGAAGACTTCACCTACTTGGTCTTAAAGTGGAATTAGTCCAGATGGTGCCAATGGGAATTAAGGGCTGCATGGTCCTGGAGCAAACACAATGGCTGTCTTACGGATGCTCTTAATCTCAGAGGTAAATGAGGGACATAGGGCTTTCTGAGGCTTGGCCACACATTCCGTGGTGATTATAGTACCAAATACTCATGATTCAAAGTGACTGGTTATCAGATACTAGAAACATCTTCTAAATCATTAAAATATTTAAAGTCTGCTTGATGGCCCCATGGATTGAAACTAATGAGTTTTAAAGTCATTTATTATATTTCTGAGGTTGTATCTATAGTTTTCAACAATCTTGGTCATATATATCACCGAAAAGAAAGACAAATTTACTTCTTTTAGAAAGCACAGCGTGTGTGTGTGTGTATGTACATATACACATATATGCACAGCATGTCCTGTTTATTTTGCTTGCAGAAACTCTACTATGTACTGTTATTGTTGTTCAGTTGCTAAGTCAAGCCAGACTTTTTTGGGACGCCACAGACTGTAGCCCTCCAGGCTCCTCTGTCCATGGGATTTTCCAGGCAAGACTACGGGAGTGTGTTGCCATTTCCTTCTCGAGGGCATCTTCCTGACCCAGGAATCGAACCTGTGTCTCCTGCATTGGCAGGCAAGTTCTTTGCCACTAAGCCACCAGGAAAGTCCTCCTACTGTGTCCATCCTAGACAAATTTCAGGAACTCTATGCAAACGGGCATAGAGTTAGAGTGCTTCCTCCTTTATGTTTCTGGAAACCTAGAATTTGACATCAGAGTTAAAGTAGATTCTCAGTATACAGATTGCATTGAAATCCAGAGGCCCTCTGTACTGACATGATCCTGCCTTTTGAATCATTCCCTATACAATTAATTGTCTGATGACAGGAAGAATCAGTTTCCAGTCTTGAGGTGTAAGCTCAAATCTCTGATAAAATGCACATTGTCTCACTGAAACATTCTTTATATTTCTATCATACATTTCAACTTTAATGCAAATAAAGATTCTGAGAGATTGTGACCTAGAGAAAAGAGGTGAACTGGGGGTTACTGGGTTGCTATGGGGTAATAATGAGGAAAGATCCGCTGAGGGTGGAAATGAATCAATCCTGCTGTCGTTCAGTCGCTAAGCTGTGTCAGCTCTTCACAGCCCCATGGACGGCAGCACGCCAGGCTTCCCTGCCTTTCACTGTCTGCCGAGTTTGCGTAAGCACATGTCCATTGAATCAATACCGACTTTGCTTAATTCAGCAGTTAAGCATGGGATAGCCTTGCTCTCAATCATGAATCCAGCGCAATTCCTTCAAAAGGAGGAGCTTCCACACTGTGCTGTAGCTAGGAAGAGGATCTAAGGCCAGCGCCCATCTCTGGAGGCCCCATCTGTGGGCACCACCAGTTTATGTCAGCGTGGGCAAATCGAAATGACTTCTTTTCAGAAATCTTAGGTCTTTGCATCCATCACTTATTCTTCATGGCTAACTTTCTTGCTTTTAGTTATGTTAACTCTCGAGGAGGAGTGATGCCTGTCAAGTCCTAGAGTTTGCATGTGAAGTTTTCTTCTCTTGTGATGTCTTTGTCTGGCTTTGCTATCAGGGTGATGCTGGCTTTAGCAGAGTAAGTTGGAAAGTGTCCGCTTATGTTTGTTTGTTTGTTTTTTTCAGGAAAATTTATGAAGGATAGGTCTTCTTTTTAAACATTTGGTAGAATGTGCCGGTGACACCACTGGACCGGGCTTCTCCTCTGGGATGTTTTTTGATAACTCCATTGTAGAGAGTGAGGAAGTAGATTAGTGGTTGTTTGATGACCATCAGCTTGTGGCTGATTGCCTAGTAACTGCTGAGGGGCTGAGGGGGACAAAAATATGCTAAAATCAGCTTGTGGTAATGGTTGCACAACTGTCGGAATACACTAGAAACACTGAACTCTATGGTATGTGAATTCTATATTAGCAAAACTGTTTAAAAAACAAGTATTGATTCTGTTCATCATTTCTACTGCTTCCGTTTTCAGTATATTATTAATTTCTGCTTTTGTTCTTTCTTTTAAATTTCATTAGGTTTGTCCTTCTTCTCCTAGCGTAAGATGTAAATTTAATTCATTCATTTTTAATTGGTTTACTTAAAGTTATATATTAACCTTTGACAACATTCTAGCTACATTTAACAATTTTTAAAGTAATACTTCTATTCTGTCGCAAATATTTTATAATTGTCATATGTTTCTATGCTTCTAAAATTACAACTTCCAAATACATAAATATATGAATATTTTGCAAAGTCTATTATGATTTCTGGTTTTCCCCATGAGTCAATTAGGAGCGCATGTAAAAGTTTTTAAGTATGTGTTTGTGTTTATTATCTTTTGATGGATTTTTATTTTTACTATTATGTGGAGAATCCCAGGGACGGCAGAGCCTGGTGGGCTGGCGTCTATGGGGTCACACAGAGTTGGACGCGACTGAAGCGACTTAGCAGCAGCAGCAGCACTCAGTAGGACTTCCCAGGTGGCTCAGACGGTCAAGTGTCTGTCTACAGTGCGGGAGATGCAGGTTCAGCCCCTGTGTCGGAAAAATCCTCTGGAGAAGAAAATGACAACCAAGTTTATTTTTATTAGTCTTATTGTTGGAGAAGGCAATGGCACCCAATCCAGTACTCTTGCCTGGAAAATCCCATGATGGAGAAGTCTGGTGGGCTGCAGTCCAAGGGGTCGCTATGAGTTGGACATGACTGAGTGACTTCCCTTTCACTTTTCACTTTCAGGCATTGGAGAAGGAAATGGCAACCCACTCCAGTGTTCTTGCCTGGAGAATCCCAGGGACGGCGGAGCCTGGTGGGCTGCCGTCTATGGGGTGGCACAGAGTCAGACACGACTGAAGCAACTCAGCAGCAGCAGCAGCATTTCTGTTGTGCCTGAAATTCTGTTTTGCCTTACATTGACATTCAAAATTTCTTTGGTCATCATTGACTGATATCACTTTTCCTGTTATTTTTGATCTTCTGTGTGATTGTGTTTTCGATTTTGCTTAGGGTTTCTTCAAACAGCAAGTAGTTGGGTTAAAAAAAATTAGTCTGTTAATCTCTGCCATTTATTAGACAGATTTATTCCATTTTCATTGCTATAAGCACTGATACATTTGAACTTATTTCTACCACGTTTTTTTTTACGATTGTTATTGGATTTAAATGCATGTACATATATTTTCATTCTTCCGTGTTCTTTTTGGACAAAGTTGTGCTTTTGCTATGGTTATCATTGCCGCTGTTCTCTTAAATGCTATCGATGCATCTGTTTTCTCCGGTATGTTGGTTTGGAAGTATTTATATTATTTTAACTTTATTACTTCTTTTATTTTAACTACCATCTCCAATCTTAGACTATAATATTTTTATCAAAGTCTAAATTTAGTCAAGAAATTTTGGAATCCTACAAACTTCCTGGGCATATTTAAATACTCATTAAACAACCACTTCCTGGAGATTTTAAACTTTGCCTCAACATTGCTAAAATAGCTTTTAAGATAGTTGATTAAATTAATCAACTCATTTTGTTAATATTTTGTCTACCACTATTTCTTGAATCCTATGCCCTCCTTCTGGGTCCATTTTTTTTTAAATTTATATACATTCTTTAATAGTTGTATTCATCAGCATCAATTGATGGTAAACTCTCTTGTTCTTTCTTTATGAATCTAAAGCCACCTTTATTTCTCCTCTTTTTTTTTTTAATGATAGCTTGTCTGGGTATGAAAGTTTAGACTGAGATAATTTCACTTGGCATTTTAAGGATATTATCCTTTTATTTCCTGGTATCTACTGCTGCTGTCAATTTGTCAGGCCTTTATAAGTAATCTACCTTTTACACTCGTCATTGTAAGATTTTCCCCTCCTTTTGTTCTCAGTCATTTGTATTCTCACTACATTTGTTACTTTGTAGTAATTAAAGCTTATTTATCTCTCTGGGTCCTTACACTTAATTTTTACTCTGAGGACTCATGTCTTTTTCAGTTTTAGAAAAATCTCTCTTTAAATATTGCTTTCCTACCTTTCTGGGAAATTCTACTAAATAAATTAGACATTTCCACTTGCCCTCTAAGATATTTGACAGTTTTGTCATATTTCTCTTTGCCTTTTGTGATGCAGTCTAGTAAAATCCTCAGGGTTATCTTCCAGGTCCCTGGTTCTGTACAGTCTAGTTGTTAAACAAAACATCTTCACGTCTAACTTTTTACACTCTCTTTTAGATCTTTCAGTTTCGTCTCATTTCTCCCTGATTTTGCTTGCCAATTCTATGCTCTATTTTTAGTGGATGTTATTCTTTCACTGTGTCTTTTATCATCCTGAGTCTCTGTCAGGTTACTCTTGTAGTTTAATTTTGTTTGGCTAAATGTATATCCTTTATATTGATTTATATTGGCTCTCTGTCTTAGCATTCTGTTCTTTGGTTTTGGTATCATGGGTTCCAGGCTCATTTTGAGAAGGAATTTTTTCCTTTTGTTTTTTCCCTTCTCTGCTTATCCCCCCTCGCTATAGTTTCTATAATTGCCTCCATTTGGCTTCTTGGGGCTTGTTGACCAAAGAAGTCTCACGATACAGGTTCAGGGCTCACATACCTCAGGGTTTATGGCTTCAAGTATTAAGGTTTATGGCCAGCTCCTGGAGATGAGAATGCTGTTATGCTCTACCAATTCAGAGAGGCAATATTCCCAGGCCACGATCAGCAGAGCTTTTCTCAGCCTTTATTATTATTAGTAGTAGTACAATTTTTTTTGATAAAGGGAGATTCCCCCAGTCTCCAGCTTCAGTCCTGTTGCCACTTTGTATAGAGTAATTTTAATTACCATAATTGCAGATGAGTAAAATTCCCAGATATGTTTGCTTGTTTCCTGCCCCAGCAGCAGGTCCAGAACTTTGTGCCACATGCTACCACTGACCTTGCCTTTCCAGCCTGCATACCTGGTCCACGTAGGTGTCTATTGTGTTTTGGACCCACTTATATCGATTTTACTTTTTTAATTATACTTTGCCAATCATTGTACTTATTTGAAGGGGAAAAGATTGGGTATACAAAGCGTGTACTCACTATTATACTATTAATGGTGATGTGTAGTTCTAGGGTGAGTGGGCTTCGGGAGTTGCATCTCACAGGCCCTAAAGCAAAGGCTCAGTAGTTGCAGCACAGGGGCTTAGTTGCTCCATGGCGTCTGGAACCTTCCTGGACCAGGGATTGAACCCATATCCCCTGCACTGGCAGGCAGATTCTTAACCACTGTGCCACCAGCGAAGCCCAGAACACTTTCTTAATGCTTTCACAAACTCTGGAGCAGTTTTGTCCAACAGCAATAAAATGCAGGCCACATATATGCTTTTACACCTTCTAGCAGCTACACTAAAAATATGTTTAAAAATGGGTAAAATGAAATCTCATAATATATTTTACTTAGCCCAATATTATCATTTTTAAAAAATCAACATAAAATTATTAATGCAGGATCTTTATTCTTTTCACACTAATTCTTTGAAATCTAGTGTGTATTTTATACTCAACAGCACTTCTCCCCAAGGCAAAGGATATTTGGCTTTTCTGAGAGGTGTCTCTAGTGGTAAAGAACCCACCTGCCAATGCAGGAGACATAAGAGACCTCGGTTCTATCCCTGGGTTGGGAAGATCCCTGGAGGAGGGCATGGCAACCCACTCTAGTATTCTTGCCTGGAGAATCCCATGGACAGAGGAGCCTGGTGGGCTACAGTCCATGGGGTGGCAGAGTTGGACATGACTGAGTGCCTAAGCACACACACAGTGCTTTCGATAGGCTCTTTACAGTCTGACATCCCAGGTATTTCAGGCAGCGAGGCCGGTCTGACCTTCTTGCCCCACTGTGGGCATTAACAAACCTTGCTATTTCTCCGGGAAAGTTATCCATTCAAAGCACTTGGTTACGTCGCTAGGTCACTTGGTTTCCAAATCATGGGACTACCTGCTCGTAAGATCTCGAAATCACACTTTATAGAATTGTTTATTTTTACAGCTTAGAAACATCGATAGTTCATCAACTTTCTGATTTTATGGCCGATTTTTAGATGCACTCATTCGTCACATCTTTTGAAACTCCTTCCTTCACGGGGAGTGGTTTCCCAGGAATTCCCAAGCATGTCATATTTAATGAGCACAATGCCAGTAATTACATTGGTATACAGCTTTTTTCTCTCTGGAATCTCTAAATAGTTTCCAGATTGGTGTGGGGGAGGGGTGTGTGTGGGGAGTCGGCTTTCAAAAGCTGCTTGTGGAGGAAGAAGGGGAAGGAATTAGCTTCAGTCGAGATAGTAGGGAGTGAGGCTCCAGACAGGCCTGGATCGTTCCCCGAGTCTCAGTCCATCTGCACCGCGACATTTCCGTCCTGACTGGAGGCTCCCTGAGCTGAAATGCACCTATTTGGCGAAGATTCCTCTTTTGTTGGCTGGGGAGCCACCATGCTGTCATCACAGCTGGACGTGACAGGTCCCAGGAATCCAGAATCTGTGCTCAACACGATGGGAAGCGTTTCCACGTCCAAGCATCAGGCATGTGTTACCTCCCACATTAGGAGGAAGCAGTACTGCCCCACCCCCAGCTCTTCTCAGTTACCAGGATCTGCTGCTCCCTGTGGCATTTAATATATCCTAAAGGAATAGTAAATGCCACATGGCAGCCCATCCTAAGGGAAATCAGTCCTGAATACTCATGGGAAGGACTGATGCTGAAGCTGAAACTCCAATACTTTGGCCACCTGATGCACAGAACTGACTCATTGGAAGAGACTCTGATGCTGGGAAAGATTGAAGGCAGGAGGAGAAGGGGATGGCAGAGGATGAGACTGTTGGATGGCATCACCTACTCGATGGACATAAGTCTGGAGCAAGCTCTGGGAGTTGGTGATGGACAGGGAAGCCTGGCATGCTGCAGTCCATGGGGTCACAAAGAGTCGGATATGACTGAGCCACTGAACTGACTGAAGCGTGTTACACACTTGTTCATTTTCTGCTTCTGTGCACGAGCATGTAACCTCTGTGAGATCCTGAGCTTTGTCTGGTTTGTTCACAGGTGTGTTTCCTGCCCAGGCACTTAGTAGGAGCTTAGGAAACCTTTATTGAATGAAAGGATGTATTGACAAGCTGGGACACTGCCTTCTTTCAAATAGTGACGTGGGGTTAGGGGAGGCTAGACTGAGGTCTCAGCGCTGTGGTCTGTGAGCTGTGCGATCCTGAGCAAGCTCCCTGGCTTTCAGGCGTCTTGTGTATGAAACGGAGCAGCAACATGTACCTTATAGGCTGACTGAGGATTTGATGATGTCAGACGCTCAACCAAGCCCAGAACCTGGCCTGCAGAAAGCACTCAACAAAGCGTGGCTATTTGGAAAAAAACGCATTACTATTCCAGTGGGTCCTGACCTGGAAAGTTGTTAGAACTCAGGACCCTCCCTTCAACCACAGAGTGTAAGCCTCAGGGCTAAGCCACACTCTTTCATGGATCAGGGCAAAGGCCTGGGCCTGTCACAGGTCTCATGGTCTCTAGGGCAGCAGAATACGCTTAGGGATTTTCCCGTGTTGACACAGTCTTCAAGAATAACCTTATTCCATATACAGGGGCCATAGGCTGGGTCGTACCTTGCCCAGTGGGGACAGCTGCTGAGAAGGGATGGGAGCACGTGGCTTTCAATAGACAGAAGGGTAAAAATTTGATTCAGCTCCCCCTGGCTGGCTTTGCTAAAAGGCACTTTGCCCTTATTTGAACAGGGTGAAAAGTGGGTGGGTGGGCAGCAGAGAGGAAGTCTGGGGCGGGGTCCTTCCTAGACTCCCGTAGCTGGTAGCTAGTGCTGAAATAGCAGAGTCAGAGTGGCAACGGCGACTCACAGCCCCAGCCCCTCATCGTCAGAAAGAGAGATACCTGGGCACTCCTGCGGCTACTCCTCCCGGATCCTCCTGGAGGAGGCAAACCTCTGAAAAGCAAGTGAGTGTTAAATGCATACTCTTATCTGCTTCTCCAAGCAGAGAGAACACTCTAAGGCTCATTTAAAATAAGTGGCATTGCAAGAATGCAATATTAAGCCGATAAGCATTCCAGAAAGCTCCAGGAGTAGGCAGATGTGGGATCACTTCAAAACCAGCTAACAATATAATGTAATAAACAAGACAAAGATGTGACAAGCCCACTTCAGAGCTGTTTGTAGTTCCGCGTGTGAACTACTGTTATCATGACTGATGCTCAGGCTTTGTTTTACAGATTAACAAAAGGGAGCTAAAAGGATTTCAGAGGCAGGGTGTGCAAATAAAGATTCCTATTAAAACACGTATGTGCGTGCACGGGTGTGCGTGTACCCATACACGGATGCATGTGCACGCATACACATGCACACACCCTGCCTTTGCAAGGTTGTCATCCTCTGACTCCTGCACAGAGAGTGGCCTTAGGGAACCCTGACCCTACCGACTCTGCCCACTCCCAGCTCCCCTCAGCTGACCCCCTGCGCAGGAATGCTAAGAATGGCCTCCCATCTACCCACATCACGGGCTCCAATCCCAGGGCCTGGAGAATTCTTCCCAAGGCACTGCTCGGTGATCCACTTTCTACTGCCTCTAAATGTCTGTGACGGTTCCGGCTATCCAGTTCCTATCATTGGAAATTTGTTTCTGTAACTGGAAGAGTGGGATAAACCAGTCCCTTCACTCTACTCCCCACCCGCTCACCAAGCCCAGCAAGGTAGGAGCTGTGTCCTGTGGTCCTTGCAAAGAGGGTCGTAAATCCTCACGCTCCCTCTTCCTCTGATGGAAGGTCTCTGAGAGGCCTCCTGAGGACAGGGACCGGACCCAAGGGATAGAAAAGCAGCATTTCAGAGCTTCCGCAGGGCTTCCTGCAGCCGGGCGAGGATTAGCTGGTCCCGACAGATCCAGGGTTTCTGGACCAGGGGTCCCGGACAGCCTGAGGGTGAGTGGGGTTGGGGCTGGGGAGGACGGGTGAAAATACTTGACCCTTGACACTGTTCACAGCATTGATGCACGAATTCCACAGGATAGAATTCCCCTGTGTTTGTGCTGAATGGTTATGCTCTCCTCAGAAAACACGTTTGTTCCTGGATGTGGTAGTAGATCACATGAGTTTAAAAAGCAACGGTCATTTCTGGAAGTTGTGAATGTGCATGGTGTGTGTGTGTGCAGTCAGCAAGCCCCCTTCTCCAGCCCACTTTCGAGACCCCCAAGGAGACTGGACCTCAAAGCCCCTCCAGACCTCAGGCAGTCAGAAAACTCATGGAGCTGCTAGTACAAGTCACGCTCTATGGAAACGAATCAGTCCCCACCTCCTGGAGGCCACAGGCTGCCAGGAAGGCAGGGGAGACAAAGGCAGAGGTGCCCAGCGAGGGGGCCGGGGGAGGCTGATGGCTCCAGCTTAGATGAATAACGTGATTGCAACACGGACGGGAAAGCTAATTCTAGAAAGAAATTCCTCTCTCCTGGAATATAAACAATTTCCTGTAACTATTTTATTGAGAAATCTAATCTCATGAGTGGTTTTTTTGTCCTTTTCCTGACTAATTTGTTTTTCTGGGTTTGGCGTGTGTGTGTGTGTGTGTGTGTGTGTGTAACTGTCACTGAGGTTGCCATGCACACAGGGCCCCGCTCAGGGGAACTCAGCAGAGCCTGACCTGAGCCCCAGGCCATGTCTACCCTTCCCTGACCCTCCCGCGGTGCCGCCACACCCCTACACACACACACACACTATACCACACACTTCAAATGCCACACCACAGCACACACACACAGCCCACCACACACACACACATCCCGACACACACACACAGATCCCAACACACACACACGTCCTGACATACCATACACACCATACCCCACACACCCCCAGATAACACACCACACACACACACACCACAAACCGATACACATCCCACCACACACACACACACATCCTGACACACACACACAGATCCCAACACACACACATACACACACACAACCTGACACATTGCATATACACACACCACACCCCACACACCCCCAGATACCACACCACACATACACACAACCCCACAGCCCTACACACATCACACCACACACACACACATCCCAACACATACCATACACATGCACCACACCCCACACACCCCCAGATACCACACCACACACACACAACCCCACAGCCCTACACACATCCCACCACACACACACACATCCCGACACATACCATACACACGCACCACACCCCACACACCCCAGATACCACACCACACACACACACACCACAAACCGACACACATCCCAACACATACACACATCCTGACACACACACACAGATCCCAACACACATACACGTCCTGACACATACCATACACACCACACACTACACATCCTCAGATACCACACCACACACACACACACACCACAAACCGACACACATCCCAACACACACACACACACACACACACATCCTGGCACACACACACAGATCCCAACACACACACAAGTCCTGACACAAACCATACACGCCACACCCCACACACCCCTGGATACCACACCACACACACCACAAACCGACACACATCCCACCACACACACACACACACACACACACACACACAATCCTGACACATTGCATATACACACACCACACCCCACACACCCTCAGATACCACACCACACATACACACAACCTCACAGCCCTACACACATCCCACCACACACACACACACATCCCGACACATACCATACACACACACCACACCCCACACCCCCAGATACCACACCACACACACACACACACACACACACCACAAACCGATACACATCCCACCACACACACACACACACACACACACACACACATCCCGACACACACACACAGATCCCAACACACACACAAGTCCTGACACATACCATACACACCACATCCCACACACCCCAGATACCACACCACACACACACACACACCCACAAACCGACACACCCATCCACACACACACACACACACACACACACACACACATCCTGACACACACACATAGATCCCAACACACACACACACACACACATCCTGACACATTGCATACACACACCACACCCCACACACCCCCAGATACCACACCACACACACACACAACCCCATAGCCCTACACACATCACACCACACACACACATACATCCCGACACATTCCATACACACATACCACACCCCACACACTCATAAATACCACACCACACACACACCCCACAGACCATCACACATCTCTACATATACCATAAAAACACACCACACCACACATATCCCCCAAATACTATACCACACACACACACACACACACACACATGTCCCATGCCATACTCCACACCCACACCCCAAATAACACATCACATGGACACACACACACACTTCACCCTGCACACATGGGCACCCCACACCCCACACCACTGCAGGGCAGCGACCCGGGCTCCCCAGGTGCCTGTGGTCCTCCAGCCCGTGATCGCGGCGACAGAGGCCACGGGCAGCTGCTTCTCCCCTGGGACAGTTTATGGTTGAGAGCAGCCCCCGGGGTTTCTGGGATCCACTGTTATTCCTCTCATACCTTTACTTCCAAGTTGACTAGGAACGTAATGACCCTTAAGATTCACTTGGAAAGTACATAGGAAGTCAGGTTTTTTTTTTCTGTGTGTGTTTTTAATTTTCCTATAGGGTTAAAATCATGGCAGGAAGGAGCCGACCATCAGTCCCCTGGACGGAGCTGGCTGCCTGTGCACCCTTCCCGGCCTCTCCATGGCTCCCCTCGCTCAGCCTCGTGGGAGTCAGCTTGGAGGCGGTTTCCTCGGCCGCACTCAGCCCACCTTTCTTAGGCTGTCCTCCCCCTGCCCGGCCTCTTGCACTCTGTCCTTTAACCTCTGAAAACGCCCTCCTGGCTTGACTCACCTTTGCCCCCAGACCTGAAAGAGTGACCCCTTTCTGGTCACCCCCTCCACCTGCTGCCTGGAGTCCAACCCCTTCCTGAAAGCAATGCTGGAATTCCACCTTCTTCATGCAGCCTGCCCTAGTCACCTGCGCCTGAACGGCTCGCCTCTCAGCTTGCGGAGGACTCTCTGTCCTCAAGTGGGGCTCACCTCATTCGTTTGACAAATATTTGTTGAACAGCTAGTATGCACTGAATAAACACTACGCTCCATGTGGGAGATACAGTGACGGATGAAGCACAGAGCTTTCTGCCCTGCTGTTGGTCCCCAGACGCTCAGAGGTTCTTTGCTTGGGAAGACTGGGTCTAACCGTTCTTTCCACCCCCAGAAGGTATGAAGAATTCAGTCCAATCTACTGAACTGATTAACCAATGAAGTCATTATTTCTTTCGTGCAATGCCATACAGAATTTGAGTCAACACTCTAAGTGGCCTTTCTCAATAACCAAAGCTGACCGTGGAAAGAAGCGGAATACCTCTCCTTCTTATGAAAAACAACATGCGATTGTTTTCTGTCTCAAACGCAGAATCCTGGTTTATCAAACACATGTCAGAGAAGCACCCCAGCCCTCAAGCCAGACTGCAGTTGTAAACATCTTCCCTTCCTGTTCAGAGGCTGTGGAATCTCAGAGCCTGAGCTGTGAAATGCCAGTTCGCTTCTCCCACCCCAGGATGGACACCGAGCCCTGAGGGGATTCGTCTTTAGACTCTCTGGGTGATGATGACTGCTGCAGGACAGGGACTTAGCTCAGCCCGCAAACCAGGAGAGAGGTTGGAAAAAGACAGATGGGACTCAGAGGAGAGACAACACAATTGCTCAGTGACCTACAGTCTGGATGCTAGAAGCCTCGTTATGTCTGGTTAGACACATTGCTGCATTACTGACCTTGTTTGACACATAGATTCCCCTGTGTACACTGTGTGTTTTTCTAACCAACTCCTCCTTCCTACCAGCATACTAGAGGATAGCAAATGGCACGTATACCAGTATTTTTCTACAGCTTAAGACCTCGTCAACACTCTTGATGCCTTTTAAAAAAACAAATGACATCAGCTGCGTCCTTCCTGATAACTACATGACTTTAAAGGAACACCGACGTTTTGTTTATAAAAATACACAGATGATTAGGTAACCAATGAGACCTATATTCTCACCATACTTTCTTACGGACTCAAAAGTTTCAGCCCTGGTTGTAACCTTTGTGGTTTATTGGACAACCTGGCGAAACTTCACACATACCTACCTGAGGGCTGGGTGTGCATTTTAAGGTGTCAGGGCATAAGGAGTTCTCTGCTGAGGTGAAAGAAGTCACATGGAATAGGCTTCCTGTCTTAATAGCACTGGGCATAGGCTTCTGGGGGACCCCCTTGACGTCAGGCGGCCACAGTGCTGGAGCAATAGCGGTCACAAACCCACGACGGCTGGGGAGGACGCCGAAGAAGGCTCCCGCCTAGCTGAGGCTGTTAACACCCCGGCTGGGGAAGAACTGCGCCCCTTCCTGGAGTCCTGAGCTGGGCACATCTGTGGGTTTCTGAGAAACCCCAGTTTGTGGGGCTCAATATTCACAATAAAAGACTGTCTTAGACAGGTCTACACTTACACTGAGTGATGAGCCACCATGAGGGCCCTGCTAACTGATCGTAGGTCTGACTGAGTCAAACCATAGGAATCTTATGGTTTTCTGTGCTCACGTCCACTGGCACTGGGGCTTGGCTGGAAGAAGGTGTCGGTCAGTTTCTTCTGCACCTCACGTTCCTCCCTCCTCTCAGTATCAGCAAGAGCTGGGCTATGGACTAGATGTTTGTGTGTCTCTGAATTGGTGTGTTCACTGCCTAATCCCCAAAGTGATGGTATTGGGTTGGCCTACCCAGTATGTGGAGGTGGGACCTAAAGAGGTGGTTTGGTTTAGATGACATCCTGAGGGTGGAACCCCTGTGGTGGGATTAGCGCCCTTATGAGAAGAGACTGCTTCTCCATCATCTGAGGACACAGTGAGAGGGAGCCCTCTGCAAGCCAGGAAGAGAGCCCTACTAGATAGCAAACACTCCAGCAACTTGATCTTGAACTTCCCAGTCTCCAGAGCTATGAGAAATAAACATCTGCTGTTTAAGGTGCCCAAGCTATGCTATTTTCTTTTCTTTTTTTTTTTTTATGCTATTTTCTTATACTAGCCCAAGCTGACCAAGACAGGGTGTCTGTTCTTGAAAAGAAAATGGCTCAGACCCACCTCTTTCAAGCACAATTGCTCTCCTTTTCTCTTTGTGTGTTAGTCGCTCAGTTGTATCCGACTCTTTGCAACTCCATGGACTGTAGCCAGTCAGGCTTTTCTGTCCATGGAATTCTCCAGGCAAGAATCCTGGGATGGACTATCATTCCCTTCTCCAGAGGATCTTCCTGATCCAGGAATCGAACCCTGGTGTCCTGCATTGCATGCAGATTCTTTACTGTTTGCACTATAGCGAAGTCCCTCTTTTTATTCACCTAATAATGTAGCATTTACTGAGCATCTTTTTCTCTCCTTTTGTCTTTTTAACTGTCCCAATATCTTTTCCACCTCACCGCATGTCTTTTCTGCTTCTACATAATC
The DNA here is from genome assembly GCA_917880005.1 of Nanger dama. Classification (NCBI taxonomy): domain Eukaryota; kingdom Metazoa; phylum Chordata; class Mammalia; order Artiodactyla; family Bovidae; genus Nanger; species Nanger dama. The sequence goes on along the minus strand of CAKJTW010000032.1, from coordinate 18,541,104 downwards.
ACCTGGATAAATCCTACTGCATATATGTGAAGACTCAGCTCAGGGGTCCCCTCCGACATGAAGCCTTCCTGCTCTCTTCTTCACCTGAAGCTGGACTCAGGGCTGATTCTACACCACCCCCCACCCCTCCCTCACCAATATCACCCCATGGTGGCTTCTACCAAAAGCTCTATTCCTCTGAGTATTACTCTTTACTGTTCTTCACTAGGCTGAGCTTCTCATTGAAGGCAAGGGTATATGCTGTGCTCCAGGAGTAGAGCCTAGAGCAACAGGCATCGAAAATGCTTGTTAAGTGAAAGATGTTTTCCAGTGAAATCCTTGGAACAGGGAGTTAAGCTGCTGATACAAAATAGGGCTGGTGTGCAAGGAAGGAGGACATGGGGTGGCAGCGGGGGTCGGGGGTAGTTTGCTGGGCAAAGACTAGGGAGCCATCGGTGTTTAGCATGAACCTCCAAGTCAGACTGGGGCCTCAAATGTGGCTGGAATCATTGAGATGAAAGACTCCATGCGGCCAATGTAAGGGGTGTGGGTTCAATCCCTGGTTGGGGAACTAAGATCCCATGTGCCCACGCAGTGCAGCCAAAAGATGGAAGAAAAAAGAAAAAAAGATGAGGTCATTAAGTTGGGCCCTAATCCAATATGACTGGTGTCCTTATAAAAAGGGGAAACTTGGCCACAGAGACAGATACACACGAAGGGAGGTAATGTGAAGACACGGGAGAATGCTACCAACAAGACAAAGAATGCCCGAGGCTGCTGGAAGAGGGAGAAAATAATGGAGCAGATCCACCCTCCCAGCATGTGCATGTGTGTACGTGTGTGTGTTAGTCACTCAGTCATGTCTGACTCATTGTGACCCCGTGGACTGAAGCCCACCAGGCTCTTCTGTCCATGGGATTCTCCAGAGAATACTGGAGTGACTTGCTGTGCCATCCTCCAGGGGATCTTCCCGACCCAGGGACTGAACCTCTTAGGTCTCCTGCATTGGCAGGGGCTGGGGGTGGGCTTCCTTACCACTAGTGCCACTGGGAAGTGCTCCCAGCCCCCAGGAAGACCCAACCCCGCAGGCCCCACGATCTCAGTGTTCCAGCCTGCAGAACTGCGAGGAAGGAACTTTCTGGTGTCGAAGTCACCCTGTTTGTGTTACCTGGTTAACCACAGCCTTGGGAAGCTGGTACAAACTTCTCTATCAGACTTTGAATTACCTGTAGACAGGGACTTGGAGTTGTTTATCCCGGGATCCCTAGCACCTGGCAACCTCACTGGATGTTTGCAGAAATCTAGGATCAATTCCCTAGGACAGAGGCTTGAAGTGCCCTCTAAGGCAAGCTTTGCTCAGACTTTAAGCTGGAAGACAGAGGCTACAAAGGACAGAGAACAGAGAAGCTGGAATCAGTAGACATTGGAATTTTGCCCAAGCCTTTACCGTCACAGCCCACCCTCCACTCTCAAATCATGACACTTCTTTCTCTGTACAGAGACCCCTAGAAAGATTCCAAGATCCAAGAAGTCCATTTGTGTTTACAGCCATCACAAACAAGGGTGAGTGAGAACACCATGTCCTTGCTCTGGGTCCTGCCCCATTCCTACCCTGGGGTTTGGCTACCCCACAATTGCATAGGAAACTCTTGTTTCTTATTATTTAAAGGTTAACTTGAAATTCATTTCTGATGAGAAAAGTCACAGAACTCTGGAGAGCTGTGCTTGAGTAAATGTTTTACCTTAGGTTAGCCTCCAATTCCAAAAACTTTGAAAGCTATAAAACTGGAGTGATGGATTTATGCGGTTCCCTGACCAATTCAGATATTTGTAATAAGAATAAAAGAGCAAAAGATAGCACAACCTCAGATTTTTTTCCCTTTACTCAGCTGAAAATTAAACCAGACAGGCAATTACCAAGGTTTTGCCATAATATATAATATGTGTACACCACATTTATGGCATATTTCATATTACATGGTTATTATTCTGCATTTTCATCCAATCATCTTATTAGCTCTGGTATTTTTATGTGGTGAATGACTACAAGCTAAAAGTCAAGTGAGAAAGGCACTGGAGGAGAAATAAAACACAGACTCAATAAAATAGGGCCCATTCAAAAGTGTGGCCGCCATTACCAGGGACCACAACTGGGAATGTTGACTATGAACTTTTGAAGACTGGGGGAATACTAAGGAGAGAAACACCATCTCTAATACCAATTTTTCCTACTCTAGTTCTGTGATTCATCCTAATATAATACACAATCATTCCTTATTCATCTTTCTCAATCATGGTTAGATGGCTTTGTGAGTGGTTTTGTAATGTTCTATGACTCCTGAGAGTCCCTTGGACAGCAAGGGGATCCAACCAGTCCATTCTGAAGGAGATCAGCCCTGGGATTTCTTTGGAAGGAATGATGCTAAAGCTGAAACTCCAGTACTTTGGCCACCTCATGTGAAGAGTTGACTCATTGGAAAAGACTCTGATGCTGGGAGGGATTGGGGGCAGGAGGAGAAGGGGACGACAGAGGATGAGATGGCTGGATGGCATCACTGACTTGATGGACGTGAGTCTGAGTGAACTCCAAGAGTTGGTGATGGACAGGGAGGCCTGGCGTGCTGTGATTCATGGGGTTGCAGAGTCGGACACAACTGAGCGACTGCACTGAACTGAACTGATGCACTTAACTAAAAAAAAACTCACAAGAGGAGAGTACCATGCTGAAAGCTTATTTTTACATATAAAATATATTGAAGTATATATTTTTAGACCTTAGAGAATGCCATTGTATATTCTGACATGTTATTAGAGGAAAATGAAACTGCTCTATTAAATTCTAAAAATAAACTTGGATCTATTTTTTTATAGCTCATTCAACTGATTTTCTAACTTATGAGTCATTTGGTACTTTTGGTGTTTGATGTCATTTACTTGAAGCTAAGTTGAATCCTATTTTGGGTATATAAGCAAAGAAATGAAGGATTATAGTAAATCAGCCTGCTATTCAGACTAAAAAATATTTTTATTAACAGTGTTTGATCTATCATCTCTTTTGCCTTCTTTCCTCTTTCTAAATTTCCAAACTTCCTTTGTCTTTTCTTCTGGCGCTAAAGTTTTGTTTTCTTTGGTTTCTTTCTCTCCCAATTGCTCTAACTTCCCCCTGTTTCCTTCTGGAGTTAATGTCCCCATCACCACTTGGAAGTCTGGAGTTTTCCATCCTGAGGATAAATATCGCTCAGCCAAGCAGGTTTGAGGGTAAAATCAAGTTCTTAATCATATTCTAAAAAGTAGGATTGGTAGAGGAAAGCTCTGCTTTTTCCCCCAGTGTAGGAGAAAGTGGTCACGTGAAGTATATTAAAACTGAAGGATCTAGATACCACTTATTGGCACCATAACTTACACACAAGTTATCATGTTATAATTACCGTATATTCTGACTTCGAGAACAAAAATCCAGCATGCGTATGCTGTGAGCAATTCTATTCTGATCCACCAAAGAGTAGCAAATGACAAAGCAACCTGTTGAAATATGTTGACTTCTTTTCTATAATCATTAGGTATAGTGAGCTAGTGACACTCAGGATGTGGAACCGTTTATTTCTGCTCTGTAGAGGAGCCTGGGGGCTGCAGTCCATGCGGTCGCTAAGAGTCGGACACGACTGAGCGACTTCACTATCACTTTTCACTTTCATGCATTGGAGAAGGAAATGGCAACCCACTCCAATGTTCTTGCCTGGAGAATCCCAGGGGCCTGGTGGGCTGCTGTCTCTGGGGTCACACAGAGTCGGACACAACTGAAGCGACTTAGCAGCAGCAGCAGCTTAATGTCTAGCTCACAATAAGGCTTCAAAGGTCAAAATGAATCAAACTAAATGAGTAAACTCTTGATCAAAATCAACTCTGTAGCTGCCTATTGGAATAGACTTTACTCTGCTGCTTCCCTTGAATTCTGAGGAATTCCTTGTAATCTTTGGGTAACTTGATACAGAGCCTAGGCACTTGATTCTAGTCTTTCATTTTCTTATAACTTACTGTAAACTTTGAAGAAATTACTGATTCTGTGTTGCCTTAGTAAACAGAGCTTGTATATATGTACTATGCTTTGTGCGGGCATGTTCAGTCATATCTAACTCTTTGCGAGCCCGTAGACTGTTGCTCGCCAGGCCTCCCTGTCCGTGGAATTTTCCAGGCAAGAGTACCGGAGTGGGTTGCCGTTTCCTGCTCCAGGGGATCTGCCTGACCCAGCACTGAACGTGCATTTCCTGTACTGCAGGCGGATTCTTTAGTACTGCACCACCAGGGAAGCCCCGTACGTATGGTATCAGTTCAGTTCAGTTGCTCAGTCGTGTCCGACTCTTTGCGACCCCATGGATTGCAGCAGGCCTCCCTGTGTATGGTATAGCAGGGAATTAACCAAACCAACTCAATTCACCAAGGCTGCTCTGATCACAACAGCTACTGCGGTCAACCAGAATGGATCTTAGAGTTGCTTTTCTGTCACCAGAAACAGAAATGCATTCTTGGCCATCAATCAATGGGTGGCTTAAGACCATCCACTGGATTGCTCAACCGTGTTCTCTATGGTGCAGTGCGCTATGTTGGAACCCCACATCCTGAACTCTTGATCCTCAGGCATGGCCAGGACACTAAACTCCAGGTCGGTTAGGAAGTCCTGGCTGTTTTTAGGCATCCTGAGAGGCTGTGGAATCCAAACATGTGTTATACCAGGACGTCCAGTTCCATGCAGAGTCAGCGAGCCACATGTCACTGCTCCTGGTAGGTTATTTGGATACTTTTGGGTGGTAACAGAACCGCCTATAGCCTCTTTGGATGGAAAGAACATATAAGACCTTCTTGATTCCTACCAAAAGCAGTAAGTGCACTGGAAACATCAACCTAATGCCTAACATCCAGCATCAGTTATTGTTAGTATAACTTTTCACAAACATGGAGAAAAATTTCTCTCCAAGAGAAAATGTAAATCCCCAGTCACCAATCATTCTCTAAAAGAATCAAACTTTCCTCAAGAAGGGATGAGACTGAGCAGGAGATGCCATCATTCTAAAGCATTTTATGACACTGCAGACGGCAGGGCAAATGACCGTTTATGTGAAACCATTCATTTCCTGCAGGGTGGCTCCCAAGTGTTTGCTTTCTTGGAACAAAGATGGGAAATTCCCTAACACGAGAAGGACTATGACGTCAGCTCCACTTACGTGTTGCTCTTCCCAGTCTTGGAAAATGTCCCATTATCCTTCATGCATTAGATGGATCTAAAATAAGCAAGTCTAGACAGTGGAAACCACATACAAGATCTACGGTTTCTTTCCTCATTATTTAGTACTATAGCGTGTAGGTCACTCAATAATCTCCCTCTGATTGAAGGAAAATTAGGAACGTGCACAAGGGTATAAAATACATATGTCAGGTAATAAATCTTTGGCTATATTTCTGGCTTATTCCTAGCTGCTTCAAGTCTTTTGAAGAAGCAGTTGGATATTGAGTAAATGGTGCTGGGAAAATTGGGCAGCTAAAGAATGAAAATGGGCCCCTATCTTACACCATACTCAGAAGTTAACTCAAAATGGATTAAAGACATGAATGTAAGACCTGAAACTAAAATTCCTAGAAGAAAACATAGGTGATAAGCTCTTCGGCATTAGTCCTGGTGATGGCTTTTTGGATTTGGCATGAAAAGCAAAGGAAAAAAAGAAGAAGAAAAAAAAAGCAAATGAGACTGCCTCAAACTCAAAGCTTCTGCACAGAAAAGGAAACCAACAACAAAGTGAAAAGATAACCTGCTAAACGAGAGAAAATATTTGCAAATCATGTATCTACTACGGAGCTAATATCCAAAGTGTATACAGAACTCATACAATTCAGTAGCAAAGAAGATCCAAACAAACTAACAAACAAAAAAACCCAATTAAAAACGGCAGGGACTTCCTGGTGGTCCAGTGGTTAAGAATCAGCCTTCCAAAGCAGGGTATGAGTTTCAGTCCCTGTTGGGGAAGTAAGATCCCACACACCATGGGCCAAGCAGGCCCATGCCCTGCAGCTACTGAGCCTGCGAGCCCTGGAGCCCGCATACCACAGCTAGGCCCCAGTGCAGCCGAATAAAGAGGTAAATGTAGTTTTTGAATGGGCAGAGGATCTGAGTAGACATTTTCCCAGTGAAGGCATACAGATGGCCAACAGGTACATGAAAAGGGGATCAACATCACTAATCATTATGTAAATGCAAATCAGAACCACAGTGAGATATTATCTCATACTTAACAGAATGGCTATTATCAAAAAGAGAAGAAATAACAGGGGTTGGTGAAGGTGCAGGGGAAGGGAACCCTTGTGCACTGTTGGTGGGACATAACTTGGTGCAGCCACTAAAGACAAGGGCATGAGGGCTCCTCAGAAAATGAAGAATGGAATGAGCCTATGGTCCAGCAATTCCACTTCTGGGTCCTTATCCACAGAAAATGAAAATACCGATGTGAGAAGGAATGTGTGTGCTGTGCTTGGTCGTTCAGTCGTATCTGACTCTTTGCAACCCCATGGACTGTAGCCCTCCAGGCTCCTCTGTCCATGGGATTCTCCAAGCAAGAAAACTAGAGTGGGTTGCCATTTCCTCAAGGGGATCTTCCCAAGCCAGGGATCGAAGCCAGGTCTCCCACATCACAGGCAGATTCTCTACCATCTGAGCCACCAGGGAAGCCCATATATACCCCCACTTTCATTGTTCAGTTCAGTTCAGTTCAGTCACTAGTTGTGTCCAGCTGTTTGTGACCCCATGGACTGCAGCACGCCAGGCCTCCCTGACCCTCACCAACTCCTGGAACTTACTCAAACTCATGTCCAGAGACTCAGTGATGCCATCCAACCATCTCATCCTCTGTCGTCCCCTTCTCCCCCCTGCCTTCAATCTTTCCCAGCATCAGGATCTTTTCCATTGAGTCAGTTCTTCCCATCAGGTGGCCAAAGGATTGGAGTTTCAGCTTCAGCCATCAGTCCTTCCAGTGAATATTCGGACGAATTTCCTTTCGAATGGACTCGTTGGAGCTCCTTGCAGTCTAAGGAACTCTCAAGAGTCTTCTCCAACACCACAGTTCAAAAGTATCAATTCTTCGGCACTCAGCCTTCTTTATAGTTCAGCTCTCACATCCATACATGACTACTGGAAAAACAAAAACTTTGACTAGATGGACCTTTGTTGGAAAGGAATGTCTCTGCTTTTTCATATGCTGTCTAGGTTGGTCAAGGCTTCCCTGGTGGCTCAGAGTTTAAAGCATCTGCCTCCAATGTGGGAGACCTGGGTTTGATCCCTGGGTTGGAAAGATCCCCTGGAGAAGGAAATGGCAATCCACTCCAGTATTCTTGCCTGGAGAATCCCATGGACAGAGAAGCCTAGTAGGTTACAGTCCACGGGGTTGCAAAGAGTCGGACACGACTGAGCAACCTTACCTTACCTAGGTTAGTCATAGATTTTCTTCCAAGGAGAAAGCATTTTTTAATTTCATGGCTGTAGTCACCATCTGCAGTGATTTTGGAGCCCCCAAAATAAAGTCTGTCACTGTTTCCATTGTTTCCCCATCTATTTGCCATGAAGTGGTGGGGGCCGGATGCCATGATTTTAGTTTTCTGAATGTTCATTGTAGCAATGTTTATAATAGATAAGATACGGAAACTACCTACACGTCCAGCAACAAATAAATAGATGCTATTTCTGTGTAAGCTCAGGTACTGTTCCCTCTAATCACTTTGGGTGGTTCTTTCTCTCATTTTGGATAGTTCCCTCACACACATACACTGCTGATGACTCAGCTGATTCCTGATGGAGGCCCTTCTGCAGATCCCTGGGGTTTTCGTTCTGTACAGCTCTGTTCTCTTCAAGATTCTGTCCAGTGATCCCCATTTGTCTTGCTCTTCTGAGACTCCCAGCTCCATCTTCTCAACTCAAAGAGACCAGCAGGCTCCATGTGTGTTTCCAGGCTTCATGTGTGTTTCCTATGACTGTGTTTGCAGTCATAGGCTGCAACTGAAAAGCAGCAACTTGAGCAGTTAGAGGACTTATTTGTTTCTCATTAGGATCAGTGTCTTGAAAACTAGAACAGTTTGAAAGAAGTTATTCAGTATGCAGCACAGAGAAAAAGAGAAATAGACAATTTTAAAAGTTACGGGGAGAGAATGAGAACCTACAAAATACTTGTGTATCAGTCCTTCTCTCGCCTTTGTTTTCTTCCTACTGATGCGCATCCTTTTGTAGTTTTTTCAGTGATGCAAAGACCCTGAGTTATAAACTTTCTCAGCTCAGTTTGTTTGAACTTGTCTTTACTTCACCTTTAGTCTTGATAATAATTTAGCTAGATAGAACCTTCCAGGTTGACAACTATATTCTCCCAATACATAAAGTCATTTTGCTATTGTTTTGGGGGCTTTACTAATGCTAATAAGAGTTCTGCTAGTCTAATTATTGGTCCTTTGGAAGTAATATATTTTTAAATTCTGATTGCTTTAAAAATTTTCTTTTGTCTTTAGTATTCTGCTGCTTGCTACTGACCATGTGTCAGAATTTCCTTCATTTTTAAGACTGAACGATATTCGATTATAACTGTATACCACATTTTGTTGGAGTTCTTGTTAATTTTTGAACAAGGGTTCCTGCATTTTCATTTTGCACCTGTCCTGCAATTATATAGCTAGTTCTGCTTTTATTCTCTCACACAAAACTTTAATTGCAAAGCTGTAAAAGAAGGACTTTTCTGGTGGCTCAGTGGATAAGAATCCATCTGCCAAAGCGGGTTCGATGCCTAGTCCAGGAAGATTCCACGTGCCACAGAGCAACTAAGCCTGCGTGTCACAACTGCTGAGCCGATTCTCTAAAGCATTTGAGCCTCAATTACTGAGCCTGTGTGCCCCCACTACTTAAGGCCGGGTACCCTAGAGCCCACGCTCCGCAACAAGAGAAGTCACTGCAATGGAAAGCCCCCACAGCGTAACTAGAGTAGCCCCTGCTCGCTCAACTAGAGAAAGGCCTGCGCAAAGCAACGAAGATCCAGTGCAGCCAAAAAAATAAATAAACAGAAGAAAGAGAGTGAGGTTGCTCAGTCGTGTCCGACTCTTCACAATCCCGTGGACTGTAGTCTACCAGGCTTCTCTGTCCATGGGGTTTTCCAGGCAAGAGTACTGGAGTGGGTTTCCATTTCCTTCTCTAGGGGATCTTCCCGGCCCAGGGATCAAACCCAGGTCTCCTGCATTGCAGGCAGACGCTTTACCCTCTGAGCCACCAGGGAAGGCCAAATAAACAAAGTAAAAAAATTAAAGACAAAGAAAAGCTCTAGAGGAACAGAGGAGGGGAAATTAACAGTGTGTCCTTCACAAAACTCTCCCAATAGTTCATGAGAAAATCACTCAGGAAGTTAAACCTTTCCCCAGATACACAGGGTGCTCAGAGTTGGCTCCTGATGCCTGGGTTTCACCTCTCTGTGAGGTGGGCTTCCTTCTTCTAACCAGTAGGGTGTGACTCTTCACCGACCCTTGGAGAAACCCCTCCTCACTGGCAGCAGCCATGTCCTAGAATTCCCTCCCTACTCAGGTCTACACTCAAGCAGTATGATTCCTCGGACAACCCTTGCAGCAAGACATTTCTCAACTTAAGTCTCTCCCAGACTCTCGCTGGGAGGTGGGGGGGGTTTCCTGAAGACAGTCCAGGATAAATTTTGGCTCTCCAAGTTCAGTACTTTCTGAGATTTCCCCGGTAGTATTATGTGCAAACATGCCTTATTATTTCTGAGTCATCTCAGAAGTAACTCATGTCTCAGGAGAGACATTAAGTATCAGAAATATCGCAATCAAGATCCATGTTAAGGATGAGAAACGTTTTTCTAATTACAGCAAAGTACGCTCAGACTGCTCCCCAAGGCCATGGCGGCATACATTACGGTACACTGAAGTGGCAGGCTGGCCTCTGTCTCCTTCTTTATTCCACGACTTGACCAGAGGCCCACGGCACATTAAAAATGAGCCCTAACATATATCACTTTTTCAAGAAACAGAACTATTTGCTTTTTGAAGTCTTTGCTCTGGCCACACAAAACCCAGATGAAGCTTTGACATAAGGGTTTTTCTGTACCTTAGGCAGATCACACTTTTAAACAAAATGTACCTACCAACACTGCTTTTTGTTCTGAAAAGCCAGTCAGAATTAAAGTACTTTCCTAATTTAAAGAGATTCCCAGGGGTTACAGGATAAGATACTGCCGGGTTACATGTGTGGGGAGAGTATGCCGCTCATGACGTGTGTGGATGTGAAATCAACTTGGATGACAAAATAATGGGCTTCCCTGGTGACTCAGATGGTGAAGAAGCTGCCTGCAGTGCAGGGAAAGTCTCTTAGGTTGCTGGAGTTCTAAGGAGAAATGAAAGAGGTCAGACCGCATGAGAATAAGAATGCAGTACGGCTTTATGACTTCGCCTAGTCCTTCTGATCTGGCTCGCGGAGATCCTGTATTTTAGAATTGTTTGGACTTTGGCCGACCAGCACAGTGGCAACTAGTGACGAGTGACTTTGGGGCCCTTGAAATGTGCTGTGAGGATAGCACTCCATTTGGAAACTTAGCATGCAGAAAAACCACATCTCATTCATTTTTAGGAATGATGTCATTTTGAACATATTGGGTTTATAATATACTATTTAAATGAATTTGGTTTCTTTTTTTTGTTTGTTTTTAATATTTGTTAGGTCTTAGTTTGCGGCCTGTAGTATCTTTAGCCAACTCTTAAGTTTTGGCATGTGGGACCGAGTTCCCTGCGTGCTTGCTTAGTCGCTCAGTCATGTTACGACCCCATGGACTGTAGCCCCCAGGCTCCACTGTCCGTGGGGATTCTCCAGGTAAGAATACTGGAGTGGGTTGCCATGCCCTCCTCCAGGGGGTCTTCCCAACCCAGGCACTGAACCCAAGTCTCCAGCATTGCTGGCAGATTCTTTACTGTCTGAGCCATCGGGGAAGCTCAACCAGGGATCAAACCCGGGCTCCCTGCATTTGGAGCATGGAGTCTTAACCACTGGACCACGAGGGAAGTCCCTCTTTCTACTATTTTAATGAGGCTACAGACCATTTACAATCACGTTTGTAGCTCTCATTACATCTCTATTAGACAGGACTGGTTCAGAATGCAGTTAGTTTTTGATACATATCCATTTAGCTTTGGACCTTTGGTGTTCACACATCTGTTCTCAGCCCCCAACAGGCCCATCCCAGTGTGCACTCTTCTTAACTTTAGTCTCAGAAGTGAGTCCTTTGCTGGTGAGTGAGCCCAGCCTACCCCCAGCAGACTCCTCTCAACTCCTCTACAAGCTGTTTCCTACACAGACTTTGGGCAAAAGGGAAATCATTTTATTTCTTTGAAGAAAATACCCTCCTCCTCAATCCAAATGGACATTCCACACTGTGGGGTTTTTTTAAAAACTGAAATTTGGATTAGAGTAAGGACTGAATTGTCAAATTTGGCGGAACATTTCTTTCTAACACCAGTGAGTCTGTCAACCACACTATAAATAAGTATACGATTTAAAGCCACTGATGTCTTCCTCGGTGTCTTGGCTGGACAGAGTAAGAACTGCTCATAAAAAGGAAGAGAAGACGTCAGCAAAAGCAGAATTTCACTGGACTTTATTCTAAAAAAGGCAGTCTTTTTTTTGTAGTGTGAGGAAGTGTACAGAGAATTATGTGCTCAGTGGATTCAAGAGGGACTTATTAGATTGGTTTTGCTGCTAGATGCTAAAGGGCAGACAGAAGGGAGACAGAGAAGAGAGAAGGAGGTATAAGAATATATTCTGTAGGGTTTCTTAGAATATACTCTGTGCATCAACTTTTTATTTTCTAAATGAAAGGTTCTTTCTATTTTGGTACTTGGTTAATAAATAATGAGTTTAATTTTATAGTATATTAAAATTCATTTGGTGTCACATTGAGCAAAAAATGTAGAACAAGATATGCTACTCATTCATTTTTGTTGTAAATTTTAAGTTCATGTTGAGCTTGTAATTGGAGCTCATAATGAATACATCCTATGAGACACAGAATTTTGGATTCACACCTTTTTATAGCTATTATTTAAACACAAAAACCTTATTTAGGATTTTTGTTTACGTCTGTTGTTTCTAGTAATTGTTGTTGTTCAGTTGCTCAGTCTTGTCTGACTCTTGGCTTCCCTATCCTTTACCAAGTCCTGGAGTTTGCTCAAGCTCATGTCTACTGAGTCAGTGATGCCATCCAACCATCGAATCCTCTGTGGTCCCCTTCTCCTCGTGCCTTCAACCTTTCCTAGCATCAGGGTCTTTTTCAATGGGTCGATTCTTCACATCAGGTGGCCAAAGCATTGGAGTTTCAGCTTCAGTATCAGTCCTTCCAATGAATATTCATGATTGATTTCTTTTAGAATGGACTGGTTGGATCTCCTTGCAGTCCAAGAGACTCTCAAGAATCTTTTCCAACATCACAGTTTGAATTAATCAGAGGTTATTATTCTAATTTTTTCCAGGCTGATTTAGAAACTTTTGATGCATCCTGATTTTTTTGTTGTTGTTTTACCTTGTGTCACACGAGATACCCTAATATCCCCTTAAAATGCAAGTGATGGGCAAGAGAACTAACATTTTCCTTGAAATCACTTTATTTTAGCTACTTTATTGTGTCTGGGAGCAGTGATGGATTTTTCTGGATGTCATCCAAATGTCTTTACCGCGTTTAACGTTATAATAGGAGTCAAGTCTCTTTTTTTTCCACCATAATTTCAGCTCTTGAACATATTCCAGAATATGTGTGGTACACTGTTTGATACTGCAATGAAGACAGTGGTTGCCTGCCTCCCAGCCTCTCCTGGGGGTTAATATTAGGAATTATAATAAGTGAATGAAATATGGAGCCCATTTCCTGACCTCACTCATGGCCTACTTGAAAAAGCCTCAAATAACTCTGAGAAAAAAATAATATGGATTTATTTTAGTGCTTCTAAAGTTAATTGTGATAATGGCATTTCTCTGCTAGGTAAATTAACTGCTTTATTTCAAATAAAAGCCCAGATGTAATCTTGCTGACCCCAGTCTACCTAATGCATCATTAACACTGAATCAGTATTACAGTCATGGAAGTTGTTATTATTGCAATTCAATCTCAACTTTAATATTACATTTATATACATCTGAATTAGAGCTGAACTAGTAACAACTATATGTGCCAAGGACTGCTTACAGCTAATACATTTAATTCTTTGTCTGAGGACTTTTTCTGGCCACTGGAGTCTGATCGTTCCAACAATACAAAGGCTAAGCCAGAACTGCCAGAGAACGAAAACCCTCAGAAACTGCCCACAATCCACGTCAAATAGGAGAGCAGAGGGATAAATCTCACAGCTTCCCTGCCCCTTCATTAGTTTAATTTTTGAGGCATCTTCTGCTCCAGTGCTCTATAAACTCTACCACTAGGGAATACTGTTAAAAATTCACGTTCTGATTCAGGAGATTTGGGGTGGAGCCTGAGAATCTGGTGAAAATCCACTTTGAGTAGTAAGTCTTAGAGTCTCCCAAGGTCCCCAGAGAAAACCAAGTGCCACTGGCCTTCAGGAGGAAGTGGGCTGATTAGTCTCCTTTAGCTTTCTTCTCTTTCCTGTTTCGCACGGCTTCATTCTCACACTAGTGTTTCCTTCCTGCATGTGGACACTTATCTCAGGGTCTGCTTCTGGGGAACCCAAATCAATAATATACGTATACATACAGTGCATACCCATACTATGGTCTACCTATCTAGATCCTATCTATAGTCTGTCTGTCTATTTATCAATCATATATCTATCTTCCCATCCACTCACCCATCTGTCTATCTATCTACCTATCATCTGAAACAGAGCAACCCAGTGCAGTTTCTTAAAGAAGGCAGACAGCTGAAGAGCTAGAAGAGAAAGAATAAAGAAATCTGGGAGAGAATAGAAAGAGCAAGTTGATGATCAACAGCTAAACTGACTTTTTTGTGCTTCTATGTAGCTGTCAAGAGGATCTGATGTCTCAGGACTCTGGTTAAACAGAAGACTGGGCAGTTAGTTGTGGCTGCGTACATGGTGCCTCTTCAGAAGTCCACAGAAGGACAGCCATTCTACTAGGAAAGATGAGCGAGGACATTTCACCCGATTCTGTCACTCAGGACGTGGTGTTGGGAGGGTTGACCATCAGATGTTAATCTTGGAAGAGACTGAAAGCAGCGGAGGCAGAGGGACACTTGGCGAGGAGGCAAGGGAGGCCCTGGCATGCTTGCTACTTGTGGGTCAGCTCGGCCGAGGAGAGGAAGATGAGTGAACAGGCTTTGCAGATGGTCACCCGGGCATCTTCACTGACCCTGCAGCTAATAACAACGTACAACGAGTGCTGCTTATCTTGCAGGATCTGTGGGAGCAGGACTGAGGGCAAAGTCAAAATCACATCCCATCTCTGCCTCTTCCTGGTTATGTCCCCTTAGCACGTTCCACAAACTCTCTAAGCATCAGTTTTCCCATCTATATAATGGAGACATAATGCCCATCTCATAGCATTCTGATGAAACTCAAAGGAGATGTTGTGAATAGAGTAACTTGGGTTACTATAACCAGAGGATAAGAGAACTGCCCTTATTTTGGAAATATACCCAAAAATACTGGAGAAATGGTGGGTGCTCATTTGAACGGATTCAGCTATTGTGTAGACATAGGCGCACACACACGTGTTTAATATCTTGCTTGTAGAAAGCCATTGGAGTGACAATGCTCTGATGATGTAAGTCGATCCCAGCTACGACAGCCGGAAAATCCCACCGTTGCTCTTAGCTATGGATGAAATCCCTCTGTGAACTCTCTCTTCCAGCAAAGCAAACACCTGTTTCTGATGAAATGCAACAGGCAAACTTGGTTTAAAGCTCTTGTTCCCCCTTCTTTCAGGCATCTGTGATCCCTGCAAAGACAGGTCCTGCTGAGGTCAGCTTGGGCTTCCGAGTCAGGCCGTCCAAGTTCTCTTAGGACGCAGGCTCAGTCTTGACAGTGTCCTACCATACCTGAGAGTCTGGGGGCTGAAAGAGAAGAGTTACTTCTTATCACCAAGACCCACGGATCACAGCCAGTGGTCTCACTGTTTGTGGCGGTTTCTCTCCAGGGTCCTGACGGGTTGGTATCCTGGAAGCAACATTTCAGAAGGCCAAGGACATGTCAGCTCTTAGGACTGCACGGAAGAGAATCAGTCCTTGTTATCACCATTGGATCCCAGCGGCTCTTTCATCTTGGACTTGTGAAAGCAGCTTCTCCTCCTAACTGAGTTCTGCCCCAGTCTCTTAATGGGTCAAGGAAGGGAGACGTTGATGGAACTCACAGATGTGGTTAGACCTCCCCAGCAGCAGTCTGGTCAGAGGTCAGCTGGTCTCTTTCCAGTAACAGGTGGCCCTTGGCCTCTATTTCTCAAGAGAGCTTGAATCAAGAGACATTCAGGGTAAAATGCGGTCATGTTGCTTTTTATGTTCTGTAAAGCCTATTTTCTATAAGCTATTTGACAGGTGACTTTTTGATAGAAGCTTGCAGGAGTAGGTGTCAGAGGTCTCAAAAGCAAAGTCTCTGCTCTTTCAGTCATGTGAGCTGCCCTTGTTTCAAATTTCAGGATGTTACAAAATATACCACACACACACTTTGTCTCATACATGCTAACATACATGAGGAAGTGTGCAAGCAATCAGAAAAGGAAGCACAGAGAATTTATTATAATTATGAATAAAATAAATGAAATCTTCTTTATACCATGCTGCTGTTATGAAGGATAATCCTGTTAGTTAATCAGCATGCTGGACCTGAAAGTAGTCCCTGTTTGTGATGAAACACGAAATGTTTGTTCTTCACCCTCCTCCTTTCCAACCGGGAAAAAGAAAAGATTCGTAATTCACACATACCTGTGAAATTCTAATATATTTTAAAAGAATCGATAGGCAGCAAGTCTAATCTAAAAGACTCATATGGAAACCACTGGTCACAGAAATCTAAGTGGTCCTAATTCATGAAGAGACTCAAGCATTCCTGCTTGCGAGGAAACAGCCCCCATGTCGACCTGACATTTTTGCAGAGTGCTAAAGCGTGAGTAGCTCAGTCATGTCCAACTCTTTGCGGACTCTCACCCACCAGGACTATAGCCACGGACCATAGCCCACCAGGCTTCTCGGTCCATGGGATTCTCTAGGCAAGAATACTCGAGTGGGTTGCCATTCCCTTCTCCAGGGGATCTTCCCAACCCAGGGGTCGAACCCCCCAGGTCTCTGGCACTGCAGGCAGATTCTTTACTAACTGAGCCACCAGGGAAGCCCAGAGTACAATCCCAGAGACCGGGGGACATTACCTAGAGCTCCAACGGTGGCATCAGAAACACGGACATTACAGCTGACAATGTGTGGTCCGACACGGCTGACCCGGATGGACTCTTAGTACTGGCCTACTCTCCTCTATGTGTAGGGTTCCACAGGGTGCCTACCTAGGGATACAGGCGTGCATGTTCCCCATGCATACCTTTTAACTTGAGTCATATTTGTGGCTCCCCTAGGGGGTGGCCCAGACTCTCATTTGGACTGGAGCTCACAGACAGCAGCTGCAGCCTATCAGTGAGACTGGCTGCTGACAGGAAAAAGCATTGACAATTTCATCGGGTCTTACAGATCAGTAGCAACAGCGCACCCTTCCCCAGCTGGTGGCCGCCACGGTAGCTGGGGTGGTTTGACTGAAGTCAGTGTTTTAAAAATGTTTTAAACGTGGCAAAACATGGGTAACATAAAATTCACCGTCTTAATCACTTTTAAGTACACTTTTAAATCCCTTTTAAGTTCAGTCATTTTAAGTACACTCACGATGCTGCGCGACCAGTCCGCAGAACCCTCTTTATTTTGCAAAACTGAAACTCTGTGCCCATTAAACAATAACTCCCATTTCCTGTCTCCCCCAGCGGTGGAAACCACCATTCTGTGTTCTGTCTCTGAAGGCGACTCCTCTAGGTCTCTTACATAAGTGGCATCACACAGCATTTGTCCTTTTGTGAATGGCTTATTTCACTTAGCATCACGTCCTCAAGGTCTGTGTTATATAGCGTGTGTTAGAATTTCCTTCCTTTCAAAGGCTGAATAGTATTCCATTTATGCATATACCACATTTTGATCATCCACTGATCTGCCATGAACTCTTGGATTGCTTCTCTTGGCTTTTTGAATAATGCTGCTATAAACATGGGTGTATGGAATCAGTACTTCTCATTACGATGGGAAAGGCTCTGATTCCCTTTCATGATAAGCTTATGAAATGGAGAGTTATGTCTGATCCTCGAGAAGTGGTGTTTTATGGAGAGTGTAAAACTGGTTCATTTCAGGAAGCCCTTTTGGCCCACCATCCTCACTGATATGGCTGAGGGGGGATTGGGAAATCTATGCGCATGGAGCAGAAAAGAAGCTAATTGGTCTATAAATCTATCTCAGTTTTAATCTGTCTCCTTACCACTACATGTTCATTGTTCCAGCCAACAGGCTCGAAATGAGAAATATTACTCAAGAGTTCTACTTTTATTGGTACGACAGTATTGCCTAATTCTTGCAAAGTGCCTACAACCTTCCAAACAACATCCTTAACTATTACAGTATGAGTGTACCTGTTGTACAAGCAGGAAATGAGTCAGAAAGTGGCAAAGCACCTGGCCCAGAGTGCACAGCTAGTCAGGGTATTTGAACACTAGCAGTTTTACTCTAGAATTCATGCATTTTACCATCACACGGCATGTATCTCATTCTTTCCAATATATGAATAGGTGTGTGTAGCTGTATGCCTATAATAAATATTTTTTGACCATCGGCAGTGAAAAAGGAGGGCTTCCCAGGTGGCACTAGTGGTAAAGAACCACCCTGCCAATGCAGGAGAAATAAGAGACATGGGTTTGATCCCTGGATTGGGAAGGGCATGGCAATCCTCTCTAGTACTCTTGCCCGGAGAATCCCATGGACAGAGGAGTCTGGCGGGCTACAGTCCATGGGGTCATAAAGAATTGGACATGACTGAAGCAAATTAAATAGCCCTGCTTATTTAACTTACATGCAGAGTACATCATGCAAAATGCTGGGCTGGATGAAGCACAAGCTGGAATCAAGATTGCCGGGAGAAACATCCGTAACCTTAGATATGCAGATGACACTACCCTTATGGCAGAAAGTGAAGAAAAACTAAAGAGCTTCTTGATGAAGGTGAAAGAAGAGAGTGAAAAAAGTGGCTTTAAACTCAACATTCAGAAAACTAAGATCATGGCATCCGGTCCCATCACTTCATGGCAAATAGATGGGGAAACAATGGAAACAGTGAGAGAATTTACTTTGGGGGGCTCCAAAATCACTGCAGATGGTGACTGCAGCCATGAAATTAAAAAATGCTTGCTCCTTGGAAGAAAAGCTGTGGCCAATCTTGACATCATATTAAAAAGCAGAGACATTACTTTGCCAACAAAGGTCTGTCTAGCCAAAGCTATGGTTTTTCTAGTAGTCATGTATGGATGTGAGAGTTGGACTATAATGAAAGTTGAGTGCTGAAGAATTGATGGTTTTGAACTGTGGTGTTGGAGAAGACTCTTGAGAGTCCCTTGGACTGCAAGGAGATCGAACCAGTGCATTCTAAAGGAAATCAGTCCTGAATATTCATTAGAAGGACTGATGGCTGAAGCTGAAACTCCAATCCTTTGGCCACCTGATGTGAAGAACTGACTCACTGGAAAAGACCCTGATGCTGGGAAAGATTGAAGGTGGGAGGAGAAGGGGATGACAGAAGATGAGATGGTTGGATGGCATCACTGACTTGATGGACATGAGTTTGAGTAAGCTCCAGGAGTTGGTGATGGACAGGGAAGCCTGGTGTGCTGCAGTCCACGGGGTCGGAAAGAGTCGGACACGACCGAGCGACTGAACTGAACTGAACTGAAGCAACTTAGCGCACACGCAATGAATTAAGGCACATTAGAACTCCAAACAGATATTTCTAAAAAATGATGCAACAACTTAAGATAGAAAATACTCTGGTTTTATAATTGAACACAACTTTGAATCCTAGCTCTCCCATCAACTGTCTGGTAGTGTTGATGTTATTGTTTAGTCACTAAGTCATGTCTGACTCTGCGATCTCATGGACGGTAGCCCACCATGCTCCTCTGTCCACGGGGTTTCCTAGGCAGAATACTGGAGTGGGTTGCCATTTCCCTTTCCAGGGGATCTTCCTGACCCAGGGATTGAAATCTCATCTCCTGCATTGACAGGCAAATTCTTTACCATTGAGCCACCTGGAAATCCCCTGGTAACACGGACCAAGTGTTTTATCCTCTTGACTTTAGTTTCCCTACCTGGAAATGAAGCAATATAATATCTACTTGACTTAGTTGTCAACCTTTAAGGAAATAATGTCTAGAAACCCCATATTTCTTCAAGTGGGAAAAGGACTCCAAATGCCAGGCTTGGGGCATGTTAATGGGCTGCCCCTGTGCTCCCATCCCCTTTGCTCCAGAACACCACGACTTTGTGCGCTCACCCTAAGTCAACCTGCACCATCGACACAGGAAGTGTTGCCTCCAAGCCTTGACCCCTGGCCATCGCTGTGTAATCTTGTCTTGAGAGCTTTATTGTCGGAGTCTTGTCTGTTCCCTTGATTTGGATTTTTAATGGGGCAACAATTTGATAAGTGGAAAATGTTTATAAATCCACTACTTTACTGATAAAACAAGACTCCCATGTAGTTAAGATACTGTTTCTTCAGTGAGCTCAGTTGATTCAAGAATGGTCATACTTGGTAGGCTAGTCCTGCACCCAGAAAGCTTTCTTCAAATTGCCCCCAGACTCTCTGCTTTGAAGACACTCAGGGAGGCACCAAGAGAGCCAGTGAAAGGCACACATATCCAGGCCTGCCAGCCTCAAGAGAAGACTCCAGACAGCAGAGAAGGAGCTTCTTCATAGAGATGGAAAGACAGTGTAGGTCTCCTTGTAGACATACTTCATCGTTACACACATATATGAAACAAATATATGCCTCATGGAGTTTCTCACTATATTATTTTAGATGAGTTTAAGGTTCAGAGCAAAACCGAGAGGAAGATACAGAAGCATCTCATATAAGCTACACATTCACAGACTCGCCCAGTCAACCTCCCCACCTGAGTGCTATATCTGTTATGGTTGATGAACCTACACGGACACATCGCTATCACCCAATGGCCAAGGTTTGAGTTAGGGGCTCACCTTTGCTGTTGTACATTCTATGGGTTTGAACAACTGTAAAATGGCTCTGTTGGTAAAGAATCCATCCGCCAGTGCAGAAGTAGCTGGTTTGATCCCTGGATAGGGAGGATCCCCGGGAGAAGGAAATGGCAACCCACTCCAGCACTCTTGCCTGAAAATCTCATGGACGGAGGAGCCTGGTGGGCCACAGTCCATAGGGTCACAAGGAGTGGGACAGAACTGAGCGAGTAAACCACCGCCCCCGCAGTGACATAAGCCTGCAATGTCTAATGGCAGTGGAAGCACAGGTTGCTTTTCCTCATGTTCTCTCTTGTTTATTGCCCGTGATGGGAAGTCAAAGGCCAGGAGCCAGATGAGCAGTATGGAGGCGCTGGTGCTTTCCAAAGGGGAAAACTAACTGCAGAAACTACCATTTTCCAGGGCTGGACCATCATCTCTGACTTGTAAGAAGTGGCCACCAGCTCTGCTTTCATGCGGCAGCTCAGGATTTCTGACGTCTTTTCTCGAATAAGTAGGTCCCTCCTTGGGAGTGGGTACAAGGTCTCCTGCCAACTGTTAAGTCGGATCATGTTTTCCCCTGAGGCCAACTCTGCTTATGACTGAGCTATTCAGTTACTGCTCTAAAGCACTGTTCTCACATTTTAAAGGGTAATTACTGAATATTTGCATTTTTTTAAGTTCTCAGAACTGCTTTGCTCAGTTATCTGCACTATCTGCTGTGAGGGCATATTCTCATTGTGGAGATGAAACCAAGTGTGAAATAGGGTAGTGATTGGTGAAGAGGTAAAGGTGAATTTTGGTTCAAGTTGAGAATTCACAGGCCTTGGTCCACTGAGCCATATTTCCCACACTTACTATCTGTGAAACAGCAGCTGTGAGGTGGAACTCTGAGAAATATGCTCAGTAAAGTTCAAGATTTTAAAAGAAATCAGTCTCTCCCTTCCCCTTCTTTAAAAAAAAATTTTTTTTTTCGCCTCCATTTGGCTGCACAGGGCCTTAGCTGCAGCACACGGGATCTCTGATCTCTGTTGCAGGCTGTGAAACTCTTAGTTGCGACATGTGGGATCTAGCTCCCTGATCAGGGATCAAACCTGGGCCCCCTGCATGGGGAACTCAGAGTCTTAGCCAGGGAAGTATTCCCTTCTGATACAGTATCTGTCATACTCCTTGCAGCTGCCTGGACTCCTTGGCTTGAATACTTTGTGATGGGGAGAGCACTACCTCATTATCCACTCATCTCAGATCCAAATATCTCTTCTTGATGGAAGGTGTTCCTTCTTTAGGTAAAAATCCCAGGTGGTGCTGGATTCTCCCTAAAGAACCTGCCTCCAATACACAAGCCGCAGGAGTCGCACTTTTGATCCCTGGGTCGGAGGGTTCTGGAGGAGGGCATGGCAACCCACTCCAGTATTCTTGCCTGGAGAATCCCATGGACAGAGGAGCCTAGCGGACTACAGTCCGTGGGGTCGCAGAGAGTCAGACACGACTGAAGTGACTTAGCACGCACGCTGTGTCCCTAAGAGTCTGCTCCTTGGTCCTTGAAACTTGGCCAGCATCTTGGGACAAAGAGTTTTAGAAGCGATTTTTAAAGGGGAAAATGTTGCATGCTTGCGCAGCTAGATCATTGCCTCTGAAGTTCATGAGCCTTGTTCATGTAACTGATAAATCAGGTTAGTTCTCTGTTTCTTAAGGAACCATCACTTTGCTTTTTACCTCTGTTACTTTCTTTGGTTTCTCCCTGCATCTTCCTTCTCTTGTACATGTTTCTTTGTCTCTCAAGTTTATATTTCTCCCTGTGATGCTTTTCTATTTTTATCTTTTGCTTCTTTTTCCTATTTGCCTTTCCCCTCAATTTTAATGAATATTTATTAGACACCTATTTCAGATTAAGGAATGTGCTTTGTTCAGTCACTAAATCGTGCCCAACTCTTTGTGACCCCATGGACTTCAGCACGCCAGGCTTCCCCCGTCCTTCACTATCCCCTGGAGTTTGCTCGGACTCATGTCCATTGAGTTGGTGATGCCACTCAACCCTCTCATCCTCTAGTGCGCTAGGTACATAAAGAAGTATAGAGAAAGCCTCTGCCCTTCAGGAAAATGAGCTCTTCTGTAGAGTCTGCTATCTCTCCTTTAATTAACCACAACAGAGAACAGTGATTTTCCCCGGCTTTGTCTTTTGTTCTTTATAGTTAGTTGGGAAAAAAAGCAAATTGAACATGTTCTATCTCTTATTGGAAGGAACAAAAGGAAAATCTAAGTGGGTTTATTTTTTGTGCCTCTATGTGACACTCAACTTTTCACTTTTTACATCAATGGGACTTGGCTGAAAAACATGTTTTTCTCCATACCTTCATTACTCCCTTTTCTTTGACATGACAAAAATGTTAGGAAAAGGCTCAGATACTCTAGAGACCCTATTGGTTTTTCTGTTATCAGTAAGCAATGCCGAATGATTGGCTTATATTCAACCTATTGGTTCTTCATAGAGTGAATTGTTTGAAGCCAGTGGTCCTCAACTTGAGCCTGCCTCAGCATTACCTAGAAACCCAGTCAAAGCACCCATTTCTGGGTCCTACTCCCAGAGTTTCTGATTTGGCAAATCTGGGGTGAAAGTGAGAGAGTTACTCCCTCAGTCATGTTTGACTCTGTGACCCCACGCACTGTAGCCCGCCAGGCTCCCCTGTCCATGGGATTCTCCAGGCGAGAATACTGGAGTGGGCTGCCATTCCCTCTCCAGGGGATCTTCCTGACCCAGGGATCGAACCCAGGCCTGCTGCATTGCAGGTGGATTCTTTACCATCTGAGCCACCAAGTCTGGGAGGGGCCAGAGAATTCGTTTTTCTAACAAGTTCTGGAGCGATGCTGCTGCTGGCCTGGGGACCACATGCCGAGAAACACTGAATCAACTGAACCTCGAGAGTTAAGAGGCAGCTTTGCCAGCAGGGGATTGGCAGCAGGGCTAGTCACTTTTGCTCATTTAGGGTTCAGAACAGTGAACCTTTAAAAAGTTTTAAATAAAAATATTTTAGATACTGTTCTTATGGACATGTTTTCTGTATGAGTGGGAAGGATTGTCCTCCAGAACCTCAGGACTTCAGCCTCCGCCAGGACCGCAAGGGCAGGAGGACCCTCCTTCATGCCCCTTGGTGTGCAGAGCCCCTCTCCTACCATGCTGTGCACCACGAGCCAGGTTTTAGGTCAGCTCTGAGATAACTGTTTTCTCCTAAGCAAAGGAGCAAAAACATGAGCATGACTCGGGTTATGAAGTGTTGATTTTTAAGGACCCGCTCTCACTATTTTTTGTTTTCTTTAATTTAAAGATATCTAACCTCCACAAATGATCCTGCTGTGACTTTCGCTGACATCATGTTTGTCTGAGTTTTGGATTCCACAGTAAGATCATGATTTAAAAGCCAAAGAAAACAGTAACCTTAAAAGTCAGAGTTTCTTCTAGACCCGGGCTGTGGACAGACCAGCAGTGGCGGTGTGGGCATATGTACTTGCACACGCGTGTGTGGTGTGCACACATCCTTGCAAAGGACACGTACGTGGGGAGGAGTGCAGAGCTCTGGAACATACAGATATGCTAGCATTTCAAATCCCCGAGGACCAGAACGGTAACTGGGCTTGGTGACACAGGGAAGAGTTCTAGAATTTAAAACTCCTACGGATCATAGCTAAATGTTATTCAATAAATTTAAACCTCCAAGAAAACAATTCTATTACTTTGCTGGTTTCCACTCCAATCTGTAATAGCTGACTTATTGCTCTGGTTCTCAAATGAGAACGTTTTTGATGTTCTGAGTCACACTGTAAGTTGTTGAGGTACTTCCCGTCTGAACTATAAAAAATTCACTGTGAGTATTGACAATATTTCACTTACAAGCATTATACTGTCTTTTAAAATTTATTCAGCAGACTTACCTTCAGACCCCAGTTTAGTGGTGCAAGAAACACTTCATCTCAATTTGTTTAGTCTTGTCTATGGGTACACTTTGGTCCCATCACTTCATGGGAAATAGATGGGGAAACAGTGGAAACAGTGTCAGACTTTATGTTTGGCTGCAGATGGTGACTGCAGCCATGAAATTAAAAGATGCTTACTCTTTGGAAGGAAAATTATGACCAACCTAGATAGCATATTGAAAAGCAGAGACATTACTTTGCCAACAAAGGTCTGTCTAGTCAAGGCTATGGTTTTTCCTGTGGTCATATATAGATGTGAGAGTTGGACTGTGAAGAAAGCTGAGAGCTGAAGAATTGATGCTTTTGAACTGTGGCGTTGGAGAAGACTCTTGAGAGTCCCTTGGACTGCAAGGAGGTCCAACCAGTCCATGCTAAAGGAGATCAGCCCTGGATGTTTTTTGGAAGGAATGATGCTAAAGCTGAAACTCCAGTACTCTGGCCACCTCATGTGAAGAGCTGACTCATTGGAAAAGACTCTGATGCTGGGAGGGATTGGGGGCAGGAGGAAAAGGGGACGACAGAGGATGAGATGGCTGGATGGCATCACGGACTCGATGGACATGAGTCTGAGTGAACTCTGGGAGTTGGTGATGGACAGGGAAGCCTGGTGTGCTGCGATTCATGGGGATGCAAGGAGTTGGACATGACTGAGCGACTGAACTGAACTGAATTGATGGGTACGATTGGAGAGGACAATGGCACCCTACTCCAGTACTCTTGCCTGGAAAATCCCATGGATGGAGGAGCCTGGTAAGCTGCAGTCCAAGGGGTCGCGAAGAGTCGGACACAACTGAGCGACTTCACTTTCACTTTTCACTTTCATGCATTGGAGAAGGAAATGGCAACCCACTCCAGCCTTCTTGCCTGTTGAATCCCAGGGACAGGGACAGGGACAGGGGAGCCTGGTGGGCTACGGTCTATGGGGTCGCACAGAGTCGGACACGACTGAAGCGACTTAGAAGCAGCAGCATGGGTACGATGGCAGTTGGACTTGGCAGAACTGGAGAGATTCTGACACACACGTGTGCTTGGGAGAGAGGAGATTTAAAATGTTACAACCACAGAACAGAGAAGGGACGTCCCAGCTTCACTCTGAAGTGCCTCTGTAATTCTCCCAAGATGAGAATATCACAGCAGGCCACTTCATCCATCGTCTTCTTTGGTCTTTCAAAGAACCTCTGTTTCTGAGACAAGGACAGAGACCCTGGAGATGATCTAACTGATGAGGAAAGTAATTCCTTGTCCGAGAACCAGGCTAACCCAGAATAAAGTGACTCTTGTTTTCCTTGATGACCATTAGTAACCTGTGCACTATTGAATCTTGAATAAATATCTGAACTTATCAAATTCTGAGCACCTGAGATCAGATTTCAAAAACTACGAACACAGAGAGCTTTCCCTCACATATTCTGGTGTAAGGTATGAGGGAAGGCTGAGGCTTCGGGATCTTTTAAAGCTTCTCAATTGATTCTAGTGCACAGCCAGGTTTGGGAACCACCCTGGTATGAGAAAGAGAAAGAAAGAGAGAGAGGCTTCCCCAGTGGCTCAGATGTAAAGCATCTGCCTGCAACGTGGGAGACCCGGGTTTGACCCCTGGGTTACGAAGATTCCCCTGGAGAAGGCAATGACAACCCACTCCAGTACCCTTGCCTGGAAAATCCCATGGATAGAGGAGCCTGGTGGGTTTCAGTCCATGGGGTTGCAAAGAGTTGGACATGACTGAGTGACTTCACTTTCACTTTTCTGATGAGAACACAGAGGAGAGACCCATTGATCTTCCAGGAGAAAAAGAGGTCTGGGAGGTAACACTTAAGCTGGGCTCAGAAGCATGAATACGATTTTGACAAGTGCATAAGCCATTTCTAGGTAGAGAAGAAACCACAGTAGGTCCTGGGAGGTGTAAGAATTCAAGGCAAGTTTGGGGAGGCAGGGCAGCACGCTGTGATCACACGGGGCTACATCAGATGATCTACAGGGAATGAGAAGGAAAGAAGGGAGTTTCGAAAAGAAAACTGGCGGCCAAGGACACACTGTCCTGAGTGCTACATAAGAAATTTGATTTTAGTGCAGGCAGTGAAAAGTCATCAACAATTTTTTATTTTAAGGAATGATTTTTTTTCCAAAAAGAATCTATATTCTAGAAATGTAATTTGTGAAATGCCATGAAAGATAAAGTGAAATAAAAAGAGACGGAAAGCAGAGTCTTCATTAGTGGGGCAATCCAACAGGCCAGAAAAGAAATAGTCTGGGTCTGATTTTAAAAAGTGGTAGCGAGGCACTTCCCTGAAGGTTCAGTGGCTAAGATTCCAAGCTTCCAATGCAAGAGGCTTGGGTTTGATCCCTGGTCAGGAAACTAAGATCCCACATGTCACATCAGTTCAGCTCAGTCGCTCAGTCAAGTGGCTTGAGTGACTTGACTGAGTGACTTGCACCCATCCAGCTATAAGCCCCTCCAGGGTAGAGGTCATGGCTTACTTGTCTTTATGTTCCCACAACAGCGTAATTCCTCCTTTATAGCAGGTGCCCAATGAATTCTAATTGAAAATGCTCCCTTTTCTTCAGGCAAGAAGAATTTGGATCATCTTCTGAGAGTGAGGGAGTAAAGAGCAGGGTGAGAACTTGAGAAAAGAGGATGAGTTCAGAAACCCCAGTGCTGGAGAAGGGAACCTGGCCGGCTAAGGATCTGTGTGAGGGCTGTTGGGTAACAGTCTGTGCCAGCGGAGACAGAGCCTTGGGCCACTGTGTAAGGGCAGCACGAGCAACAAGGAGGCAATAATGATGCACCTTGTGTGTGCTTTCTGTGCTCTTGCTTCAGTCGTGTGACTCTGCGGCTCCCGACTCTCTGGATGGTAGCCCACCAGGCTCCTCTGTCCGTGGGATTCTCCAGGCAGGAACACTGGAGCAGGTTGCCAAAAATGCAGGCACAACCTTATAAGAGCAAAAATCCAAGTTGAGGCTTTCAGAGAGATTTGCTCTGCGAATTCTCTGAAGACTGTGTCTCACGCATTGGTGAGCTCGGAGCCCTGAAGTCAGGTCAGCCCCCCTCATCCTAAGAGATACCCTTCAGTGTGTCTGAGAAAGTGATGTATGTGCTGTGACCGCCTCCTCCCAGCCCCCTGGCACGGGAACAGTCAGAACCCCCACTCTGCTGGGAGAAGGTCACAGTCCGAGAAGACAGGTAAACCAGAGGTCGGAGCACACAGGGCTTCAAGGATGCCAACCGGCTTTGCCGCGTGGGGAGATTTCTCACACTCCCTGGGCCAAGTCTCCTGTTTTGTAACAATTCAGTCAAGGGTTTTTACTCAAGTAGACAAGCATGAAATGCATTTTCCAGAGAAGTTTCCGAAGTGGGGGAAAGTTCATGGCTCAGAAGCACCAGTGGGTAATGAAAGGAGACTGTGAACTTCTGTTTTTCTTTATAAAAAAGAAAAGTAAGAGTTTTCCAGGTTTTAAAACCTAAATCTAAAGCTTGTGCTGTGTCCCTGACTCTTAGCCCACCTTCTTCTCTAACCCTGATGTTGCAAGCTTATTTGAGGCTGCTTCAAAATGCCCCGAGTGGGTGACCGTGGCGCCAGTCGGCACCAGGACTCTCCTGGAAATGCGTGCAGGCTGGCTTCCCTGTGCAGGGACCTCAGCTCTGTGACTCCCCTCCAGCCCAGAGTCACAGCTGCCCAGAGGGACTCACTGACAGCAGGCGAATCTAGTGAAGGCTGCTTGCCTTAGCTGGCTGGCGAGCCCTCATTATAAGTCCCGATTAAACTGCTGTTTATTGTCAGGAAATCATCTTTCCCTCACCTAAAACCAAATGCTAGCCTTAAGGATGAAGAAACAAAACTGAAACAAATCTGGCCATCACTCTCTGCTTTGGGCATTAACCTATTCAACCCGTGTCTTTGATATGCAATCAAACACAAATGAATGTTGGGTTCCCAGATTTAGGAGAAAAAAAAATTAACAAAAGTACAAATACAGCTTTATAAAACAAGCCAAGTGAAAACGCTTTGACTCATCCTAGTCCAGCACCTACCCAATCTGCTGGTTCTCAGATCTAGTTCCATTGTCTGACCTTGAGTAAGATATTTAACAAGTCACTGAGATTCAATTATCTCTATTGTTTAATTGAAGGATAATTGCTTTACAGAATTTTGTTGGTTTCTGCCAAGTATCAACATGAATCAGCCGTAGGTATACATATGACCCCTCCCTCTTGATCAATTATCTCTAAATTGGATTAGTAACACCTCTTTGGAAGGGTTATGAGAATTAAGTAATGTATATAAAGTATGGAAAGTGAAAAGTGAAAGTCATGTCCGACTCTTTGTGACCCCCTGGACTGTAGCCTACCAGGCTCCTCTGTCCATGGGGTTTTCCAGGCAAGGGTACTGGAATGGGTTACCAATGCCTTCTCCAAGGAATCTTCCCAACCCAGGGATCAAAGCCGGGTGTCCCGCATCTCAGGCAGACACTTTACCCTCTGAGCCACCAGGGAAGCATTAAGCATGGAACACCTTGATAAATGTCTATTTCTGTTCCCTTCAAACTGCCTCTTGGAATTACTCCTGTATCTCTATTAAAATAGCCATACCATCTGACAATCCCGCTCCTGGGCATACAGACAGAACTCTAATTTGAAAAAGATACAGGCACCCCTGTGTTCATAGCAGCACTGTCTATAATAGCCAGGACACGGAAACAGCCTAAGTGTCCATCGACAGATAAATGGATAAAGATGTGCCTTGGGTGAATTCTGACCATCGTTTTCTTGACTACGCAGCCCAAGAGCCTGAGCTCAAGTGCTTCAGCCAGCTCAGGAATGGACCCTCAGCAAACTCTGCCTTCTCCTTGTCCTTCCTTCTTTCTTTTTCTTTCCTTCCAGTAAAGAAGTATTTTATATTGACTCTTATCCTGCTCTGCAACGTCTTATACCTACCATTTCTCTACTACATTTTAGAGGCACTTCCTGGACATTTTTCAAGAGTGTCAAATGTAATGTCTTCCCCTGACTCTTCGCTTTTGCAGGCATTGTTTCAAGTCAGGATTTAGAATTGCTGAGTTGTATGTTTGAAGCAAAGCACCTGTGAGTTGAAAATTTGTTTCATTTTTTACTTTAGAATTATATACAATTTTTTTATGATACAGTGTGTCACAAAACACAGATGGTTCAGCATCCATTTATATTATGAGCTCATAGCATTACATCAGTGTTTTAGACAAGTTCATACTCTAAGGTTGCAATGAATTTTGTAATTCTTAAGAAGAGTTAGCGTTATGTAATCCTAAGACCACTGTACTTGAAATAAACAAAAATGTTAATTTTGTAGCATTTTTAGAATCTTATAATTGAAAATCACACATGGGCAGCCCTAACTCTTCCATAGCACTTCACATTCCAAATTCAGATAAAATAAACTCACAAAGCAGACAGAAAATAGAAAAATTAAAATTTGCTCATGAAATTCTGCTGGCTCTCCTAACTGAATCTTTGATTAAGGGATAAACAGCTGCAAAGCCAAGACTTAAAAGCCAGGACCTCCTTCTAATTATTAAAGTTCCACATCTTCTTTGAACAGAAGCTGCAAATGTACACACGTTTCTTCCTCCAATAGTCAGATACCTTACCAAGGAGTAGACTGGCAGACAATCAAGAAAAAAAATGGCTTGAATAATCTTAAAACCTGATTCATTCACTCAACAAATACTTATTGAACATCTACTGTGGCTAGGCATTTTTCTAGACGGCAGTGGTGCAGGAATGAGTAAGACAGAGCAAGTCTTACAGAGCTCACGTTCCTGCAGGAGACGAGTGACAGCAAATGAGAGACAGACAAGCCTGAAATTACAGCCTGCTGTCAGGGCTTTAGTGGGAATGAACTGGGTGTGCTGATGAGAGAGAGCACTTCCTTTGAACAGAGTCGTCAGGAAGGTTTGATCTCAGGGGCTATCAGTTCAGTCATTTCAGTCGCTCAGTCGTGTCCGACTCTTTGCGACCCCATGAATCGCAGCATGCCAGGCCTCCCTGTCCATCACCAACTCCCGGAGTTCACTCAGACTCACGTTCATCGAGTCAGTGATGCCATCCAGCCATCTCATCCTCTGTCGTCCCCTTCTCCTCCTGCCCCCAATCCCTCCCAGCATCAGAGTCTTTTCCAATGAATCAACTCTTCTCATGAGGTGGCCAAAGTACTGGAGTTTCAGCTTTAGCATCATTCCTTCCAAAGAAATCCCAGGGTTGATCTCCTTCAGAAAGGACTGGTTGGATCTCCTTGCAGTCCAAGGGACTCTCAAGAGTCTTCTCCAATACCACAGTTCAAAAGCATCAATTCTTCAGCACTCAGCCTTCTTCACAGTCCAATGGTGGGCTAGACAGATACAAATTTTAAAGACAGCTTCAAATGTGTGTGTGTGTGTGTGTGTGCTAGGTTGCTTCAGTGGTGTCTGAATCTTTGTGACTCTACAAACTATAGCCCATCAGGCTCCTCTGTCCATTGATTTCTCCAGGCAAGAATACTGGAGTGGTTTGCCATTCCCTTCTCCAAGATATCTTCCCCATCCAGGGATCGAACCCAGGTCTCCTGTATTGTAGGGAAATTCTTTACTGTCTGAGCCATCAGGGAAATCCATTCAAATGTGTGATGAATGTTAAATTCCTGTTGGAAGTAAACATTGCTACTATTTCAATTACCAATGGAAAGTATTTCTGACTCTGTTATGTGAATAAGATTCTCTACTCCCCTTGGTGGATATTGAGACATTTTTAATCTCCAGATTGCTCTGTGGAATAGCATTCTGAAACCATTATATGATAATTTCAGGAGTTCCTAAGCATTCCATTATTATTTAAAAAATAAAAATAAAAGAAATTACGTTAAGTTAAACCCTTCACATCTGCTTATATCCACTTGCTCTTCCTAACTCTGGGGTGAAAGAACGGTCCTCGTCCTTTTCACCAGTCAGGAAAAGCACGACTTCTCCTCCTCCTTCTCTTCTCTAGACTAAACATCCCCAGTTCCCCCAATGCTTTCTTTTTGATCTTCATTTCTAAACTATTTATCACTTATGCTCTCTTCCCCTGAAAGTTCTCCAGAGTTCCAAATAGTTGAGCTGCACAATGATGAAACAGCTCCAAGGAGGTTTAAGTGATTGCAGAGAGAAGCAACCAGGACTTCTTTCATCTTTCCTGAAAGTCCCGTGGTGAACAAAATCCAGGGAAGACAGTTTCTTTCTTTATAACTTCACTTTCTTTTGGGGAAAGCAGTAGGTGAAGGAGGAATTAAGTGGAAGACATTGGTTTTGCGTCTGATCTGGTTACTCTAAAAGAAATTTCAGTGTGAAGAGTTTTTATTTTCAGTTAGAACAAAATGCATTATGTTTATCACTTTAAAAGCTAATTTGAAAGGCTTAATATTAATTCACATATCATTTGCTGGCAAACCACACAGGTAGCACTAGCAGTAAAGAATCTGCCTGCCAGTGTAGGGAGACCTAAGAGACAGGGGTTCGATCCCTGGGTTAGGGAAGACCCCCTAGAGAAGGAAATGGCAACCCACTCCAGGATTCTTGCCCGGAGGAGCCCATGGACAGAGGAGCCTGGTGGGCTGCAGTCCAGGGGGTCTCAAAGAGTTGGACACGACTGAAGTGACTTAGTACAGCACAGAACACAGCAAGCAACTCAGAGAAATTTTCAGGGATAAGGCCTTAAAGGTTACTCTCAAGGTCTGTTAAAAACAAATGAACAAACAAAACACCGATTAAAAACAGAACTCTGTTTCCTAGCACACCTTTTTTCGGCAGTTGAATTGTCTTATGCCAATGTCAAATCCTTGATCAGAATGCTTGTTTGGATCCTGTTTTTAAGGAAGCGCTGCCTTTTGTGTCCTATACCGGTCCTTACACATCAGGCCTGTTTTTATTTCTTCTCTGTGTGATGAAAATGAATGTAAAGCACAGTTCCCATGCCCCCCACACCCCCGCCCCAGCGTCTGATCTGGGCATATTCATGAGCAGAAGAATCACGGACGGTTGGGGCAGACTTCCCATGTTGGTGTCAGTGACAGGCAGGCCAGGCCACCGGCCACCAGGCTCCCGGCACAATGCCTGGCGCCGTGTCAGTCACACCAATTGGTGGAACAGGTGTGGAAGCTTGAATTTCACCTACAGAAGTGTGGGGAAAATGATGGGTTTTCTGAGGAACAGCCTGTAGGCATTTCCCCCATCATTTAACATCGGGATTATCCAGGGGTTCCAACAACTTAAGCTCAGTTAGCCATGCTTCAATTCAGATTCAAAAGCTTTCTTTGCCTTATCTGTAAATGAAATACATGGGAGATAGCCACTCAGAAGGAAATCAGAGATTCAGAGCACTCCGGGATGTGGCAACAACAGGAGTTGCAGGGGACAGGAAGGCGATAAGACAATGAGTCTTGAGCTTCCTAAAACTCACAGAGCTGTGCTTTGAAAAGCTTGCCATCTGAAACCAACATGGGGTGGAGAGAGACAAATCAGTCAGCATTCTGAGCCCCTCACTTTAAAAAATTAAACTAAAAATGTACCTGTGCTTAAGAAAAAAAAAACCAGATACTAAAACTAAAATAAAATTGAATTACAAATCAAACTCTCCCAGCACGAATCCCCAGCTGTCCCCATTTTTTTTT
The DNA here is from genome assembly GCA_917880005.1 of Nanger dama. Taxonomy (NCBI): domain Eukaryota; kingdom Metazoa; phylum Chordata; class Mammalia; order Artiodactyla; family Bovidae; genus Nanger; species Nanger dama. The sequence goes on along the minus strand of CAKJTW010000032.1, from coordinate 18,508,211 downwards.
TTTTTAATCAAAGGATGTTCTGGAAGACAGTCAACAGATCAGAGATGAAAAAGTAATATCTCCTTGGTTACGTTTGGACCCATTAGTCCAACATGATTCCAGGCATTTAAAAATCATGCTGAAGTCACTTTGGAATGCCTACAATCAATCGTTTTTCCCAGTTAGCAACAAAGAATGGGAGTAAGAATATGGAATTACAAGTCATCAGCAAGATAGCTCAAGAGTCACTGGATTTTATAAGAAGCTATCAAACCATCGAATCATCTCCCTGCCCATTCCTTTCACATGACAGAGTAGATTCCAACTCTGCTCATTGCCTTTCATCATCTTCCCGTCTCCTTTCTGGAAATGCACCCAAGTCAGATTCAGGGGTGTGGTTGGTGTAAGTCCTCTGGGACAAGAAGGAGGACCCCTGGGGCCTGGACCTATCACCAGTCCAAGCTGTGTGACACCGGGCCTCAGATTCTTCAGGAGGAAAGAGAAGGAGCTGGATCCAGTGGTTAGCCAGGGGGTGGCTTAAAGAACAGAATGTATGCTCTCCCTCGTTCTAGAGGCTGGAACTCAAGATCTAGGCGTGAGCTGGTTTGGTTTCTTCTGGAGTCTCTCCAGCTTGTCTTCTCCCTGGCTCCTCACGTGGTCCCCTCTGTGTGCCCGTCTGTGTCCTAATCTCTTCTCATAAGGACACCAGCCACACTGGACTGGGGCCCACGCATGACTTCATAATCACTTCTTTAAAAGTCTCGTCTCCAAATACAGTCCCGTTCTGAGGTACCGGGAGTTAGAACATCTGAATTTGGGGTGGGGGGAAATTGAACTCCTAACCGTCCCCAGGGTGCCTTTCGGTTCCAGAGTTCTATGATTTCTTTTCTCCCTCAAATATTTTCATTAACTTATCTTCCCTTTTGTAATGTGGAGAGACCCATCCTGTTATCTTTATAGACTGCAAGGAACTGAGGTTGCACTTTTAGGCTGCCCATAGTCTTAAGCTACTCCGCAGGGCGAGGATACCATTCCAGAAAGTAGGTGGCCAGGTGCGGATTTTCTGAACTTTTTCTCAAGATGGGACCATTGACCTCATGCCCACTGGAGACTCTTTGTTAAAGGATCTGGCACTGTGAGAATTTTCTAGAATTTATTTCTGCAAGGATGCCAACATTTGCACCTTACTCCGCCTTTCAGACTTAGCACGTGCTCGTTACATCCTTTCAGATGGTAAGAGACAGAGTTGTGCTTGGGTTCTTTGAAATCATTTATCTTCACATAAGGATACAATGACATGTAAGGTAGATAGACTCTCAGGAGGCTCTGCAGAGGAGACATTTTTCGAAATACTGCGAAGTTCCGAGGTTCTAGCCACCTTGTTTCTTCAGGGAAGATATCCGTGATTCTCTACCTCAAGTGATCCTGGTAACAGTGCTCCTTCTGTCTCCTCCTCTACTGCTCCCTGAGTCTCCCCAATGTCTCTGAGTTGTACCTTCTTGACACAGAGGATGAGTGGGTTGACCAGTTGGCAGTCAGTACGCTCTGCCTCTGCTGGACAGAGCTCTTCTACCAAACCACCCCATTTGCCATTGGTTAGCTTAGGGAATGCTGGCTCCTGTCAGCTGTCTACGTCTGGTCCGACCAACCTCATCATGAGGCCACGTGGCTCTAAGGTGACCAATGGCCGGGGATTCCCTCTGAGAAAACACCAGATGTTCCAGGTGCTCCAAGACTTCAGAAAAGTAGAGAACAGAGCCAGCAGTCAACTCACTACTTCCAGTAGATCTCACTTCTTACCTTCCACTTACAAGAAGCTAAGGAGTAGTTTATGCCCATTGTCTTTACTGCCTCACCTTCATCCTCTACTACCCTAACCCTTGATATTCTTGCACACTGACTTCTGAGCCCACTTTCCTTAACTCTGGAAGAAATTACATTTCAGTTTTAATATCCATTTGTCATTTTCTCCTCAAACTTGCTGCTGCTCTTAAAACCACTGGTTGACCTCCCCTACTTGCAAAGCTTCTTGCCTTGGGTTCTGTGACTGCATTATTCAGGGGGTTGAAGGGGGACCGTAAGCTGCAGGGCCAGCCTTGGAGTCAGTGCACCTAGACATGAATCCAGGTTCTTCCCACTACTCAACATCCATGCAGCTTGAGTGTGTTAATTCTGTTCCATTTAACACACTTCTTTTTGAGTACCTATTATATTTGTGATGACTGAGTAATGGGGAGAAATTCCAGATGGATAAAACAAGAGCCTGGACTTAGATGAATGAAGTAATAGATATGCAGACACTTAAACCTTACTTCTTGTGCCCAAGTGGACACTAAGATCTATTGATTCCACCTCCACAGTGTTGTGTGTTAGTCGCTCAGTTGTGTCCGACTCTTTGTGACTCCATGGACTATAGGGATTTCCCAGGCAAGAATACTGGAGTGGGTTGGCATTTCCTCCTCCAGGGGATCTTCCCAAACCAGAGACTGAACCTAGCTCTCCTGCATTGCAGGTGGACTCTTTATGATCTGAGCTACCAGGGGTTATTGCCATCATGTATTCCTCTTCTTTATCATCATTACCTTGGTCGCATTGAGCTTCCCTGATGGCTCAGCTGGTAAAGAATCTGCCTGTAATGCAGGAGACCTGGGTTTGATTCCTGGGTTGGGAAGATCCCTTGGAGAAGGGAATGGCTACCCATTCCAGTATTCTGGCCTGGAGAATTCCATGGACTGTATAGTCCACGGGGTTGCAAAGAGTCAGACATGACTGAGTGACTTTCACTGGTAGCATTCCCCACTACCTTTGACCTGGCTTAGCAGTTAACGACGGAGCAGGCAATGGCACCCCACTCCAGTACTCTTGCCCGGAAAATCCCATGGACGGAGGAGCCTGGTGGGCTGCAGTCCATGGGGTCACTAAGAGTCAGACACGACTGAGAGACTTCACTTTGACTTTTCACTTTCATGCACTGGAGAAGGAAATGGCAACCCACTCCAGTGTTCTTGCCTGGAGAATCCCAGGGACGGGTGAGCCTGGTGGGCTGCCGTCTATGGGGTCGCACAGAGTCGGACACGAGTGAAGCAACTTAGCAGTAGCAGCAGCAGTTAACAAACTGAGTTCTGAGAAGTTTCTGGATATCACAGGGAGATTCCTCAAGGACATTCTGTAGGTGATAAGGCAAGAAAGTGGTGTGCCCCTCACAGAGTCCATTTCTGTGTACTCATTGAAAGAGAATCAGTTGTGTGTTTTGTTTTTGGAAAAAACATTTTGTATTTTACTTAAAAAAGAGAAACCCACATATTGATTCTCTCACACCATGAAACCCTATCTTCAGAGTACCGACCCTAAAATCTACTTTATAGTCGGCTTTCAGATTATTCAAAATGAAAAACACTTTTGATCTGTCATTTTTCCATTGTCTGGAAATGCACTACTAGATACGTAGCCATTAGCTATATGCACGCACGCATGCTAAGTTGTTTCAGCCGTGTCTAACTCTGTGGACTGTAGCCCAACAGGCTCCTCTGTCCGTGGGATTTTCCAGGCAAGAATACTGGAGTGGATTTCCATGCCCTCCTCCAGGGGATCTTCCCACCCCCAGAATAGAACCTGTGACTCATGTCTCCTGCACTGACAGGAAGGTTTTTACTACTAATGCCGCCTGGGAAGCATATATGAATCCAAAAGTGAGTGGGTATATGTATAACTGATTCATTTTGCTGTACAGCAGAAATTAACACGGCATTGTAAATCAACTACACTTCAATAAAAAATGTTTTCAAAGAGAACAAACCCTAATGTAAAAAACATTAAGCAATAAATGAAACCAAATTAAAAATCCAGTTCATTAGCTGCCTTAGCGTATTCCCAGTGCTTGGTAGTGGCATGTATCTACTGGCCACCATATTGCACAACTCATATTCGGAACATTCTCATCACTGCACACATCTCTGTTGGCTAGAACTGGCCTGGCTCACCAGATACAGCTTTATGACTTTAAGACTTGAATCCACCCTCTCTAGGCCCCTCTGTTGCTGTTTTCCTTCATGTAAGGATCCAATTGGACTGAACTGTTTCAAAACAGACGTATTCACTCTCTGCCTCCATGCCTCAGCGTACCCAGCCGTGCCCAGAGCGTCCATTACTCCATCCCTGGATGCCCAACCCTACTCCCCACTGGGGGCTGTCCTCCACGAAGCCCGTTAGAGTTCATAACTCAAGGTCATTTCCTTGTCTTGTGAATTGTCATAGGGTTTCACATGAAGTGCCCTAATGGCATCTACCACCATTTTCTCACAGTCAGAATCCGTGACCTGGGGCCCCAGCCAGGCAGCCTCCTGACGGGTGCAGTGGGCGTGGCACGCCCCCTACTTCAGGTCTACAAAGTGGCATGAGGGAGGCTTGGGGCTTCTTGGGCTTACCTGGTGGCTCAGACAGTAAAGATTCTGCCTACAATGTGGGAGACCCGAGTTCAATCCCCGGAGAAGGTCTCCTGGAGAAGGAAATGGCAACCTGCTTCAGTACTCTTGCCTGGAAAACCCCATGGATGGAGGAACCTGCTGGGCTACAGTCCATGAGGTTGCAAAGAGTTGGACACGGCTGAGCGACTTCACTTTCACTTTATTTCACTTAGGGCTTCTTAGCAGCATGTGTATGAAACTCTCTGGAAATTTCCATTACTAGCTGGGAGGGACTGGAGACACTCTGAGGTTCCCATAGTCCACAATTTGTGGTTAAGTTAAAGAGGGCAGCATTTGCTATTACTGGAGTGTCATAGGAAAGTATGTTACATGTATTAAAGCAAGCACTGAGCACCAAATGACAAGACTTCGCCATCAGTAGTACCCGAAAAGCAATATCACTATTTATAGACACATGTTAGGTAGAAACATCATTCTACTACCTTCACTATGTATTTGTGTTTGTACTGGCTTTGTTTTAACCCCTGTCAGTTCAGTTCAGTCTCTCAGTCATGTCTGACTCTTTGTGACCCCATGGACTGCAGCATGCCAGGCTTCCCTGTCCACCACCAACTCCCAGAGCTTGCTCAAACTCATGTCCAGAGACTCGGTGATGCCATCCAACTATCTCATCCTCTGTTGTCCCCTTCTCCTTCTGCCTTCAGTCTTTCCCAGCATCAGGGTCTTTTCCAATGAGTCAGTTCTTCATATCAGGTGGCCAAAGGATTGGAGTTTCAGCTTCAGCCATCAATCCTTCCAATGAATATTCAGGACTGATTTCCTTTAAGATGGACTGGTTGGATTTCCTTGTAGTCCAAGGGACTCAAGAGTCTTCGCCAACACTACAGTCCAAAAGCATCAATTCTTCGGTGCTCAGCTTTCTTTATAGTCCACCTCTCACATCCATACATGACTACTGGAAAAACCATAGCCTTGACTAGACGGACCTTTGTTGGCAAAGTAATGTCTCTGCTTTTTAATCCCTTTATGATGGTGATTAAAACAAAACAACAGGATCTGAGCTGATCAAATCTTGTGCTTGATCAACATGGTGGGTCAGCTAGTCTGGGCTGTCATTTTGGATGCTCTCAAAGAATCATCCCTTCAGAGTACAGTTCTTTCCCACCCCAGCCCCCCTTTGACTTACAGTCTACTGGGTTGCAGAGTCCTGGCCTCATAGCACAAGGCTCTCATCAGATAAACCCACCACAGCCCACCTTTTTTTATTCTTAAGACCCTGCCCCATTCAAGCCCCAGTAGTACTTGAGCCACCCCTGGGCAGGGCCAGCTTTCAAGACTTACTTCGAGATGGGCAGACTGTCATCATCGCTCAGGCTGACAGCCTCCTCAGGGTACTGTGAATGATTATGGGCAAAGTCTGCTTTGAATTAGTTGGAAAGAGGGGTGAATTACAATGTGTTTGGTTCAGGCAATTCATTTCAAGGCTCTCGTTTCCCAAATTTCCTGCAATCATAATCATGGCCCATTTTCACAGCCACTAGACTATCAATCCTGTGTAAATAAGATAAAGAACTAGGAAAAATAAGACCTTTAAAATCTGTGAAAGTGGTGGTACAAATATGACTCAGGACACTGGGAACCGGTACTCAGAATTACCCTCTCACCATCAGAAGCTGTGACAGAGACTGCTGTTGCCGTTTCTAGATACGGTCAAGACTAGGTGCACTGCTGTTTATGGTAAAGACTAAGTACAATGTTGTTTAGAAATAACAGGTTTGCAGAGCCCTTCTCCTTTTCAGGGATTAAAGAAAATACAACCTGGTGTACCACATTTAAAACGGAAAAAAAAAGTGTGAGTGGGGTATTTTCTTGTTCTTTGTCTGCACATCCAGTACGGAGGTAGCGTTATTCATGTTTTCTTGTTTATTTTGAGACTGTGCTTACTACAGTTTTCTAAACCGTCTTCCTTATGTATGCTAATTCACTGGGTTTGAATTCTTGTTCGGTCAAGTCCATCTTTTGAAAGGGATAGTGGAAAATTGGAGGCGGGCTCCCCCTGGTGCCTCAGCTGGAGAACTGCACCTGCCTGTCTGAGACCTTCGCATCAACGGATAAGTGTGCCCTCTAGTGCCCAGAAACAGAGTTAAGCTACAAATTCAATGCTAATTGTTGTTCACTTGCTAAGTCCTTCCTGATCCACTCTTGCCACCCCACGGCCTGCAGCACGCCAGGGTTCCCTGAGTTTGCGCAAACTCATGTCCAGCCCACTCGCTAGAAAAGACCCTGATGCTGGGAAAGATTGATGGCAGGAGGAAAAGATGACTACAGAGGATGAGATGGTTGGCTGGCATCACTGATTCAATGGACATGCTGCTGCTGCTGCTGCTGCTATGTTGCTTCAGTTGCTTCGGTCGCATTGACTCTGTGCGACCCCATAGACGGCAGCCCACCAGGCTCCCCCGTCCCTGGGATTCTCCAGGCAAGAACACTGGAGTGGGCTGCCATTTCCTTCTCCAATGCATGAAAGTGAGAAGTGAAAGTGAAGTCGCTCAGTCATGTCCTACTCTTAGCGACCCCATGGACTGCAGCCCACCAGGCTCCGCCGTCCATAGCATTCTCCAGGCAAAAGTACTGGAGTGGGGTGCCATTTCCTTCTCAATGGAAATGAGTTTGAACAAACTCCAGGAGATGATCAAAGACAGGGCAGCCTGGCGTGCTGCAGTTCATGGGGTTGCAGAGTCGGACACGACTGACTGACTGGACAACAAACATGTCCATTGGAGTTGGTGATGCCATCAGACCATCTCATCCTCTGCTGTCCTCTCTCCTCTTGCCCTCAATCTTTCCCAGCACCAGGGTCTTTATCAATAAGTTGGCTCTTGGCATCAGGTGGCCAAAGTATTGCAGCTTCAGTTTCAGCATCAGTCCTTCCAATGAATATTCAGGGTTGATCTCCTTTAGGATTTGACCAGTTTGATCTTCTTGCAGTCCAAGGAATTCTCAAGAGTCTTCTCTAGCACCATAGTTTGAAAGCATAAATTCCATGGTGCTCAGTCTTCTTTATGCTAATTACTAATTAAATACTCATGAAAAAATATTAAAACTACAAAATACTAACATTACAGGGAAAAAGTGACCAATTATGCCCTGACTGTGAGGCAAGCACTGTGCTGAGGACCAGGTGAGCACTGGTGGTTTGCCTGTGCACTGTGTGTGCTCAGCCACTCAGCCCTGCCTGACTCTTTGAGACACCCCCGGACTGTAGCCCACCAGGCTCCTCTGTCCATGGGATTCTCCAGGCAAGAATACTGGAACAGGTTACCATTTCCTACTCCAGGGGTTCCTCCTGACTCAGGGATCGAACCCAAATCTCTCGCATCTCCTGCATTGTCAGGAGGATTCTTGAGCACTGTGCCACCTTGGTTGAGCATGGCAGGGGGACAAATCACCTCCTAATGCAGTAACTTAAAATACCAATCGTTTATCATCTTGCACGGTTTCTCTGAGCCAGGAATTCCCGAGCAGCTCCGCTGGCTGGTTCCGGCTGAAGGTCCCTCATGAGACCAGTCAGATGTTGACTGGGGCATCTCTCAGATGTGTTTGCTCACCTGTCAGGAGGCTAAGCTGGAAGGCGGGAAGAGCTGGAGCCGGAACATGCAGCATGGCTCCCTGTGTCTCCATGAGGTCAGAAACAGCAACCCAGCTTCCCCCTGGCTCTCTTCGTTGGGACCCAACCTGAAAGAAGTCTGGTTATTCCAGGAGTCAACGGAGGGTTCCCAGAGAGTCAGAGCTCTGTAAAGTTAACATCCACTCACAGAAGATCTATAGATTGGCATTTATTCCTGCCCAGTAGAAAAAAAGAAATCCTACAGATTGACTTTACAGGGCACTGACCAGTTTCAGTCTAATGTGTAACCTCATTTCAGCATTCTTTCCACCTGCTGACTAGATATAATAGGTCTTCCTCTCCTCCTTTATACTATCATTGGCATCATGCCAGTTCCTCCTTTAACGTGTTAAATAAATCTTTGCCAGTTGTGAGTGCACACACAGATACACACATCAGCACCTTGGGAGAAAGCACAAGCGGAGTTCTTTCCAAAGGGCAGGTATGGCCATCATGGAGAGGTGCTCCTTGGGCCTCCCCTTCAAGAAAGAACTAGCAGATGAGCAGCGAGAGACCAGCTGGCTGACAGCCTTGACTGAAGTGCCCCTGCTGGGATCCATCACCGTGACTGAGCTGAGGTCATGCTTTCTCTAGGCAGTCTGGAGCCAGTGAATGGACCAGTGGAGGTTATACTGAAGGTAATCATTCATATGGTTGGATTTAAAGCTACAGTCTTGCTACTGTTTTGTATCTATTCTGTTTGGTCTGTCTTGCTTCTCATTCCCATTTTTCTTTCTGTTTTTGTGTTAATAGAATATTTTTGTGATTTCACTTTAAATCCTGTTTCTTATTTTTATATCTCTTCTATAATTTTCTTTGGCTTGTATAACATATTATATATATTATATAATTAATATAGATTAATTATATGAATATATTAGTACATTATATGTATATAAATATATATTTTATATATTACATAATATAGTAATACATAAATACAATATATTTATATATCAAAATTATTATATAACATATTATTAATATATAATATATTATTATATATTTATATTGTAAATTATATAGTATGTTATATAAATATATTAATTATACAATCATAAAAAATACACGACTGTAAAATTATATAAATATAATATAATCATAAATATTAATATACTATATATATCTTTAAGCTTCCCTGGTAGCTCAGTGGTAAAGAATCCATCTGCAGTGCACCAGCTTCAGGAGACATGGCTTCAGTCGATGGGTCATAAAGATCCCCCAGAGGAAGGGACAGCAGCCCACTCCTGTATTCTTGCCTGGAGAATCCCATGGACAGAGGAGCCTGGTGGGCTACAGTTCAGAGTTGCAAAGAGTGGGACATGACGGAAGTGAGTCAGCAAGCACTCATGCACGCATATGTATATATCTTTAATTATCCACAGTCTACCTCAAATAATAGAGAACTCCACATGTAGTTTAAGGATCTCACAACCTACATCTACATGCTCCCAAGCTCTCCTTCCCATCTTTGGTACTATAGTTTTCATAAATTTTAATTTATATAGTCTATAAACATGCACTAAAAGATTACTTTTTTGTAGCAATTATCCATTAAATAATGTCTTTTATATTTACTTTCTGTATTTCCTCTAGGGAAATAGAACCGTTGGAACATTTACATTTATCTCCATAGGAAAGAGAACCATTAGCTATCTATATCTATACATCTCCATATCTGTATCTATCTGTCTCTATAAAGAAAGCTGAGCGCCGAAGAATTGATGCTTTTGAACTGTAGTGTTGGAGAAGACTGTTGAGAGTCCCCTGGACTGCAAGGGGATCCAACCAGTCCATCCTAAAGGAGATCAGTCCTGAATATTCTTTTGAAGGACTGATGCTGAAGGTGAAACTCCAGTACTTCGGCCACCTGATGTGAAGAACTGACTTATCTGAAAAGACCCTGATGCTGGGGAAGATTGAAGGTGGGAGGAGAAGGGGACAGCAGAGGGTGAGAAGGTTGGATGGCGTCACTGACGTGATGGACATGAGTTTGAGTGAGCTCTGGGATTTGGTGATGGACAGGGAAGCCTGGCGTGCTGCAGTCCATGGGGTCGCAAAGAGTCGGACACGACTGAGTGACTGAACCGACTGATGTCTCTATATCCAGAGAGAGAGATTCTGAGGAAGTGTGTCACTTGGTTATAGAGGCTGAAAACTTCCACAGTCTGCTGTCTGCAAGCTGATTGTGGAAGGCACCAGTGTAATTCCAGTTTGAGTCTGAAGGCCAGACAACTGGGAGAGTCAGTGGTATGAATCCCAGTTCAAGGGCAGAAGACTGACACGCCAACTTGAGCATGCAGGCAGAAAGCAAAAGGGGCAAACTCTCAATTCCTCAGATTTTTATTTCAGGCCCTCAATGATTTAATGATGATCAGGCACACCGAGAAGGGCAATGTCAGGTATCACTGAGTCCACCCACTCAAATGCTAATGTCACCCAGAAGCACCCTCACAGGCATACCAGAAACAACTAACACCGTTTGGCTCTGTCTAGTTACACAAACAATTAACCATCACACCTTACTCTTGAGCATTTCTGTGATCTTCATTTCCTGTGTACAGGTAAGTTTCTAGTATTGTAGTCCTTCCACTAAAGTACTTTAAAATTTCTTTTTAGCTGTTGGCTAATGAATTCTCTCAGCTTTTGTTTGTACAAATCAGTATTTGACCTAATTTCTGAAAGGTGTGGAATCCTGAGCTGGTAGGTTTTTCTTTTTTCTCTCAGTATTTTAAAGATGTCACTCCATTGTCTTCTGGGATGAGAAATCTGCTGTCATTTTATTTGGACTGTCTTCAAGATTTTCTCTTTGTCTCTGGTTTCCAGCAGTTTAACTGTCATTTGTCTAGGTGGATGCCTTTTGCCTCACATTTCCTGTGCTTCCTGGGTATGCATTTTGAAGCCTTTCCTTATGTTAGTTTTGTTGGCTCTTCAAACATTATCGGTCCCATTCTTTCTCTTTTATTTCGCTTATATGGCATCTAACTTCTCTTACTCACGTGTTTTGACCCACGTGTGACAGTGCCCACATCCTCAGTAGGGCCAGTCTTCTTTAAACTTCCTTGGCCATCTTGAAAACTTAGTTCTCTGATGGGTTCAAACAGAGCTATACTTTTACAGTTTTTCGTGTATTTTCTTGTTTTCGTGGTGGAAGTGCTGTTTTCTTTTTAAAATATAGGTTTTTATATCCTTAAGAGAAACCATAATTTTTAATTTTTCTGTAACTTAACAATTAAACAAATGTTATAAGAATAGCAAAAGAAATTCCTGCTGCTGCTGCTGCTGCTGAGTTGCTTCAGTCGTGTCCGACTCTGTGCGACCCCATAGATGGCAGCCCACCAGGCTCTGCCGTCCCTGGGATTCTCCAGGCAAGAGCACTGGAGTGGGTTGCCATTTCCTTCTCCAATGCATGAAAGTGAAAAGTGAAAATGAAGTCGCTCAGTCGTGCCCAACTCCTAGTGACCCCATGCACTGCAGCCCACCAGGCTCCTCCGTCCATGGGATTTTCCAGGCAAGAGTACTGGAGTGGGTTGCCATTGCCTTCTCTGAAAAGAAATTCCTAAATAACCTTTATTCAGATTCATCAATTATTTATATGTGCCTCATTTGCTTTATCATTCTCTCTCTCTGCCTTTCTCTTTATATATATTTTCTCTATCTGTATATTCATATTTTATGAATTATTTGAGAACTGGTTGCAGTTATTATACCTCTTATCCAAACTACTTTAATGGATTATCTTTGTGAGAAAATTTTCTTACAAACAATAGTATATTTATCACAATCAATATGCTTAACAGTAAACACATATTTCATATTTATTTCATATATATAAATAAAGCCTATTATACACAGATGGGCTTTTCAGAATTGCCAACCCATATCCCTGCAAAAAGCACTCCTATTAACTAGAGCTGAATAACTTGCTAGTTTTTTCAGATAAAATTTACAAACATTTAAATGCAAAAATCATAAGGGTTCAATTTACTGAGCTATAACATTTTGCATACTCCTAATATCACACTGAAATGTCATCTCTTCCTTTGAAGACTGCCTGGGTTGCCTCCATTGGCAGCTTGAACATTTCTCTATTATAAAACTCTATTATGTAGCTTCCCTGGTGGCTCAGTGGTAAAGAATCTGCCTGATAATGCAAGGGATGTGGGTTTGATCCCTAGGTTGGGAAGATCCCCTGGAGAAGGCAATGGCAACCCACTCCAGTATTCTTGCCTGGGAAATCCCATGCACAGAGGAGCCTGGTGGGCTGCTGTCCTTGGGGTCGTAAAAGAGTCGGACACAGCAGCGACTAAACAAAAACACAGTTTGCAGTCTGTTCACATTATAAAACTTACTGAAGTTATTTCTCTGATGTCCACTAGACTATAAACTCATGAAAAAAAAGGGACAATGTTTCTTGGGGCCCCCAGTTCCAAACAGTATCTGGTAGATAACAAGGTATCAATAAAAGTTTGCTAAAGAAGCAAAATGACGTTGGGACAGATAGCCTGCAGCTTTAAATAAGGGAGCTGTATAATTTAAAAGTTAAGATCTGCTCACTGTGTCTACTAAATCACCAGTAAGGAACGTACGATAAGAACTGTCAAGACATGAAAGGGAGAAAAGACAGCAGTTGGAACACAAATAAATCATTAGGTTCCTAAAACTCCTTACAAAGATGTGAAACTCTTTTTAATCATTCATGGAGCCTCTAAAACTGATGGGTGGTACAAATTGCCACCACAATATTTATATAGCAAAACCTTCAGCTTTTATAACATGTTCAAAAGCAAATGAATGTTGCCTGTGCAAAACCTAATGGAGAACATTTTTGTAGTTCCCATTTGATATTCCTGACACCTGAGTTTTTCTATTTTCAACTGTCTAAAAGCAGTGCATAATCAAATGTGTTGACACATAGTTATTTCTTTGGTATCACTAACTATTTTGACCAAGGGATAGGTTACATGAATTAAAATCTGATCACACGGTTGCTTCTGAGTCATGTCGGGAGTTGCTCTTCTTTTTCTTAATTAAAAAACTCAAAAGAAAATATATACTCTTTTGAATATAACTAAGTAAATGTTTTTAATTCCTGTGAGAAATTACCACAGAGGTGTTCTATGATATATTCAACTCACGATGGGTTTATCGGGACAAAACCTCATTGTAAGTGGAGAAAGGTATATAAATCCAAAGTATATAGAATGAAGGAAATAGTAAAGAAAAGAAACCAATGAAATAGAAAACATAAATGACAGAGAAAATTAACACAAAAAATTTTTTTTCTTTTTGAAAGAATAACAAATTTGAAAACCCCTACATGGGTTTCCCCGATGGCTCAGATGGTAAAGAATCTGCCTGCAATGCAGGAAAGCCAGGTTTGATTCCTGGGTCAGGAAGATCCCCTGGAGAAGAAAAGGGCACCCAGCTCCAGTATTCTTGCCGGGGAAATCCCATGGAAAGACGGGCCTGGAGGCTACAGTTCATGGGGTCACAAAGAGACACAGTTGAACAACTAACACTTAAGCCCTACATAGTCTAATCAAGAAAAAAAAAAAGAAAACCCACTAATACCAGGAATAAATGTGTGAATATCTACAGATGCTACATATATTATTAACAATTTGATGTTAATAAATCCAACAGCTAGATGAAACTCCTAAACAATGCAACTTACCAAAACAGACACAACAAGAAATAGGAAATATTGCTGAAAATACATTTATTAAGTAAACTGTATTTGTGATTGAAATCTTTCCTCAAATACATCAGGGTCAGATGGTGTCACTGGTGAACTCTTTTAAACATTAAGGTAAGAAAAGGTATCAAACTTACATAAATGTTTTCCAAAACAGAAGATGAGGAAACACTTTGCCATGTGTTCTATGAGGTCAGCTAGACCCTGGTAGTTTCCAGGTGGCAGCCTAGTCTGGTTTCCTTTCCCCTCCCCCAGCAGGCAGACGCACTCCCCTGCACTGGGGGAGGGAAGGGAAGAACAGGTTGGCTGGTGGGCGACATCATCAGACTGTCCCCACCTGAACAAGTAAGTTGATGCAGCCCCATGTGACTTTCTTCAGGTTCCTGCAAGATCTAGACAGAAGCCAGAATTCGGCGAAGAAATGTAAGATACACGACTTAGAAGATAAACCACTTGATCTGCTAAGCAAACATGATTGCCAAATGCCTTAAGCAACTGATGGCTTGTAAAACGAGTACTTATTATCATAAGAGAGTTCTTTGAGATTATGCTATGCCAGCAGCCACTGACGTCGCCAGTCATATGAAGAACCCACATGGGGATACTGGAGATGAATAAAATAATGGAGTGATCATGAAATCAGAAATGCAAACAGAAAGAGGAAATGGTAAAATTCTGAACTGGAACAAACACAAAGGAAGGAAACCCATAGCAATCCTCAGAATGCTGATGCAGAAGAAGAAGGTAAAGAATAAGATTTTTTTTTATCCTTAAATTATGCAGAGAATAAGGTCAAAGAGTACCTAAAATCTTTGTTGGAAGCTCAATTTTTATAAAGCACACGTCTGGGTTGAGAGGAAGCTGACAAAAATCTCAAAGGCCTCTTTCCTCCTGCTGGCGTGCAGAGGACTTTCCGGTGAGGCAGTTCTGAGAAAGTGCTTTGAGACAACGGCAACGGACACATCCAGCTTTTTAAAACACAGCAAAAACAGGTGCTGGAGATGGCAAGAGTGCCACTGGAGAGAAATAGGAAAGTGAGAGACTCACCTCTTCCATTATCACTGATAAGAAGATGGGCATAGCCGGGGAAGAGCAATCACCAGTATTGGTGAGGTTCATCAGGGAATCAAGGTCACAGTGAGGAATATGGGCTCTCTTCCTTCAGAAGCTGATGCAGACATTTTAGCTGTGAAATTTCACTCCATGATAATGGAAGAGCAGGGGACAGACATGGAACACTGATGCGGTCTGGGTTAGATTATGTCTAGTGGACTTTCTCCCAAATGCAAGTCATGCTGACTAGACTTTTAGGGAATAACCCCATGGTATGTACACAGTCTATTTTTCCTCTGCCTTAAATACATAGTTGTCTGAAGCAATGTCTGTTGTGGGAGTTATCTGTTGCTTTGTGAAAATTAAAGATGTTTGTTCTTTTTCTGTTGATCACAACTGCTTTAGAGCTCAACAATGTAATATCTGTTCTCTTTTAGAACAGTGAGGGATAAAAGGCAAATGAACCAAAGCAAATTTGCCATTCTCCATGAATAGCGGGTATAATGCTTTTGGAATTTCTGTAGAACTCCTGCAAATACTTGCTTTATGTTTAGATGGTATAAATAATGATACAAATCTTAGCTAGAATAACTTCATAGCTGCTTGAGCTTTTGTTCTCTGTAGTGCACTGACAGATTCTTCATTTTAATTATCATTGTTGTTCATCAAAATGTCCTATTTTTAAAAATAGCCTTTGGGAAAATTTCAGGGCCACGCTTCCAATATTTCTTTGCTGCCAGCACCTTGTCTGCCGAATTGCATTATATGAAGGGATGGAAAATACCTGTGTTTATTGTAAATTTTGATTTGAGAAAGCCATGATGCAGCACCAGACTTGATTTTAAGTGGAATTTCCTAGAACTTTCTTGGGGCTCAGCAAGATAATCTCAACTAACCATTGAGAATTACTGTAAACAAATACTTGCTGTCCCAACAATGAGGCACATTACTCAGGACCTTACAGATATTTTCTTAGAATAGCACCTCACCATTCTTAAACGCTTATCTCTTATAGCCTCAGTCACAGAACAGCTCACACTCAACACCATGCCAACATATACCAAAATGACTAATCAACTCTCAACACACTCTCTGCCAGCCTTCGCTGTTGGTGCTGTGTGCTAAGTCGCTTCAGTCGTGTCTGACTCTTTGCAACGCTATGGATTGTAGCCCACCAGGCTCCTCTGTCCCTGGGATTCTCTAGGCAAGGATACTGGAGTGGGCTGCCACACCCTCCTCTAGGGGCTCTTCCCTGGATGGAACCCAAGGATTGAACCCAGGCCTCTTAGGTCTCCTGCAATGGCAGTTGGGTTCTTTACCGCTAGCACCACCTGGGAAGCAGGATCAAACAAAACACGGAGGGAAAGACATAGAGCATCCATTAACCATGTACCAAGCCCCTTACTTGTCTCACTTCAACTTTTTTATTATTATTTATATATGGCTGAAGGACTTCCCTGCAGCTGAAATTGTAAAGAATCTGCCTGCAATGCAGGTGACCAGAGTTCAATTCCTGAGTCAGGAAGATCCTCTGGAGAAAGGAATGGCAACCCACTCCAGTATCCTTGCCTGGAGAACTCCATGGACAGAGAAGCCTGGAGGGCTACAGTTCATGGGGTCACAAAGAGTCAGACACAGCTGAGCAACTAATACAAACACACAGGCATGGCTGAAGATCCCGCATACTCTTCCTTGATGAAGTCTGAGAATGAGAGCAGTGAAATTAGATGACAGCATCTTAAGCATAATTAAGAAACATTTCAACAGATCAGAGGTCAAGTAACTTTAATATAATCTTTGATATAAAATATGATCTTAATTTAATGGTAGAAACACATATCAAATGATATAGTTAAGCCAGAGTTTCCTCCAAGTATTTTTCAAAAACCTGAAAATATCTAGAAGTTTTAAAAATTAGTTTTATCCTTAACAGTTGATACTTGGAAGAAAAGCACTAAAGTGCATATAGGCCATTTAATCACTGAATATTTGCTTCTGGACCTTCCAGTGAATGCATTAAATGTTGATAAACTACCTGATAAGTGGCCACTTTAAACTTTCAGTCTCCAAAGACCTTTCATTTCAGAAGACAGCACTGAAAGACCGTTTCATTTCTCTGTGACTTCTCTTGGTGATACTCTGGGGACATTTTAGTTGAGTCATTAAAATGGAACATTTCTAGTGCCACAGATCAAATGATGAGGTATTAGTTTCCAATTCTTCGAGGAAGCATGGGGAGGAGGAATACATTTCATAAAGTACTGCAATAAAGCTCAGGGCTGACCACTGCCTAGTACGTGCTTCAGTATGTGAGTAAAAATCTGTATTGGGCAGTTAAGGAGATTATCAATAAGAAGAAACTCTGAGCTCACCAAACAAGGACAGACTGCAGTGTAGATTTTGTCTCCATTAAGTGAGTGTAAAGAAAAAAAAAAAAAAAACAACTGAAGGTCAAATAGAAAACAATCTACTGTGGTTCTACTTCTGGATGTTATTTATTAATACAATCATGCGTTGAATTTATTAGTTAACCAAGTCATAGTCCTTCTAGCAAGCGTACATTGAACACTTTTGTTTCATGGTCAAGACAGAATCAGTAGCTAAAGTTACTGACCATCTATTAGTTTTCTTTCTATGACCATATCTACTGCATTGTCTTGATTTATAAACGTTACCTGGGAAAAATAGAGGTCTTTTTTATTTTAGAGGAATAATATAGAAATTGTTGCTGCTATTTTGATGAGAAAAATTTTGTACAACGTATTTTAATCTTTCTTAATGTAAATTTAAATTTTATTTTCTTAAAGCAAATTACACACAAAAAACCCCTCCATAACCATAGATGCAAACTCCTTAATGAGATATTCACAAGTAGAATCCAGCAATATATTAAAAGAATGATATACGATGACAAAGTAGAGTTTATCCCAGGAATGCAAGGTTGGTTTCATATTCAAAAGTCAATTAGTATTACTCATCATAGTGACAGACTAAAGGAACAAAACCATAGGATCTTCTCAATAGATGTGCAAAAAGCACTTGACAGATTTTAAAAACTCTCATAGTACTAAAATGAATTCTAAGTAAACCAGAAATAGAAGGGCACTTCCTCCACCCGATGAAGGATATCTATGAAAATCTTACAGTTAATATAATGCTCACTGGTGAGAGAATAAGTGGTTTTCCTCTCAGACTGGACATAGGGTAAAGATGTCTCCTTTTAATGTTGTAATGGAGGCCCCAGCCAGTGGACTAGGGCAAGAAAATGAAATAAAGAGCATAATGTGTTTGCATGAGAATTCTAGGGAACTTAAAAGCAACTAAACTTGGCTTAAAACTCAACATTCAGAAAATTAAGATCTTGGCATCTGGTCCCATCACTTCATGGCAAATACATGGGAAAACAATGGAAACAGTGAGAGACAATTTTTGGTGGGCTTCAAAATCATTGCAGATGGTGACTGCAGCCATGAAATTAAAAGACACCTGAGCCTTAGAAGAAACGCTATGACTAACCTAGACAGCATATTAAAAACCAGAGACATTATGTTGCCAACAAAGGTCCATCTAGTCAAAGCTATGGTTTTTCCAGTAGTCACATATGGATGTGAGAGTTGGACTATAAAGAAAGCTGAGCACCTAAGAATTGATGATTTTGAATGGTAGTGTTGGAGAAGACTCTTGAGTGTCCCTTGGACTGCAAGGAGATCCAACCAGTTCATCCTAAAGGACATCAGTCCTGAATATTCATTGGAAGGACTGGTGCTGAAGCTGAAACTCCAATCCTTGGCCACCTGATGTGAAGAACTGACTCATTTGAAAAGACCCTGATGCTGGGAAAGATAAAAGGAGTGAGGAGAAAAGATGAGATGGTTGGATGGCATCACCGACTTGATGGACATGAGTTTGAGTAACCTCTGGGAGTTGGTGATGGACAGGGAAGCCTGGCATGCTTCAGTCTATGGAGTTGCAGAGTCGGACACGACTGAGCGACTGAACTAAACTGTAAGCAATTACTAGAACTAATTAGCAAATTTTTAAATGTTGCAGGGTACACTGTCAATATTCTAAAATCAATTGTTCTTTTATATTTTACTGGTTTGATGGTAATAAAAATAAAAACTTTCATTTAGCAAAGCAACTAAAACATAAAATTTTTATAAATAAAACATGCAAGATCTCTCTGCTAAAATATGCAAAACATTACTGACGGAAATTAAGGAAAACCCAAATAAGTGGCTATGTATATCAATACCATGTTCATGGATTAGAAGACTTAAATGAACCTGAGAAAGAAGAACAAGTTGGAGGATTTACGCTATTTCAACAAGATCCCCTGGAGAAGGGAATGGCAACCTACTCTAGTATCCTTGCCTGGAGAATCCTATGAACAGAGAAGCCTGGTGGGCTACACGGTACATGAGGTAGCTAAGAGCTGAACTTGACTGAGTGACTAACACACACAAGGCTACATAAAATCAAGACAGTGTGATACTGGCATAAGCACTGAGAAATATCAATGTAACAGGACACTGAGCCCAGAAATGGACTCACACTGATAAAATCAATTAGTTTTCAACAGAGGTACCAAAGTAATACATTGGGGCAAGCAAAATCTTTTCAGTGAATGTTCAGTCTTGTCCAGTTCTTTGCAAACCCATGAACCATAGTCCACCAGGCTTCTCTGTCCAAGGGATTATCCCGGCCGGAATATTAGAGTGAAAGGTACTGGAATAAACAGATATTCAACTAGGCAGTGCTTATTCAAAAGGAACCTGGATGTTCTTCAGCTTTGCCCTTGTTCAATACACTAATCTGATGTTTTCCTTTTCTATTTACATATCAGTAATGCAGTATTGGGCTTCCCTTGTGGCTCAGCTGCTAAAGTAGCAAAGCACCATTTCCACTATTAAAATAATGTTCCCATTGAAAATTTTTCCTTTTAGAAAAAAACTTTTTTAAGTTACAAAAGCTAGTTTTTCATTTATGACAACTCACAAGTTAAAGCATAAAGTCAACAAAAATTACTCATGATCACACAACCCAGAAATTATCCAAATTGACTTTTGGGGTTGGTCTTTCTAATCTTTTTTATCTAGTGTTACAAAAATTGTATGATGTATTTTTACCTAAATATTATTTTGCATGTAATTTTATTTTTTTAAGACTGAGATTTTATTATTATTATTGTTTACCTATAATATGACAATATTAGCTTTCAGCATATTTTTATGATACTTGTAATTCCATTTCCTAAAGACATAAATTTTAATTGTAAGCTACATTCAGATTGCACTTCCAACAGACATCTATTTCTGGAGTATCTGCCAACCTCCCCTATCTAAAATGTAACTGTACTACTGAACAAGCATGACTCAGAAAAGCAATCATGGACACTTTATTTTAAACTCTTACTTTAAATTTATTTTGTGTGTTTAGTTGTTCTCTTACCCCTTATGAAATTTAGGGCAGGTCACAAAACTGAGCATTTCAAAATTAGTTTTAAAGATCCTGTTCAAGGAAAGCCACAGAAGCCATCTCTGGGCAGCCACATTTACAGTAGAAATCTGTTCCAAGGCCACGAGTGACTGTTCAAGTTCTGACAACCTGAACAAAATGGGCCAATAATGCTGTCACTCAGGAATTCCAAAATTTAGTCCGGAGGAAAGTGTGCCTACAACTCGAGCCCACACTGTGGACTGAAGACCGGAGAAACGGAGTCTTCAAAGAGAAAGAAGATGGGAGGAAAGGCAGAGAAAGGAGAGGCAGATATGAACCAAGAGCTTTCCCTGGATTCTGCCAGCTGCTAACGGCTGACTGTACTTCCTCTCACAACTCCAGGTGCCTTCCCGCCTCTGGGTTCTGTGAAACCCCTCAATCATTGTCGTACCCAACTTCTCACTTTTTTCTTGTCAAATCAAGTGTTTGTTAAAAGAAGCCCAAATAACACAAAAACGAATATGGACTATGGGAAGTTTTATCTCCCAACCAACCAACCCTGTTCATAAACCCTATTCCTGTTCCGAGTATCCTTTGGCTTCATGGACGGAAGTCCTTCTCTCATCTATTCCCTCCCTCTGAGGGTCCATTTCAGCTGTAAACTTGCAGTGTCCCTGCTCACTCACTAGGGTGCTGACTGTATTGTTACCTAGATCATTTCTGCTCTTTTGAAATATCAATGTCAAACTTTTATGTATACTTTCTTGATCTGAGAGAGCACATTGTCAGAAAATGCATAGGATTTGATATTCAGTAACTCCTTCAGGCGAGTTTTTAACTCTAATCCCTTTCTGTTGTTCTTAGAAAGGAAATCAAGTTTCATTTGTCTTACTAAGGAATGATGCTAAAGCTGAAACTCCAGTACTTTGGCCCTCATGTGATGAGCTGACTCATTGGAAAAGACTCTGATGCTGGGAGGGATTGGGGGCAGGCGGAAAAGGGGACGACAAGAGCATGAGATGGCTGGATGGCATCACTGACTCTATGGACGTGAGTTTGAGTGAACTCCGGGACATGGTGATGGACAGGGAGGCCTGGTGTGCTGAGATTCATGGGGTTGCAAAGAGTCCGACACAACTGAGCGCCTGATCTGATCTGATCTGATCTGATTATTCCCAAGGTAGTCACTAATTTTAATACTGTGAGAATAAAGCACTTCAGTTTTTTTGGCCTCTGAATGTCGATGAGTTCTGTTTTCAAAAATTTGCCTTGGGTGAGTCATAAATTTATATAACATATTTTTAGTGACTAAAGGCAAAATTTACTCACATTGCTAAATTAAACAATTCCAGCATTACCAATGTAACTTGTATTGGTTAGTGTAGTTCAAAGGATATGTCTAGAAAACCAAAGACAGAGATGTAACACAACCCTAAAATGTCCTAATATTACTTTTGCATCACATGACTTAGAAACTATCTTTACTATTCATATTTCAGACTCTGTTCTACCTCGGGTGAAATAGTTTTAGTTTATAAAACCAATTTGTAGAACATACTAGGTTTTAGAAACTTGGCTTCTTCACATCCTCAAACTATGGTGAAACTTTATTAAATTAGGTGAATCAAACAAAACATATTCAATAAATAGTCAACACTGGCTAGGTGATAGAGATGTGATAGAAACAAAGATGCCCTCCTTTACCTGGTAAAGTAGTTAGGAAGAGACACAGAACAACAGTAATAAACCCAGACACTGTGCAAGGATGTTCATGCTGATTTTTAGAAGTCCTGAGATGCAGGGGTAAGAAATGGAAAAAAAAAAAAAAAAGTAAACAAAGAAGCTAAGAACAGAGGATACAAAGAAAGAGCATGCATCTTGCATTTCTGACAACTTTTTGTCATTCCCTTCTTGGGGCTCTACTGAAATGAACTGAAGTTGAAATGGGCAGAGAGAACTTCCTAGAGAGTTGGATTAGATTTGGGACTTGAAGGAAGAGACAGGATTTGAAAGGATAAATGTTCAAGTAGACAACATAAGCCAAAGTATGGAGATGAGAATACATTTAGTTTTGAGAAGGAGCAGTTAACCTTGCTAGCATTGGAAGTCAAGGGAAAGAGAACTGGGAGAGCACGGTGGGAGAAAAGAGAAGAATTTTAAACATGAAGAACATAGGGAAATGCTGAGAAGAGGGGTAACAGGATAAAAATTGCTTTGGGGGGACTAGTTGAGCATGGAGAAGGCAATGGCACCCCACTCCAGTACTCTTGCCTGGACAATCCCATGGACGGAGGAGCCTGGTGGGCTGCAGTCCATGGGGTCGCTAAGAGTCGGGCACGACTGAGTGACTTCACTTTCACTTTTCACTTTCATGCATTGGAGAAGGAAATGGCAACCCACTCCACTGTTCTTGCCTGGAGAATCCTGGGGACGGGGGAGCCTGGTGGGCTGCCGTCTATGGGGTCGCACAGAGTCGGACACGACTGAAGTGACTTAGCAGCAGCAGCAGCAGCTGAGCAAGATCATGAAAGGTGCTTGGGAAGCGTGAAGACTGGAGTCTGTCATGGTAACTAGGGCATTGCCATAGTGATCCTTCCATGAGGCGATGACGGCAGTGTTAGGGAGGACCAATGAGCACTTTCCAAGAAAGAAAACTATCTGATCTTGAGCAACCTGAGTCAGAGATGATAGTAGAGATTCTTGCTGAAAGGAGCTGGGAGATGTGAGGCTGGAGCTTAGGGAAGCAGACAGCATGGAGGAGTAGACGGACACAGATTTAATAGTCAGTGACACAGAGGCGACAGCTGAAGCCAAGAGAGTGAGGGAGGCTTCATCAAAGAAGGGCCGTGAAGGGGAGAGCAGAGAAGCGAAAGCTGGCAGGCACCCACACGGGGGGCACAGGACAAGTAAAATGAGCCAGTGAGGAGGAAACGCGTGCTCCGAGATGGAGGCGAGACTGAAAGAGAGAGTCATCAGAGAGCTGAAGCAGCAGGGGGCTTAAGGAGGAGGACTCTGTCACCGGTGCTGGCAGGGGGTGAGGGAGCGAGAAGATGGGGACCTTAGGAGAAGGGTTAATAACCAGTAGCCATCTGGAACTGGAGACCAGATCACACAGCCAAGGGAGGGCAGGAGCTGAGGCAGTGAGCCAGAGGCCTCGGGCGCAATTAGAGAGCGGCTGGGAGGACAGGACTCCCCCTGAATCCTGGCTCCACCCAGACCAGGCAACTGAACGCGCAGACGCTGCCCCTAAGTCTCCACGCACGGGACTGGACGGCGGCCTGCCAAATTCACATCCCTCCCAGAACCTCAGAATGTGGCCTTAGTTAGAGACAGGCTTCCTGCAGGCATAAACTAGTAAAGATGAGGTTATCCTACAGCAGGTGGGCCCTTAATCCAATACGACTGCTGGCCTCATAAGAAGAGGAAAGGACAGAGAGAGAGACGCACAGGGAAGACAGCCACTTGAGGATGAAGGTGGAGACTGGAGTTAACCTGCAGCTGCAGGCCAAGGAGAGCTGAGGACGGTTGGCAACCCTGGAAGTCAGGAGAACGGTCCAGGACAGCTTCTCTCCCAGGAGCCTGAGAGGACACAGTCCTGCTGACTCCTTGATTTTGAACCTCTGGCCTCCTGAACTGTGAGAAAATACATTTCTGTGGCTTTAAGCCACCCATTTTGTGGTATTTTGTTATGGCAGCCCCAGTGAACCAATATTCTTGGTAACCTTATCCTTACGGTGAGGATGCTAACACTCTCCTGTAGGGAAGGTGGGAAATACAATATTAAAAATGCTTAGCTCAGTGTCTGCTCCCTTGCAAAAGCTCAGTTACATGTGGTCATATATTTTTCTTTGAACAATTTGGTGTGGAAGAAAGGAAAAAGTGGTCCTAGATAAGTCATACACGTGGTAAAGCAAATGTTGCTATTGTTTCTTTTTAAACAGCACTTATGTGTGCATATTGAAACAGAAAATACATAAAGTCTCCAGAGAAAGGGATAGACTAAAGAATCTGGAGATAATATCTTTTCAAAGATCAGATCCAGCACAAATGAGAGATTTCAAGAGATGGGTCTGTAAAGTAACAGACAGCATACTTTAATGGCTTAGTACCACTTACAGTCCCAGGACGGTACTGTCCTTCAGAGACGATGTTCTGGAGGGCAGACAGCTATTCTCATGGCGTTGCCATTACCACAAATACCTTTTTAACTTTCTTCCAAACCACATAGTTCCAAACTAAACAGACACAGTTTTCACCAATTATGACACACCTCATTCTTTATCAGAATACATACCTTCCCACGCTGTTCACTCAACTGACGTGACACTAAGCAACTTCTATTTCCAAATGTCAAGTCCACCCTGAAATTATAAACATTAGCACCACTGAGGGCATTTTAAAAAAGTGTACCAAATATTTATCAAAGTAGTCTTCAATACCAAAATGTGAAAGAAGACATTATGATTTCAAATAGAATATCAAACTTGTTGGCATAAAACCCTGATGACTTCAAACTAGACATGTGTTTTGACAAGTTTTTTTAAAACAAATATATATCATTTTTTTTCCCAGATATGTTAACACTTAAGGCCTAACTGGCTACTCATGGAAGCAATGATGGAATTTTTACTGGTGAATTTCCAACTGAAATCCACTCAGCTGTTTCTAAGTAAGCCATTTAAGTACATGGCTTTATTTTTTTCCTCCTTATATCTCATACCTTAGGATACACAAGAAAGAAATGGCCTTGTTTTCCAAAGGCTTACAAAGAACAGAGAGGAATAAACAATGATTTTAAACTGCTTAATAAACTATTCACATCATGTTCAGATTTTCAGAGAGGAAGGACAAGCAAAGGGGGAAAGGGTCAGCTTTAATTTGTTCCCATTTTAACTTTCCCAGAGTTTCCATCCAAACAAAAAAAAGATCATTAACAAAAAAGTCACTTTGCTTAAAATGAGATCTTTTAAAATGGGCCTTTTAGTACACAAGAATCATGAATTTTTTGCTGTTTAACCTTCACCATGGAGTAAATTAAATTCTTTATTCATCCTTCTATTGCATTCTGTGCACCATATTTCACAGTAAAACACTAACCTGCACTTTATTTGAGTTTGGAAATCCAGGATAAATATAAGGAGGTTGCAATAAAAGAGGAGGCTCCCCCAGAGCTCAGACTCTGAGAAGCAAAAAAATGTGCCCTGCCTGGTTGCAGAAAGGAAGTTGCATTTGGTTGTGCAACTCATTGGTTACACAGAACTCTTGGCCTGATTCTGAGAGATGACATCTGTTCAATCATTGCCCAACTCACTCCTTTCTCAATCAGGATCTGTTAGCTTGATGTGAAGACACAGTCTCCCATTCCTTTGATCATCAGGAGAGATGGGGGAACTGAGAGAGGAAGTGGAGTGCCCTACATAATACGACCTTCTCTCAAACTTGCAACTGGGTTGCATGACTGTGACTCACCCTATCCTATTCTTATAAAACCATCAGCATTTATGGAAGACATATATGTCTGTAACTGAGTACACACTGGCATCGTATGTATATATAAAAGGGCATACATATATGTAATACATTCCCTAAGTATACTCAAATATTATGCAACATATAAAATATATATATTATTCTTATAATACATAAAACATATATATTATATACATGTTACATAAAATACATACTAAAATACTATTGTACATTATATACATGTATAACAGTGTGTATTATATTATGTATCATATTATATATGCATACATAATACACTCACATATATCCGTTCAGTTCACTCATTCAGTCATGTCTATTTGCGACCCCGTGGACTGGAAGCACGCCAGGCGTCCCTGTCCATCAGCAGCTCCCGGAGCTCACTCAAACTCACGTCCATTGCATCAGTGATGCCACCAAACCATCTCATCCTCTGTCATCCCCTTCTCCTCCTGCCTTCAATCTTTCCCAACATCAGGGTCTTTTCCAATGAGTCAGTTCTTCACATCAGGTGGCCAAAGTACTGGAGTTTCAGCTTCAGCATCAATCCTTCCAATGAACACCCAGGACTGATCTCCTTTAGAATGGACTGGTTGGATCTCCTTGCTGTCCAGGGGACTCTCAAGAATCTTCTTCAACACCACAGTTCAAAAGCATCAATTCTTTGGTGCTCAGCTTTCTTTGTAGTTCAACTCTCACATCCATATATGACCACTGGAAAAACCATAGCCTTGACTAGATGGACCTTTGTTGGCAAAGTAATCTCTCTGCTTTTTAATATGCTGTCTAGGTTGGTCATAGCTTTTCTTCCAAGAAGCAAGCATCTTTTAATTTCATGGCTGCAGTCACCGTCTACAGTGATTTTGGAGCCCCCTCCCAAAAATAAAGTCTCTTACTGTTTCCATTGTTTCCCCATCGATTTGCCATGAAATGATGGGACTGGATGCCATGATCTTAGTTTTCTGAATGTTGCCTTTAAGCCAACTTTTTCCTCTCTCTCTTTCACTTTCATCAAGAGGCTCTTTAGTTCTCCTTTGCTTTCTGCCATAAGGGTGGTGTCATCTGCATATCTGAGGTTATTGATATTTCTCCTGGCAATCTTGATTTCAATTTGTGTTTCAACTAGCCTGGCATTTCGCAAGATGTACTCTGCATATAAGTTAAATAAGCAGGGTGACAATATACAGCCTTGATGTACTCCTTTCCTGATTTGAAACCAGCCTGCCGTCCCGTGTCCGGTTCTAACTGCTGCTGCCTGACCTGGGTCTCTCATGTGTCTGTGTACAAAATTATGTAATGCTTGTGTATACCCAGTCATGGGTTGTTACCTGTTCTTACTGTTTCTAACGTGTGTTTTATTCTCTTAAACCAGTGCTGAAGTCTTCAATGGTAGGAACGCTACTGAGATATCATGGAAGATCTATACTGTGGGTTGGCATTGGGTAGATTTCTTTACGGGCAGTTTAGTGAGGAACAAGCTGTGCAGACCTCTGGGGTGGGATGTTCCAGGCAGAGAGGTCAGCAACTACAAGGACGTTGAGATGGAGAGTGTTGTAGAGTGGAAGGAAGAGCAAGAAAGGTCAGGGTTGCTAAAATGCAGCAGAGAAAAATGGAAGGCAAAGAATTCAGAGAGAGAGAAAAAGGGTGACCAGCTGACATATGGTCTTCCAGGCCTTAGTAATGGTGAACTGGACTCTAAAAAGCTGATGAAACATAGAGCTTGAAGTTGAGAAATAAGAGCTTGGAGAATATCTGTCAATACAACAGAACGAGAGGACATAAGAACTGGCAGACCTTGGAAAGAAGAAGAGAAATCCAGAGTGAAGGTACAACAGAAGTGGCCCGAAACATAATGAACCCTTCTGCAGACACAGCGAAGGGCAGAATAATGTCCTTAATTAATTAGTGAGCACAATGAGAGTGAAATGAACAGTCTAAAAGGACCAAAAGAGAAATGACAGCTAAGGAAGACAGACAAATAAGATCTCTTCTAAGAAGAGACCAAAAAAAATGGAAGAGGAGAAATATTAAAAAAAGATCATTTGAAACTGCACTTCAGAGTAATAAGCAAAGACTTAAACCTATAATATGTCTTAGGAAAACACTGATTCAAACTGATTAACTCTGAGATTGCTGTTGCTCAGTCACTAAGTCGTGTCTGACTCTGTGACCCCAGGAACTGCAGCACGCCAGGCTTCCCTCACTATCTCCCGGAGTTTGCTCAAACTCATATATCCATGAGTCAGTGATGCCATTCAACCGTCTCATCCTCTGTCACCCCCTTCTCCTCCTGCCTTCAATCTTTCCCAGCATCAGGGTCTTTTGCAATGAGTCAGCTTCGCATCAAGTGGCCAATGTATTGGAACTTCAGTTTCAACATCAGCCCTTCCCATGAATATTTAGGGTTGATTTCCTTTAGGATTGACTGGTTTGATCTTCTCACTGTCCAAGGGACTCTCAAGAGTCTTCTCCAGCACCACAATTCAAAAGCATCAGTTCTTCAGTGCTCAGCCTTCTTTATGGTCCAACTCTCACATCTGTACATGACTACTGGAAAACCATAGCTTTGACTGTATGGACTTTGTCGGCAAAGTGATGTCTCTGCTTTTGAATATGCTAATTTTTTCATAGCTTTTCTTCCAAGGAGCAAGTGTCTTAATGTCATGGCTGAAGTCACTATTCAAAGCGATTTTGGAGCCCAAGAAAATAAAATGTGTTACTGTTTCCACTTTTTCCCCATCTATTTGCCAGGAAGTAATGGGGCCGGATGCCATGGTCTTAGTTTTTGAATGTTGAGTTTTAAGGCAGCCTTTTCACTCTCCTCTTTCACCCTCATCAAGAGACTCTTTAGTTGCCCTTCACTTTCTGCCATGAAAGTGGTATCATCTGTGTCTCTGAGGCTGTTGAAATTTCTCCTGGCAATCTTGATTCCAGCTTGAGAGTTATCCAGCCCAGCGTTTTGCATGATGCACTCTGCATATAAATTAACTAAGCAGGGTTGACAATATATGTACTCCTTTGACAACTGACATACTCCTTTGACAACTGACATACTCCTTTCCCAATTTTGAACCAGCCTGTTGTTCCAAGCCTGGTTCTAACTGTTGCTTCTTGTCTTAGATGTCTGGGATGCTTCCTGGTAAAATTACTGGGCTTCACAGATTAGAAAATAATTCTGTGGGCACCGAAGCAAAAATGTCAGGTATCTGTGAAAACAAGAAAGTTAGCTTCTCTTAGCCACAGTCCATTCCAGGACAATAGAGAAAAACTGAAACTCCTCGGTAAAGAAAAAGTGGCTCACCAATTTTGTCAAAAATTGTATTTTAAGATGCACTCAAATTGAACTTTTTGATGCACATTTTTGTGCATTTTAATGCATTTTACGCATATTAATTCATGTGAGCACCACCACAGTGAAAATATAGAATAATTTTAGCACCTCCCCAAATTCCTCGTGTTATCCCCTTTTAGTCAAAGCTACCCTTCACCCCAATTGCTAAGAACTAATCAGTTTTCAGTCACTATAGCTTTGTCTTCAGTTTCCTGGGGCTCCCTTTTGGGCTTCCATACCATACGCAACCTTTTGAGACTGGCTTTTCCCCCACTTGCATAATGCCTTTAAGCTTCATTCAAGTTGTTTGACTGTTCCAGTAGTTTTGTTATTACTTTGTATTACTGAATAGTATTTGATTGTATAGTTTGCACATATTTTGCGGTACAACTCATCCATCCATTCACCTACTGAAGGACATTTGTATGAGGTTGTTGATATTTCTCCTGGTAATCTTGTGTGCTTATGGATAGATATGCTGTAAACTTTCTGCTATTGAACCCATCCAATAAGTTCTTAATTTTGGTTATTATATTTTTGGGATATGTATTCTTTGAACTTTTTATTTTGTATTAGAGTATAGCCTATTAATAAATAATGCTGTGATAGTTTCCAGTGAACAGCAACGGGACTCAGCTACACATATACATGTATTCATTCTCCTCCAAATAACCCTCGCTTCCGATCTGCCACGTAACACTGAACAGAATTCTATGTGCTATACAATAGGTCTCTGGTGGTTATCCATTTTCAATATAGCAGTGTGTACATGTCCATCCCAAACTCCCTAACTATCTTTTTTCCCCATCCTTCCCCTGGCAACAGTACGTTCAGTTCTCTAAGTCTGTGGGTCTCTTTCTGTTTTGGTAAGTTCATTTGTATCATTTCTTTTTAGATTCCACATATGAGGGATGTCATATGATATTTCGCCTTCTCTGACTGCACTCAGTGTGACGATAGGTCCATCCACGTTGCTCCAAATGGAATTATTTCATTATTTTAATGGCTGAGTAATATTGCATCGTGTATATATTTATGTACCGCATCTTTATCCATTTCTCTGTTGATGGACATTTAGGTCGCTTCTATGCTTTGGCTACTGTAAGCGGTGCTGCCATGAATACTGGGATGTATGTATCCTGCAGATCATGTTTTTCTCTGAGGATATGTATTTTCAATAGATTTTATCTTTGGGGAGCAGTTTTAAGTTCACGACAAAATTAAGCACTGAGTATGGAGTTCCTATATGTTTCTTTCCCCCAACACCATAGACCTCCCCACAATCAACATCTCATACCAGAGTGGAATCTTTGTTGCAACTAATGAATGTTATTGTGTTTTTCAGCTTAGAAATTTCTACTTAACTCTTTTTATAGTTTCCATTTCTTTGTTGAGATTGTCTTTAATTCCTTACTTAAGAATTTTTGTAAGAGTTGCTTTAAAACCTTTGTCAGATAATTACAACATATGTTTCATCTTGGAGCTGACACCTGTTGATTGCCTTTTTCCCGTGAAAACTGAAATTTTTCTGGCTTTCCATATGTCCAGTAATATCGGATTATTTCCTGGGCATTTAAACTATTGTAAAACTGCCTTTTGTTTAAAATTTTATGGATAATAATGACTTTTTAAAGTGAGCAATCCCTGTGGTCTAGTTCAGGGCACTAAGTTCAGATCATTCTTCTGCGGGTTGTAGTTCAAGTCCTTCATAGTGATTCTTGGAGCTTTCCAACACGCACA
The DNA here is from genome assembly GCA_917880005.1 of Nanger dama. NCBI lineage: Eukaryota > Metazoa > Chordata > Mammalia > Artiodactyla > Bovidae > Nanger > Nanger dama. The sequence goes on along the minus strand of CAKJTW010000032.1, from coordinate 18,477,393 downwards.
CCACCTAGGTGTCACTCTGGCATCTGGATGGCGATCAACTTTAGTTAGTGAGGGCTGCTATGATAAGTGTCATAGACTGAGTATCTTAAACAACAATGTTTCTTAGTGTTTTGGAGACTATGAAGTCCAAGTTCAAGGTAGCAGCAAGATTCCACGTCTGCTGAAGGGCTTCTTCATGGTTTGTAGATGGCCACCTTCCAGTCATATCCTCACGTGGCTGAAGGAGATTTATCTTGTGCCTCCTCTTATAAGGGCACTAATTCCATTCATGAGGTCTCCACCCTCACAACCTAATTACCTCCCAAAGGCCCAATCTCTAGATACCACACCACTGGGGTTTAGAGGGTAAAGAGTAGAAAACATATCATATACTATAACCTAATGGAGAAGAGGAGGAAGAATTTGATGGAAAAGAGGAGATGGGAGAAAGTAAAGGTATATAATACTAGGGTTGCTTAGAGTGGATCAATAGATACATTGTAAATAGATGAAGTGTTTAGCAATGTTGGTCATAGAGATTACCATGAAAAATAAAAACAGAACCAACTGTTTCAAATTATATGGGACACATTAAAAAAAAGCAAAGGAAACAAATCATGCCACTTACTATTTTAAAAGAAGCAACAAAAATATAAATAATAATACAACTTTGATACAACTGCTACTACATACCTATTAAATCAACAAACAGAAATTATCTAAATTCTCCTATTAAAGTAAGAATCTCAAATTGGATCAAAGAGTTAAATTCAGCAAGAGAATCCCTAAAAAACATTATTCATAAAGGTTGAAAAGAAAGAACCAAGATATACTTAAAGGGGCTTCCCAGGTGACACAGTGGTAAAGAATCCACCTGCCAAGAAAGGAGACAGGAGACGTGGGTTTGATCCCTGGGTAGGGAAGATCCCCTGGAGGAGGAAATGGCAGCCCACTCTAGTATTCTTGCCTGGAAAATCCCATGGACAGAGAAGCCTGGTAGGCTATATAGCCCACGGGGTCACAAAGTAGAACATGACTCAGCATGCACGCAAGATATACTTGGCAAATACAAACAACAAAAAAAGTTAACATTTCTACTAAAGTCATGACCTTTACATTCAGCTCAGTTCAGTTCAGTCACTCAGTTGTGTCTGACTCTTTGCAACCCCATGGACTGCAGCATGCCGGGCTTCCCTGTCCATCACTTAATAATACATATTAAGACATTTTAAATTAAAAAGTAGAATCATAATTAAAATCCAACACACTTAAATATCTATTCATCAAAAATATAGAATCAAAGTTCATAAAGCCCAAACTGAAAAAAAAAAAGAGAGAGAGAAATTGGCACAAATATATCACTAGTAGGAGACAGATCTCACTCCACCTGTGCTAGACTATGTTCTGTGTTCAAATCATCTGTTGCCTCCGCCCACCTCTCCTTTGTCATTCTTTTCTTTAGGCAGAATACCTCTTATCCTGCTCACTTTTGTTTGGACCACACAACCTCCTCTGTCCAAAAAGTGTGAGTGTATGTGATATGGGCTTCCCTCATCGCTTAGATGGTAAAGAATCTGCCTGCAATGCAGTAGACCCAGGTTTGATCCCTGGGTTGGGAAGATCCCCTGGAGAATGGCAACCCACTCCAGTAGTCTTGCCTGGAGAATGCCATGGACAAAGGAGCCTGGCAAGCTACAGTCTATGGGGTTGCAAAGAGTCAGACACAACTGAGCAACTAACACACACACACACACACACACACACACACTCACACTCGTGATAGGGACCATCTGAGCATAAACTTTAAATGCACTCACACGGTTTGACCCTGCAACTCTTGTTCCACCAGGATCAGGGGGAGAGTGGAGTGGATGAAGCAGGATCATGCAAGTGCAGTCATATTCTGTTTTTATTTAAAAATTTTTATATTTTGTTCATCATGGATTTTTGTATTAATTTTAATTTTTTAAAAACATTGCACTAGAAAATTCATTTATCCTGATCACTGAGGTTTTTTTTTTTAAGTTCTCTTAAATTTTGTACACAAGGCAAGTTTCCTGCTGGTGGCCCTGCTTCCTGCCCTGAACCATGATGATAGTATGAACCCAGAGAGTAGCTACTCATTCAGCCCTGTATCTGGAGTGAGAAGACTGTGGAGCTGGGCTGGGCTGAACCAGGCAGATCCCAGGGGGAACCACAGTAGGGATGCATTACTCATGCAATACCAGCAAGAAATAAGATTTGTTTTTTAAACCAACGAGATTTGAAGTTTCTTTGTTATGCAGCATGGTCTAGTGAAACCTAATGTATAGCCTATGGCTGATCTAGTTCCACAGGACTGGAAAAAGTCAGCTTTCATTCCAATCCCAAAGAAAAGCAATGCCAAAGAATGCTCAAACTACTGCAGAATTGCATTCATCTCACACATTAGCAAAGTTATGCTCAAAATTCTCCAAGGCAGGCTTCGACAATATGTAAACCATGAACTTCCAGATGTTCAAGCTGGATTTAGAAAAGGCAGAGGAACCAAAGATCAAATTGTCAACATCCACTGGATCACCGAAAAAACAAGCTGGGGCTGCTGCTAAGTCGCTTCAGTCCTGTCCAACTCTGTGCGACCTCAGAGATGGCAGCCCATCAGGCTTCCCTGTCCCTGGTATTCTCCAGGCAAGAATACTGGAGTGGGTTGCCATTTCCTTCTCCAGTGTTCCAGAAAAACATCTACTTTTGTTTTATTGAATATGCCAAAGCTTTTGACTGTGTGGCTCACAACAAACTGTGAAAAATTCTTCAAGAGATGGGACTACTAGACCACCTGACCTGCCTCCTGAGAAATCTGTATGCAGGTCAGGAAGCAACAGTTAAAACTGGACATGGAACAACAGACTGGTTCCAAATTGGAAAAGGAGCACATAAAGGCTTTGTATTGTCACCTTGCTTATTTAACTTATATGCGGAGTACATCATGTGAAATGCCAGGGTGGATGAAGCACAAGCTGGGATCAAGATTGCTGGGAGAAACATCAATAATCTCAGATATTCAGATGACACCACCCTTATGGCAGAAAGTGAAGAAGAACTAAAGAGCCTCTTAATGAAAATGAAAGAGGAGAGTAAAAACTTGGCTTAAAACTCAACATTCAGAAATCTAAGATGATGGCATCTGGTCCTATCACTTTATGGCAAATCGATGGGGAAAGAATGAAACAGTGAGAGACTTTATTTTCTTGGGCTCCAAAAATCACTGCAGATGGTGACTGCAGCCATGAAATTAAAAGACACTTGCTCCTTGGAAAGAAAACTGTGACCAACATAGACAGCACGCTAGAAAGCAGAGACATTACTTTGCCAACAAAGGTCTATCTAGTCAGAGCTATGTTTTTTCCAGTGGTCACATATGGATGTGACAGTTGGACTATAAAGAAAGCTGAGTGCTGAAGAATTGATGCTTTTGGACTGTGGCATTGGAGAAAACTCTTGAGAGTCCCTTGGACTGCAAGGAGATCCAACCAGTCCATCCTAAAGGAGATCAGTCCTGAATATTCACTGGAAGGACTCATGCTGAAGCTGAAACTCCAATACTTTGACTACTTGATGTGAAGAATTGACTCGTTTGAAAAGCCCCTGATGCTGGGAAAGACTGAAGGCAGGAGGAGATGAAGGGGACGACAGAGGATGAAATGGTTGGATGGTATCACTAACTCGATGGACATGGGTTTGTGTAAGCTTCAGGAGTTGGTGATGCACAGGGAAGCCTGGCATGCTGCAGTCCATGGGGTCGCAAATAGTCAGACATGACTGAGTGACTGGACTGAACTGAGCTGATCTAGTGGACAAAAATGTCAGATTATAGATGACCTTTAGCAATGTAATAAATATGTTAGATCTTACTCATGCAGACCACACTATTCCCTAAAAACAGAGAAAAGTGAAAAAGTAAAAGTGTTAGTCCTTCAGTTGTGTCTGACTCTTTGTGATTCCATGAACTGCAACCTGCCAGGCTCCTCAGTCCATGGCATTCTCAAGGTAAGAATACTGGAGTGGATAGCTAATCCCTTCTTCAGGGGATCTTCCCCATCCAGGGATCAAATCCAGTTCTTCTGCACTGCAGATTCTTTACTGCCTGAGCCACCAGGGAAGCCCCAAAACAGAGAATACACGTTCTTTTACTGCGTACTAACTTACCAAAATTAACCATATACTAGGCTACAAAGAAAACATCAGTATATCCTTCAAAGTGGAAACGGTATAGATAACAGTCTTTGACTACACTGTAATTAAACTATGAAATGCTAACAAACATAGAACTGCCTCCCTTTGAAATTTGAAAGTTATAAAAAGAATCTCTCTTTTACATGACTTCAAAATAGAAATCAAAGGTAAACTGGCAGAATTTCTAGAAGATAACAATAGAAAATGTTAATAGAACGTTATGCATCAAAAGCTACAAGGTACAACCTAAGCAGTGCTCACAGCAAATTCAAAGTTACATACTTACATTAAGAAACAAGAAGAGGGTTTCCCAGGTGCCTCAGTGGTAAAGAAGCCGCCTGGCAATGCAGAAGAAGCAAGAAGAAAATGAATGAATCAAGGAGCTAGCATAAAATTTACAGAAAATAACAAAACAACTCAAAGAGAAGCAGAATAACTAATAATGATAAAAGAAAAAGTGAATTAATATAAAGAAACACAGAGGATTGACAAATACATCGAATAGCTTATTAATTGGGAAAAATAAAGAATGATTAACAAATATAATTAAGATAAGAAAAGTGAGTTCACAAAATGAGCAATGTGTTGGAGAAGTTAAAAGATTTACCAAAGAGGTATTGATTAACACTGCAAATTATTTTTAAAATTGTATCAGATAAAAACAAGCCAAATAAAAGAATTACAGAAAGAAATCAGGAAGAGAAAAAATGTCTAAATGGACCAACTGCCATAGAAAAAAACACACTGCATAGAAGAAAATGGACAAAGAGCTGCTTCTCTAAAGCATTGACAGCAGTTTTACAGTTGAATTTCACCAAAAGGAAAAGAAAAATCCAAATAAGACAGCTTCTAAATATTTTTATAAAGCCAACACAACATTAATTAGCAAAAATAAATAAAATTCACAAAACTAAGTTAAACACAGCTCTAAAGGGAACAGCACAGATCAATTTCACTCACAATATTGATGACATAATTCTAATAAAACATTAAGACATGGAATTAAATAGCATATCAAAATGGTGAGAGATCATAACTAAGTGCCATTAACTCCATAAAGTCAAAGAAAATGTGTTAGGAAATATTTGAATAGAATCCTCATGTATTTAGAATCAAAGGAATCACATGCATATCCATAGATGCTAAAAACGATGTGTAATATACACATCTTTTCAAAATAAAATTTCTTAGTAAAAGAAAACATTAAGATCTCTCAATATCCCCTAAATTTGTTTATAAATGTAACATTATTTCAATGAAAACAGAACCAGTAATACTTTTAGAATTAGGAAGCTGATTTTAAAGTTCTTCTGGAATAACACACATTCAGGATTAATCAGGAAAAAAACTGAAAATGAGTGAAAAACAAAGACCTATCTTAGCAGAACCTGAAGCATACTGTAGAGTTAAAGAAAAATAGTGTGGTGCTGACACATGAACAGATAGAGGGAACAAAAATGAAAGTCTAGAAATAAATCCAAGTATATATAGAAATTTTGTACATGATAAAGCTAGTATTTTAGGTCAGTGGGAAAAGGATGGATTTTTCAACAAATGTTTTGGGACAACTCAGTTGCCATCTGGAAAAACAAAATTAGATCCGTACTAACACAATTCCAAGTGAGCCAAAGGTGTAAACAAAGACACCATAAAGTTTTTAGAAAAGATATGAGACTTAAAAAAATAAAATCTGAGACAGGGAAAGACATTTTAAAGCAGAAAACTCAGATACCATAAAAGAAAAAGCTGACAACATAGTATATCAGAAATTTCTACAAGACCAAAGAGTTAAAGCTAAAAGGTTACTGACAAATGGAAACGGATTCATACAGTATATCACATATCCTGCTCAAGGTGTGAAATGTGTAGCAAGATGAGATTAGGTTGCCTCTGTAATGTGACTCTATGATGTAGTACCTTGCAACAGGAAAGAAAGATAATAAAGGGGAGAAAAAGATGTCCTCAGTAGTTAATGTTTTTCTCAAAGGATCAATATCATTTTATATTCTAATTGATTTTAAAAGCTTTCTTCTGGGCCCTCTCCAGACAATTAATAACATGCTAAGACTTATGGGTGTTCCCTTACTGGTGGGTAAGAAACAAACCATGAACTCTTTGTGAATTGCTATCTATTTCACATTCAAGGCCACAGGGCTAAAGGAGACCTCCAGGATTTACTTGGAGGTGTTCCCTGATTTCTGGCAGGAATGTAACTGAACCATTCCTTGACTGGTACATTAATTCAATATCAAAAATCTGCAAGAAATCATACAACTTTCACCTGCATTAATTCAGTTTGGGTTTTATAACCCTAGCCATTGGAAAATAGTCAATTCAGTTAAGAATATAGGCTTTCAACATAGTATCATTAGCTTTATCAAGGCAAACACAAGTTAAATGCAAGATATTAACCTAGAGAACTGCGACCTTATGATCTTCAAATCTTGCAGATAACTCTTAGCATACAATGTTATTTCAGATAAGAGATGCCAAATAAATGCTTATTGAATTGAACTGAAAAGCAGGGGAAAAGTTCTCTGGTTATCAAAGTACATTAATGGCTTGGGGCTTCCTTGCTTTGTCTTACTTTCTCATTTCCAGAAATCAACACTTAGGTTCCATTTTAAAAAATTACAAAAAACCCCCACAAAAACCAAACAAACAAAAAAAAGAAAAATGCTAACTTTTCTATGAAGTTTATTCAGTTATTCATTCACAAATATTTGATGAAATACCCTTTTGCTAGACACTTTCCCAGGTTCTGAATATTTTGCATGCTACCATGTTTTAAACAATAGTGTGTGATGATAAGACCTCAGTGATTCCATGAAAACTAAACATTCCTCATGTGAGTTTGATGAGCTGCTGTTTAGAAAGTTTACCATTAACCTGACATTGAAGATAGTAACATTCTCCGATATCACTAATTATATAATGTCAAATCTCTTACTGGTAACCATTAGGTAACTTGCATCTTCCCACCCAGCACCTTAACAGAATGCAGTTGACAGTGAGGTAAGGAATTCAGAAACTGGACTGCAAAGTGGTGTCACCTCGGTCAAGTCAACTCTACAGAGTAAGTTTCCCCTATCTGCAAAACAAAGTGAATTTTAAAAAATAGTAAAGCCTCTTTTGTCTGATATTTTAAAATCTTAAACTAAGAACTAATTAATTCTAAGTCCTCATAGGAAAATCATTCAACATTATGAGTTTTGGCTCAGTTCCTATTCAGTTCAGTTCAGTTCAGTTGCTCAGTTGTGTCCGACTCTTTGCGACCCCATGAATCGCAGCACTCCAGGCCTCGCTGTCCATCACCAACTCCCGGAGTTCACTCAGGCTCATGCCCATTGAGTCCGTGATGCCATCCAGCCATCTCATCCTCTGTCGTCCCCTTCTCCTCCTGCCCCCAATCCCTCCCAGCATCAGAGTCTTTTCTAATGAGTCAACTCTTCGCATGAGGTGGCCAGAGTACTGGAGTTTCAGCTTCAGCATCATTCCTTCCAAAGAACACCCAGGAGTGATCTCCTTTAGAATGGACTGGTTGGATCTCCTTGCAGTCCAAGGGACTCTCAAGAGTCTTCTCCAACACCATAGTTCAAAAGCATCAATCCTTTGGCACTCAGCTTTTTTCACAGTCCAACTCTCACATCCATACATGACCACTGGAAAAACCATAGCCTTGACAAGACAGACCTTTGTTGGCAAAGTAATGTCTCTGCTTTTCAATATGCTATCTAAGTTGGTCATAACTTTCCTTCCAAGAGGTAAGTGTCTTTTAATTTCATGGCTGCAATCACCATCTGCAGTGATTTTGGAGTCCAAAAATAAAGTCTGACACTGTTCCCACTGTTTCCCCATCTATTTCCCATGAAGTGATGGGACCGGATGCCATGATCTTCATTTTCTGAATGTTGAGCTTTAAGCCAACTTTTTCACTCTCCACTTCCACTTTCACCAAGAGGCTCTTTAGTTCTCCTTTGCTTTCTGCCATAAGGGTGGTGTCATCTGCATATCTGAGGTTACTGATATTTCTCCCGGCAATCTTGCTTCCAGCCCAGCGTTTCTCACGATGTACTCTGCATAGAAGTTAAATAAGCAGGGTGACAATATACAGTCTTGACATACTCCTTTCTCTATTTGGAACCAGTCTGTTTTTCTATGTCCAGTTCTTCTTTTTTTTTTTAAAGTCTTTATTGAATCTGTTACAAGATTGCTTCTGTTTTGTGTTTTAGTTTTTGGCCCTGAAGCATGTGGGATCTTAACTCCCTGCCAGGGATGGAACCCTCACCCCCTGCCTTGGAAGGTGAAGTCTTAACCACTGGACTGCCAGGGAAGTCCCCCATGTCCAGTTCTAACTGTTGCCTCCTGACCTGCATACAGATTTCTCAAGAGGCAGGTCAGGTGGTCTAGTATTCCCATCTCTTTCAGAATTTTCCACAGTTTATTGTGATCCACACAGTCAAAGGCTGTGGCATAGTCAATAAAGCAGAAATAGATGTTTTTCTGGAACTCTCTTGCTTTTTCCATGATCCAGCGGATGTTGGCAATTTGATCTCTGGTTCCTCTGCCTTTTCTAAAACCAGCTTGAACATCTGGAAGTTCACAGTTCATGTATTGCTGAAGCCTGGCTTGGAGAATTTTGAGCATTATTTTACTAGCATGTGAGATGAGTGCAATTGTGCGGTAGTTTGAGCATTCTTTGGCATTGCTTTCTTTGGAATTGGAATGAAAACTGACCTTTTCCAGTCCTGTTGCCACTGCTGAGTTTTCCAAATTTGCTGACATACTGAATGCAGCACTTTCACAGCATCATCTTTCAGGATTTGAAATAGCTCAACTGGAATTCCATTACCTCCACTAGCTTTGTTCATAGTGATGCTTTCTAAGGCCCACTTGACTTCGCATTCCAGGATGTCTGGCTCTAGGTGAGTGATCACACCATCGTAATTATCTTGGTCGTGAAGTTCTTTTTTGTACAGTTCTTCTGTGTATTCTTGCCACCTCTTCTTAATATCTTCTGCTGCTGTTAGGTGCAGACCATTTCTGTCCTTTATCGAGCCCATCTTTGCATGAAATGTTCCCTTGGTATCTCTAATTTTCTTGAAGAGATCTCTAGTCTTTCCCATTCTGTTCTTTTCCTCTATTTCTTTGCATTGATTGCTGAGGAAGGCTTTCTTATCTCCTCTTGCTGTTCTTTGGAACTCTGCATTCAGATGCTTATATCTTTCCTTTTCTCCTTTGCTTTTTGCCTCTCTTCTTTTCACAGCTATTTGTAAGGCCTCCCCAGACAGCCATTTTTGTTTTTTGGATTTCGTTTCCATGGGGATGGTCTTGATCCCTGTCTCCTGTACAATGGATGCCTGAAGGGAGATAAGGGAAGAGATCAGAAATGAAGCACTCTAATCTCCAGGAAAAACTAGCAGAACAGGTCTTCAGATGGTTAGAGCCTTTCAGAAGACTTTATGAGCCCAGTTCCTTGCATCTTCGCCTATCTAGAAAAGCACTAAAATAGTTAATGGAGAGATCTGCTCCTTGTGACTAGCAGCAACTGTCTGCCAAAATGTGTGCTTAAGTGCAAGCATCCTCTTTGTGGAAGGCACATACAGTGACCTGCTCCCATCTCTTCAGAGCAGTTCCTCACAGTTATCTGAGAGGCTGTCTTCCGGGCTATAGTCTTCATTCTGCCCCAGATGAAACTTAACTCACCATTCTTGGGCTGTACATTTTTTTTTTCACATACACACAAATACATAACTATACATACATATATATATATATATTTTAAAGCAGTCACCAAAGAACACTCTTTTACAGGTGATTCACCCTTTCTGCGTTTTGCTCAGCAAAGAGCTTTGGTGTCCTTGGCAGATTTTCTTTTGCAAAAGGATGTGGAGGGGTGGCTGCCTAGTGCATATGTTTTTATTACCCAAACTTAATAGTTTTCAAAATAAATGGTTTCAAACTTGAAGGAGGAGTTTAGTTTGTTGTAGCTGAATTTAGACAGTTCCTCCGCCTCCCATGGACATGAAGATAAGCAGTTAACCATAGGAAGTGAGATCCAGTTTAAGTCCTGGATGGGGAAGGGAGTGGAAATAATAGAGACGTTTACAATTTACATACAAAGAGTACTGTCACGGAAAAAACAGAGCTAGCCCCCTTCTTGAGGTGTGGGACACCTGCCCAGCCCCGGGCATCGACGGTGATTTCAGATGGGGGAACCACGCGAGGCCCAGGGTCTTCCTGTAGGAAGAATCCACTGGATGAATCGTTAAGTGGGTCTATTTCAATGGCCTTCAAATATATTCTGCACTACTTGCAGGTCATCTGATGCTCTCAAAAAAAAAAAAACCTCGCAAACTGACATATATTTCAAATCTTTTGAGGTATTTACAGTTAAAAAAAAAGTTGTACTCAAACCTTTTTATTCAAAGCATTTCATTCGAAACCAAAGACGTGAACCGTCACTGAATCCACCTGTGGGAGCTGGACACTGAGCTCCCCGCAGCGTTGGGTCCGGGCCGCAGCCCCAGGCCTAGCGCTCCGGGTACCGCGGGGCGGGGCATTCTCCCCGGCGCGCGCCCGCGGCCGGAGGGCAGGCGGGGAGGCGGAGGGAGGGGAGGGCGTGGAGGCGGTTCCCTCGGAGCGTCCAATCAGCAGCGAGGGCCGGCGGTGGCGCTAGTGACGTAGGCCTCGCTTCCCCCGCCCCACTGCGGGGCCGACGCGGCCCGGGCTAGCCACGCGAGCTCCCGCGCGCGAGAAGTTGCAGGGGGCGGGGGGAAGAGGAGGAGGAGGAGGGCTTCGGGGCGGCCGGCTGTCGGAGGGCGGCGGGTCGCGGGAGTGAGCATGCGCGGCGGCTGCGGCGAGGGCGGGGCGGGCGGGCGGCGGGGGGGCCCGTGTGCGCGCGCACGAGCGGCCCGCCGGCGGTCGCGGGTGGAGGGGGCGGGTCCTCGAGTGTCGGCGGCAGGAGGGTGGGCAGGCGGGCGGCAGGAGGGGCTGCGGCCGCCGCCGCCGCCGCGTCCGCGTCGCGGTTCTCGTCGTCCTCGCGCGGTGATGCCTGGGCCCCGTCGGGGGCTGCACCTGCCGGCTGCCCGTCACCCCGGCCCTCGCGGCGTGACCTCGGCCTCCTCACGCGCGCCGCGCCGCCCCTGACAGGCCGCGGCCTCCACAGCGCCCCGAGTCCTCCTCGCTCGCGGGCCGCGCGGGGAGAGCGCCCGGCCCCCGCCCCTCGCCGGCCGGCCGTCCTCAATGTCTCCCCGGCGGGGGAGGGGGCTGCCTGGGAGACGCGCTGATCAGCCCCCCGGCGGAGGCCCGGCGGCGGCAGCAGCGACCGGCCCAGCGCCCCGAAGCCTCCCCGGCGGCGGCGGCGGCGTTGGCGGCGGCCTGGAGGAGCCGCGCACCCTCCGCCGCCCCCGGAGCCCGAGGACAGGGCGGCGGGCGCCCCCGGGGAAGATGAAGGCGGAGGGGGGCGACGCCTCCATGATCAACCTGTCGGTGCAGCAGGTCCTGAGCCTCTGGGCCCACGGGACGGTGCTGAGGAACCTCACGGGTAATTGATGCGCCCGGTGGGGAGCGGGACGCGGCGCCGCCCCTCGCCCCCGGGATCCCCGCGCCGCCCTGGCTCCGGAGCTCGCGGCCCCCGCTCCCGGCGTGGAGGATGGGAATGGGACCCGGTCTCTGCCCGTTCTGGGGGCGCCGACTCCGGCCCCACTAGCGCCCCCCGCCCCCGGGCTCCAGAGTGGCTGCGGACGGTCCACGACCCCCGCCTCGCTCCCTCCCGCCCTGCCTCCGTAGTGCGCGCGGCACTGCTTTAGCGCCGTCTTAGTACAGTTAGCCTTTATTTATGCCCCCTCACACCTGCATACGCGCGCGCGCGCACACACACTTCCCCACCTGCATACACAAACGCACACACGGGCTTCTTGCTCTTGCTATCTTTTTCTGACTTAGCTCTTTCTAGCAAATCTCAAGTCGAATGCAGGACTTAAATTGCCAGCTCCCATTGATCAGTTTGGTTCAGTTGTTAATTTTTTTTTGGCGATATTATGACTCCTTAAGTAGATTATATTAGGTCACGGGCTGGACCAAGGTCTAGCGCGTTCTAAGCACTTTTTGCTTTTATCGTATATCTTCTTCTATCTCTTTTTGTCTCTTTCCCTCTGCCCATAAGCAGCTGCCCCTGTGACATTTGATAATTTTGTGTATTTCCCTTCACAAGTCAAGGCTATCAGGAGGGAATTGGACTTAAAATGTTATAATAATTAACATCAACTTCTGGTTGTAAAAGTGAGCCATAATACTCAGACTTTAAAAATCGAATTTGTAGGTCTGCTTTGTGAAGAAACTTCTCGCTTGGTTACTATAGAAATGCTTGTCTTATACCCTGAATTTAAAACATACCCTCTAAAGACACGTGTTTACAGGAAGGTGATTTTAGTTGCGGTTTGATGACCCCTCAGTGCCTGCTTCTCAGTGAAAAATCTTACAGACATACTCAGGATTTAATTCTTGTATAAAACAGCTAATTTTGATAGAGCATTAGTATTTCAAAATGCATTATGTTAAACTGGTTAAGAGGATAACGTCTATTTTATAAATATAACCTGTCTTGATAGGATACATGATATTATAAAATCTGGCATATATAAAATTCAGATATTCATCGAGAAAAATTGAGGGCTGACTTTAAAGGCATTGGGTGTCTTGCATGTGAAAACTATAAAATGAACATCAATTCTGGATTGATTCACTTACTTTTAATCTGTGGTTATTTAACTCGAAGCACACCCATCTTACATGATGATCGCAGCTCAGGAACATGTTTTTAGTCCTGAAAAACCTAAGTTGACATAAAAACTATTTTATAATTCAGTTGAATTTTGAGATGGACCACTTTATCTTGCTTAGGGCTTTCCTTGTATTTATCCACTGTTAATATTTCAAATGTTGTAAAATGAAAAAACAAGGATTTGAGTATATGTATTTGTATCTGTTAATGACTGTCTTAGCTCATCAGTGGATATTTAGAGAAAAGTAACTTTGGGAACCATAGAGTAAATGTAACTTAACCTCCTGGCCAGAGTTAACAATATTTTGAAATACTTACCTTTAAGATTCTGAATCATTATAGTGGCTTACAGTTCCCATAGGTCAACCATTAGGTTAACAATACTAGTCTCAACCCACGGTTAGCTCTGATTATCTCCTTATGTAATCTTAATAATCATCAGTTTCTCATTGGACTTTGCCATTTTATAAAGGATATGGGATATGCTGAATATCCAAAACCAGGACTCAGGTGGGACTGAGGAGCATGGGAACCTCTTCTAGGAAATAAATACAATCTCCAGTATGCAAAATTCTGTGAAAATGGAGAAAACAGGTTAGAAATAGGCTTCGCCACCAGCTGAATGTGCCACATGCTAGAACGGCATCACTGCCGAAAAACGGACTCTGCAGGTGGTGACATTCCGATGTGGCTCCTTATGGCCTTCTCCACGCTGGTGACCTTCCTGATCCCATATGCAGCTTGATCATTAGTTAAGAGATGTTACCTGCAGTGCCGTTTAACACTCAGTCTATTAAAAAGTAGTCAAACCCGACTTGTGAAACAAGGTAACTCCTGTTTCTTGAATGCCTGCTATGTATCAGGCACTTTACAAATAATTACTTCTAATCATCAGAATACAGTAGATTTACAAAGAAGCTCAGGGAGGTAAATTAAGTTCACCCACGTCATATAGCTCAAAATGGTTAAGCAGGTCTGAAGCCCCGGCCTCTGCCTGCAGAACCCCTCCTTGTCCCTTTCCAAGCTGCTTTAGCTACTTCTCTGTCCTCCTCAAACAAGATGAATTACTCGGTTCATCCTGCTACTTCTGCTCCTTGTACATGCTTTTGTTGTTATGGTTTTCAGTTACATTTTCTGTTTTATTCGTATCTTCGAGACTGTGAGCTTTCTGAAGGGTGGGTCCTTGTTGTAATTATGGAATTCTGGAATCCTAGCATGTTATATCTGGCACATAGTATATGCTCAATGCACGTGTTTTGAGCTTTTAAAACAATACTTCACAGATGCATGATTAAAACATTCTGGTTGCCTTATTTTTCAGCTACATCTGTTGGAGTGAATGTGCTTTTAAGGAGGACATAAGGTGTTTAAGCAATTTATAGAGATAATTGTCATACCTTTAATACATACAAATGCTATTTTTGGTGCTAGTTGCCATGCTTTCATGTGTTTTATTTCATTTTTTCAACCATTTTGAGAGAGGTTAATGATTGTCCTTTTATAGATTCAGACATTGAAGCGTAGAGTGCCTTGCTTGGATCAGGTAGCTCATAAGTGAAAACTGCTACTTTTTCAGATTGTGATGACTCATATTAAGTCAGAAGGCATTTTTGTCATCATCATAAACTTGGAAATGAAACTAGAAAGGAGCATAGTGTAGAGCCAGGCTGATGTAGATTTTAAAGACCAACTTTTAGAAACTAATGCATGTTTAAAAAGTGATGGGAACTAGAAATTAGAACTAGCTTAACATTTTAGAGATAGAAGTTATAAAGTTTGGTTACTTCATTTTAGAATTACTGAAATACACACTGCTGGGACCAAACGGTCATTTAATAACCAGGGACAAGACTAGAACTGATGTTCACTGACTCTCAGGTCTGTACCTTTTGCTTTTATTCCACATCAGTTCTTAACTCAGGCAGGTCTGACAGATGATAAATCATAAGGCACGTAAAAGTCGCTGTGTAAGTATTCACCCCAAATGAGCCCACGAATGGGTAAATGGAGCTAATTTTTTCCAGAAATAAAAGATACTGGACATTGTAAGATACTGACTAGTGATAATAATAGTAATAATCCTTCTAAAATGTTAAGTTGCCATAGTCTCTGTAAAAGTTAGTGACCCATATGTATTATGTATCTAGTTTTAGAAATTATGCAGTTTCTGTCTGTGTTTTTCTCCTTTCAGGAAGACAGTAGTATGGGGATTCCGTATAGAGATTAACCCCTGGAGACCCCATCTTTGTCACTTAGCAGCTGTTGCCAGGGTTCTCTTCTGTGTTTGTCACTTCCCAGTGTGTGTGATTCTCAGGATTCCCAAATTGTTTGTTAACTGTATGTAGGTTATATGCTTGTTCAGCTCAGTCAAGTAGAGAGATACGTGGTTTCCTTCCTTCTCAAGTATTTTTTTCTTTCTCTGAATACGTCCTGAAGCCCTCCTCCTTGCCACAACTTAAAATTAGAGTCAGTATGTATATACTCTTTCAGTTTTGTGGTTAACCGGACTTTTAAAAAATGATCTACAGTGAAATGTATTCTTTTGCTTTATGTTTATTTTCTTCCCAACCTTGTGTTCCCACCCAAGTTTGGTTGCTAAGAGTTTAGAGAATTTTTTTACTTAAAAAGAGGCAGGATCCTTAGGTGTCGTCAGTCAGTCGTGTCTGACTCTTTGTGACTCCATGGACTATAGCCTACCAGGCTCCTCCATCCATGGGATTTTCCAGGCAACAGCACTGGAGTTGGGTGCCATTTCCTTCTCCAGGGGATCTTCCTGACCCAGGGATTGAACCACGGTCTCCTGCATTGCAAGCAGATGCTTTACCCTCTAAGCCACCAGGGAAGGATCCTCAGACTCTGGATAAACACAGCCCAGTTGGTGTTGGAAAAGGAATAATTGGTCCCTAGGGAAAAAAGCGAAGGTAGGCTGCACCCCCTCTCAGTGTCAGCAGCAAATGTGGGAGCTAGTGCTCTCTCCTCTATTGATACAAACACCGAGAGACTGGGAATTCAAACTGGAATGAAGGTCAGAGGTCTGTATGTGTGTTTATAAAACATACGTGTGTTTATGTTCACTGTATACATACACACTATTATTGTCCCCATTTAGACTTTGTAGTTGCTAAGCCACTTTAGTGTTAATCGGATTATCAGAAAAAAAGAGGGAAAACAAGTTGGTATGTGCTGTTGCTGTGCATATTTGTAATTGTTCACATCTCATACTGGGCTTCCCAGGTGGCTTAGTGGCAATCTGCCTGCCAAGCAGGAGACTGGGGCTTTGATCCCTGAGTCGAGAAGATCCCCTGGGGCAGGAAATGGCAACCCACCCCAGTACTGTTGCTAAGGAGATCCAATGAACAGAGGAGCCTGGTGGGCGCTACAGTTCGAGGGGGTCACAAAGAATTGGACAGGACTCAACTAAACAGCAGCACCACCTCGCCTCGTGCAGCCAGCACCTTTCTTTGGCGGTGCTCCCAAAGAGGTTTGCTTCCCTCGGTGTTACCCTGTATTCTAATGTCCCATTCCTAAATGATCTATGACAGCAGGCGAGTTTATGTAGGTAAAATTATCTCAGATGTCACTTACAGGTATGTTTTGAAACTGTATGTTTTTTTAAATTAATTTTAATTGGAGGCTAACTGCTTTACAGTATTGTAGTGGTTTTTGCCATACATGAATGGCATGAATCAGCCACGGGTGTACATGTGTCCCCGACCTTGAACCCCCTTCCCACCTTGTTCCCCATCCCATCCCTCAGGATTGTCCAGTGCACCAGCCTTGAGTGCCCTGTCGCATGCATTGAACTTGCACTGGTGATCTGTTTCACGTATGGTGATGCACACGTTTCAGTGTAAATGTAGTCTTAAAGACAGTGTGCTGCTTTCCAGTATTTGTGCCCGATCCCCAAATTCACTTTTTCTGAAAACATGAACAATCCCTTATTCTTTTGTGGCGCTGAGCCAATTAATAAGTGACTTTGCTTTATAGGATTTTGTCATTTGGAAGACCTAGCTGTATATCTTGATCAAGAATGAAGCCACTTTCATTTTTCAAAACTTAGAATTGTCATCTTCAGGTTTTTACTTTCTTAATTCTCACCTCATTATCTTTGAATGATGCATCTGTATCTTCTGGCAGTACCACATCCGAGGTCCAGATATTTCTTAAAGCAATTTCCAGATAAGTCTTGAGACTATGTAGGCTATGAGTTTGATTCTTAAATAGTTAACTATCAGAATATAAATGCATTTCTCTTTTCTTGCTTAGTGATTGGAAGGAATGACCAGAAAGGTAAGATAATTCACAAAGAGGACTTGGAATAGCTGGAGATATTATTCCTGTAGAAAGGAATCCTAAACAGAAGAGGGAGGATGAGGCAGAGATGGGGAAGAGGAAGTGGAGTCAGGGTAGGAAACTGGTATTCAGAATAGTCAGAGGTAGAGGAGAGCCCAGAGAATACAGAACCACTGAACTTACCTTAGAGTCAGATGAATAATTCTGATGAGGCCCTGTTTACTGAACACCTACTACATGTCAGGTCCTGTGCAAAACATTTTGCATGCATTTCACTTCCTATAATCAAAGTGGCCATATAATGTATTGTTTCATTAAATGTATGTAGAGGATTTTTACTAAATAGCAGCATCTAGCATTTTCAAGGGTCAGTCTTGTTGGGTATTTCTTGATCTTGAGTGATTTGCCAGTCTCCGTGGTAAACACTGATAAACAAAAATGAAAATGTCAGTCATCCATAAGAAGTGCATAGTGTAGAAATGCTAACTAACCTTCAGGTTAATAGTACTCTGGTGGTTTGTAGAGTTCAGGGAGAACCAAATAATGGGACTTGGAAGACAACAGAAGAGGTACAGAGTAGAGAAAGAACGTGTTTAAGGAATGATGGAGATGGAGGAGAGGATGTTACCTGCTTTTAGGATGGTTCAGGATACTACCAGGTTTTGATTAAATTTAAAAGTATAATATTACTCTTGGGTATTATGTGTAGTGAGTCAGTTTTCATTTTAAAATTCTCTCCCTGTCCCGTCCCCTTCCATGAATGACTGTAATCCAGCATGGTTTCTAAATCTTGCTACATGTCATAGTTAACTTTGGGCTGGTTAAGGGTACAGTCCACAGCCCCAGTCCACAGCTATGATTCGAATTAGGACCCTTGAGAACACAGTCTAGGAAGGTACATTTTAAACTAGCTCTTAAGGTGATTTTTGGGGGCTTCCATGGTAGTTCAGATGGTAAAGCACCTGTCTGCAATGTGGCAGACCTGGGTTTGATCCCTGGGTTGGGAAGATCCCCTGGAGAAGGAAATTGCAGCTCACTCTAGTAGTCTTGCCTGGAGAATCCCATGGACGGAGGAGCCTGGTAGGCTACAGTCCATGGGGTCACAAAGAGTCGGACACAACTGAGTGACTCCACTTTCTAAGGTGATTTTAGTATTGAGAGCTCAAGGACTAGGAACACCAACTTTTTAAAAATTAAGCTTTTTTGTGATATTTTAACTGTCTTGTGATATATAATGCAGTCTAAATATGGAGTGTGTAGTATAGCTAAAGATTTATTAAAATTTCAACATAAGTGACTCATTTCCAGGAGGATGCTGTAACCCAGGTTTTAAAAAGTGACTGCTTTTTAACATTAGAGGATAATATTGTGTGTTTAGTCACTCATTTGTGTCCAACATTTTGTGACGCCATGGACTGTAGCTCTCCAGGCTCCTCTTTCCAAGGAGATTCTCCAGGCAAGAATACTGGAGTGGGTTGCCATGCCCTCCTCCAGGAGATCTTCCCAACCCAGAGGTTGAACTCAGGTCTCCCGCATTGCAGGTGGATTCTTTACCATCTGAGCCACCAGAGGAAAACCCAGAGGATAATATTATTAAAAAAATGTTTTATTTATATGAGCTATTAGCAACAGAAAAAAAATTTTAAATGGTATTTTAAAAGAAATCCTAAGCACTTTAGTTATATTTAATCTGGTTTATATATATGGGAGAACTAAACATTAACCGTATTTATGTAAATACTTAGGTGATGTGCAGTTATCAGAACTTGCCCACTACCAGGATGAATGGGATCCTGCTAGACTTTTGTATGCAAATGAAGGGTCTAAAGAAGTGATAGGATCCTTGAGATTATGAGTCAATAAACTGAGTTTTATCCTTGAATGCTATTAATTTGCTCTTACACTCGAGAAACCACATATTTAACCAGGCCTCTGTTTCCTCATTTATAAGACAATCCAATGAAAACACTTTTCATGTTGATGCTAAAGGAAAAATGATCTAAAAATATTAATGAGTTAAGAAAGTTGAGAGATTTTATTGTGAGTTAAAGAAAACATGTACCCATTTGCATATAAATTTGTTTTTTTAATCTTTAAGCTTCCTTTTGAAGTGGGGCTTCAGACCTTTAATATTGCTAATTTGTAGAGTGAGGTTTGTTTTTGTTTTAGTTGCTCCATGGAGTGTAGCCCACCAGACTCCTCTGTCCATTGGATTTCTCAGGCAAGAATACTGGAGTGGGCTCTCATTTCCTTCTCCAGGGGATCTTCCCAACCCAGGGATCAGACTCACGTCTTCTTCACTGCAAGCAAATTCTTTACCTGTGAGGTTTAAGACCTAGAAAAATCTTTGTGCTCTACACCACTATTCGTTTTAGAATTGAGCTTTCTTAAAACTTGATTTAGGAAACTCTGGATTCAGTGTCTGAAGATCCCTTCCAGTTCTGAGATAATCTGTCTTTGTTTTTTAACCTCAGTGGAGCACGACTGCTCCTCAGCATTGCTATCATCCTATCAAAGATGGGACTCTTCCTACCAGGCCTGTGCCTTATTTGTTTTCCCCATTGTGCTTTCATTAATATCTTCTGATCTGTCCTTCATTTGGACTCTTATTTAGATTTAACTTTAGAAAATTGTTACATTGAGAGTTTCATTAGAAGATATGTTCATTGATGTGAAGAGTTCCTATTTCAGTCTTCAATGTAAATATCCCTTGGAAATACCCTATCATGAAGTTGTAAAACATTTTATCAATCCCTGAAAAGATTTTTTTTTAGTTCAGTGACTAATTCAAACAAATACATTGTTACTGAAAAATTTGGTTTTTGGTAGGATGTATAATTTAAGATGCTTGCTGCTGCTGCTGCTAAGTTGCTTCAGTCGTGTCCAACTCTCTGCGACTCCATAGACGGGAGTCCATAGACCACAGCCCACCGGGCTCCCACGTCCCTGGGATTCTCCAGGCAAAAGCACTGGAGTGGGTTGCCATTTCCTTCTCCAGTGCATGAAAGTGAAAAGTGAAAGTGAAGTCGCTCAGTCGTGCCCGACTCTTAGCGACCCCATGGACTGCAGCCTACCAGGCTCCTTCGTCCATGGGATTTTCCAGGCAAGAGTACTGGAGTGGGTTGCCATTGCCTTCTCCGTTAAGATGCTTAAAGGTGTATAAATAATAACAATGCAAACTATTGTATATTGTTCTAATTTCATAATAGACTCAGATTTTGACATTTGAACTTATACATTTATAACTATGTAATCAGTTATGAAAAGAGCAAATTGAATGGCATTTTTAGGAAGATAGTGCTATTTTGGAACTATTTTAAATAGCCTTAAACTGATTTTTAAATAAAAAATGATATTCTATTTTAAAAACTTGTTTTTCTAAGAATTTTCTTTTTTCTGTTCAATGATGAGTACTGTAATTTACAGTTTAAAATTACATAATTAGTCGATAAAAGTAGGTAATAAACAGTATTGTGATAAGCTCTGAGAGAGGCAGTATACTAAAGTAGCTCTTGAAGGTGTCACAATTAAAATTTCAAACTAATGTGTTTGCCCCTTTTTCAGTAGAAGCAGACAGCTATTAAATATCTATCATAGCTTTAACTTCTGCGTTAAATGAGGCTTCAAGTGAACAAATGTAGCAGCTGTTTTTAAATCAGATTAAAATATTAGAGTGATTAAAAATAAGAAACAATATACTTTAACTTTCTTTGTTGCTCATTGCTTTGTGGAGAGTTAGGTTCTCCCTTCATGTTACCCCGCTGTCTGAGAGCTTCCTTTAGTATGCCATGTAGCACAAATCTGCTGGCAGTTAATTCTCCCGGGTGTTTTTTTTTCCCCCTGGAAAAAAACTTCATTTCACCTTCAGTTTTGAAAACTATTTCTCTTGAATATAGGTCCTGGCTTTGCAGGGTTTTTTCCTTTTAGTCTTTTGAAGTGTTACTCTAGTTTGTCTTCTGATTTGATGGTTTCTGATGAGAAGCTTGTGGTGCTTTTTAATCTTTGTCCCTTGGTAATCCGTCTCTTTCCTCTCTTCTTTCCCTTATTTCTTCTTCAGTATTTCCCTTTATCTTTGGGTTTAGGTCGTGTTACGGTGGTGTATCTAGGTATGAATCTTGTGTGGTTTATTTTTGCTTTATTGTTTTTTACTTCTTTTGGGTGGTCTTATTTTGCTTGGGGTTCTCTGGGAGTGTTAGATTTGTGGTTTGGTATCTTTCATTGTTGTTAGGCTTTTTAGCCAGTATCTATTTAAGTATTTTTCTTCTGTGTGATCTCTTCCTTCTCCATCTGGGTCTCCAGTTATATGTACATTAAACCATTTGAATTGTTGCATAGCTCTTGTGTGATTCCTCTTTTCCGTCCTCCTCCTTCCTTTTTCTCATTGTATTTCAATTTGAGTAATTTCTGTTGGTCAACCTTTATGTTTGCTGATAGTTTATTTTTACTTTTTTTTATTGAAATACAGTTGATTTACAGTGTTGTGTTTCAGGTCTACTACAAAAGGATTCAGTTATACAGATACATTGTTTTTAGATTCTTTTCCATTACAAGGTATTATCAGATATTGAGTACATCCCTGTGTTTTATAGTAGGTCCTTGTTGGTTACCAGTTTTGTATATAGTAGTGTATATATTTTAATCCCAGACTCCTAATTTATCCTTCCCTCTCTTTCCTTTTGGTAACCGTAATTTGCTATGTCTATGAGTCTACTTCTGTTTTGTAAATAAGCTCATTGGTATCATTTTTTGTTAGATTCCATATATAAGCAATATCATATGACATTTGTCCTTCTCTGTCTTAGTCTCCTTAGTGTGATGCTCTCTAACATTATTTCACTCTTTTTATGGGTGAGCAATATTCCATCGTGTATATATACTTCATCTTTTTTATCCATTCATCTGTGAATCGAAACTTAGGTTGCTTCCATGTCTTGACTCTTGTAAATAGTGCTGCAGTGATGAGTTCACCTATTCTTAGCTCAACTGTGTCAAGTTAACTGGCGAGCCCATTGAAGGAAGTCTTCATCTTTGATATCATGTGTTTTTGTTTGTTTTTTGTTTTGTTGAGGATTTTTTTTTCTTGAGGATATTCATTTGACTTTTTCTTGGACTTTCTGTCTCTCTGCTGAGCCACGCCCATCTGTCCATGTGAGTTGTTCACCTGTTCCATGACTGTCTTTGACATATTGGTTATAGTTAAAGTCCCTGTCTGCTCATCTGAGTCTGATCACTTTATTATTTGATGATGAATTGTTTTTCTTATTTTTGAGAGTGTCTTACATTTTTATTGAATTCAGGCCTTCACATGTATAACGGTAGTGACTGAGGTGAATCACATTTGTGCCTGGAAGTGGGCCTCTTCTGCTGGCTGGGTGGGGTTCAGGTTCATTTAATTGACTCAGGAGTGCTCCGACTTTGAGCTTTCTTGCTAGTGGTTAAGCTGCCAGTTCTCTAGAAGGTGGTGTCGCGCGTGGGGCGCGGGCCAGTGCTTCAGGGTCGTTGCGGTGTTAGTGCTGTGTTGCCAGCGTTTAGCCATCTCTGCAGGCCGGCGACCTGCCTGGGAGACACGTGCCCGCAGTCACAGCCTTGCTGCTCATTACTTGGTGTCAAGTTCTCGCCAGTCTCCTGCCTGAGACCCTGAATTTCCAAGGAATGCTCGGTAGAGGCCAGTGGAAAAGAGCTTGCAGGGACCCTGTGCTTTCCTGTGTCACTTCCTCCAGGCTGACAGGTTACCCGCACACCTGGACTTCACCTTTCAGTTAGCATTTCAGCTGATCTTCTTTCACACTCACATGGCACCCGTTTGTTGCTCCTGTGCTTTGACACAGGAGACCCTTTCCTTGGAGGGTCCCTCTTTGGAATTCATGTTACTCTGTTATCTTGCAGGGTCACCTGACTGGTAGGCTTAAAAAGCTGTGATTTTGTAGTTTATCTTCTTCTCATTGTTAGGGTAACAATGACATTCCTTATAGTAAGTTTGATTCAAACTTGTATCTAATAACAGAATTGTTTTAGTAATCATAGATTTAAAATTTGACAAGCCACACAGGAAGATTAGAGATACTAAAAATTTGAGATTTACTCTTTTTTAAAAACACGTCCCACAATATAAATGTATGGGTGATCTTCACATTTTTCTACTTGACATTTTCTTGCCTTTAGCTTCTTTACTGTTTGCTGCTCATCAGCATTTGAATATACTGCAGATGTACCAAATATATTTCCCATGTTTCCATACCTGACGGCCTGTGCTCCATTCAGCTGTGTCTGTAGCAGGAATCGGGGGAAGCCAGACATCGCATCTCCTCTCCTCCATCATCCAGACTGTCAGCCAGTCCAGATATTTCACATTCTTTTCAACTCTCTGGCCACTGCCTAAGTCCAGGCCTCAATTTCTCTTTGGATTCTTGAAACATTCTGATATTCTCTCATCTCCATCTAGTCCCCCTCTCCCATATCTGCCAGGATAATTAATTTGTTTTAAAAGATAAAATGTGATTGTATCACTTTCTTGTTTAAAGTCTTTCATTGGCTCATTATTACCTTCAGCCTTTGTGATGAAGTCTATATCTTTAGGGTCTATAAGCAGCCTCCCCTCCCCAACAAAAGCCACTCTGGCCCCAGCCCACGTTGTAATCCAGAGCATCTTCTCTCGGTATTTCTTGGCAGTAGCCAAACCAGAGGTTGTTGGGCCTAAGAACCAGCCAGGCCTGAGAACTATTCTCCAGCCCCCACGCTCGTCCATCTCCAGCATGTTTTTATCATTCAGTTCAGTGGTTCAGTCCTGTTTATTAACAATTCAGGTGGTAACAGATTCTCTTGGGATGTTTCTTGATATTTCTCCGTCTGGTTCTTTGTCTTTGTGGTAATATGTGCCCCGTAGTCAGGTGGTTGTTAGGACTCATGGATCATACTCTGCCAATCCCTACTCTAGGCGATTCTCAGATTATAAAGGCATCATCTCCCTGAAATTTAATGAGCCGCCAGTGTGGGACACATCCCCAAGACAGAGAGATCTCATGTCAGAAACTAAGGGGGGCAGTTGCCACACCTTAGACTTGCTGGAAGCTTGAGATAACTCAGTTTGAACACAGATTAAACATACAGTGAGGACCATTTCTGTTAAGAGAGAAACTGAGCAGCCCCCAAGTTTAGTCTTACTGGTGCATTATAGTTACCTCGAGGCTTAGAGTATGTTGAGTACATGAAGTGTTCAGTATGATTTTGTTAGAAGGGTTAGATCCACTATAGAGGATTAAAGATTATATTTAGTGTTTGTCTAGAAAGATACATTTTTGTTGTTTTTATGCCTTTGGGATTTTTTTTATAGGTACCTCATGTGTAACCTTAGCCTAGAGCAGTGATTTCTGTCTGTATTGCATGTCATGACTGATAAAGGCAATGAAAACAGAGTTGTTTAGGTCCCCCGTCTAGAGAGAGTTTTAGCTGCTCTGTGGGTAATTCTTGTGAGCAGCCTGGGTTGAGAAGCACGGGCCTCACAGAGCATCTTCTCCTGTGATGAATTCTAGAATGAAAAACTATTTTTAAAAGACAGTGTATCTGCAGTAAAACAAATAGAACTTCAGGCTAGTTGCTAAAACATAACCAGTGAAGAGTAAAATAATATCACGCATATCCTCTCTTATTTTTAGAAGATAGCCATTATTGTCTGTATTTCTCTGTACCTATTAGTTTTAACAAATATGGGGTCATACAATATGTACCATTCTTTGAATTGTTTTTACTTGGTTAAATATACTCTAGAGAAATTCATTTCCCAGAAATAATTTTGTCCAAGGATTAAAAACAAAAGCACAGAAGATAATTTCTAGTGACTTGGCAACCAGGGCTGATGAGAGATCCAGACTGGGCGTGAGGCTATTTTTCATATTGCTTGAAGGCTGAAACAGATCACAGCTCCCCTGCTTCTGATCCCGCTGAAGGTAAACACACACACACACACACACACACACACACACACACACACACACACACACACACACACACACACACACACTGTCTTTCATTCTAGAATTCATCAAAGGAGAAGATGCTCTGTGAGGCCCGTGCTTCTCAACCCAGGCTGCTCACAAGAATTACCCACAGAGCAGCTGAAACTCTCTCTAGATGACGGACCTAAACAACTCTGTTTTTATTCCCTTTATCGAGGCCATGATCGAAGGGATGGCATGCTTCTGTTTTGTAGAGTGGTTTTTGACTTTTTTGTTTTGTGTTTTGTTTAGCACCAACAGAAGCCTCTCTCTGGCTTCCTCCTTTCCTGTTGCTCAGTTGCTGGAAGCGCAGGAGCAGTGGGCCTCGGGGTTGCTCATGTGAGCCGTGCGGTGCACACCGATTGAGAAAAGGTGGTCCCCCCTCCTCTCCTGGTCTCAGCACCTCTTCCTTCCCTGGGGCTCTGGGCGTCTGTCTTTACTCTTAAGGGCCTGCAGTTAGTTCTCCAGGTGTCCTGCATTTGCAGAAGTCAGGCCTTAGACAGACTTGTTTATCTAGGTCTTCAGAGGCCCTCCCTGTTCACTGATGGGGTGGTTGGTATTGATCTATCAGGTAATTTAAAATAATAGTAACAACATGCAGCCTAAATTAATTCTAGATATTCTGAGAAGCATTCAGGTTTTTTTTTCCTGTGATAAATAGTGTGATATAAAAAAATAAAAATAAATTTGAGTTTGGGTAGTTTGTGCTCCAGAGAAGGTGATGGCACCCCCACTCCAGCCTGGAAAATCCCATGGACGGAGGAGCCTGGTGAGCTGCAGTCCATGGGGTTTCGAAGGGTCAGATATAACTGAGCGACTTCCCTTTCACTTTTCACTTTTATACATTGGACAAGGAAATGGCAACCCACTCCAGCGTTCTTGTCTGGAGAGTCCCAGGGACGGCAGAGCCTGGTGGGCTGCCATCTCTGGGGTTGCACAGAGCTGGACACGACTGAAGCGACTTACCAGCAGCAGCAGCAGTTTGTGCTCTGTCTGCTTGAGGGGTAGTCCTGGACTGATCCTTACAGGACTGTTTGAGATTCTGCCTTTTGGTTATATCATTCTTTGATATCTGGGGATTTTATAAGACATTAGACTTAAAAATTTACTTTTCCTAATTACTAGGCAAATTTATTGTTGAGGTCAATAGCTGTATAGTCAGCAGGCAGACAACATTACTTAATGTCAAATAATTCCTGTTCATAGTGTTGCATACAGTCAAGAAATTTTTCACCCCACCTGCATGACAAGGACAACAAAGAAAAGTACTTTGGGGGCTCATTCTGGTAAGAAGCAGGCTTGGGGATCAAGGCAAACGCCTGAGGCCTGCCTCCTCTCATTAGGAGCGGGCACCTGCTGCAGAGCCTTCCCTCATCTCGAAGCTCCCTTGAGGAAAACCTCCCCACCCCCTATTTTTGTTCTCTTATATTCTCACTTTGTTAGATTCACTCTGAAAAGTTATATCTTTTAAAATACAAATATCATCTGGCCAAATTAAGCACTTTTGTCTTTAATGTATTTATTATAAATTGAAGCTATTTGTTTGGGACAGCATGAAAGCATTGTTTCCTGAAAGCTGAGAGAGAAGCCTCTGAAAGGCAAGCTTTGTCTGTTTTTCCTTAATCACGAGCGTCTCTCTCTTTGCCATAGAGAAGCCTGCGTGGTACTTTAACACAGAGATTTATCAGATTTCTCTTCCTTGCAATTGCCAGTCCATTCTAAGTGTCAGTTCTTACGAATTTGGCAGGGCGAAACTGACTTTTTTTTTTAATAAAATCTGTTTGCTATATATCCTCCCTTTAAAAAATTCAGCCTTTAATTTGGAGATAATTGTAGATTCCCATGCAGTTGTGAGAAATAATACAGATAGAACCCAAGTGGCTTTTACCCCAGTTGAAAAGTGAAAGTGAAAGTTGCTCAGTCGAGTCTTGATTGTTTGTGATCCCGTGGACTATGCACAGTCCATGGAATTCTCCAGGCTAGAATACTAGAGTGGGTAGCCATTCCCTTCTCCAGGGGATCTTCCCATCCCAGGGATTGAGCCCAGGTCTCCTGCATTGCAGGTGGATTCTTTACCAGTTGAGCCACAGGGGAAGCACAAGAATGCTGGAGTGGGTAGCTTGTCCCTTCTGCAGTGGATCTTCCTGACCCAGAAATTGAACTGGAGTCAAATGGCAATCCACTCCAGCACTCTTGCCTGGAAAATCCCATGAAGGGAGGAGCTTGATAGGCTACAGTCCATGGGGTCGAAAGAGCTGGACACGACTGAGCAACTTCAATTCACTCCTGCATTGCAGGCGGCTTCCTTACCCACTGAGCTATACCCCAGTTACCCAACAGGAACATCTTGGAAAAACCACTGTGTAATATCAAAACAAGGATGTTGACCTTGATACAATCCACCAACCTTCTTCAGATTTCAAAGGTGTTATTTGTATACCTGTGCTCGTGTGTGTTCATATTTAGCTCTTTACAGTTTTATCACTTGCTTATGTGTATACCACCACAGTCAAAATACAGAACAACTCCACTGCTGCAAAGATCCCCCGTGTTTGTACCCATTTTAAGACAAGAAGTCCCCCATTTCCTCTGCCCCAAGTCCCTGGCACCCACCACCCTATTTTCTGTTTGTTTGACTACTTTAGACACCTCATAGAATTGGAAAATACCAGTATTTGTCCTCTTGTGCCTGGTTTATTTTACTTAGCATAAGTTCCAGAAGATTCATACATGCTGTAGCATGTGACAGAATTTTCTCCCAATGAATAATATTCCATTGTATATATAAACCTTATTGTTTATTACTTCATCCATCGATGAACACTTGAGTTGCTTCCGCCTCTTGGCAATGGCGAATAATGTTCCTGTAAGCATAGTTGTGCCACTGTCTCTTCGTGATCTTGCTTCAGTTCTTTTGGATCTATACCCAGAAATGGAATTGCCGGAGCTAATGGTCATTTTTTTTTAAATTTTGGAGGAACTACCACACTGTTCCCATAGCTGATGTCATGTTTTACATTGCCACCAGCAGTGTATATCTGTACTCCAGGGATGTTTGAGTAAATAAGTTTCAGTTAATCCATTTTTGTTCTCTTTATTCATGACTTTTTTTATTGCCCTTCTTTTTCGCTTGATAGAGAGTGAACAAGTAGCACAAATAGCAGATGAGATACTTTGCACTGCAGAATGTTTGCACACCAGGGCTGATCCTCAAGGTGGTATCTAAATATTCTGGAGTCAGTTCTTTCAGCTATAAATAACAGAAACGTTACATGGGCCAATTAAAAAGGGTTGCATTTCAAAGAGATTTTAGCACATTGAATCTAAGGGTATTAACATGGCAGGGCTGTATATAGCACTGGAATAAGGGATTTGGTTGTCTCTTGCCTTTGATGCTTCTGTTTTTCTTTTATCCTGTTATCATGGGTTTGATCACATGATGATGAGACGACTGTTCACAAAGACTGAGCCTTTCAGGTTCAGCCTGAAGGATAAAGACTAAGGTGCTCGATTTTGGTCCCAGTTCAGAGTTCCCAGGGGAAGGGGCTGATGGACCCAGTTTGGATCAGTGGCCTGTCCAGCTGTTCCTCCCCACAGGCGCGGTCGGGGGATGGAGTCAGCGGGAGGACAGGCAGTCTGCAGGAACTGTGTGCACTGATGGAGGGGCAGGTGGCCGGAAAGAAAGGGAGTGGGTGCTAGAGAGAGGCCGAAGGGCATGCCCGTCGGGTGTCTGTAGCTGACTTCAGTGAAAGCAGTTGAGGCCACATTGATGAGTTCTGGGTAAGGACCACTGTATGACCTGAGACAAAGCATGTAAAAAATTCTGACGATTCTTTAGTACACAAAGTCAAGAGCCAAGAGGGAAAGAAAGCACCTGAACTTAAAATCGTAAAAGACAAAAATCGACTCACATCTGGAATTATTTGAATTAAGAGTTTTTTTTTTTTTTTAAGGTCTGGACACTTAGTGTAGAAAATTATATATCAGACAGCAGTTAATTAACATATAATTTATTCCAGGAGATTTGCAAACAAGAAGGTGTATCAGAGAAAATAATAGAGCATCGCTGTGTCATGGGGACATTTAGAGGAAATTGGAGTGTGGCTTTGACCTGGTGAAGTCATGGAGGTTGATTTCCCCATCAAGCAGTAGTAATGATGATAATTGTTAAAATTTATTTAGTACTACTATGTATCAAGTATTGTACTGGGCATGTTTGTATCTACGATCTCTTTTATTTTATTTTTTTCTACAATCTCTTTTAACCTTCATCCAGACCATGGGTGCTCACACTTTGTTACACTGGATTTTTCCAAGACGTTTTCCAGCACAGTTTTCAACGCCTTGCCTTCCCTTGCAGAGATGTGGTACTGGATCTTCCTCTGGGCCCTCTTCTCCTCTCTGTTCGTCCATGGTGCTGCCGGAGTGCTGATGTTTGTGATGCTGCAGAGGCATCGGCAAGGAGAGTCATCTCCGTCATCGCCATCAGCATCGGATTTCTGGCTTCCGTGACTGGAGCGATGATCACTAGTAAGTGGATGCTGTTTTAAGAATGTCATTTTATATGCAGGTACAGTTGGGGGCTTTTTCATTATAGGTTATTCTGTGTGTGTGTGTGGGTGCACGCGTGCGTGCTTAGTCACTCAGTCATGTCCAACTCTTGGCAACCTTATGGGCTGTAGCTTGCCAGGCTCCTTTGTCTGTGGGATTTTTTTTTATAGGTTGTTATAAGATATTAAATGTAGTTCCTAGTGCTACACAGTGGGTCCTTGTTACCTGTTTTTTCTATAGTAGTTTGTTAATTCCAGGTGTATCGCTCCCCCTGCTTTCCGATTTGGTAAATATCATTTTGCTGTCTGTGTCTGTGAGTCTGTTTCTGTTTTGTAAATAAAGTTTATTTGTACCATATTTTGGATTCCATATCTGAATGATGATATATGATGTTTGTCTTCCTCTGTCTGACTTCACTTAGTACACCGATCTCTAGTTCCATCCATGTTGCTGCAAATGGCATTATTTCATTCTTTTTAAATTGCTGAATAATATTCCACTGTGTACGTATACCATATCTTTATCCATTCGTCTATCAGTGGACATTTAGGTTGCTTCTATGTCTTGGTTATTTTAGATAGTGCTGTGATGAACATTGGGGTACATGCATCTTTTTTAATTAGAGTTTTCTCCAGTTATATAACCAGGAGTAGAATTGCTGAATCACATGGGGCCTCCCTGGTGGCTCAGATGGTTAAGAATCTGTCTGCAGTGTGGGAAACCTGGGTTAGATTCCTGGGTCAGGAAGATCCCCTTGGGAAGGGAATGGCAATCCACTCTAGTATTCCATTATTCCCCAGAATCCAGAATTCTGGAGACTTCCATGGACAGAGGAACCTGGCAGGCTACAGTCCATGGGGTCACAGAGTCATACACTGCTGAGCAACTAACACACACACACAAGCTGTATTTTTAGTTTTTAAAGAACCTCTATGCTGTTCTCCATGGAGAAGGCAGTAGTGACCCACTCCAGTACTCTTGCCTGGCAAATCCCATGGACCGAGGAGCCTGGTGAGCTGCAGCCCATGGGGTCGCTAGGAGTCAGACATGACTGAGCGACTTCACTTTTACTTTTCACTTTCATGCATTGGAGGACATGGCAACCCACCCCAGTGTTCTTGCCTGGAGAATCCCAGGGACAGAGGAGCCTGGTGGGCTGCCGTCTATGGGGTCTCACAGTCGGACACGACTGACGCAAGTTAGCAGCAGCAGCAGCAGCATGCTGTTCTCCATAGTGGCTGTCCCAGGAAAGGGAGGGTTCCCTTTTCTCCACACTCTCTCAAGCGTTTATTATTTATGGACTTTGTAATAATGACCATTCTAACTGGTGTGAAGTGATATCTTATTGTAGTTTTGATTTGCATTTCTCTAATAATTAGTGATGTTGAGCATCTCTTCATGTGCCTGTTGGCCATCTGTATGTCATCTTTGGAAAAATATCCATTTAGGTCTTTTGTCCATTTATTGATAGGGTTGTTGGTTTTTTTTTAATATTGAGCTTTATGAGCAGCTGGTATATTTTGGAAATCGTTAGCAAATGTTGGTCCCATCATTAGCAAATATTTTCTCCTGGTCCATAGGTTGTGTTTTTCATTTTGTTTGTGTTTCCTTTGCTATGCAAAAAGCGTTTAAGTTTAATTAGGTGCCATTTGTTTATTTTTGCTTTTGCTTTCATTTCTCTGGGAGATAGATTGAAAAAAAGATTGCTGCAATTTATTTCAAAGAATGTCCTGCCTATGTTTTGCTCTAGGCATTTTATAGTATCCAGTGTTACATTTAGGCCTTCAGTCCATTTTTCGTTAATTTTTGTTTGTGATATTAGAGAAGGTTCTAATTTCATTCTAACCTTCATTCAAGGTTTAATTTCATTCTTTTATATGTAGCTTCTCGGTTTTCCCAGAACCACTTATTGAAGAGATTGTCTCTTCTCCATTTTGTATTCTTGCCTCCTTTGTCATAGATTAACTGCCTAAAATCGTGCACTTCCTTCTTAAACATGAGCTGTTACGACATGAATCTCCCCTGGCCTAATAGGAACTATTAGCTACTTTATGGTGTCCTCCAGTTGCCTGGAGGTTTTCCACTTCCCTGCCTCATGTGTGTGTCCTGCAGGCCTCAGGTTCATGCCCTCTGACCTTCACCTCTTACTGCAGCATTGAGGCCCCAGCTCCAGCCTTAGGCTCCACTGTGCTAGTTAAGCCAGGACTGTGAAGTGTCCGTAGAGCCTGGCGGGGCCTCAGCCGCCTCCTTCGCGTGGTTCTGCTCGACACTGGGTGCTGCTGCCCGCTGCTGTGGCCTCATCACCACCGGCAAACAGCAGCGCCTCTGGTGCTGGCCACTTGGGCTGCTTCCCTGAGGCCAGGGCAGCTGCCTGCCACCGCTGGACGTGTGCAAGACCCTCCTTAGCTCAGAGATGAGAGGAAATCTGCTCCTACCGTAGCTCTGTGGCCCCCTCTTGTGGCACAGTCACCTTTCCCTGGAGTGATCAGTGTGCCTTGCCTGAGAACAGAGCCCTATCCCGGGGCTCTGGGTCTGCCCTGGGCACAGCTGTGGGAAGCAGTGAGAAGGCTATTTTCTCTTCCTTTCTTCACTGACTATTCTTGTGTCATCTTGTGAGAGGTTTTTTGCTGTTGTTGCTGTCTTCACTTGTAACTGTCTCATAGGCTACTTCATTCCCTTTGCCATAGGGT
Organism: Nanger dama; assembly: GCA_917880005.1. Taxonomy (NCBI): domain Eukaryota; kingdom Metazoa; phylum Chordata; class Mammalia; order Artiodactyla; family Bovidae; genus Nanger; species Nanger dama. Next base: position 18,444,892 of record CAKJTW010000032.1, on the reverse strand, counting down.
TTAAAACAAGCAGTCAGGTTTAGCTGAAGCGCCCAGTGTACAGAGTGGAGTAATGGGAAATTCAGCTGGGACAAGCCAGATCCTCAAAGATCCTGGAAGGTCAGCCAGAGTTTGGACTTGATTCTGCAGGCCGTGGAAAGCAAGTAGATATTTTAGAAAGGGATTGGCAAGGGGCAGAGCAGTTCACTATGAAAATTTGCTTTGTGGCTAAATGTAGAATGAATATATGTGAAGGAAGAACCAAAAGGAAACTCTGAGAGAGCAGAGACCTTGCCTGTCTCCATCACTGCCGACTCTCCAGCAGTAAAACAGCACCCGGAATGTAGCAGATACTCAGGAAATACTGGTTGGTTGCATAGGTGGACGTGGTGAGGGAGGAAGCATATAGGCAGGAAGAAGAAAGTGGAGGAGGGAAGAGGGGGCAGGGGGAGAGGGAGAAAAAAGAGTTGAGGCTTTAATTTTTGGTCTGAATTTGAGGCTGGATCTGAAATAGGCTGTGGCAGTGAGATGGAAGAGTTGCTGTAAGGACTGTCACAAAGGGGAGAGTCCAGATGAGTCGTTGCTTGCCGTGGAGACGTACGAGGAGACCTGAAATGGAGTGGCTTGTGTTTTTGATGTGGCCGCTGCTGTAACTGTGGAACCGTGAGGAGAGGCGGAAGGACGAGGGAACAGCTTGTTCAGAAGCTGAAAATAGTGTGTGTATTACACGTGTGTTTATTGGTATAAATCACTGTGAATGTTTTTAAAGAGAACATCATTCTACTTCCGTGTATCTCTAATGATGGGTGTGTGTATTACTTTCAACTCAGTCAAGAATAAAACATACTAATGATTTTAGAAACTGTTATATTTAAAATTCCTTACAAATATGTCTGGGCTCCCTTGGTGGTTCAAACTGTAAAGAATTTGCCTCCAATGCAGGAGACCAGGGTTTGATCCTGGGAAGAGCCCCTGGAGAAGGGAATGGCAGCCCACTCCAGTATTTGCCTGGAGAATTCCATGGATAGAAGAGCCCGCGGGCTACACAGTCCATGGGGTCACAAAGAGTCGGACATGACTGAGTGACTATCAAAAATACGTCTGACACAATTTCGAGTAAAAACTTGTATCCAGGTTAACAATAAAACATACAAATTTCTTCTGGCTAATTTTCTGACCTGCAAACACTGAATTAAGAAAACTATCCAATGTGAATATTTCCCTGCATTTATTTTCTTAAATGCATTTTGTGAGTGCTAGCACAGTCACAGCTATATCTTCCATTCAGCAAAATGATGACTGACTGAATATAGACACATAACTATTATATTTTACTACCTCTTAGATTTTTATTTCAAGGAGAGGGTGACTTTTCATTTTGATTAGTACTGATAGTTAATGCCAGAATTGGGAGGAAATGGGTTTCTATATAATGCCATTGTGTTGCTGTCTAATTTTAGCAAGTCTGAGGGCTAAGTTAGTGGCATCTCTTTGTTGCTTTGATTTGCACTTCTCTGATTACTAATGTATTTGAACATCTCTTTCTATTCTTATTATATATTTAGGATTTTTTCTGTAAATTGCTACTTTTAATTCTGTGCTTTTCTTTGGGGGTCCTTATTCCTTATTAAGTGATAGATGTTTCTTAGATATGTTGGTGTCTTGTTGGTTTTGTACTTATTAAATGATAGATGTGTCTTAGATATATTGGTGTCTTGCTGGTTTTGTGCTTCTCAAATAACTTCTTTGTCTTTTAGCAGTACCTTCATCCATGATATTGTTCATTGAGCAGAAATTCTTATTCTGTGTAACCAGCTTAAAGAGTTTTCTGCCTGTGGTTTATACTTTATAATTTTATTCATGTTCTCCACCACACTAAGGTCAAAAGATATTCTGATATATTCTGTTTTGTTAATTTTATAGTTTTACCTTTGTAGTAAAGTCTTTAGCTAGAGTAGGACTGAGCAAAAATTTTCTTGAAAGGCCAGATAATAACTGTTTTAAATGATGCAGGCTAGATGGTCTCTGTCACAACTCTCCAGCTCTGCCATTAGGACTTAAAAGCAGCCATCAATTCAGTTCAGTCGCTCAGTTGTGTCTGACTCTTTGTGACCCCATGAATCGCAGCACACCAGGCCTCCCTGTCCATCACCAACTCCCAGAGTTCACTCAAACTCACGTGAATCGAGTCCGTGATGCCATCCAGCCATCTCATCCTCTGTTGTCCCCTTCTCCTGCCCTCAATCCCTCCCAGCATCAGAGTCTTTTCCAATGAGTCAACTGTTCGCATGAGGTGGCCAAAGTACTAAAGTTTCAGCTTTAGCATCATTCCTTCCAAAGAAATCCCCGGGCTGATCTCCTTCAGAATGGACTGGTTGGATCTCCTTGCAGTCCAAGGGACTCTCAAGAGTCTTCTCCAACACCACAGTTCAGAAGCATCGATTCTTTGGCGCTCAGCTTTCTTCACAGTCCAACTGTCACATCCATACATGACCACTGGAAAAACCATAGCCTTGACAAGACAGACCTTTGTTGGCAAAGTAATGTCTCTGCTTTTCAATATGCTATCTAGGTTGGCCTTCCAAGGAGTAAGTGTCTTTTAATTTCATGGCTGCACTCACCATCTGTAGTGATTTCGGAGCCCCCCAAATAAAGTCTGACACTGTTTCCACTGTTTCCCCATCTGTTTCCCATGAAGTGATGAGACCGGATGCCATGATCTTTGTTTTCTGAATGTTGAGCTTTAAGCCAACTTTTTCACTCTCATCAAGAGGCTCTTTAGCTCCTCTTCACTTTCTGCCATAAGGGTGGCGTCATCTGCATATCTGAGGTTATTGATATTTCTCCCGGCAATCTTGATTCCAGCTTGTGTTTCTTCCAGCCCAGTGTTTATTATGATGTACTCTGCATATCAGTTAAATAAGCAGGGTGACAGTATACAACCTTGACATACTCCTTTTCCTATTTGGAACCAGTCTGTTGTTCCGTGTCCAGTTCTAACTGTTGCTTCCTGACCTGCATACAGATTTCTCAAGAGGCAGGTCAGGTGGTCTGGTATTCCCATCTCTCTCAGAATTTTCCAAAGTTTATTGTGATCCACACAGTCAAAGGCTTTGGCATAGTCAATAAAGCAGGAATAGATGTTTTTCTGGAACTCTCTTGCTTTTTCCATGATCCAGCAGATGTTGGCAATTTAATCTCTGGTTCCTCTGCCTTTTCTAAAACCAGCTTGGACATCTGGAAATTCACGGTTCACGTATTGCTGAAGCCTGGCTTGGAGAATTTTGAGCATTCCTTTGGTAGCATGTGAGATGAGTGCAATTGTCATAGATACCAGTAAATGAATGGGCATGGTTTCTTCCAATATTTATTTGCAAAGGTAGATGTTAAACATTCAGGTCATAATCTGCCTTCTGGTCTAGAGTTTGTCTTCATTTTTGGAATTAGGTAGGATTTCAGGTGTTTGGTTTTTTTTTTTTCCTTCCACACAGAGTAAGTCAATTTTTACCACATCCTAAAAAATCCGTCCATTGATCCATCTTTTGTTGTATACTATGTTCTCAGGGTACATGGATCTGTCTCTGAACTCTGTTTTGATATTTTTAGTCTTTTTAGCTGTTGTTTCAGCAAGGCCTCATTTTTTATCTCTCCTGTTTTGTACTCTTTCTTAATATCTGGTAGAGCTGGTCCCTCATTTTCTTCTTTATCAAAGTTCACATAACTATTTGTGGACCTTTATTCTTTCATATAAATTTTAGAATATATCTACTGAATTCCTCAAAAGTATAACTGTGATTTTTGTGGGGATTTAATACAAGGTAAGAGGTTGATTTGGAAAGAATTGACATATTAAATTATTCCATGCAAGAACATATAATGTGTCTCCATTTGTTTAGGTCATTTTCTGGTTCTTTTATTAGAGTTTAAAAGTTTTTTTTTCTCCCAATAGGAGAGTTACACATTTTGATTAAGTTAATTCCTAAACCCTTATTATGTTATGGTTATTGTACATGGTATGTTGTTTAGTTTTATTAGTATAAAGAATTGCTGTTTTTTAAGTAAAGTTTATGAAAGATTAATAACAAAGCAAAAATGAATTTTCTTGATAATAAGGCAAATACATTGCTGCCTGAGCTCTAAAAAAAATAGTTAAGACAGAGAAATGAAATGTGGGATAAAATAGAAGAAATAACTACAGGCTTGACAGTAAAGGTAGAACAAAGAATTATAAAAAATAGCAGTTTTATATACAACTCAGTTCAGTTCAGTTCAGTCCTTCAGTCGTGTCCGACTCTGCGACCTCGTGAATCGCAGCACGCCAGGCCTCCCTGTTCATCACCAACTCTCGGAGTTCACTCAGACTTACGTCCATTGAGTCCGTGATGCCATCCAGCCATCTCATCCTCTGTCGTCCCTTCTCCTCCTGCCCCCAATCCCTCCCAGCGTCAGAGTCTTTTCCAGTGAGTCAACTCTTCACATGAGGTGGCCAAAGTACTGGAGTTTCAGCTTAGCATCATTCCTTCCAAAGAAATCCCAGGGTTGATCTCCTTAAAAACGGACTGATTGGATCTCCTTGCAGTCCAAGGGACTCTCAAGAGTCTTCTCCAACACCACAGTTCAAAAGCATCAATTCTTCAGCGCTCAGCCTTCTTCACAGTCCAACTCTCACATCCATACATGACCACAGGAAAAACCATAGCCTTGACTAGATGGACCTTAGTCAGCAAAGTAATGTCTCTGCTTTTGAATATACTATCTAGGTTGGTCATAACTTTTCTTCCAAGGAGTAAGCATCTTTTAATTTCATGGCTGCAATCACCATCTGCAGTGATTTTGGAGCCCCCAAAATAAAGTCTGACACTGTTTCCACTGTTTCCCCATCTATTTCCCATGAAGTGATGAGACCGGATGCCATGATCTTTGTTTTCTGAATGTCGAGCTTTAAGCCAACTTTTTCATTCCCCTCTTTCACTCTCATCAAGAGGCTCTTTAGCTCCTCTTCACTTTCTGCCATAAGAGTGGTGTCATCTGCATATCTGAGGTTATTGATATTTCTCCCGGCAATCTTGATTCCAGCTTGTGTTTCTTCCAGCCCAGCCTTTCTCATGATGTACTCTGCATAGAAGTTAAATAAGCAGGGTGACAATATACAGCCTTGACGTACTCCTTTTCCTATTTGGAACCAGTCTGTTGTTCCATGTTCAGGTCTAACTGTTGCTTCCTGATCTGCATACAGATTTCTCAAGAGGCAGGTCAGGTGGTCTGGTATTCCCATCTCTCTCAGAATTTTCCACAGTTTATTGTGATCCACACAGTCAAAGGCTTTGGCATAGAATAAAGCAGAAATAGATGTTTTTCTGGAACTCTCTTGCTTTTTCCATGATCCAGCGGATGTTGGCAATTTGATCTCTGGTTCCTCTGCCTTTTCTAAAACCAGCTTGAACATCAGGTAGTTCACGGTTCACGTATTGCTGAAGCCTGGCTTGGAGAATTTTGAGTATTACTTTACTAGCATGTGAGATGAGTGCAATTGTGTGGTAGTTTGAGCATTCTTTGGCATTGCCTTTCTTTGGGATTGGAACGAAAACTGACCTTTTCCGGTCCTGTGGCCACTGCTGAGTTTTCCAAATTTGCTGGCATATATTCCTAAATATAAACTGTCAAAATTGGCATAAGAAGAAATAGGAAATATGAGTAATACAATAAATATTGGTAAACAGTTGAAATATTGAATATCTCTCCTCCCTGAAAGAAGTCCAGTCTCAAATGAGGTTTACAGATGAGTTCTACCAGATTTTCCGGGAGCAGTTCCTATTTATTCAGATTACTGCAGAAAATGGAAAGGTTAAAAGCTGTGCACAGCATGTTTGCTGAATCAGTGTAATCTTGCTAAACAAGATGCAGACTACAGAAAAATGGAAAAGATAGAGTCATTTGCTTTGGGAATATTATCCCACCAACCAGGACCTACTGCACAGCATGTGGATGTTATGTGGCAGCCTGGATGGGAGGGGAGTTTGGGGAAGAATGGATGCATGTATATGTATTGCTCACTGTTCACCTGAAACAACCCCCACATTGCTAATCCCCTCCGCTCCAACACAAAATAGACATTTAAAGTTTGGGAAAAAAATGTTATCCTGGAGATGCGTAGATAGTTCAGCGTCAGAAATGACTGTCTATATGCCAGTGCAGCTTTGTGTATGGACATTACAAGTTGAATTTCAAATGATTTTCATGTATCATGAAATAATACTCTTCTTTTGATTTTTAAAACCATTTAAAAATTTCAGCAGAATTGTTTTCTCCACTTCATCTTTGCTATGCCAGTCTTCTTTAGCTCCCTAACGCTTTGGAGAATCTTTACTTATTTCTAGCTGACACCTTCTGCTATTGTTCACAGTGGCCATTCCAAACATGTTTCATTTATTTCATGTACCCTATTACACTTCTACCCTCTTCATTGTTGCATATTTTTCACCAAGAAAATAAGGATCACAATATTTGTACTTTTTCAGCTGGCTATTGTTCAGCAAAATATACCTTAACAAGAATGAAAACTAAAGCACAAGTTGGGGTAAGACATTTGTTAGCTTATATAAATGTCAATAGATTAATATCCAAACTATGTTTTTAAAAACCCTATGAATCAAACAAGAAAGTGACAGTCCAGTAGAAAAATGCACAAAAGATTTGTCAAGCATTTCATAAAAGTAGGAACCCTAATGGTCAGATTTTAATGACGTGAGGAAAAGCTCTGTGACATTAAATATCAGGGGAACACAAATTAATTGCAGAGATAACATCTCTTACCCAGATTGACCAAAAAAAAAAAGTGTTTTTAAAGATATCAGCTGCTCTTGAAGATATGGAGTAACTGGAATATAAATTGGTTCAAATACTTTGGAAACGAGCTGGCATTATCTAGTAAAGTTGAAAGTGCCATTAACAGGCATACCCACATGTTGTAGGGAAACTCAGTTTAGTATGTGTGCTGGGGGTCATGTTACAAGGATGTTCACAGAAGCACGGTTTGTCATTGTTAAGAATTAGAAACAGTGTCATCCACATTAGAATGGACAAATAGGTTGTGGTATATCCATACTAAGAATGCTGCACAACAGTGGAAATGTATGAATTACAGCTCTATATTATACAACAGCCTGGATAATTTCCTGACATATGTGCTGTGTTTAGTCACTCAGTTGTGTCCAACTCTTTGCGACCCTATGGACTGTGGCCCACCAGGCTACAGGCTCTGTCCATGGGATTCTCCAGGCAAGAATACTGGAGTGAGTTGCCATGCCCTCTTCCAGGGGATCTTCCCAACCCAGGGACTGAACCTAGCTCTCCCACATTGCAGGTGGATTCATTACCTTCTGAGCCACAAAGAGCCAAAAATTCCAAAATACTTACAGTATCAACTTATATAAAATTTGCTTATTTAAAAAATTAAATAATATTCTGAGGATATAGGCAGGTGGTAATGCTGAAGAAAAGCAAAGGAATGATGAAAACCAAACTTGGGAGGAAATGGGGAGTGACAGGGCAGTCCATGGGAACCTCACATAAAACAGTAATGTTCCTGTGTCCATTTGGATGATGGTACTTGGGCATCTGTTGGTTTTAACTTTATAATCTACATATATTTTGTAAATACTGCTTCCTGCCTGCTCAGTATTTAATAGCAGTGTTTCTAAAATCATTTAATAGGCACACAAAATTGGCTTCTTTCCCATCTTTTTGCTGAAGAGTTCCACTGGAGCAGTCTTCTCTGGCCACGCCTCCGGGTTGTGCAATGATACGGTGCAGTGGGAACTTCTGTGAAGTGCTTCTTTTAGAGGGAAGCTGTAACTTGCACATTCCTGATTATCCACAAGGAGGAAGATGGCAGTTCATTTTATTTTCTGTATAACACTACAGTGTCTCCCTTGACTTTGGAAACTGGAGTTTTACACTGGGTTTTCTACCCTTAACATCATAGGCTTGAAGATCTTACCCTCTGTTTCTGGAAAGAGTATAAAGAAAAGTGGATTATTTATGGTTGTGTAAGCTTTCCCTTGAACAGTACAACCTTCCAAGGGAAATTCATTTTATTTATTTGTTTGTTTTTAGCATCTAGTTTTTTAATCCATCTGAAATTTACTTTGGGGAGTGGTGTGAAATAGGGATCTAAATGTATTTCTTCCAAATGGCTATCAGTTGTTCCATACAACATTCATCTTATATGCTAGCAAAGAAATGCTCAAAATTTTCCAAGCCAGACTTCAATAGTATGTGAACCATGAACTTCCAGATGTTCAAGCTGGATTTAGAAACAGCAGAGGAACCAGAGATCAAATTGCCAACATCTGCTGGATCATCAGAAAAGCAAGAGAGTTCCAGAAAAACATCTACTTTTGATTTATTGACTATGCCAAAGCCTTTTGACTGTGGATCACAACAAACTGTGGAAAATTCTTAAAGAGATGGGAATACCAGACCACTTGACCTGCCTCTTGAGAATCTAGACAGCATATTAAAATGGAGAGATATTACTTTAACAACAAAGGTCCATCTAGTCAAAGCTATGGTTTTTCCAGTGGTCATGTATGGATGTGAGAGTTGGACTGTGAAGAAAGCTGAGCGCCGAAGAATTGATGCTTTTGAACTGTGTTGTTGGAGCAGACTCTTGAGAGTCCCTTGGACTGCAAGGAGATCCAACCAGTCCATCCTAAAGGAAATCATTCCTGAATATTCATTGGAAGGACTGATGCTGAAGCTGAAACTCCAATCCTTTGGCTACTTGATGTGAAGAACTGACTCATTGGGAAAGCCCCTGATGCTGGGAAAGATTGAAGGCAGGAGGAGAAGGGGGAAGACAGAGGATGAGATGGTTGGATGGCATCACTGATTCGATGGACATGAGTTTGGGTAAGCTCTGGGAGTTGCTGATGGACATGGAGGCCTGGCATGCTGCGGTTCATGGGGTCACAAAGAGTCTTGGACAGGACTGAGTGACTGAACTGAACTGAACTTATTGAATGATGCATCACTGATTGGAAATTCATTTATCATGTACTACTGAGACAACTACTAATCAAAAGTTGGAGTACATAGTAGGACCAGACACCATTCTAAATACTTTCCAAATATTATCTCTTACTCTTCAAACCCACACATTTTACATTTGAGGGAATAAGGCACAGAGAGGTTAGCTGATCGCTCATTGTCACACAGCTACTACTAAGTGAGCTCGGATTTTAACCCACAAGTCTAACTCCAAAATCCATGTTCCTAACCTTACATAAGCATGAGTTGTTGGAATTAACATACTTGGTACTTCCCAGGCAGCCTGAGCTGATGTTTTTCACCTCTTAGATCATTTTTGAATTTTTTTTTCTTTTTAGTTGCTCAGTCTCTTTGTGACCCCATGGACTATAGCCCGCCAGGCTCCTCTTGCTTCTCCAGGCAAAAATACTGGAATGGGTTACCATTCCCTCCTCCAGGGGAGCTTCCCAACCCAAGGATCGAATCCAGGTCTCCTGTGTTGCAGGCGGATTCTTTACCATCTCAGCCACCAGGGGAATTTAGTGCTGGAGAAATGGAGGCCAAACTGTGGTTTTTAAAATTGAAGATAGTAATGGAAGTCTAGGGAAAACCCAAAGTAAAAACAGTATTTCTCAGGTTTAACATCTTTTCTGATAACAGAGAAGCCTAAGATATTTAAATTTTTTTCAGGGTGTTATCCAGTTCTGAAATTTGAGGGTAGGGCTGGCTTCCCTGGTGGGCCAGCGGTTAAGACTCCCACTCCCATTGCAGGGGCTCGAGTTTGATCCCTGGCTGGGGAGCTGAATTCCTGCACATGCTGCATTGTGCAGCCAAAAAATGTCAAGGATGTGGCTGATGATACTAGTGAAGTTTCTACTTGATTGCGTAAATGTTGGTGCTCCAAGGAGCTTTATTTAATATTGATGTAATTATCAGTTACTGAATTTCTATTCTATTTTTTCACTTGGTGTAAATGTAAAATGATAGAATGATTTGGAGATTTATAGCCAGACTAATCTGGATTGAAATTCCAGCTCTGTACTGAACTGTATTTTCTTGAACTAGTAACTGAAGCTCTCTGAACCTCTCTTTTTTTCACCTTTAAATTAAGTAATAATACTCAGGAGTGGTATGATATTTAAGATGATATTTGTAAATTTTCTGACAAGTTACATATATACTATAAATATACATTTTAATTTCTTTCTTTAAAATATGCATATGAAAGCTCTTGGTTTAAATTAATAATTTGCTTTTCCTATTTGTATCTTCTATAGAGGAGAATAATTATTTGGAAAATTTAGATGAACTATGGAATTAATTCTTAGCTCATTTTTGTGAGTAGATTTCTATCTCAAATGACTGTAATTCAAGTGTCTTCAAATAACATTTCTGTTCTTCTTTCCTTTTGATTGACCATTCTAGGAATATATAGACAGTTTTCTCTAGACAAAAGTTTTAAGGCCTTTTCAACCTGTTAAATGTCGTAACCGTAGTTTAAATGTTTCCTCCTTTTATGATTTCTGAGTGTACTTTTAAAGTCAGACTCTAAGATCCCATTATATATATATATATATATATATATATATATATATAAAGCAATAAGATAAAAGTGTTGAACCAGAGCCTCAGGGCGCTAAGGTGCCTGAGATTTCTCTCATTCTCAGAAGTGCCTGATATCTAAAAAATTTTCCTGCAACAGATGTCAGGTTCATCTTCTACTTTTATTAGATGTCAAAATACTAGTCTCCAGATAACTTTACAGTTTTATTCAAATACTTAAACCATTTTATACAGTAGATTGTAAAGTACATTATTCAAAATTCTGATATTTATGACATTTAAGAATTCATTTTACTGAAAGAAAAATTTCTTTAATATCAACTTTCTTGAATAATTTAGAAATTATATTAAATTGTGTGGTTTTTCTATTTTATTATTTATAATTATCGATATATTGTGTCATATGTTTTTAAAAGTACTGATGGGATCTGGCCGAGTCAACACCCAGCTGCGAGATTACAGTAATGAATGATTCATTTTTTTAATGAACATACCTTGTGTCAAGTAAGCAGTGTATACCATAAATACGTATTTTGCAGTCAAATTGAAAATCCTGTTATTCGGTTTTGTGGGTGACTGTGGTATGGTAGGGTGTAACTTGTAACCAGTCACAGGGAAACTCTTTCGTGCTGCTGCTGAGTCGCTTCAGTCGCCTCCGACTCTGTGCGACCCCGTGGGCTGCAGCCCCAGGCTCCCCCGCCCCTGGGGCTCTGCAGGCCGGGACGCTGGAGGGTTGCCATTTCCCTCTCCAGTGCATGAGGGTGAAAAGGGAAAGGGAAGCCGCTCAGTCGCCCCGGCTTTTCGCGACCCCGTGGGCTGCAGCCCCCAGGCTCCCCCGCCCCTGGGGCTCTGCAGGCAAGAGTGCGCGAGTGGGTGCCCCTGCCTTCCCCGAGCTCCTCCCGGGAAGCGGAGACGAGCGTGCCCGGCGCCTCGCTGCGGGGCCCGTGCCCGGGGGTGCCCCGCTGCCCCGGCGGCCGGGCGCGGGCCCGGGGGTGACCTGCCTCTCCTCTCTCGCCAGGTGCAGCCGTGGCCGGCATCTACCGCGTGGCCGGGAAGAACATGGCCCCCTTGGAAGCCCTGGTGTGGGGCGCGGGGCAGACGGTCCTGACGCTCATCATCTCCTTCTCGAGGATCCTCGCCACACTCTGAGGCTTCTGTGAGAATGTCTTTACTTCACAAGAGGAAACAGAAGAGCAGATTCCTGGAAAGCGGCGTCGTTAGCGAGGGGGCGTGAGATCGCGCACGGACGTGGGAGGGGCAGGTCGCAGCGCGGGGCCTCGGGCCGTGGGGGAAGGTCGCCCTCCGGTGTCCAATGCTTGCACTACCGCACCGCACCTTACGTGCCTCCGTCCCGGCGAGGCGCCCCGCCGCGTGAAGCTGCAAGAAAAAGCACCTTTAGCTGCCAATCAGGTTAACACTGGTGTGGAATCATCATTCTTAACAGTGTTGTGTTAAGTTACAGGGACGTTCTGAAGAATTGATACATGTGCCAAACTCTTCTCTTTTTTTAACATTGATCATGTGAAATTTGCAAGTGTAGCTGTAGATGAGTGCTGTGAACATATTTGACATGAATTCAGGTGATGTAGTGAGAAATTTTGTTTTGTAATGCTAAATCCCGTATGAGTGCTGAGTATCAAATCATTTGTGAGACAAATTACCTGATTTTTAATGTTGAACGTTTCTGGGATTTAGGGCTTTCATATAAACTAGGTATTTATTGTTACTTACTTTACATGGAAAATAATACCGAGTGGACAACTGCTAGGCTCCTCTGAGGATTCAGAGTAGATCGATGGGCGCAGCCTTCTCACTCACTCAACACTCTTTAATAGTTTCCCTCATACGTAAACATTCTGTTGCTATGAATTTAAAAACTTTTTGGGTCACACATATTGATTGTAGTTTGTGTGTCATGAAAATTTAATTTGAAAATTTTCTTATAGATTTTGTAAGAAAAGTCTGAAATGCACATCCTATTCCTGATCCTTCTGAAGAAAGTTTCTGCCATGTATCTCATGGAGAAAACATCTTTACAACTAGTATCTCAGTGGGATTATGTTACTTGTTGCATATATCTTGATTTTTGACAAAGCGTAAGCAGTCTTTCATCCTGGAGTACCAAATACATATAAAGAGTGGCCTAAATTAGGCTGTGAAAACAAGAAGCCTCACTTGTAAGGAACAAGTTAAGAAACAAGTCACATAGGAAGAATAGTAAATGATCTTATTTTGGCTGTGTGGTAGCATCATAATTTCTCTAAGTAAAAATTGGGGAATATAGTACATAATTTTAAAATTTGGCAGTTACTCTCAGCATATCAGTGCAGTGTTGAACATATATTTAAGTGATTCATTTCAGTTTTTCAACTCTTGTTTTATTCTGTTATTTAAATTTACTAGCATCTACAATGACATTTATTAGAATGAAAAAGTTATTAGTATAGAACATTTTAAGAGGTTTTGGCAATATGTGATTGTATTTAAGAGTATAAGAAGTAAGGGAAGCATAGAAACTGGTTGAACTTGTCTCCTATTGAGACTTTCTTTGAATACTAGATATAATTATACATTGTTGTTTAGTTGCTGTTCATGTCTGACTCTTTGCAACCCCATAGACTGCAGCCTCTCTCAGGCTCCTCTGTCCATGGGATCCTCCAGGCAAGAATACTGGAGTGGGTAGCCACTTCCTTCTCCAGGGGCTCTTCCTGACCCAGGGACTGAACCCGTATCTCCTACATTGGCAGGCAGATTCTTTACCACTGTGCCACCAGAGAAGCCCATGATTATATATATGTTAATTCAAAAGAAGAGCCAACTGCAGGAAATATGAAGTTATGGACAATCCAAAAGATAATCTCCATACTCTGGCCTCACTCTTTTATAATCTGTCTTGGTAACAAGTAAGCTTCTACTAGGTCCCATTCAAATGTCAGACTTTCGTTGCCCACGACACCTTTTCTCTACCAAGAAGCAGAATATACCAACAACTCAATGATGTGTTGGGGGCATTCTTCCAGTATGAAGCCAGTTTGGGGTAGGGCAGTTTTAATAACACTGTGGTTTGGAACTCTGTTTCAAAAGAAGCCAAGAAGCAACTATGCATTCTTAGAGATCTTTAAAGAAAATCTTAAAATGGATTATTTTTATTATGTTCAGCCTGAAATTAGTTTCACATGTTCTTTATATTCCTGATGTTTTCTTAAATTTAGCTCTAACTCTCCCAAGTCAACTTGACTTTTCCTTTTCTGTTAGGTTTGAATCGCTTTCTTCCTTTACTTTGGTTATTCTGTCAGTAATTTAAAGTGTTCATATTCTGGAGGAGAAATTATCAATAATGTATTGAAATTGAGATTCCACAGAAATATTTATTTTTAACACATGATTAGTTTATGTTTCAGAAAGTTATCATGGTTAAGGTAACTGGGGCACATGGTTCAGAATCTGAAATTAGCCAGAAAATAACTGGGACACGGTAGATGTATGGCTGCATGGACCAAAGAGATTGAAACTCCTGTCTGTGCTCTCGGGTGGAAGTGCAGGAAGGCGGTCAGTTTGTAGGGTGCCCTGCGGTCATCTCATTGCCAGCTCGCTTTATGTTGCGGGCTGTGCGTGTGTGCGCCTGCGCCTGCGCTTCTAACCCTGGGGGAGCTTTGGTTTCTGCCATTGTGTTTAGTTACTTTCATCGGGATTTTGTGCGACTGTTGCTCTCCTGATGTTGTGGAATGCAGCTGATAGTGTGAATGGATGAAATGTTTTAATAGCTGTTGCTGAGATTTTTTTTTAAAGGCCAATGGTTTTCTTATAGAGGCAAAGAAAACATTTAATGATATATATCTACACATATATATGTTATTACACACACACATATATATGTAAAGCTGCTGTATATGAATAGAGTCTAATTGGAAAGCTTTTGTTCAGTGAACACTTTGATGTAATGGAGAATTTAATGTATTTGCTCAGTTAAATGATCTTTTAAACAGATTTGAGGAAGTTTGCGATTTTTGAATTGGGGGAAATTTTTCTTGCTTTCTTAGTGCTAGATATCCTTGTTTGTGATATAACAAAAGCCCATATTGATATATTTGGGTTATTCTTAAAATTTGTGTGTGATTTAGCAGTAAACTTTTTTGTGTGTGTGGTAAATGCAAGAGGGAAGGGGGCTGAGAGCCTCAGCAGTTTATACATCTTTATCTTAAGAAATGCTAAGAAAATATGGCTGACAGTGAAATCAGTTCCTCGAGAAAGAGACTCCTGTGTGCCCGAACTAATCATTAATTACTTAACACACTGGCTAGAAATGTCTGTAGATCAGAGTTAGGGGCCTCATCTGAGCTACAAGTGATGCTTAAAACCTTTAAATGAAGGTGCCAGCAATCCCCCTGGACAATTCCACTGGTTGTCTAGAATAACGTGAGTCCTAAATTTTGTCCATATCCTGTGTTTACACAAGTTAGTTACTCTTACGGTAGATGCTCGTGTTTACCAAACAGGTTTACAGTTCGTAACCCAGTGTGCTTTCTTGGTATTTGCGGCATGTGTTTCCACCATCCTCCCAAAATGTGAACATTTTGTTTGTACTTTGAGTGAGAAATAAAGAAATGAGCTACCCTGTATATCCTATTTGTGGTATAAGGAACAAGAACAAGTTTAAAAAAATGTTCTTGGAAAACATCTTTGGAGAACCTGTAATAAAGATCGGGAGAATGGAGCTGCCAAGTCAGTGTGCCCAGGCTGGCTCTTAATACCAACTAATTCAATTTTGTAAGCATTTTTGGTGGATCTAATATATACACAGTGCTGAGCCTAGTATTTTTCTGTAGTAAGCACAAGGATGCCCCCAAATGGGATCCCTGCGCTTGAGTCCACCAAGAGCTACTGAGATGATTTAAATCCTAAAACAGTTGGGAGAACATCCTGCTTCTAGTTGAGAGTTTAAGGCCTTTCCCCCGAGCCTGCCGCCTCCCCCAGTTCTGACTTTTCTCATTCACCAAATGGAATTTTAGAAACTGAGATCCCACTGCTGTGGCATAGCAACGAGAACACTGGAATCCACACCAGTGACACAGATTTGAATCCAGGACCTCTCACTTGTTGACCTTTTGTTTATGGTGGAAATATATAGTTTGCCCTCCATATCTGTGGTTCCACATTCAGGGATTCAGCCGACCTTAGATAGAAATATATGGAAAGAAAATCCAGAAAGCTCCAAAAAACAAAATGCCCCGCACAGGCAACAGTTCACAGAACAATTTCATAGTGTTTACACAGCATTTACATCATGTAAGGTAGTATAAGTAATTAAGAGATGACTTGAAGTATATGGGAGAGTATGTGTGGGTTAAATGCAAGTACTGCACCATTTTCCATAAGGACCTTGAGCGTCCTCAAAGTTGGTACCCACAGGGGTCCTGTAGATGCTAAGAAAATACTCAGTATTTAATAGGAAACGGTCAATAGATAGTCATTTAAATTTTTACATTAAACTTTGCAATACCAAGTAAATACATTGTTTTGTAAGATTCATCTATTGTCTTTCATTTCTACATTTCCCCTACATGTATTTAAGATAGAAACTTAAAAAAAATTCTCTTCTGTTGCTTTCTTTACCTACTTTCAACCTTTTTTTTTTTAAATCAGCAGATATTTTTCCAAGAGTGCTTCTGGGGGCTGGTGGTGATAGAAATGGCCAGGGCAAGCAGGAATCAGTATCAGGCTGTGTATTACTAGTTACAGCAGGAAAAGTGAGAAGTGGCCAGGACTTAGCCCTTATTTTCTCCGGCCTGCGTAATATCCATTGAATCTCCACTGCATGCAGCTTACTCTGCCCATTTTAGGGGTGGGGAGGTTACCCCCCGCCCCCACATCCACCTCTCTCCTGCCACCCCAGCCTATGGAAGAACAGAACTGGAGCAAAGGTGGTTAAGCCCTACTTGTTGTTTGTTTTTAACTTAAAAGGTAATACTTTTATTTTAAATTTATGTCCATCTTATAATTCAAGAAATAATAAGATATTGAGGACTTTCTGAAATATTCCCAAGCCACTTGACTCTTGTAAGAAACGTTCCTCTCTGAAAGTCTTAGAATTCTTCAAAGAGTCGCTATTTGTTTTTAAGATGTGAAGAATGTAGAAAGTTACTGAAAAAATTCTAGTGACCTAGATTGCAGAGAAGTTTGGCAACGCTTGGGTAACTGGGCAAATGGTTTCAAGGCTGAGGATCTCAGTGGTTGAAACTGACTAGCAATTTCCCTTTTCCTGTCCTTTTTATAACATTGTAGAGGAAGACTCTACAGCATAAAAAGGACATTAATTGATTAAAAAATGATAAAAATTTTCAAACATGTCCTATTTATAGCAGGGGGAAGTTTAAAGATGGGAAGAAAGGTCGGAAGGGTAATGCACAAAAACAGACACATTTGGCGAAACACCCTGCATTACGTGAGCACAGGTTCCCCTTCTGTTAAGACTGCAGATGACACCCTGTGAGTATGTTTACTGCATGTTTGCAAAATGTGTTTCTTTATATGTGAGAGTAAACGCACTTGAAATCATTCTGCAGTTTTCTGTGTGTGGTGGTCGGTTTGCCCCACTCACTCAAAGATCTTTGTTCAGTGTAGGCAACACAATGTTTTTGAGGAGGTTGCTGAAGCTGTTGTCTAAAAATTTATTTATGAATTTGTTTAGAGAAAGTAGCACTTAATATATACAGTATTTTCCGTAAATGTGGAGATAAACCGGTTAATACATTATTAGATTATTGGCAGCACCCAAATTTCTCAGTGTGCTGAGCTGTAACCATCGCCTCCCCTGAGCACAGGGGCCTTGTTTTCATGTTCTTTACATTCATTGCACGTATGTCGAGGTTTCATAATAACCCTGTCTTGATTTTTGAGAACTAATTTAGCAGTTTTTTTTTTTTTAATTCCTCCCTCTTCTATACAAATGTCATATGGGATAGTTTAAACATATATACAGCTTGTTGATAGAATCAGAAGAACTGGTTTAGAAGAGAATGTTAATATTCTCAACACCTTACAGTTATGCAGCTGTAATCTTGCTGAAAATTAAATACTATAAGCAAGTCAAGAGAGCATGGACCTCCTACATGTTTTCTTTTTTTTTTTTTTTTTTTTAGGATTGTGTCCTGTACCAATATATATCTCCGCTCAGTGGTGACGTGACTGTCCTCTTTTGGGGACTGCATTTAAGTGTGTAACTGAAACTGGGAAGCAGTGTAACATAAATGCGTAGGAAGAGGAGCTATAGCGTATGATCACCATAACTGTGACACACTTTCTTCTGAACATACTGCATATTGGCAGTTTCTAAAGATCATCACTTTTTTATAGCCCTGTATAAATGAATGGTAACTTGATAGTACTAATGGTGGTGAGAAGTTTGCTTTGTCTTTAACATGTTTATACATCATCACTAAGTATCTGTGGGTAGGGACATTTTAAAGTTTTCTCCATAGAAGGCAAAAGAGAGGCACCTGTTTGACTTATAATCAAAAATTATTTACTTTCAATACTGGATGAGTTGATAGTCTGATTGTTGACACTTTCTTAGTATTTGTGACATCACATGCACTTACAGTGGGGAATTTTAAAAGTTCTGGCTCTCTCCCAAACACACGCATACACATACATGAGCTGTGCATAGTTAGATGAACAGTACGCAATTCCGCAGTATTTTTCATTCTAGTCCTTTAATTAACTAGGTTAAAATTCACAGGACTCTACCATGAGGTATTAACTCCTGACTCTAGGCATTCTAGAACAAGGGGATCAACTGTATCTCAATCAGCTAAGATGTTCTTATTTACATAGCAAAAATATAGTTTGCCTGATAGGTATTACAAACTCACTTACAAACTGTGTTAACACTCAGACCACTGATGAATCATTTAGTAAACCACAGTGCAGTTTTTAAAAGCTAAATGATGCCTTAGTGCCTTGGAAGTTAAGATACTTTCGCAAAGTGAATTTAGCAGAATTCAGGATTGGTATGCCTGTTGCTGGGAATTCAGAGCTGAGGAAGGATGTAATTGAATTAACTCCTTGTGGTTTAGTAAAAGTCAGTTATTTCATCCTTGACAGATGACAACTGCTTTCATTACATTATCATGATGTGTGGTGTGTGTTTGTTTGTTTTCCTCTTTCCAAGTAAGTTTGAAATGGGAGAAAATGTAGTCAAGACAGTTAAATGTGGAACGTTAGAACTTGGTTTTGTTGTGAACTAGAGATTCTAGCGTGAACAGTGTCAGCTTCGTATTGTAGTTCAAGGGCAGACACTTCATGTCACTTTTAGGAATATGTTTACCATCAGGGACTTTTGTTTTTTACTCTAGAAATACTTAATGTACTGTGAAACTTAAAGACAGGAAGAAGAGGCCTCGGAGGGGTAATGCACAGAACAAAGGGGTATGTGAGGAAGTAACCTGCATTATGTGAACTCAGTTTTCCCCCTTCTGTTAGGACTGTAATCTACACTGTATGAGTACGTGTACTGCATGTTTACATAATACCGTTTAATTTTGAAGGGTTATTTAAAAAGTATGTTTATTTATAATACCTAACAAGCTGTAAATATTGTATACTATTGATTTTTAATTTTATATAAGCAATTTTTATTTCCAACTCATGTACAAATTTCATGGTGTATATAGTACACTTTCCCGGAGAACACAAACTTTGCGGTGAATTTTAATTGTAGTGAGCATCAAGTTTAGTGTGGTAAGCATAGAAATGTTGATCTTTATTTTTAAATTATTTTCCACCACTCATTTTCTTCAAAGGGCAGCAATAAATATATGCAAGTTATTTTTGATCTACAGAACGTTGGTCTGCAAAGACAAGGTCTAGGTTCAAATTCATTGCTTTAAAGAAAAGATGCACAAGTAATGTCACATGCTGTCTAATCTCAGGACCATTCCTGAGGCCCGTATGTGTCTCTCCTCTTTGTAATATACAGGGTGAACTCTTTACTGATACACACAGAACAACTGTTAAAAGCGAGTCCAGCACTTAAATGTCATTACACAGAATTTATTGGGTTAAAATTTGTAATATACAGTATTTTAATAAAGTTTCTGTATTCAATTTCATGCACTTATATATGAATAAACCTGTCTTTAAAAGCTTTATGGGGTGCGTGTGACTCTTTATGACGTAACATTTTCAACTCATTCCTTGCAGACTCAGACCTGACACAAGGCTAAGCGTCTCCTCTTACCCTGTGGCCAGGTTTCCTGTGCCTGTTTTACACTGGATTTGGAAGACAGCACTGACAAGTTCATCACATGTAAGAGACGAACCCGGCCTACGGCACAGTGTCACGGGGAACGGTGCCGGGCCACAGGAGCACCTGCTTCCAAGAATCACTGTTTTAAAGAGCCCGTTGTCACTTTTGTTAATAAATGACTACCCTTTACTGAGCACTTAGTCTGTTAGACACCTCATAGGCATTCTTTAACACTTATGTAGCCTTTCAGGCTAAGGGGATTACTAAGAATTCTGAAGGTAATCCTTCACTTTATGAGTGACTCATTTGAGGTTCAGAGAGGGTGAGCAGCTTCTCAAGGTCACAGAGCTAATAATGCTGAGGTGGGGTTTTCTTACTTTATTACCTATATTTTCCCCCACTGTGCTGTGCTGGTTTCTGCAAAGTATCAGGGAGCCCGTAATGAGATCAGTCAGTCCCTCAGTTGTGTCTGACTCTTTGCAGCCCCTTAGACTATACAGACCATAGAATTCTCCAGGCCAGAACACTGGAGTGGGTAGCCTTTCCCTGCTCCAGGGGATCTTCCCAACGCAGGGGTCAAACCAGGGTCTCCTGCATTGCAGGCAGATTCTTTACCAACTGAGCTACCAGGGAAGCCCTGTAATGGGATAAGACAAAGACCAGATGGCATTACGGGATTTGAAAAATCACCCTCGGGATTTGTATTGCCAAGTCTAGGCATATTTTGATTTTTCGTTAGAGATTCCCAAAGGATGGTACTAGTTACCCAATTGCTGCTGCTAAGTCGCTTCAGTCGTATCTGACTCTGTGCGACCCAATAGACAGCAGCCCACCAGGCTCCCCTGTCCCTGGGACTCTCCAGGCAAGAACGCTGGAGTGGTTGCCATTTCCTTCTCCAATGCAGAAAAGTGAAAGGTGAAAGTGAAGTCGCTCAGTCTTGTCCGACTTTTCGAGAACCCGTGGACTGCAGCCTACCAGGCTCCTCCATCCATGGGATTTTCCAGGCAAGAGTACTGGAGTGGGGTGTCCTTGCCTTCTCCGACTTACCCAGTTAGGTTCCACTAATCTGCAGCCTAAGAAGAGATTGGGGCCAACAAAGCCTGTCACTGTAATTGTGAACAAATCCTGCTAGTGTGAAAACTTGATTAACTTTAAAAATTGTGCAAAGAAAGTGTAAGTAAACTTTTTTTTCCCCGCATATACTGACTTATTTAATGTATCACTTCATTAAAATGTATTTTCTTATTTCTAGGTAACTTCTTCATTCAACCATAAGATTTATAAAATTATTAAATGTATTTTCCTTCCTGACCATGAGTCTTAAAAAGTCCTTAAAATAAAAATCTTGAGATTAAAATTTTCCCTTTTGATTTTATTCTTTTGAGCTCTTGAAGTAATACTTTTATAGTATTTTTGTAAAAGGAAATCTGTCTTTGGGTATCTTGATAATTCACTGAGTATCGAAAGAAAGCATTGGATTTCATATCTGTTGCCACCCATTTAGAACAAGACCAGAGGGGAAAGTAATCTAGAAGAAAGATCCTGAGTTCTTAGACGGAGCTTGTTTTCTTTCTTCTTTTTAAAAAAGTTTATATTTTTAGCTGTGCCCAGTCCTCGGTGCTGCACACAGGCTTTGCTTTCTCTAGTTGTGATGAGTCGGGGCCACTCTTGCAGAGCGCGGGTCTCTCGCTGCGGCGGCTTCTCTTGTGCAGATGGAGCGTGAGCAGCAGTGGCATCAGGCCTACTCAGTGGCCGTGGCACATGGGCTCAGTAGCCCTGTAGCTTGTGGCACCTTCCCGGGCCAGGGGTCAGCATGTGTTCCCCTCATTGGCAGGCGGGATCTTAGCTACTGGAGCACCAGGGAAGTCCTGAGCTTGTTTTCCAATGGAGAATGAGTTCTTGAGGAGGAGGAATATCTCAGACTTATCAAGTGGACACTTAGGTCATTGTGTTTTAAAGTTGTGTGTATGCTCAGTCACTCAGCCGTGCCCGACTCTGCGACCCCATGGACTGTAGCCCTCCAGGCTCCTTTGTCCATGGGATTTTCCAGGCAGAAATGCTGGACTGGGGTGCCATTTCTCCTCCAGGCGATCGTCCCAACCAAGGACTGAACCTGCGCCTCTTGCATCTCCTGCATTGTCAGACAGATTCTTTACCACTTGAGCCACCTTTAAAGTTGAACATTTACTAATTCCTAAAATAGTACCTAAAGTTTTAGGGTGTAAAGAAAAAGGTAAACAGGACCTACGGCAGATTTGAGGAGTAGAACTGGAGTTTATATCCAGCTTCTAGCAGAATCTTAACAGAATAATCTGTCCCATTTTACTATTCCTGTTTATCTACTTTTAATTTTCTATATTCTTTGTTCTTCGGGCTTCCCTGATGGCTCAAGTGGTAAGGAATCCACCTGTCAATGCAGGAGATGTTGGCTTGATCCCTAGGTCCAGAAGATCCCCTGGAGAAGGAAACAGCAACCCACTCCAGTATTCTTGCCATGGAGAATCCCATGGACAAAGGAGCCTGGCACGATACAGTCCACGAGGCTGCAAAAGAGCCGGACACGACTTAGTAACTAAACAACAATTCATTGTTATCACTTTCCTTTTGGCCAATTTTATGAATATTCTTCAGGCTCAGAGTTCTGGGACTGATCTGTAAAGTGGAAATACATTAGTTGGTTTTCCTGCAAAGAGAGAGTTTTATCACTAGATGGTGTAAGAGTTCTATTTCATTTTATCCTGGCTTTTGGCCATTCTTATCTGTGAACCAGCCCTAATTAAATCTGCCTATACTTCTGGATTCATCTCCATAAGATATATCAATGTATGTTTTTCTGATAAAGATACATGTGAGGAAATGAAATACAAGAAAAACCAAGAGTTTTCAGGTTATCACTAATTTTCCAAAGAAGATTAAGATACAGTGTTCAGGGGTCACTTACAAATTGGAAAACCACATTAACTTTATGATTTTGGCAGGTCAATCTGGACCTTGATTTTTCTATTTTTCATAAATTTGTGCTCCAGCGCATTGCGTAATGGTCTTTAAAAGTCTATACTTTAGTGATTTTTAATTGCAGAGTTGGTCAACCTGTTGGGATGAAAGGAATATACCTGTGTATCACAACCAAGTCTCGTACTGTGAAACTTGGTTTTGAATTCCTGTTCTGCCATTTAGGATTTTAACTTGGCCAGGTTGGTTCACTTCTGTGATCTTGTTACCTCACTAGTGAATGAGGTAATATCTCCTGTTGCAGGGGGCTCTTGGCAAACACCTTGTCCCATGGGCTTCCTCCTCTCATGAATCCTGTGCACAAGGAAGGTTGATGTTCTCCTAGACTTTGCTGTGAGTTTTGATAATAAGCCCAGGTACCTCTGTTCAGAGTTTGTTTCCATACTGTGCACGTTGGGGTTTTAGAAGACTCGTCTCAGGTTTAAACCGTCCCACTGAACTGTCCGCTGCAAAGTTTGCTGAGAGAATTTTTTAGAAACAGACCTCAGTGGGAAACAGCCTGCTTAGGAAACAGTGGATAAACTTGCTCAGCTAGCAAATTCCTTATGTTCTCAAAACCAAATATGTACAAGATAAGGAAGCCAAAGCAGTCAGCATAAAACCCCTGAGAGATGCTCCTGACTTGCCTATCGGCTGCGTGCAGTCATTGACGTGATCCTGCTGCGAGCGGGCTTCTTGGCTTTGCTGTTCTGCAGAGATGGGGTTGGTCTCCAGCTCCAGAATCCGACCTGAAAAGCACAAGTCTCAGGACCCAGCATGGTGTGTAGTGGCCTTGGAGACCTACGTGCACGCCAGGTCATCCAGGAAATCAGGACGGCACTTAAGAGATCAGATAAAGCACCACACAGATTTTCATAAAATGACAGAGCTCCTGTCCCTTTTGCCTTTTTTTTTTTTTTTTGGTGGGAATTAGTATCAATGGGTAGGACTCTAGGATGTCTTATAAGAAGACACTTGTAATGTCTTTGTTGTTGTTGTTTTAAGATTTAAAATGAGCCATTTAAAAAGTCTTTATTGAATTTGTTACAATATTGCTTCTGTTTTACGTCTTTGCTTTGGTTTTTTTGGCCTCGAGGCACTTGGGGTCTTAGCTCCTCGGCCAGGGATCAAACCTGGGTCAGAGACGTAGAGCTGAGAAAACACCAATTTTGAGAGACTTCAGACTGCTGAAGGCCCTGTGTGTGTTGACAGAGTGGGAGGGTATCAGACCTGGGGCTTCTCCCTAGTTCTGACTTGTGCGCAAGAAGCCTCATGTTAGACTTAATCTATGACCATGTCTTCTGTAGTAAACATAAAAATCAGTTAGCTTCTTTTGTCTTCCCTTAAATGCAACTTTCAATGGGACACCATCAGTTTAGGTCTGTTATTCTCGGACATTTTAAAACCTGGCCAGTTTGACACCTTGAACTTGACATTCGCCACGCCTGCTACAGTTCAAGCTTTAGTGCATCTGTAGATGTGTTTGGAGCTTGCCTAAACTGGAGACTTTTTTCCAGGTAAGTGAGAAGAGAGGAACATTTCAAATTGAAAGTATAACTTCTGTTGTACTTTTTAACAAGTATTTGGAGGAGCTATACCAGGCCCTTCTAATAATGCTGGTATTCAGCTTCCAAATCATTTTCACATCTCTCATTTTACTCTCACAGTTCGTTCTTATTTGGGGGAAAGGGAAAAGTGCTTTTTTTTTTTTTTTAAAAAAAAGCCATTTACCTGGTTAATCACAGGTCTTTCAGGAGACCTGGGCAGCTATTTGGACAAATGCCAATACAAGAGCAGACTTGAAGTAGCCATAGCAACTCAGGAGCCTGAAGGGACCCTGGTGGAAACTGACCACTTTCTGGGTAACCCAGGACTGGCTCACTCTCCTGCCACAAGGCTTTGGCTTCAGACTTTTTGAGAAAGGATGCAGAAAGACCCCAGTGTGTTCACACAAGTTCTTCCTGGGGCATTATTAACCTGTTTTCTTCTATCAGAAGTATCCTACTTACATCAGACATCTTCAGTCGTCAGCATATACACCACAAGGTCGACAGACGCTCGTTATCAGCAGAGGTGCCGCCCCCATTTCATCGTTTCCCAAGTTTTCATTTAAGCAGATTATCCCTTTCATTGTTCAAACCTCTTGATCTTCAGAGACCCTTGTGTCACCTCAACTGGCTTATGCCCACCACCAGTGATCTGGACAGGGACAGTCGCCACGTCGAGGCAAAAGGTGAATATTCTGAAACCAAAACAGAGAAAGAGAAGAAAGGGTAGTTCTGGTATCACCGGAACGGGAGGCAGGGTCTGATGTCCGCAGGCGGGGGCCCTGCAGGGTGTCTGCGGTGGGTCTGTTGGCTGAGATGGAAAAAATGAACACTGTGCCGATTAACCTCAGAATCGGGATCAAGTGAAAAAGCACGTCCACCCAAGGCCTCAGAGATCTGTTTGTGGTGGTTGAAAATGTGCTGGGGAAACCGTGAAAAGCTTGAACAGAAATTTAGGTGGCAACAGTGCCCATAAATAAAAGACCAGCTCAACATTCTGGAAGGACAAGAGGCAGAGGTAAGAGACTGACAAGTGACCCTGAAAGAATCTGTTGTTGTTGATGAGCCTTAGGGTTTTGTTGTTAGCTGCTCTGTCGTGTCTGACTCTTTGCGACCCCATGGACCGTAGCCCAGCAGACTCTGTCCATGGGATCTCCCAGGCAAGAATACTGGAGTGGGTTGCATTTCCTTCTCCAGGGGATCTTCCCGACCCAGGGGTCAAACCCACGTATCCTGCCTTACAGGCAGATTATTTGCCACTGAGCCACCAGGGAAGCCCCATTTTGCAAATATCTCTGTATTTTAAAGCATTTCTTTCTCCAATATAAACCTTGTCTTCACTCACCATCTCCAGAAGGGGGCAGACATGGTCAAGAGTCAGAGGGTTTCTTTCCCGCCAGAGTAGATGGAAAATTAAGATGGATCAAGTGGACAAGATTTTTTCCGAAAGAAAGGGCCCCAAAGTTAACAAAATAAGCCCTTCAAGCCCTTCAAGATTCTGTCACTAGAGCTGGGCTTTTTCCATAAACTGAAATGAGGACAATCTGGCTAAAGATAAATTTGTTTCTCTTAAATATGCATGCAGTGTCTTTAATATTGGAACTTATCAAATAACCTGAAAAATATATCAGACCATTTGGTGAGGTTCCAGTTTTATGATGTAGACCTTGAAAAATTTGATGGTTATCTTGGCTGTTACTAATCCAGTCTGGGCTCATCCTTTTGTCTAAAGCTAATAAATAAATATGCTGGCTTTTTGTACGCTGATAAATTTGGTAAAATAAGGCCCACTCTCTTAACAGCTTCCCTGGCTTCTCTCTTTTTTAAGCCACAAGGAAACATGGGTCAGACTAAATGTAAACAGCCTGTGTTAAGTATGTGTTGAATAGCCCTCACCTGAAGGGGCTTTTGAGGAAAAGAATCAGTTAGACAAGTAAGTCTGATCAGACTTACTTCCTATGCCCCCATCTTAGAGATTCACAATTCACACAGTTCAGTTCAGTTGCTCAGTTGTGTCCGACTCTTTGCGACCCATGAATCACAGCACACCAGGCCTCTCTGTTCATTACCATCTCTCGGAGTTCACTCAGACTCACGTCCATCGAGTCCGTGATGCCATCCAGCCATCTCATCATCTGTCGTCCCCTTCTCCTCCTGCCCCCAATCCCTCCCAGCATCAGAGTCTTTTCCAATGAGTCAACTCTTCGCATGAGGTGGCCAAAGTACTGGAGTTTCAGCTTTCGCATCATTCCTTCCAAAGAAATCCCAGGGCTGATCTCCTTGCAGTCCAAGGGACTCTCAAGAGTCTTCTCCAACACCACAGATCAAAAGCATCAATTCTTCGGTGCTCAGCCTTCTTCACAGTCCAACTCTCACATCCATACATGACCACAGGAAAAACCATAGCCTTGACTAGACGGACCTTAGTCGGCAAAGTAATGTCTCTGACACAGACATATTTAAAGACTGAAACGTTTTGAGTCAGGAAACTCTATTTGGCTTTGTTTCATTGCCATGATTTCTCTGAAAAACGTCTATTGCTGAAAGAGAAATCCTGCTGGCTTGACTCTGTGGGCTTCTAGAAAGCATTCCCAAGCATTTTTAGAAGTTCCACCTGGTGTCCCCAGGCAGATCTCTGGCTCAGTTACACTCAGTCTGAAGCAGGGTTTTCGTATCTGAGTTTTAATCTCCAGTGTTGTTCCTCTTGCCTCCAGTGTCTGTTGATGTGAGGTCCCCATCCTTTGCTCGGCCCTGGGACTCTAGAACCTTCCCAGCCCTGTGTTTTCACGTGTGGCAGGTCTCTGCCAGGTTCCTCCTCACTTACATGTCCTTTAGGCATTTCCTGGGCCCAAGCTTCCTGGATAACATTTGCTACGTATGACCCTGGCTTAATGTTGGTCATATTAAGTGGGACCCTTCATAGCAAATCCAAGGTTGCATCTAACAAGTGTCCAGTGAGGGGTGCAGGCTAAATGTCTCAGCATTTCCCCCAAGGAAGAGACCCTGGGGGCTGGGAAAGTCAAGGTTCACAGAATACATAGAGATAGGTCGGACCCTGAAGGATGTTTCTAAAGACAGAACTGGTGCCCACAGTGAAGAGGAAACTGGCGGACATGGCCAGTTCAGGCGGGACAACGAGGGGAAGCCAGGCAGGGACTGGCACGTGTGAGGTGAGTCACGGACAGGTGAGGCTCAAGGGGGAGACCCTGGAAGGCAAGACGAGAAGGGGAACCACAGGCCAGGCATCAGCGCTCTGAGCCAGGCACGTGAACTTGACTTTTCTCCCACAGGCAGAGGAAAACCACTGAGACTGTGTCAGAAGGAAAGGTGCTCTCCTCGGGAAACGAGCTTCGGAAGGCGAGTGGGGAGCCCTGTCGGTGCTTTTATATCACCCACCTGTCCGCCTCCTCGGTGTTGGTGGGAAAGAACAGGGGCTTCTGAGTCGGAATCCTTGATCGGTTCTTATTATGGCCATGTATAAGCCTGAGGATGTGTCTTAATCTCTCAGAGCCTCAGTTCCCTTGTGTATGAAATGATTTAAGAAGCGACCTCAGGGTGTTGTGAGACTTCAACAGGGTGTACTGCGGACTAAGTCCCTTCAGTTGTGTCCGACGCTTTGCGACCCCATGGACTGTAGCCCGCCAGGCTCCCTGGGCATTCTCCAGGCAGGAGCATTGGAGTGGGTTGCCGTGCCCGCCTCCAGGGGGTCTTCCTGACCCAGGGATTGAACCCGTGTCTCTTACATCTCCTGCACAGGCAGGTGAGTTCTTCACCACTAGCACCAGGCTTGCAGACACGCTTCATAAAGTCGTGCACGTGGAGATCATTCTGACCTGCATTTTCTAGCAACACGACAGGCGTGCTCCCCAGTCGGCTGCTTGCGCCTCGAAGGATGCGCGTCCACATGGCCCCTAACTGCCCGTGACAGAGAGAACCTTGCTGCTACTGGTATTTTTCTTTCCTAACCTGAGCTGTTGTGTTATTTTGGTTGCTGTTGAGGCCCCTATCTCTCGTTCTCCCCATTAGCACTCGCATCTGCTGTCAACAGACAGAAGCCGCCACCTGGACTGGCTTTGGGAGCGAGACTTCTTGAAACCCAATCTGCCCAGCTGCCTCCCAAGCAAAGAAGACGGTCAGAGGGAGGTGAAACCCGTTGACCCCAACCCGACAGGTTTGCCTAGAGAAAACTCAAATTCCCTTTGTGGCCTCTCCCTTTCTTCTTTTAAAGCTGGTTAATGGAGGGAAGGAACACCTGATGGAAATTCTCTGTAACACGACCTGGATTCAAGGCACTGCAAATTAGTTCAAGCCAACTCATATGCGTGAGAGTTTATTTTATACCATAAGATACTTAGTGAATAGTTATTACCTGCCAGAGATGTATTTAGACCTTTGATGTATTGTTTTTCTCCTTACTCTATCTCTGCACACTGGGATTTTATCAAGTTAATTTTAATTTCTTCCCATCAGCCCAGGCTCTCTCCTTCTGGACTGAAGGCCTTACCTTCTACTCACGTGGTAGCTCTTTACTCACGTGTCCATTTGGTTCCTTGTATCTGACCCCACAGCTCCCAGTTCGGCCTCTCCCCTCAGGCACAACACCCACCATCTCAACCTGCTCCAGGAGAGGGGAACTTGGACTTGGCTCTCTGGACAAGAGTTGAATAGGCTCCAGGCCTTGGGGAAAAAGCCAGAGGAGAAGGAGGGCAAGCTGGGGGAGGAAGGGCAGGAAAGAGAGAGCTTGATGGATTCCTGGGGGAGCCTTGACCTGATAAGACATCTCTGCAATGACATAGAAGAAAGGGAGGTAAGAGTGTGGGTCTGAGGGTGAGTAGGTGGTATTGATGCAATTCCATGCTACGTTATTATGAAATGATTACACACGCACATTTCCAGTGGAAAACACCCCTCTCCCCTTCCTTTAAGAAGGGTGGACACTGGGACAGGGGAGTTCTGTGCTTGGGTTAGTGACTCTTGCTGTTGGCTTCTTGTGTGGCTCTTCACTGTGCACTTCCTCATCTTATGGGGACACGGGTCATTTTCATTAAGAATATTCCTCGTCAATGTTTGCATTTTTGTATGCCTCAGAAGCCCAGATCTTGCTAAAACATTAAAGCTTATATTTTACCATTTAAAATTTCCTACCATTAATTGCATTTGTAATAATACATCACGTCTTTCAAATCAACCTGATACCAGCAAGACTGTCAGAAGGTCTTCCTGGATTTATAAAGAGTTATTCAGACGCTTTCAGTGCTAGGTGATGAACAAGCTGAAAATAGGTCAGTAAATATTTTATGGAGCTAATAATTTGTTTTTAATGTAAATTGGTGGAAAGGTTGTCACGAATGATATCTGCAGTGAGTAAAACATTTTCCTTTGTTTTATTAAAACATTAACTAGCTGCACTAAGACTTTTGGGATGCCTTATAGCCGTAATTTATGAACTGTAGATTAAATCACAGTGTCACATCAGTGTTACATTTCTTGAATGTGAGAAGATATCTTTGTTCTCAGGCAAACACTGGTATGTTCAGGGGTAAAGAGGAACAATGTTTGTAACTGACTCATATTAATATTAATGTTGGGCTTCCCTGGCGGCTCAGACAGTAAAGAATCCGCCTGTAATGAGGAAGACCTGGGTTCGATCCCTGGGTCGGGAAGATGCCCTGGGGGGGGCATGGCAACAGGTTCCTGAAGAATTTCTTCAGTAATTCTTCCCTGAAGAATCCCACGGACAAAGGAGCCTGGTGGGCTACAGCCCATGGGGTTGCAAAGAGTTGAACACGACTGAGCAACTAAGCACAGCAATATTAACATCATGCATTATATTAATATTTATACATTATATTAATAATTACATATAAAGGGAGAGTGAATGGTAAAGCACATGTGGATCAATGTTAAAATCGGGTTTATCTGGATAAAGACAATATGAGGGTTCTTTGTATTATTTTAACAGCTTTTCTGTAACTCTGAAATTATTTCAAATAAAAGTTTAAAACATATATATATATATGGTCATGTATTAGATACAGTTATCCCCTGGACCCTTGGGGTCTGGCTCCAGAATTCCCATGGATACCAAAATCTGAGAAAGAAGTCCCTCATAGAAAATGGCATGCTTCTGCTCAGTCGTTCAGTTGTGCCAGACTCTGCGGCCCCGTGGACTGTAGCCCTCCAGGCTCCTCTGTGCGTGGGATTTTCCAGGCAAGAGTACTGGAGTGGGTTGCCGTTTCCTTGTCCAGGGGATCTTCCCGGCCCAGGGCTCAAGCTCGGGTCTCCGGCATTGTCAGGCAGGTTCTTTACCACTGAGCTTCCAGGGAAGCCCGTGAAACAGCACAGCGTTTGCATATAACCTACGCACCTCCTTCTGTATAGTTTAAATCATCTCCGGATCGCTCACAATACCTAATACAATGACAGTGCTATGTGAATTGTTGCATATAGTCGTCCATGTGCAGCAAATTCAAGTTTTGCTTTCTGGAACTTCCTGGAATTTGTTTGATCCACTATTGGTTGGATCTTAGGATGCAGAGCCTGAGGACATAGAGAGCCAACTGTATGTATCTGGATGTATAATCTATTCATGTTTTGAATTTAATCTTTAGACTGAGAAGGCTCCAGATGATATTATCATGAAACAAGCTGAGTCAGGTGACTCGTATAGAGTGTATTTGCAAGCCTCACGCTGTGCTGGGAGGCTGCCTCCCCACCAGACATGCCCCAGGAACCCTGAGAGTTCCCTGAGTTTCCTGTTGTGAGCTGACATTTGCTTCCCTGGCTCACTGTGTTCCCTCTTTATCACAGAAAGAGAAGTAACAGGAGCTCTTTCCCAGCAGCTATAAAACGCCAGCTAAGTGGCTTATTTGCAAATTGCCAAATACAACCACGAGGTTATTTCTACACAAAAATCCCTGTGTAAACAAGTCTCCAGGACCTCAGGATTCAAATGAGATGAACCTACGAAAAAATCCTGGGATTGACAGATAAAACTACTGTACATAAGATAGATTTACTGTTTAGCATAGGGCACTGTGTTCAACATCTTGTAATAATGTATAATATTAATTATTATAATTATTATTACACAATTACAGGAATATTATCTGAAAAAAATAGCTGAATCACTATGTTATACATCTGAAACTAACACAATATTATAAATCAACTACACTGCAATTTTTAAAAGTCCTTGGCATCCAGGTGACCAAAAGCATGTGAAAATATGCTCAACATAACTAATCATTAGAGAATTGCAAATCAAAACTGCGGAGAAGCGTCACTTCATACTGCTCAGAATGGACATCATCAAAATGTCTACAAACAATAAATGCTGGAGAGGGTGTGGAGAGAAGAGAGCTGTTCTACACTTTTGGGTGGGAATGTAAATTGGTATGGCCACTGTGAAGGATGGTATGGAGGTTCCTTGAAAAGCCAAGCATAAAACAGCCACATGACCCAGCGGGCCTACTCCTGGGCCTATCTCTGGAAAAAGCCATAATTTGAAAAGATACACGCACCCCTGTCTCACTGCAGCACGATTTACAGCAGCCAGGACATGGAAACGGCCTAAATGTCCACCAGCAGAGGAATGGATGAAGAAGGTGTGGTACATAGATATACAGTGGAATATTAGCTGCAAAAAAGGATGAATGATGCCATTTTTAGCAACATGGATAGACCATGGATAGAGAGTATCATACTAAGAGAAGTAAGTCAAAGAAAGACAAATACCACATGATATTGCTGATACGCAGAACCTAAAAACAAACAAACAAAAAAACTATAACCTTAATACAAAGCAGAAATAAAGTCACAGATAGAGTAAACAAGCTTATGGTTGCCAAGGAGGAAGGGGGAGGAGAATGATAAATTGAGAGATTGGGGTTGATGTTTACATACTACCACACGTAAAGGAAATAACTAATAGGGGCCTGCTGTATACCGCAGGGAGCTCTTCAGTGCGCTGTAACGGCCTACATGGGAAATGAATCTAAAAAGGTGGGGGTATGCGTATATGTATAACTGACTCACTTGGCTGTACAGCAGAGACCGATGCAACACTGGTAAAGCGATGATACTGCAATAACATTTGTTTTAAGTTAAACCAAAACAAATAGAATAAAGAACTCCGAAAGAAGGTCCTTGGACAAGTTAACAGCTTCTAAGTCAGAGTGCTCTGCTCTGCTGAGCTCTGCTGGGAGCTGAGAGTTAAGGTGTGGAGGTTCCCATGCTGCTTCTGTTCCTGGAAAGGGCTGGAACTTCCAGCAAACACCTTCCCCTCTGTCTCAGCCTCTGTGGATTTTTTTTTTTTTGCTTGTAAAGCATTGGGATGTCTGGGATGAACTTCGCCCAATTCTACAAGCCCTGAGGAGAGTATCATGCTCAGAGAAAGCTCCTGACGGGAGGACATGACGTGGAGGGAAATCGTCAAGAAGTCAACAGAACTCATCTTTTACCTTCGCCCTCTCCTGGGCATCCCTGCTTTCTACTCTTTGCTCCTCGCCGCCTAAGTTTCTGAGTCTTCTAAGAATTTCCCATGAAGCCCGCTTTGGGCCTGAAAGATACTCTCAAAGCATCAGGAAAGTTGAAACAAAAAAAGGCAGACTACTTTTCATGTTTAAACTGAAAATTTTTAAATGAAAAACAAACAAACAAACAAAAAAAACACAAAAAACACCACCAAAAGCAAAAACCCTCCTCGCTTAGGAAGTAGTAGCAGGTTCAAAGTGTAACCAGATCTGAGGGGAAGCTGACATCTCGTGTGCAGGGGCTGGGCTTCCCAGGTGGCGCGAGTGGTAAAGAAGCTGCCTGCCAATACAGGGGACAGAAGAGACGCAGGCTTGATCCCTGGGTCGAGAAGATTCCCTGGAGGAGGGCACGGCAACCCACTCCAGTATTCTTGCCTGGAGCATTCCATGGACAGAGGAGCCTGGTGGGCTACAGCCCATGAGGTTGCAAAGAGTCAGACACGACTGAAGCGACTCAGCAGCAGCAGCAGCAGTGTGAGGGTTAGCTGCAGACATGGCCGGGACCCCACCTCCCCTCAGGTTGCCTGGTGAGAGCATCCCAGCCAGGTCCCCCTACCTGCAACCCCTTGTCAATGCTCTCCGTTTGTGAAAGAATGTGTGAATGACAAATTATTCATAATGCTAGGCAAAGAACCTTGGGCTGACTCTACTCATAGGGAAGCATTGCTATAGAATTTGTGTGTGTGTGTGTGTGTGTGTGTGCATGCATGCATGCGTGCGTGCTTAGTTGCTCAGTCATGTCTGACTCTTTGGGACCCCAGCAGGCAGGACCACAGTGGGGACTCAAGTCTATTGTCAGCATTTTTCCAACAGCATCTGTTCACTTCGTGTCTCTGTGTCGCGTTTCGCTAATCCTCACACTATTCCAAATTTTTCCATCGTTATTACGTTCGTCGTAGTGATCTGTGAGCAGTGATCTTTGTTGGCACTACTGCAGTTCACTGAAGGATAGAGGATGCTCAAGAAAGTATTTTTAAAGGTTCGTATGTTGTTTATAGACATAATGCTATTGTACACTTCATAGTAAAAGTTTGTATTACTTTTTTTAAATTACTTTTATATGCACTGGGAAATGAGAAATACCATGGGACTTGCTTTGCTGTGATGGTCTGATACCAAACCCACAGTGTCCCTGAGATATGCCCTTACCTGTTTTCACAAACTGAAAGAAATTTGAAGAGGATTTCCGCTTTTAAGAATAAAGGCAAAAGGCAAAAATAGCATTGATTTATTTTGTGCATCCGTTTACAAGCTGAGTCTCTAGGTCTTGCTCCTTTGCTCCATTTCAGCTTGTGAAAGTTTTCATGAGAACGCTCTGCCTGCAAATTGTGGGGGCCAGCACCTCTCCGAGCTCTCTACCTGGGGCACAGCTGCTGAGCTGTCCACAGCTAGGTGCTCCGTGGCACCCGGAGGCCCCGCCCCAAGGAAAACTCTCATTTCAATTACTCACATACCGCTGCACCCTGCCTTTGCTTTTTAAGTGAAGTGAAAGTCGCTTGGTCTTGTTTGACTGGTTGCGACCCCACAGATTGTAGCCCACCAGGCTCCTCTATCCGTGGAGTTCTCCAGGGCAGAATACTGGAGCAGGTTGCCATTTCCTGCTCCAGGGGATCTTCCTGACCCAGGGATCAAACCCAGGTCTCCCACATTGCGGGCAGATTCTTTGCCGTCTGAGCCATCAGGGAAGCCCAAGGATACTGGAGTGGGTAGCCTATCCCTTCTCCAGCAGGATTGTTTACCAGCTGAGCTACCAGGGAAGTCCTTGCTTTTGTAAAGGGATTTGCTAAAAAGGAATGTGTGCCCTTTGTCTTTAAATGTCAAAGCAATGTTTCACTCTTTAAAAACAAAAGCTTTCTTTTGGTTCTTCTGAACGTTACTGATAAGACCAAAGGGGGTAAAACAGGGAAAGAACAAGGAGAAGAGAAACTTTGGCGCCAGGGCCTGGAAAAGGGCTCTCCGTGGGTGGGTGGAAAATATTCCAGTTGTTTCTCCCAGGCAAAACTTGAGGCAACGAAATCATGCTGAAAAGCTCATGGAAAATCGGAGCAAAATATTTTTAGCTGGTTGACCTTTTAGTAAGAGTAGTATCTCCTTTAAAAGGAAAAATTATCAGAAGAATGTTGTGTTACTAATACTTGGGAGGAGGAGGTGGGAGCATGGGGGATAAGCCAGAGGTAAAAATATCCAAGTTTGCGGTGTGTGCTTTGGGAGCTTGGATGCTCAATGGCTCATCTTTCGGGACTGGTTGGTACTGGAGCTTTGCTCTTGCATCTGGTATAACTGCATCCCTCGCCTGCTGGAATGTATCTGCAGAACCATTTCTCAGAATGTTCCCACACAACCCCACTCTTTCCCCTCTTCCCTCCCTCCCTTCTTCTTCCTTCCTTCCTTGCTCCTTTCTTCCTTCTCATTTTCCTTACTGCAGCCAGGAAAACACAACACCTGGGAGGTGATGAAGCTTCCGGTTAAAAGCAGACTTCAGTCCTGCTGGCCTGAATCTGGTTCTGGACTCTGCCACTTACTCTATGAGTGACCTTGGACAAGTTGCTTAATTTCTCTGGGCCTCAGTTTCCCCATCTGTGTAATGGGAAGAATAGTAGTACCTGTTTCTCAGGGTGGTTGGGATTGTCACGTGAGTGACAAAAATTTGACCCTTGGTTCTGTCTTGTCACAACAAAGATTTGGAGTGATGGTTATTAAAGCCCCCTCGGCGTGTCACCTGAAGTCCTCACTCCGGTCCTCGGACCTTCCTTTGACCTTCCTTCTACTTTCGCGGATTTTTCCCTTCCTTGTCTTTTTAGACAGCGCCAGTTTGGACTCCTGTTTTCTATTCTAACTACCTAACATTCCCCCGTCAAGAGATGGGAGGCCCAGTTCTTTGGGCATAGGGGCATCGAGGTCTTTCTGGCTACTTCCTGCTGAACTGGGATGGCGAGGGGTATTGGGCCTCCCCCTCTTGCTAGACTCAAACCTCAAAGCACATGTACCGTGCTCAGTAGAAGTGAGTTCTCAGGAGAAAGGGAGGTGCCTGTAGTAAGACTGTCTGCCCCGGGGCCGCGAGTGCAGGATAAGCCGGACGGTGAGGATGCCCCGTCCAGACCTCCAATTTTCCCACTTTCTGTTTTCACTCTAGTGCCTCCTGACTTTATTCCGTTGAACCTGGGTGGATTGTTTTGATAGAAGAAACTGAGCTAATCCCATGCTATGTTCTGCAAAATTTGCTGATACTAGGGTTTCTTTTCCCTCAAGATACTCCACTGCTCCCCAAATAACGTCACCTCTGAGTGAAATCACAGCACACGCAGGGCTCTGTTGTGGTACCATTTTGGTCTTGCTGTGCTCTGCCTCCTGTCTGTAAGATTCTCATCTGCATCTCCTCCCCATCACTCTTGAACCCCGAGGGGGTCTTGCTGTCTAAAGTTTTCACCACACTGCCTGTCCACTTCCACCCTCTTCCTTGTTTTCCAAAACACCCTGTCTCAGTGACCTTGCATCTAACGCATCTCCTGCTGCTGCTGCTGCTAAGTTGCTTCAGTCGTGTCCGACTCTGTGCGACCCCATAGATGGCAGCCCCTGGGCTCCCCCAACCCTGGGATTCTCCAGGCAAGAACACTGGAGTGGGTTGCCATTTCCTTCTCCAATGCATGAAAGTGAAAAGTGAAAGTAAAGTCGCTCAGTCGTGTCCGACTCTTAGCGACCCCATGGACTGCAACCCACCAGGCTCCTCCGTCCATTGGATTTTCCAGGCAAGAGTACTGGGGTGGGGTGCCATTGCCTTCCCGACGCATCTCCTGGGACAGCTGAAAGTGACGTGAAAGCGAAAGTCGCCTAGTCATGTCCGACTCTTTGTAACCCCATGGACTATACGGTCCGTGGAATTCTCCAGGCCAGAATACTGGAGTGGATAGCCTTTCCCTTCTCTAGGGGATCTTCCCAACCCAGGGATCGAACTCAGGTCTCCCGCATTGCAGCTGGATTCTTTACCAGCTGGGCCACAAACAGCTGATACTGGCTAATTTTCAGGAGTCAGCCTAAGACTGATGCCATGATGTCTTCCCCTTACTGTGCTTCTCTGCTCACTCTGATTTCAAAGGCTCATTTCCAGCAGTGAAAGAGGCAGCCATTCCCAAGCAGTAAGGACTTTCCAAGGCACCCCCAGTTGTGCCTTCCTGCAGGGATTTCTCTGTTCTTTCTTCCATAAGGCTGCCTCCCAGTATGCCCAGGGTCTCATCTTCCAGGATGCTCATGGCTGGATCAAGGGAACAGGCTGCATCAGTGGACGCTAGACAGATCCCTGTGGAGGGGGCAGAGCGGCCAGCCACTCTTGCAGGCAGTGACCTTGCCTTCCTGGATATCCTCCTGCCCCGACCTCACTGCTTGGCACCATTCTTGGAAGGGATGCCAATTCTACTTTTCTCAGAAAATCTTGCTGAGCTCACTGTCACTTGGACACTCGCGGTCTATGGGAGAGGAGCGTGCCTCCAGGGCTTGGGAGGGGCTATTCTAAGGGCTCTGTGGAGCCTGTCCTCCTGCTGATCAACAGTTTCTCCTACTTTCAGTTCAGTTCAGTCGCTCAGTCGCGTCTGACTCTTTGCGACCCCATGGACTGCAGCAAGCCAGGCCTCCCTGTCCATCACCAACTCCCGAAGTTTATTCAAACTCATGTCCATCGAGTCGGTGATGCCATCCAGCCATCTCATCCTCTGTCGTCCCCTTTTCCTCCTGCCTTCAATCTTTCCCAGCATCAGGCTCTTTTCAAATGGGTCGGTTCTTCGCATCAGGTGGCCAAAGTATTGGAGTTTCAGCTTCAGCATCAGTCCCTCCAATGAATATTCAGGACTGATCTCCTTTAGAATAGACTGGTTGGATCTCCTTGCAGTCCAAGGGGTTCTCAAGAGTCTTCCCCAACACCACAATTAACCAGACGGAATTCCAAACCGTT
Organism: Nanger dama; assembly: GCA_917880005.1. Lineage (NCBI taxonomy): Eukaryota > Metazoa > Chordata > Mammalia > Artiodactyla > Bovidae > Nanger > Nanger dama. Next base: position 18,407,059 of record CAKJTW010000032.1, on the reverse strand, counting down.
TACACTCCTTTCACCGCCCCCTCTGAGCCTCCCACCTGACCCCCTGGCTCAGGGAGCTGCCATGGCTTATCCGAGGAGGACTTCCACTTTGCTCCCCTGGCAGCTGCCCTCACCTGCCCTTCCCTCCTTCATGCCTTCCTCTTCGTCTCCGAGACAAATGCTTTGTCCTAGGAACCCCACCCTGGACCCCAGTAAAGGCAGAAGCCCGGGTCTGTGTTCTCTCTCCCTCCTTCGCTTTGGCCACCAGGACTTGTGAGTTATGTATCTTGGTTTCTCTGAGTTCCCGGATGGTTGTCGCAGAGGTGGGGACAATCTGCGATCATGACGAGAACCGTGAGGACTGGTCCAGTCTCCAGGTAGCTTCAGTGGGGGACTGTCCGTGGGGGCTCCCTGCAGGAGCAGGCCCTAGGGGAGCACCCCTAGACGTTCCTGGTTGACAGGCTGAGACCAACCCCAAAGAGCAGCCCTGAGCGGGAGAGACCGTAATCCCTGGAGACAGCAATGATGCCAGGGTGACTTCCGGTCCCTGGGAACACGGGGAAGAGAGGGGCAGGAGGTGGGAGTGGAGAGGACGGCGGGCCGAGCTCCGGGGCTTCGGCGCTTGACTCAGTTTCTTTTGTGGGTTCAAGGCAGGAGAGCCCCGGCATCTTTCACAACTACGCTTCCTGGACTGTGCCTTGCCTTTTGAAATATCATCATGTATCTATGTCAAAGGCTCGGTGAAAAAATGTTGCTTTAGTCGCTAAGTTGTGGCTGACTCTTCTGGACCATGTGGGTGTGGACTGCAGCCCGCCAGGCTCCTCTGTCCATGGGATTCTCCAGGCAAGAATACTGGAGTGGGTTGCCATTTCCTTCTCCAGAGGATCTTCCCTTCCCAGGGATCGAACCCACGTCTTCTGCATGTTCTGCCTTGGCAGGTGGATTCTTTACCACTGAGCCACCCAGGAAGCCCTCTGTGGAAGATTGCAGCAGCTCAAAACCCCATTCTTCCTCAAAGCCCAAAGCAATTTTCATCAGCTTCCACAAGTTTCCTTTTAAAAATCATCTGCTAAGCACCTGTATTTCAGGAACTTGGAATGGGTAGTGTAACCATCAATACAAGGGAATCATGGTAAGCCAGGCAGGACTTTCAGATCCCCATCAGCCACCACCTCTAATATCCCCGCGGGCCAGGACCTTCCAGAGTCTCATTTGGAGCCTTCCACTCAAGAATCCACTCCCATTCTTGGCTTGGCTGCCCGCGGGCGGGTACAGGAGGCCTGGGAAAGGAAGAAAATCCTGATTGAGGCATCACGAGCCTGTTTCCCCTAACACTCGAGTGTGGGCACTCCCAGGCACCGTTTGTTCTCATACAAAGGAAAAAATAGGTGTGTTGTGAGCTCCCTGTGTGCCTGCTTGGTTACCTGATGTTGGGATGGTTTGTTTTCTGGGATGTCTAGCGCCATCCGTGTTCCTTTCTGGGGCGAGTGCTTTGTAAAGACATAAACAGCCCAGCAGGCTGCATGGAATCAATGCATAGCTGACTCTTCTTTCTTCGGAACTACATTCCTGCAGAGATAAATACACAGAAAGACAGACAGATTGTAACAGGAGAAGGGAAGCCGTGTCAGCATGACGGCTCCAGAGAAAACAAAAGGGCTACCTTGTGCAGGGGATGAAAATAGAACGTAATGCTATTGGGACTAGGGGAACAGCGGAGGCCTCCTGGGGCATCATTTGCAAAGAGATCCTGAGCCTTCCTGGAAAACAAACTGGGCGGAATGAGTGTGAGACTGAAACTTAGGAATCCATGTGAGTGATGCCAACGGCTAGAGGGGCGAGAAGCCACCGCTTTGGAGGTTTTGCTCTGAGCAAGGCATCCTGGCCTCGGGCAAAGGGCTTACTGGGACACTGCCCTGACTGAGGACGGTGTATCTGGGCCAGTGGGAGGGTGGGGTAGACCTTTGACCCAAGCCCTGCTCAAAGTTCAAACAGAAAGATGGCAGAGCTGCTGCAGCCTGGCTGTTTCTAAAACAAGACTGTTGTGGTTTAGTTGCTAAGTCGTGTCCAGCTCTTTTGCAACCCCATGCGCTGTAGCCCACCAGGCTCCTCTGCCCATGGGATCTCCCAGGAAAGGATACTGGAGTGGGTTGCCATTTTCCTTCTCCAGGGGATATTCCCCACCCTAGAAATGGAACCTGCATCTCCTATGTTAGCTGGCAGATTCTTTACCACTGAGCTGCGAGGGAGGGCCATCTAAAACAGGATATGGTGTGTTAATTTTACATTTATGACTCTTTTTAAAAAGCAGATGCTCTCCCCACCCCCTTCAGTGTTTGGCAAGCTTGCTATAACCCCGTGAACCAAGGCAGGCTGTCCCCAGCTCTTATCTTGGGCAGGATCTCCATTCCTGTGCAGATCAAGCAGTAGCTATGAGAACCTGCTGAAGAAAGGGCAGGGCTCAGTTTAGACAGCATTTCAATGGGCAGTTAACCCTGGAGTTAACGACTGCACCCGTGGTCAGCTTCCTCCCCCTGGCAGGCACGTCCACCAACCCTCCTTCAATTCCAGTACATCTTGTTTACTGGCTAGTTTAAGAACCAGTTGGCCACTTGCCCTGTCAAAACAGAGGCAGCCCCTGAACTGCACTGAGAACCATCCTCTGTGAGTGCAGCCAGCTGGGTCAAAAAAAAAAAAAAAAAGAGGGAAAGGAAGTGGGCTTTTAAGAAACCCCGGTCTTCTGGTTAAAGTAAGAATTACGGTCTTACTTTAGGTAAGTAGGTCTGCAGGAGGGTCTTTGTGTAGCAGCTAAAATTTAAAAACATTCAGCCCCCTAAATCAGAGTCCCATGCTCAGAGCCTCAGTGGCCGGGGTTGAATGACCAGATCAAAACGGTTTAAGTTGTAAACATTGGGTCGTCTACCTGAGTCCACTTAATGATGGCTTTCACGGTGGAAAGTGCCCCCAACAGGAACTGCTTCATTCCGCGTTTGCCTTGAAAGCCACGAGTGACCCTTCCAAATTCAAAGTGAAAGTTGCTCAGTCGTGTCTGACTCTTTGCGACCCCATGGACCATACATTCCATGGGATTCTCCAGGCCACAATACTGCACTGGGTAGCCATTCTCTTCTCCAGGGTATCTTCCCAACCTAGGAATTGAACCCAGGTCTCCTGCGTTGCAGGAGGATTCTCTACCAACTGCGTTATCAGGGATTCCAAGCTATCTCTGCCCATAAATAAGTTGGTACTGACTTTTGTGGTGGGGATGGTGATCTATGATTTAATTAAGAATGATCCTCATTCTTTACGAGATTGCTGTCTTAAAGACATGAAGTGTATAGCATGCTCCGCTCTGCTCAGAAATGCCAAAAGAGGCCCTTATATGCCTCTTTGTGACGCTAAATGATACCCCATCTTCAACATCACAGAGGTACCTCTTATCTAGAGAACCCAAGGGTAGTTTAAGGATCTCATTGTGTGTGTTCAGTTGCTCCAGTCGTGTCCGACTCTTTGTGATGCTATGGACTGTAGCCCTCCAAAGCTCCTTTGTTCATGGGATTTCCCAGGCAAGAATACTGGAGTGGGCTGCCAATTCCTTCTCCAGGGGGTCTTCCTGACCCAGGCATCAAATCTGCACCTCTCCTGTCTCCTACATTGGGAGGCGGGGCTCTATCCCACTAGCGCCACCAGAGGGCGAACCTAGATAATGCAGAGACTAGATAATGCGATTGCATCGGTTATGGGCTGGGCAGGTGGGCAGCATGGATGGAATTAAGGTCTCAGCCCCAGAGACACCCTGTTTTACTCCTCATGGACCCAGTCTTATGACTGAGTTCCAGCACTGAGCCCCTTGTCTCCTTTAAGACCTCCACCCCCATACCACAGTCTACGGAAGGAGCTGAAAAATGCATCGTGTTGATTTCAGGAATAACCTGAATGATGCCAGGAAAAGGCTTGCTGAAAGCTCTGCGGGATTGATGTGCATCTGGTAGAAACCAGAGCAAGTGAGCGGAGCAAAGCCAGCCGCCCCTGGCTCTTTCCCCAGAGCGCTCAGCTTCACCCTCTTCCGTCTCTCTTGGATCCACGTCTGGAGTCCTTTTCACACCAGTCGTGTTACCGGCATCATCAGGAGGTTTGATGTGGTGTGAGTTCCTGCCACCAGGATGGACTGAGAAATTCATGGAATCTCAGAAAAAGAGAGCAGGGGAGGCTTATGAGGGTCTTTCTGCGAAGCCTGAGTCCTACAGGCACAAGTAGGCGCTGTGGGAACTGGCCCCTCCAGATGACTGGCTTCAAAGCTACGTGAGAGTGGAGCCCCACAGGCTTTCTGGGGGCTGATTTCTGTGTTTCCTTCCGGGAGGAGGGGGGGCTCCCAGCTTCTTCCTCTGGGCCTATTAAAATCTATCCCATTTGTTCCACTCCCACCCCCAATGCCTCTTTTGTCGAATCTTAATCGTGTGCCGGTCAATGAGTTGGTCATCCATCCTTCAGAAAGTACCTCCCACCCCAACACCTACCCAGCCTTCCATTTAGATTCAGTGACCAGAAGTGTTCGTTGATGCTTTTGAATCGGGGGAAAGGAGGCAGAAGTAGTCATTCATTCATTCAAAAATTAATTTTGAGGGTCTTAGTTATGCCAATCGCTGTTCTGTGATTGGGATACATAAAGGAACAACAACAAAAATTGTCGTTTTGAAAGCTTACATTATAAAGGTGGGAGGGGCGTACCGAAGACAGATGGTGAGCAATAAGCAATAAATCACACGGTGCATTCGGAGTTATAAACACTGTAGAGAAAATAGAGCAGGTGAAGGGACATCTGGTGTGCAGGTGGAGCGGGGAAGGGACGACGCTAGCAAAATTTCCAAGTGAACTTTCCTGAATAAGGAAAATGACAAACGAGTGTTTCTATTCCTTCCTGTGAAGAATAAATACCTGCCAATAAACAAATATTGGAATGATGATGTATGTACCATTGTCTGAAGCATCGCAGTTTATTTTCTACAAATATTTTTATTTATCTATAAAATAATCATTGGGAAAATGCGAGAACAGTGTTGGATTTCATTTTCTTGGGCTTCAAAATCAATGTGAACGGTGACTATAGCCATGAAAGTAAAAGACACTTGCTCCTTGGAAGAATAGCAATGAACCTAGATAGCGAATTAAAAAGCAGAGACATCACTTTGCCAACAAAGGTCCGTCTAGTCAAAGCTATGGTTTTTCCAGTAGTCATGTATGGATGTGAGGGCTGGACCAAAAAGAAGGCTGAGAGCTGAAGAATTGATGCTTTCGAACTGTGTTGCTGGAGAAGACTCTTGAGAGTCCCTTGGACAGCAAAGAGATCAAACCAGCCCATCCTAAAGAAAATCAACCCTGAATATTCAGTGGAAGGACTGTTGTTGAAGCTCCAATACCTTAGTTACCTGCTGCAAAGAGATGACTCATTAGAAAAGACCTTGATGATGGGGAAAATTGAGGGCAAGAGGAGAAAGGGATGACAGAGAACGAGATGGTTGGATGGCATCATTGACCCAATGGACATGAGTTTGAGCAAGCTCAGGGAGATAGTGAAGGACAGGGAAGCCTGGAGTGCTGCAGGCCATGGGGTCACAAAGAGTCAGACACAACTTAGTGACTGAACAACTGCAATAGAACAATATTCAGGATATTATTTTATAATTATATACACCTATGATGTATACATGTGTAATCAAGTGTATAATTTAATTGAAAATATATATATCAGAGGAGTTTTGCTAACTCTTTCAAGTCAGATGGATATACAGGAAATTTCTAGTTCCCCAAATAGTCATTTGGTTTCCTCAGGAAGAACTTTCTGAACTGACCCATTTATATCTCGTGGTGACATGATCCACATAAGCATCTCCCTGCCTTTGACCCCCGCCCCCGTCCTCCTGATGAGGCTAAAAAGGCTTCGTGCAGGCTGGTGGGAGGCGGAGTGGTTCTGAGCTCCGGGGCTGGCCTGGGGCGAGACCCACACGCTCCGAGAGGAGGGGCCACACCAGCGAGCTCGGCCACCCGCCTTTTCTCTCCCACTTCATTCCTGCCCCGAAGCTCAAGGCAGGACCCCAGTTGCCGGCCTATCTGAAAGCTCTCATGCACAAATAAGCAAATAGAGGAAAAGGAATGTGCAGCCATTGTTTGAGGATTTTCTGGAATTCGGAGCATTGTGATTTTCGCTGTTTAGAAAAGACTTCGGTTGGCTGTTTATCAGGGGGTTGCAGGCTGTTGAATAACTTCCTGGGGGAGGCCCACATTCTTGGTGCCCTCGGCGTCTCTTGCCCTGCAAGGCTCACTCGGGCGTCTTCCCTCCATCCTGTCTGAGAGTGACCTTCTTTTCTCCGTTGACGAAGCTCCGAGTCCTCATTGAAATGACCTCCTGCACAGGAAGGCCCGGCGCTGGCGCCTGGCAAGAGAAAACAGCCCTGGTTTCTAGGAAGTCAGATGCACACTCCCTGCAAGTCACGTTCAGAAAAGGCGAAATGTTGATGTTCTTCCATGGGCCTGAGACGGAAAAACCAGCAGACGTGCCAGGAACGTGCAGAGTGGAGTGAAGGCAGGCCCAGGGAGCACAGCTGGAAGCCCGGGCACTCCGCAGGGTCGCAGCGGCCTTAGTGACCACGCCGCGCGGGACGTGGGTGCTGAGACGCGGCCAAGGGCGTGTTCGTCCTCGTCTGCACGCGTGTCGTGTGCTAAGTCACTTCAGTCGCGTCCGACTGTGCGACCCTATGGACCGTAGCCCTCCAGGCTCCTCTGTCCATGGGATTTCCCAGCAAGGATACTGGAGTGGGTTGCCATTTCCTCCACCAGGGGGTCTTTCCCACTCAGGGATCGAACTTGAGTTTCTTCTGTCTCCTGCATTGGCAGCCCCCTGGGAAAGCCCCATTCGTGTCTGCCCTCAGGCTTCAGACTCAGTCTATAGAAAGCCTGTGAAACCTTCAGCGTTTAAGAGAAAAATAAGCATGGAATTTATCTTAATGTCTAGAATGAATTTTGTTCTTACCAAATATATTCTAAAGCTGTGGGGCTTTTTCACTTTTTAAGTGGCACCAGTCAGAGCAGGGGAACCCCAAAGAAAGCGATGTGTCCTTTAAATTCTTTCTAGGCCTTCAGTGAGACCTGCTTGTACTTGATAAAGAAATTTGAGGAGCTTCCTCACTCTGGTAGGATGATACCATTTTAGAAATAAGACCCTCATAAGGTCCCAGGTGGTGTTCTTAGTAAAGAACCTGCCTGCCAAGGCAAGAGACCTTAAGAGTCTTGAGTTCAATCCCTAGGTTGGGAAGATCCCCTGGAGGAGGCCATGGCAACCTACTGCATATTCTTGCCTGGAGAATCCTATGGACAGGGGAGCCTGGTGGGCTACAGTCTGTAGGGTCGCAGAGTCAGACACAACTGAAGCCTTAGCATGCACACACACCCACACAGTGGGCTTCCCTGGTGACTCAGCACTAGAGAGTCCACCTGCAGTACAGGAGACACGGGCTCCGCCCTGCCGGTCGGGAAAATCCCTGGAGAAGGGAATGGCAACCCTCTCCAGTATTCTTGCCTGGAGAATCCTATGGACAGTGGAGCCTGGTGGGCTACAGTCCATGGGGTCGCAGAAGAGTTGGGCATGACTTAGCAGCTAAACAAGGACACAGACAACACCAGGGAGTTGTGTCCTTACTAAAGTCCTGGTTATAGGAAAAAGCCCACTGGGGGCTTAAAGGAACCCATTTTTCACTCCAAGGGCTTGCAGGTAGAAATCCTGCAGGAGCCCCTCAGCCTCAGAATGGAGAGTCCCAGAACAAAGCCCGCTTTGGTCTTTTGTTTGGTTAGCGGGTGTACCCTATCTCCTTCCACTGCGGTGCTTGCATTGTTTCAGTGCCAGCAATAAGAAAAAAGGCCACCAAGTGCTCTGGCTGGCTTTGGCATGTGCCGCTCAGGGTGGGAAATTCCCTCGGATTCTGGCTGGCCACCTAGTATTTACTTTTTTTCATAAGCGTGTCAATTTCAAAATACCAGAGGCTCTCCGTAAAGAATCATCACAAAGAACTGGACATTCTGGTGTTTGGAACAAACATTCCAGCTTGCTGGCATCACTGGCCTTACTGTAATATCAGTGATAACAGCAGTGACCACACTGCAGGGTAAGATCCCTGCTGACTTCCCAGGGAAAGCCTTTCCATTTATGGTAAAAGCCAGTAAAGAAATGGGGGCTGATGTTTAAACTCAGTTCTACTGGTGGTGGCACTTCCTAGGTGTTGCAGTGATGAGATCAGTGGGCATCAATCAACTGCCTCCAGCCTCAGAGGCCCTGGGCCCTTGACCACTCCTTATTGATCCTGTTCTGGAATCCAGTCTTGGCCCAAGGATCCTGGGCGTTCCTTGGTCCTAACTTTGGGAAGCTTCTGACTTGCTAGTTTGCTCTGTGTTCTGATCCCTAAATCAGATCGCCTGGCTTGCTGCCTTGTCTGGCAGCGGTCTGGCCCCAGCTACCCACAGCTGGTCCATGGACCAGCAAGCAGCAGCAGCAGCATCTTTGAGGGCTGGTTTGAAACGCTGAATCTCAACCCCACCCTGGAAGGACTGAATGAGACCTGCCCTTTAATAAGACCCCGGGGTGATTCATTAGCACATTCCAGGTTGAGAAGCTCTGTGCTAGAATTCCTGAAATAGAGCCACCCTGTCCTGTACATCCAGGAGATAGACCCGCCATTCACTGCGAGAGTCAAGGACAGTTTTGTTCTAAGAAGAGTGGACCCAATTCAGGAAACTCAGGGGGCACTATCAGAACTTGACCCATTTTCTGCTCTGTGATGTTACCACCTTTTCAATCAAAAGGAAATGTTATTTTCTATTGAAAGAAATGTATTTGGGAAAAAAGCCCAAATGAAACAAAAGAAAGGGAAAACACCCTTCATATCACCCCATTTACCATGAACAAATAAATGGAAGTTTCCCTACAGCTTTTCTAATCCCACCCATGAAAGTACACACTGGTAACCAATTCTACTTACATCCTACCCAAGATATTCCTGTGCATATATGTTTGCGGTTTGCCCCCTGTCAGCTCAGCAAGGAGGGAAACTCCCATGATGGGCAAGTGCCTTTCTTTGGCTGGAATCGTGGAGATGCAAAGGGCTTCCCTAGTGGGAAGCATCCGCCTGCAATGCAGAAGGTGCACAGAGGGTGGAAATTTGATCCCTGGATCAAATATGCTTGTAAAGAAATAAAATGAAAAGCATTCCATCCTTATGCATATAGGTTTGAAAAAAAAAATGAAAGTGAAGTTGCCTAGTCGTGTCGGCTCTTTGCTACCCCATGGACTGTGCTTCCCAGGCTCCTCCATCTATGGGATTTTCCAGGCACGATTACTGGAGTGGGTTGCCATTTCCTTCTCCAGGGGATCTTCCCAACCCAGGGATCAAACCCTGGTCTCCTGCATTGCAGGCAGACTCTTTACCATCTGGGACCCAAGGGGGGCGTATAGATTGACATAGATATAAAATGAAAATCATTCTCAGTGATTACTTTTCCATATGCTTTCTGAGATAGCACAATGAAAACATGTTGGAGCCCACGGAAAGGCCTTCCATTTAAAGTAGCAGCTCTGTGTGGAAAGCAAGTTGCTGAAAGAGAAGACAGCAGGGGGCCTTCGGTGAAGTAGGACAACCCAAACCAAATGGGAGTCCAGGGTGGCAGCCAGATGGCCAGCAACACTCTGCTTTCCTTTCGGATTTCTTCAAGTCTCCTTGCCAACCCCAAAGAATACATAAGACACTCTCCAATGACCCGTGTTCTTCTGGAGTTTACAAATATGGCTCGAAGTCTGTGGATGGGGCCAGGAGACCCAGGAACACTCCCTATGAGGTTGTGAAAGAGCTCCAGGACTCCTTCGAGAAGGGGATTGTTTCCTAACAAATAGTTTCCAATTGTTTTACAACATCCGTAACATGTTCTAAGCTGGAGCTTTCATTCTTTCTTGGAGGACGAGGCCAAAATCCAGTTGAGGTCATCAATTTCCAATTCTTCTCTAACATTTGTTTGGAAAATCCTTCACTTAGCTTCCTTCATCCACTTAAAATGCCATTGCCCTGAATCTTTCTAAAATTAAAAGAAGTACATATATGCATACACCACCTGAGTTGAACAATCCTGATTGTTTATAGCATTTTTACACACTACCTCTCCACCTACTTGCTTTCATCCTTTTATAGTCCCTGATTTAAGTTTTATTTGTGTTCTTGAAAGGTTCAGGCCCCCTTGGTGACCAGTGCTTTCCTGCACAGGGCTTCTCTTGTGGCTCAGAGAGTGAAGAATCTGCCTGCAGTTCAGGAGACCGGGTTTGATCCCTAGGTCAGGAAGATCCCTTGCAGAAGGCAGTAATTACCCACTCCAGTATTCTTGCCTGGAAAATCCCATGGACAGAGGAGCCTGGCATGGCAGGCTTACAGTTCATAGGATCACAAAGAGCCAGACACAACTGAGTAACACTTGCGCTTTCATTTTCCTGCTCTGAAGAAATTTCATCTGAGGAAGGGACACAGTCATATGCCAAGGAGACTGCATCTTTTCTTCTTAGTGTAGAGGTTAGGAGAGACAGGATTGCTCCCCTTCTAGGACTCATGATCCATGTCTCTTTGTGTATATTGGTTTCTTGTTGCCTGTATAACAAATTAACACCAATGTAGTGATGTAGAGCAGCAATTTGTCATCTTATGGTTCTGGAAATCAGAAGTCCAAACTCGTCTCCTTTAGACTGACGCCCAAGTGTTAGCAGGGCCGGTTCCTCCTGGACATCCCGGGAGGGTCCTTCCCTTGCCCCTTTCAGCTTCTCGAAGTTGTCAGCACTCCCCTGGCTCACAGCTGAATCTCTCTGACCTTCGCTTCCATCATCACATCTCCTCTGATTCTGACCCTCCTGTCTCTCCCCAGTAAGAGCCCTGGTGATTACAGCCTTAACTTCATCACATCTGCAGAACCCCGTTGCCTTGGGTAAGGTCGCACAGTCATAGCTCTGGGGATTAAGACGAGGACATCTTTAGGGGACTTTATTCTGTCTGCCACAGCCTGAAAGACAAAACTACTGAGATCGTGACCTTTCAGTGTGTTCAACCAGCTGAGGTGGGATTTTATGTATTGCCTATGGTTTGAGCTGCTTGGAATCAACTCTCTTAATTCCCCCAGATGTCTCAGAGATGGAAAGGCAGAGCCATACTTTTGACAGACCTTTGTTGTGGTTGTTTAGTCGCTAAGTCGTGTCCAGCTCTTTGCGACCCCATGATGGACTGTAGCCCACCAAGCTGTTCTGTCCATGGCCTTCTCCCGGCGAGAATACTGGAGTGGGTTGCCGTTTCCTCCTCCAGGGCATCATCCCCACCCCAGGATTGAACCCGCGTCTCCTGGACTGCAGGGGCTTTCTTTATCACTGAGCCTCCAGGGAAGCTTAATTGTACAAGTGTTATGGTCTATTAGCACAGCTTCCATTTTATGCTGGTGTTCAGGAACCTCTACTTCTTAGTAGGGATGCTGTTCCCACATGTGGTTTTTAATAACTAGAGTTACATTCCCCGAAGAAAGTATATTTATAGATTTCCCAGAAACTCTCTGCTGTTGGTAAACTTGGTCTAACCTAGGGCTTCAACACATCAGCAGAATGAATCCAGGCACCATTAGGGAGGTCAGTGTTTGTCTTGCTTTCTGGTATATCTCTGATTACTTCCACCCCCACTTAATTGGCCAACAGCCTGTTGTGTCTGCTTAACTTTGTTCAAAACAGAAACTATTTGAGTGTTCTGATAGCTGTAATTCAAGACCTTGTTATATAGAATACGTTCATATTTAGCTTACTTTTATTGAATGTCTGTTGTGGGCTGTGAGTTGAGCTGAACTGGCACGAAGCTCAGTAAGAATTTGATGGAAATGGAGCTGCCGCCAGAATGTTCTCCTCCAGTAGGTAAGAGATTAAGTGGCTTTAAGTGATGAGGATGTCATGGTCTCACTACTTCCATTACCCTCCGACCTGCCGGGAGAGAGCCAGGTGACTGGACCCCAACCTGGCTTCAGTATTTTCACCTCTTATTCTCCACTCTCATGGAAACTCTGTTTCAAAATATGTGTCTGCCTATTGTCAGTCTAAAAGCAACTGCCACGAGTTTTCATGTATCCTAAGGGGAAAAAGTGTCAGACTTTATTTTTGGGGGCTCCAAAATCACTGCAGATTGTGACTGCAGCCGTGAAATTAAAAGACACTTACTCCTTGGAAGAAAAGTTATGACCAACCTAGATAGCATATTCAAAAGCAGAGACATTACTTTGCCTACTAAGGTCCGTCTAGTCAAGGCTATGGTTTTTCCTGTAGTCATGTATGGATGTGAGAGTTGGACTGTGAAGAAGGCTGAGTGCCGAAGAATTGATGGTTTTGAACTGTGGTGTTGGAGAAGACTCTTGAGAGTCCCTTGGACTGCAAGGAGATCCAACCAGTCCATTCTGAAGGAGATCAACCCTGGGATTTCTTTGGAAGGAATGTTGCTAAAGCCGAAACTCCAGTACTTTGGCCACCTCATGCAAAGAGTTGACTCGTTGGAAAAGACTCTGATGCTGGGAGGGTTGGGGGCAGGAGGAGAAGGGGACGACAGAGGATGAGATGGTTGGATGGCATCACGGACTCGATGGATGTGAGTTTGAGTGAACTCTGGGAGTTGGTGATGGACAGGAGAGGCCTGGTGTGCTGTGATTCATGGGGTCGCAAAGAGTCGGACACAACTGAGCGACTGAATTGAACTGAACTGAAGGGGAAAAAATGGGCTTCTCTGGTGGCTCAGATGGTAAACAATCCACCTGCAATGCGGGAGATCTGGCTTAGATTCCTGGGTTGGGAAGATCCCCTGGAGGAGGGCATGGCAACCCACTCCAGTGTTCTTGCCTGGAGAATCCCCATGGACAGAGGATCCTGCTGGTCTACAGCCCAAGGAGTTGCAAAGAGTTGGTCGTGATTAAGTGCAAAAAAGGAGAAAAATGGAAAACAAAGCCTTAATAGAGGAATTGAAACTGATTTCAGACAATCTTGGCATTTCTTAGGTTACATTACAGGTGGTGTGCTGGGGCTGGCCTAGGGCTGTGTCTTCCCCAGTCCCTGGCTTGGTTGTTCGGTAATGTTAGGTGTGCAGCTTGAAACTGCCTACGGCAGAGCTATTTATACCAAGAAAATCTTCAAATACTTCAAATACTTCAAATCAGAGCTCTCCTTTTTCTTTCCCCTGAAGACCTAGTTTGCCAGCATACCACTGTCACCAGCTCATGCCTTTTGTGTATTTACCAGAGTCAATTAAAATCGGTAATCAGTCAATTAATTATATGAAGACATGTTAATACGTGTTAGCAGTAGTAGTTGAACAATGTTTAAAAGAGCAATATTTTAAGATCATAGATCTATGTGCTGAAAGATGTTCTCCGTCAGTCCGGATATTTTTCCATTTGCCAGGGAATGAGGCAGATTTGACTCAATAAGAAGAGCTTTGATCCTTCTTTCTGGATGATGTTTGCCAGATGCACTTGGAAATGCCTTTCTATGTGTTTCCCCAAAGTTTCAGCTATTAGGATTCAGAGGTTACGGGTGTCCACAGGGACATGCTAGTCAAAGCTTTGCTAGGGTGGAAGAGGGGCAGAGAGAGGGAATAAACTCAGGGTTCAGAGATCTGAGTGGACCTGTCAGGGATGCTTTGCCTCTGCCTAAACTTGCAACAATAACAAGATAAACAATTCCTGTTTTTCGCAAGTCCTTTATTAGTTCCAACCCCCTGCAGCATGTCCAGCCCAGAGATCCTAGGGCCTGAGCCGGGTCAGCCACAGGCTGTTACAGGACTCTCAGCTGCAGAAACTTCCATGACACAGGCAGGTACATGGGCTCAGGGAGAATTCAGGCCAGAAGCAGGTGTCTTTACTGTGTCCGTATTCAGGAAGTCGTCCTTCCAAAGTTAACCAAACCAAACGGATTGATTTGTTATAAAAACTTTCCATAAGGAGAAAGTTTACCATGGAACAGCCCGTAGGAACGCAGGCTTTCTGTAATTAGCATCCTTCTGTCAACATTCCCTGCTCTGAACTCCCTGTTCTGTTGGCTGGACTCAGCCTCACACCGAGCCCGTTGGAGCATGAAGCTGGCGAGGTTCAAGCATCTCACATGGACTCAATCACAGAGGTCACCCTCCTGCTTCCAGTCCACAAGCCACTGAACCATGTAGGGTGAAGTTTAGCGCTGCAGTTCTTGGCGCTTGCTCCGGGTTCCTGGGAGCCGTCTTCTCTCCCCGTGATCCTCTGGCCTCCACATGTCACCTCCCACCCACTAACCCCACCTCATCATATAACCATCCTTGTAAAACTAAGCAAACAGGAAAGATCATGTAATTAGCAGTTTACATACGAACTCTGCTGTGTTGTAAAAGCTGAGTCCTTGTATTCCACCACCTAAGGTGAACCCAGTCGTGTGTATTTTATATAGTGCTATTGTTTGGTTGCTAAGTTGTGTCCAACTCTCTTGCGACCCCGTGGACTGTAGCCCACCAACCTCCTCTGTCTGTGGGATTTCCCAGGCAAGAATCCTGGAGTGAATCACCATTCCCTTCTCCAACGAATCTTCCTGACCTAGGGATCAAAGCTGGGTCTCCTGCACTGGCGGGCAGATTCTTTACTGCTGAGTCACCGAGGAAGGCTGTTTTGCATAGTAGCATCTGGACATGGAGTTTATGATTCCAGAAGGCCCCACAGCAATGACTATAGGTTAATACAGCAGCTCTTTCCAGAAATTTTACTAGCCTAGAACTCCTCTGCTCTTGCAAACTTCTTACTTATTGCAGCCAGGCATAAAATAACTAGGACTAACCTTCTTAGGATGAGATGGGTGGATGGCATCACAGACTCGATGGACGTGAGTCTGAGTGAACTCTGACAGACGGTGATGAACAGGGAGGCCTGGCGTGCTGCGATTCATGGGGTTGCAAAGAGTCGGACACGACTGAGCGACTGAACTGAACTGAACTGAACCTTCTTAACTGCCTAGCCAAGAGTCCTTGAAGGAGTTTCTGAGGCTTGACACAGGTGTCATACGATGTCATACAATGGCATGGAGAGGTTAGAGGCTGGTGGCTCAGTGAAGATTCCTCTGCCACGAGGTGTGGGCTGGGTTATGATGGTGCTGAGCCTGGAGAGGGAGAGGTAGGAGACACAGGGAAGGGTCAGATGGAAAAGATTTTGTTCCTGATGGGATTTAGAGATTCCAGCATTAGGAAGAATCATCTCTAACTCTAAGGGCTTGAGTCTGAGCTTTGGGAGAAGGCGGAGACCATTGACAGACACGGGGAAGAATTAAATGGAATCAGTCCTGGAGCGGTGAATACCTAAGGGAAAAATTCTTGGACCGCATTGGAGTTATTACTAAACATGGATTCTGTGGTACCGGCTCATAGGATAATACTATCAAAAGAGATATTAATACTAATTAAGCACTGACTGGCCTAAGGCAGCTGTGCTGAGGGTAGAAGAGAGCAAACTGCGATGGGTCAGCCCCCTCCTCTCCTGGAGGGGAGTTGCATCTTTTGTTGCGATGCATTTATAGCCTCTTGAGACAGAGCAAGATTGCTGGCAGCCACTCAGACAAGAGTCGCTCGCCAAGTGAGACCACCTGGAACGTTTCAATTCCAGAAGAGTTTATCCGGAGTCATTCACTGTTTCACAAACCCTGACTGCGTATCCTGTAGGGCAGGCACTGGGTTTGGCCCTGAGTGTGTGTGTTTGCGCTCAGTCATGTCCGACTCTTTGCAACCCCACGGACTAGGGCCCACTGGGCTCCTCTGTCCGTGGGAGTCTCAAGCAATCCTGGAGTGGGTTGCCATTTGCTTCTCCCGGAATCTTCCCACGCCCCTGAGTTCCAGCATAGCGGGCAGGTTCTTTACCACTAGCAGCACCTGGGAAGCCCTTCCTTTACCTACACTGTTGCAGCATGCCAGAGGCTGTTCACCTTGGAGACCTGCTGCGGATATGCTTATGGGTACAGCCCCAGGGGTGGATTTACACCCTCTCCCCTGGATTTTCAAGAAGCCAGTGAGAGCTTACCCAAGGCCACCAGAACCTTGATGCAGAGTAAACCAGAGAGGCATTATTCTGCCACCGTGAGCATCCTCAGATGTGTCTTAAGACGTTGGTCTTGATGGAAGGTGTATTAGTCTCCCAGGGCTCCAGAGCAAAGTTCCACAGATACGGTGGCTTAAACAATAGCAGTGTGTTTCTTCCCCATGCTGGAGGCTGATGAAAGTCCAAGATCAAGGTGTCAGCATCACTGGCTTCTCCCTGGGCCTCTCCGTGTTCTGCAGATGGCTGTCCTCTCCCTACGTCCTCACACCATCTTGCACGTATCTGTGTATTCATCTCCTCTTCTTGTGAGGATGCCAGTCATATTGAAGCCCGGCTCATCCTATGACCTTCATTTTACCTCACACTCCTAGGGGAGGAAATGGCAACCCACTCTAGGATTCTTGCTTGGAGAATCCCATAGACAGAGGAGCCTGGTGGGCTACAGGCCATGGGTCACAAAGAGTAGGACAGGACTGAGTGACTAAACAAGTCCTTTGTACTGAACTCACTGTAGAAAGTGAAAGTCCCTCAGTCGTGTCTGACTCTCTGTATATGGACTATACATATACAGTCCATGGCGTCCTCCAGGCCAGAATATTGGAGTGGGTAGCCATTCCCTCTTCCAGGGCATCTTCCCAACCCAGGGATTGAACCCTGTTCTCCCTCCCTGCAGGAAGATTCTTTACCAGCTGAGGCACAAGGGAAGCCTGAAAAGTTTTCTCATTTTTTTTTTTCAAGCTACAGCTCTTTGTAAAATTCTTAATTATCTCTACAGTTCTTTCCTATGACTACTCAGAATTCCCATCCCACCTGGGTGGCATGGAATTCAAATTAATGGCCCTGTGACTCAGATATCATTGGCACGAAGTCATCTTATCTAAATTATGCATGATTACTCCAGTCCTAAAGAAAATGCATCTGGGAGTGAATATACATATGGTCGTAGAAGGACAGCACACACTGCTTTGTAGGAGAGTGGGAACTATTTTGAGTAGAAGTCTCATGAGCTTACTAGGTCTTTTTATCTGTTTTCAAATTCTACTTTTCATGCCTGAATTGCTGACAAAACCCGATCTCTTCCAGAAGAGTTGGCAACAGTATTTAAAAGTCCATAAAAATCAGACAATAGGTCGTTAACGTTTAAGCCAAGTGTTGAAAAGTTAAAACAGCCATGGTAGGCTAAGTAGTTACTGTGGGCCCTTTCTAAGCCAGTGCCGGTTGCTGCATAAGATCTGGTTTGATGTTAATGCCATTTTTACAAAAGTATTTTGTAACTTGATTGTTTGAAAGGGGAAAGAGGTTATTTTCTTGTAAATATGAGAAAGTCTTAGTCCAGCACTTTAGACTGCTAAGTGTGGCTGAGATTTTTCCCTCTTGTTGTCTGGTTGCTTCAGTTGTGTTGGACTCTTCTGCAACTTCACGGACTGTGTGGCTGGCCAGGTTCCTCTGTCCATGGGATTCTCTAGGCAGAAATACTAGAGTGGGTTGCCATTTCTTCCTCCAGGGGGTCTTCCCCATCTGAGGATGGAACCCAGGTCTCCTGTGTTGACAGGTGGATTTTTTTTTTTTTTTTTTTAACCACTGTACCACCCGGGAAGGCCTGGGCTGAATTTTAAAAGAGAAAGTGCCTCATGGCCTGGAAAACCAGGGGAGGCCACATGGGTGGGGATTTGGAGTGAAAAACTCATCGCCAGTACGACTGGTTTCCTAAATACTGCCTATACTGTTATTTGATGAATTCATTCATTATAGTGGCAAAGGAAATGGCAACCCACTCCGGTATTCTTGTCTGGGAAGTCCCACGGACAGAGAGGAGCCTGGCGGGCTACAGTCCACAGGGTCACTAGAGTCAGACACGACTGAGCGACTAAACAACAAAAAACAACTCTTCATTGTTCATCTGTGAAATCTTAGGCAAAGAGTAGTTATTATTATTGTTAATATGTATCAGTAATCAGCACAAGAACTATAACAAGGATGAAGGCAACAGTTATCAATGTCCAGCTGCTTGAGAGACTCCTTTTTCTGAATCTCAAATGATACTGTCTGTTAGAGGAAAACCAGTTAGTGCAGCGCTTCCATTAATGCAAGATGTTTGAACCTCTGACCTTTTTAATCTCCAAAAAGAAAGAAAGAAAAGCAATAAGGGCAAATATTTTTGATATCTTGCTGAAAAATTAATATCTTCTGACCTTGGCTCATTAGAATAGCCACAACAAAAACCAATAGGATAGCTATTTTGTTTCCACCCAGTACTATAATTTGCTTGGCTGTGAAAATTTCAAGAGGCCAAACTGAAAGGCTGAAGAAAGCTTGTACTCCAAAAATAGTGTGGGATCTTTCTGGAGGCCCCAGGGAACAGGCAGAGGAGCCTGCTCCCTGTCTGAGGCAACCTGCCACTCTGCCTTTGGTTCAAAGATGGCTAAGTTGTGGGAGGTGGGATGGATCCTAATTCTTTCCTCAAGAAAAAGACCATTTATTGGCCCCTGAGCAAAGGTGGGTTTACCACAAAGTCCATGAAGCTCGAGCTCTGGTCTCCCCAAAGCCCACTGTGGAAAGGTACTCCTTTCTGCAAAGGACCCAGACAATATGTTCATAAGTAATAAGCCTGTGACAATTTATGGAAGGAATGTTTTCATATGCATTTTCTTAAAGAGGTTCCCCAGATTGTCTGAGCTTCAGGGTCCACAAAACCTGGGTTTCTGCCCTTGCCTCTAGGATGACATTGTTGAGAAGAGTTTTGTGAGATTCAGCAAAACTGTGCGTTTTCTACTCCCAAGTGGCTTTGGCCCCTGATACAGGAATCAGCCTCCTTCATGGGCAAGAAGCTTGCAGGCCAGGCAAGATAGTCAGTCCTCCACGGGTGAACGGGGCGCTTTCCACCTAGAGGGCCGTGAGACACAGACCGCTGCTCTATGAAGAGCGCCGATGGAGGCCGGCCAGGTGGGAGAAATCTCCAGCACTAAATTATCGGAAGCCAAGCCAAGTGTGTGCTTTTAATGTGAGAAAAGTCCCCGTGGGGAAACTTCTTTGAAATCCCAGGCTAGGGGCGGGTTTTCTGTCCATGTGTCCCTGATCCGATTGGTTTCGTAAGAGCTGGTACATGTTGTTGACAGTATCTGCTTCTGTTTCATGAGTTGCTTGCCAGCATCCATCTTTTATCTTCTCTGCGCCTAGGGTCGGGGCTCAGCAGAGTGGCTGGGAAACAGAAGGTCTTGAAACTATTTGCTAAACACTTCTCTCTTTCTCATTCTCCCTCTCTCTCTTACTCCTCCTCCCTCTCTCTTCTCCTTAGGTGGTTTATAAAAAGGATGCTGATGTACCCCAGGATCTCTCAGGTGAGGCTATTATTATGTATCATCTTTGTACACAGAGCCTTGTAGAGTGTAGGGAGCACCAGCCTTTTGAGTGGCTCTTCAAAGTGACAATTACCACCGTGTGATTCTTAGGGAAATCAAGCAAGAATGATTCCTGCCTTCACCTATCCCATCCCTCTGATTGCCTCCTCATCAGAGCTGTCTTCCTTTAAGTATGAGAGTTTTCCAATACGTGTGTGTGTGTGTGTGAGCGCGCACTTAGTCGTGTCTGACTCTGTGCGACCCCATGGACTGTAGCCTGCCAGGGTCCTCTGTCCATGGGATTCTCCAGGCAAGAATACTAGAGTGGATTGCCATGCCCTCCTCCAAGGAATCTTTCCAACCCAGGGGTTGAACCCACATCTCTTGCATTGGCAGGTGATTATTTACCACTAGCACCACCTGGGAAGCCCAGTATGAGTCTACTTTTCAAATGGAAATCTTCTACCTTAGTTATCAGTGAGTGCTTCAGTGGGATATTTAGAAGAAAGGGACACACTGGACACCATGAAGATTAGGAACCGAATGGAAGGCAGGCAGCAGCAAAGACAAATGCTTGCTCTGTGAGTGTCCAGGATGAGTCCTGAGTGGCTTCTCAGCTTTGGGGGCGGGGTGGCAGGCTCATATCCCCCAAAGCTTCCAGCCCTGGCCAAAAAAAAATCTTTCAGTCCTGCCTGCCTGAGGCCTGGGTGTGGGAAAGCCTGCAGAGGTCAGCCTAAGATTAGGCCTGGGGGTGGGAAAGCCCGCAGAGATCAGCCCATGGGCCCACGTGCCCCATGTAGGCTTCTCTGGCGGACACACTGCAGGCCATTGTTTTATTTCAAGGTGTTTGAATGGAGGAGGAAGAAAGTGGTTTGTTTGTTTGTTTCTTCTTTTGTGTTCCGGGGCACTGAAGGATAGCAGCGAGGCTTGATTGTCTGGACAAAGAATCAGCCTCTTCTCCATCCCAACACTCATGAGTCCACCCCAGGGAGGGGCTCGCTTCTGAAACATTTTTTTGAGAGAAAAAGTCAGAGAGCACTGTTGGCCCCTGCTGGCCCTGGCTGGTAGCCCCGAGCCTGGAGAGCTGAATGCTGGACTGTCAGGGAGGAGGAGAGAGGGGCGCCTCTGCAGACCTGTATCTGCTTTGCCAGGAGGGCAGGGCTGGTGCGTGCTGACCTGGCTGTCCCTGCCTGACGCTGCCCCAAAGCCCTGGACCTGAGCAGGGCACAGGAGTGACAGACAGGCCACCATGTGCTCCAGCCTCCGTGAGAGCCTGTCCGGACCTATGGGCTTTGACCTGTGTGTGCAGCGTGTGGTTTTGAACCTCCCTGCCTTTGGCTATTAAGGCCATTCTCGTATCCCTCAGCCTTTGTGCCAAACGTGGTTATGGACGTTGAGACTGAGAATATTTTTAGTTAAGGCCTGACTCTGTGGTTTCATTAGAAATGAGGAGGAAAAGAGGAGAATTTTCCTTTGAATTTTGATAGAGGTGGCTGATCTCTACAGGGAGGCACTCTGGATGATCCAGACAGCTGGTGAGCACGGTGTATTGCGATTACCCATTTGACCATGTATGTGTGTGCTTAGCTGCTCAGCCGTGTCTGACTCTTTGCGACCCTGTGGACTGTAGCCCTCCAGGCTCCTCTGTCCAATTCTCCAGGCAAGAATACTGGAGTGGGTTGCTATTTCCTTCCTGACCCCGGGATCAAACCCAAGGCTCCTGCATCGCAGGCAGATTCTCTACTGTTTGAGCCAATAATGTTGTCATAATGCTGCCTCACTTTTCCCCACTTCCATTGTTTTTTTTTTTTCCTTACCAGCTATATCTATGAATTTCCAGCTGTCTGCTGGGCACTCTGCGAGGCAGCCGTGCAATTGCCCTCAGAGACCTCACTGTCTAGGGTGTTTTCTCCATCACATCTGGCATCGTGTGTGTCCTGATCCCCCTTTCTTTTAATATGAATTCTAAAGAAGACCACAGAAAAAGGAATAGCTTTTCCCATGTGGCTAATAAACTGGTTATAAAGAGGGATGCAAAAGAACAGCCCCCAAAATCATCTGAGTAAGGACAGCACGGTTAGAATGAGCGTAGTTTTCCATGGGGATTACTTGAAGGATGCCATTTATTTGGAGATGGCAGTTCTGGTGTGTCACTGAGCAAACAAGAGCTGAACCTCCTTACCTAAATGGTCACACAGTTAAACCCCATATCTTTGGGCCCTGGGGAGTTCTTTGGTTGGGCTAGAAAGTTCTTTGGGGTGCTAATGTTCCACTCTGATCATTAACTGATGCTAAGAAATCATCTGTAATCATATTTTAACGTCAGCATTGGGTTTTACGCAATTTATCTCACTGGTGTCTTCAGCGTATCCTTCTTTCCTTGCTAAGTGATAGACTGAGAACTGAAATTATCTATTTCTTCCTAGAGGTCCAGGTGGTTTAGGGAAATGTGGGAGTTGTGTCTGTGTCTATGTGTGTTTGCATTTAGCAAAATGGGCTTGTACTGCGTTCATCACTTTATAACACATTGTTGCTATTATATTATTACTTTGTGATGAATGCAAAGCCCGATGTCCTGTGAACTGTCCTTGTCATTCTTTCTTCTATGTCATATGCAGTCAGGTGTGTGATCTGGGGAAAGGATGGCCACCTTTGCTGAAAAGGGTATTACGAGCAGTTCTTTCCGAGTCTGGGCTGCCCTGGGCAGTCACCCACACCAGAGGCATCATCTTGGTGCTGAACTCCTTGGCTCCCTGGACAACAGGCGCCCCACTGTCCCTTGTCAAGGCTGTTCGCTCCCAGCAGACCAATTACTTCATTCCTTCTCTCCCCACCTCTTTAGTTTATTGGAGTTATGCTTTCTAAATTCTTCTTTCTAAGTTTACAGACCTCAAGTCACCTTTCTATTCTCCAGGAAAATCTTAAGGCTCTCATTGCTTGTGTCTCTTTAATGCTCAGTTATGAACTTAGCAACTGTCAAGCACGTGACAACTCTTCCTTTCTCCTCCCTGGGCCCCTCTCCGCCCACTGCCCTGCCTCTCTCTGTCTTTTCCTCTTGGGGGCCTCCGGATACTGTGGTTTCAGTCCTTGTATCCTGAGGGAGTATACCCCTGGAGTTGCTCAGTGAGACCAGGCCAGGCACTCATCCCAGGCTGGTGGCTGTCGGGATTCAGAACCCGTGGGCAGTGCACAGGGGATGGTCCTTGTATGTCCCAGTAATTTAAGATTCACAAGTATGAGAGGTTACGTTCAAAATCACACATGTGAAGCATGATAGGCTCAGGCACGTGGGAGAGAGGAGACCCTTGGAGAAACATGGGGAGCTGTCGTGTGCTGGAGAATCCCCTTCTCTACACCGCAGAGTTCCCAGCTCCTTCTGCCATGGGCCCAAGGTCATGGAGACCTCGAGCACCATGGCAAAGAGAGCTGAGAAGCAGCCAGCAGCAAGATGTGGCTAGGAGATCTATGGAAGAGGCTTGATCAGCTAAGTGCCTTAGATGCTGAAACATGAGCTGGAGTTTCCAGAAAAATCTGGACCTTGCTGCTGCCACATTTCACTTGGAAAAGTACAAAGGGCTCAGCTCACCACTTAAGCCAACAAAGGATAATCTGAGTTTCAACCCGGCACCAGCTCTGATCATCTGATGTCCCTAAGATTTCCCCATGGCAATCTTGTGAGCTGCTTCACCTGTCTAGGTCTCAGCTTTCCCATCTGTGAAATGGGGCTTGGAGTAAGTGTTCTCTATGTCCTTCTTCCACTCTACAGTTCTCTTCCCCCTCTACTCCTCCCCCAACCCCTCCTCCTCATCCCAGCCCCATTCTTCACACAGCTGTCTTAGATGCCCTCAGCTGACCGTCTGAAATTCTTCTCTGGGATCTCAGTCAACAGGAGAGTTGCCAAAAGCTTGGAGGTCTGCCACTCCCACAAAGAGTGAGAATGCGTGTTGTTTGGAAAGAAACAGAAGAAGAGGGTCATTAAAGCTAATTGTGGAAATGACAAGTTAGTGAGATATCCTAAGAGGGAGAAAAATCCGGGTCCCATTGCCTGGTGGTGATGAAATCATTCTGGTTTGGAAGCCTAGCTCCCTAGAGAGGCTGTGGGAGGAGGGAGAGTTAGGGCCAGAGGGTGGGCAAGAGTTGGTCATCTTAAACCACAGTTGTATCCCCAAGTGTCTGAAGAACTGGAGACCAGGGTAGAATAATATTTATAAAGCTATCTGGGCAAAGCCCATGATGGCAGCCTGATCCCTCCTAAACTGGTCTATTTCTAGAAATCCTTTCTCCCCAAATGTAAGGAAAGAGAGCTGATTTTTATTTGTCATCACTGAATTAAAAACACAGTGACCACGACTTGCTGGAGTGCACTGGCTGTTAGTTCGCTGAGATCTGGTGGCCGCAGAGGATCCACTGAGTTCAGCAATCACCTTGCCTTACTGAAGAGACTTTGCTTGAATTCAGAGGAGATACAGACAGTCACAGGAATACAAGTGGAGTGGCCCTGCCAGGCCCAGCACACATTTCCTCACAGCAGGTCCTGTAACTTCTCTGGGAAAACCTGAGGCCTCAAGAAAGCCCAGTTTAAAAACCGCTTATGTAGTTGAACCTTCTTATTCACTCAAAAGGCATTTACTGAGCACCAAGAAGAACTGGCGCTTTTGAACTGTGGTGCTGGAGAAGACTCTTGAGAGCCCCTTGGACTGCAAGGAGATCCAACCAGTCTATCCTAAAGGAAATCTATC
This sequence comes from Nanger dama, assembly GCA_917880005.1. Classification (NCBI taxonomy): domain Eukaryota; kingdom Metazoa; phylum Chordata; class Mammalia; order Artiodactyla; family Bovidae; genus Nanger; species Nanger dama. The sequence continues at coordinate 18,382,866 of CAKJTW010000032.1, read as the reverse complement.
AGTCCTGAATATTCACTGGAAGGACTGATGCTGAAGCTGAAGCTCCAAAACTCTGGCCACCTGGAGCGAAGAGCTGACTCATTGGAAAAGAGGGAAAGACTGAGGGCAAGAGCAGAAGGGGATGACAGAGGATGAGATGGTTGGATGGCATCACTGATTCAATGGACATGAGTCTGAGTGAGCTCTGGGAGATAGTGGAGGACAGGGAGGCCTGGCGTGCTGTAGTTCATGGGGTCACAAAGAGTCAGACATGACATAGCGACTGAACAACAACAATGTGCTAGGTTTGAGGCTTAAAGGAAGAAGTGAATATGGGAGGTCAGCCATCCTTCTTGACTTAACTGTGCTTCCCTATTTGGAGCTTGCTGGGGATGGTGGGGGGCCTGCTTGGGTGAAGTGGGGGCCCGTGTGGGTGAGGTGGGGGCACGTGGTTTCACCACCCACCTTCCTTGGCGAATCTGTCTTCTGGAGTACGAGAAATCTGAGCCCTCCCTTGTGTTCATTCTTGCAGAAGCCCCACTCCCTCGTCCCCACTGCCAACCCACCCCTAATTGTGGGACAGCCTGCCTGGGTGTCTTATCTGTCCGTAACTGCACTGCCTTGTTGGAAACTCTGACCAGTCACTTAGTGTTCGAGGCGAGGAGCGCCTGGTGTGTGACCACAGAGCTACGACAAAAAGTGCTCTCGCGCTCAGCACTCCCGCGTTCTCAGCACTAAGCTGCTTCTGAGAGCCCAGGAGACGGACTGTTTATTCTTAAAACCGATGTCATAGGTGAGTCAGACTGCTAGCTCCATCCACATAATGTGCCACATGGAAGGTTGTTTGCAAGAACGACGCTGGTGTCCCCCACACCCCGACCTGGCGAGTTCTGGTCCTGCGTGAGGCCAGAGTGAAAGAAAGAGCTAGGCGCTTCTGCTGCTCTGCAGAAGGGCTTGGCGGCTGTTCCCAGCAGAGCCAGGAGCCCACTGTGGTCCAGGGGCTGCCGAGGGGCCAGGTGCCCCCGGGAGAGAGAAATCTAGGAGGCCGGGAGCTCAGGGTGGTCCGGCTCCTTTCTGGCCTGCATCTCTCTTCTCACTTCCTGGACCCAGGCTCCCTTCATCAGCTCTCGCAAGGACAGCAGTAGCCTCCTCCCGTCCTTCCCTCTCGCTGTGGCCAAAGTCACTCAGCAGAGCCGACGTTCTCAACAAAGCCCTAAATTAGCAGTGATAGCTGTCAGTGGTGGAGGAGAGAGATGGAGAGAGAGGGGCGGGGTGGGGAACAGACAGAAAGAGAGGAAAGAGGATCCCTTGGTGCTGCCAGACTGCTTGTGCCATGAAGCTAAGATCTCTGAGCACTGTGGTCAGCGACACCCACGCACAGCAGTGAACACTCAGCACAAATGTGTCTTTAAGCAGAGTTAGTCATTCCTTTGTCTATGTTTCCACATGTGCTGTACAACCTCCTTCATACCAAACATTTCTATTTTTTTTTAATTTTGATTTATCTTTGGCTGTGCTGAGTCTTCACTGCTGGGCATGGGCCTTTTCTCTACTTGTGGTGCACAGGCTTCTTATTGCAATAGCTTTTTCTGCTGCGGAACGTGGACTGGAGCCTGCTCGGGCTTCAGTACTTTTGGCTCCTCGGCTGTAGAGCACAGTCTCAGTAGTTGTGGTACGCGGCTTAGTTGCTCTGGGGCATGTAGGATCTTTCCGGACCAGGGATCGAACCCATGTCCCCTGAATTGGCAGGTGGATACTTTAGCACTGAACCACCAGGGAAGCCCCAAACATTTTTATTCTAATTATCTCTTTCTGTGACCATCTTGGCTTACTTGCTGAATCAGATGGTAAAGAATCTGCCTGCAGTTCAGGAGACCCAAGTTTGATCCCTGGATTGGGAAGATCCCCTGGAGAAAGAAATGATTACCCACTTCAGTATTTTTGCCTGGAGAATTCCATGGACAGAGAAGCCTGGTGGGCTACAGTCCACGGGGTTGTGAAGAGTCGGACATGGCTTAGTGACTGAAGAGCAACAACACGTACGTGTGTGTGTGTGTGCACGCGCATGTGTGCACGCGCATGTGTGCATATGTGCACATGGGTGCACGCATGCAGTGTGCCTTCACTGCCTGGGAACGCCTTTTCTTTGAGATGTCGTTGCCTGGTTTCTTGTAGGGCCCTTTCTCTATTTTGGTTGGGGAAGCTCCCTTTTTTCCTCTTTGCTTGGCCTCTTTTCTCCCCATATGGAAAGTTTCCCTAGCCCTTTATAAACGGGATCACTGGCAGTGAATGTTTTTCCTGACCTCTCTGAACCCATGGTTGGTAGAAAGGATTCTAAGTCCTAACAGCAAATATTTTTAAAGAAATAGGAACTCTTGGACATAATAAGGCTTCTTTTTACCCACTCTCCTTGCACACAACTGTGTATTTAATAGAAAGAAATGAAAAGCTATATTTTTGCTCACAGAGAACAATAGACAAAATGAAGATACAGCTGGTCTGGTCATGTATGTGTTTTTCCCCTTCCTCAGACTGTTTTTCATTAGAAGAAAGGTATGTGGAGGAGTGGAGGTTGAAGACTGAATTGTGAGGCCAAAATCTTCCTATGTGACTAGAACTGTTAGAGGACAGGGCTAAGGTGGGCAGTTTCCTTTGATCGGTGCCTGAAACTGACATCCTGGATCTCAATTTAGTGCTTGTTCATAGAAAAACAGCCTGTGGGTTTGAATAAGAGCCCATAGGAGCCACGGGGTGACAGAAACAGCATCCAGGGGATTGGGGGAGAGAAAGAGGCCAAAAGGCTTCCGGGAAACAGGCCAAGCTTCTGCAGCAGACTGCTTTACAGCTCAGCCCTCGGCCTTTATTAGACTCATGATGTAGTTGCAGTGATCCGGGACCTTTTCATGAAGTTGCGCCTTCCTGAAGGCAGAGGTGTTTCAGAGCTGTGCAGGGAAGTCAGGGACTAGAAGAACAGATTAACACAAGTTGTAGCTCTGATAATCAGCTCCCAGCCGGGCTCAGGAGGAGTCGCGAGACGACTGGCAACTCTGTCTCCCCCACTTGGCCACACCCTTTCCCCCAGAACTAAGGTGCAGGGTGCAGCCCTGACTCAAGGAGCAAGTAATTGGAGGGCTGCACGTCAAAGGTAGAAAGCATGTTAATGCGAAGGCAACAGTATATGTTGAAGGGCTGAAGCAGATAGCTCTTCATCAAGCTTTTCTATACATGCAAATATTCTACTCATACTTACACTATGATTTTACAGAGTTTAAGGCACTTATAAAAATTTTAAAATAAATATCTGTTAAATCCTTAAGACTGTAGAATAATTATAAAGTGGCATGAGTATAACAGGAGAGTTGGATTATCTCTTCCCCAGTTGCATAGTGGTGTTTTATGACTGTTGTAAGGCTGAAAAGTACTGCTGGAGTCTGTTTCTCAATCTCTGCGTGTGTGCTCAGCCACTCAGCCGCGTCTGACTCTTTGGGACCCCATGGACTGTAGCCCACCAGTTTCTTCTGTCTGTGGGATTTCCCGGGCAAGAATCTTGGAGTGAGTTGCCATTTTCTCTTCCATTCCCAGTCTGTTCAAGGGGCTAATAATAGCTCTTACTTTGTAAGATTCCATGAGTGACAGCTCACTGGTACGAATCAGAGAACTTTCTAAGGGCTTGTGTTTGTTATGACCAGAACTTTAATAGTAACAGTAAAGGTGTTGGTGCTTTCCTAGTGGCTCAGTGGTAAATAATCCACCCACCAGCGCAGGAGACAAAGGAGATGCAGGTTGGATCAGGAAATGGCAACCCACTCCAGTATTCTTGCCTGGGAAATCCCAGGGACAGAGAAGCCTACAGTTCAGTGGTCGAAGAGTCAGGACTGAGTAACTGAGCATGCGTGTCAAAGATAGCTGCAACAGAAGGGGAAAGTTTGTCTTACTAGTGAGAAAAATAAGGAACAAAAGAGTGGAGCTGGGGTCCTTCTCACGTTTGTCCATTTATGAAAATGTGTGTTTGTATTCATTTCAAGCGGCACTGAGATGGATTCAACTGAGGCGGCTACTGCTGGTCCTGCCTGGTGAGAGCACTTGGCTTCAGTGGTTTTTGACTTTCGGAATCTAAATGTGAATGAACTCCGCTGTCCTGGAGGCTCATCAAGTCTTTACCCCTCAAGGCTCTTTCCAATTACTCAGTGAAAGAGTGCCGCAGGAGAAAATGGACACGCATGCTGTTAGTACAGGGAGACTGATGCCATCTTAAACTCTATTTGCAGGTTCGTAATATTCTCCTAAAAATCCCTGTGCCCAGAGTCAAATTATGGTTTCCTTTGCTATAATCTATCTTGAGAGAATAGCAGAAGGTTGTGGCTGGATTAAACCTTTTAAGTCAAACCAATCCCCTATTTACAAATGAGGAAACTAAGGCCTGGAGAGGTTAAACCTGAGGTCACCGAGCTGATTAGTGGGCCTTGAGGGAAAATGAGAGCTTTGCCTTTTCTTTTTAAGAGGGTCCTGGTGGCTCCACTCTCAGTATGTGTTATAACTGCCTTTGTGTAGTGATACCAAAACTTTTAATAGAAAAGGGGATTCTTTGAAATATGAAGCCAGTTCTCTCCCCTGCCAAGATACTTAACAACAGCAATGAGCTAGGACATCTGTCTGTCATGGGGAATTTGGGAGGCAAATATTTTTACAGAACCTAAGTGTTCAAACAAACATGAGGAGCAAATATGGTCTCAATTCCAGCTGAGCCATTAAAACTTGGACAGGGGAGCAACAGAGAATGCAAATAGAAGGTGGATAGGAAATACATAGTCTAGGCTTCTTGTATGAATTACATGAAAAAATGAAATTAATGCAGGCTTGAGTTTTCTTTAAGCGATATGACTGCATTAAAAGACTCATCATTGGTTTCTAGGAAAGCATTTGAATTTATAAGTTTCTCCTTTGGAGTGTAAGTCTCTGGTTAAAACTTGGCAGGGCTGGCTGTATGCTTAGAGGATTGGGCAACCTGAGCCAGGGAGAGCCTTGTTTCTGCCCTGCAGGACTGGAGTGGCTTGGAATTGTCAGGGCTGTGAGTTGGACATAGAGCCTCTCCAGTAGAGTCAAGCCAGGACTTGATTAGGCAAGCAGGACCAGGGCAGGGAGAGGTCATGGATGGGGGAAAATGCAGTATGGGAGGACCCAGAGCAAGGGCCAGACTACTGGACTGAAGTAACACAAAGTCGTTGGGTGAGGTGGGAGCTGTCACAGAGGGAGGCATCCAGGCCTAGATTTGCTCCTGGTAGGGGAAGGCCATGTGGGAGCAGGTAAATGGGGCGGTCTTGACTTTGAACTTTCAAGTTCTTTTTTAAAGAAAATTTATATTTACTTACCTATTTGTATTGTGATTAAAGTCACATGATGTCAAACATGTTATTTGAACCACCCTTCACTATACAGTTGAGTGGCCCTAAGTACATTCACATTGTTAGTGAACTCTCACCATCATCCATCTCCTGATTTTTTCACCTTCCTAAACTGAAACTCAAAGATACTTGCTCTTTGGAAGAAGAGCTATGATCAACCTAGACAGCATATTAAAAGCAGAGACACTAGTTTGCCAACAAAGGTGTGTATAATCAAAGCTATGGTTTTTCCAGTAGTCGTGTATGGATGTGAGAGTTGGACTGTGAAGAAAGCTGAGGGTGGAAGAATTGATGCCTTTGAACTGTGGTGTTGGAGAAGACTCTTGAGAGTCCCTTGGGCTGCAAGGAGATCCACCAAGTCCATCCTAAAGGAAATCAGTCCTGAATATTCATTGGAAGGACTGATGCTGAAGCTGAAACTCCAATCCTTTGGCCACCTGATGTGAAGAACTGACTCACTGGAAAAGACCCTGATGCTGGGAAAGATTGAATGCAGGAGGAGAAGGGGACAACAGAGGATAAGATGGTTGGATGGCATCACCAACTCAATGGGCATGAGTTTGGGCAAGCTCCAGGAGTTGGTGATAGACAGGGAGGCCTGGCGTGTTGCAGTCCACAGGGTTGCAAAGATTCTCAGACACGACTGAGTGACTGAACTGAACTGAATACTGAAACATGGGCTTCCCAGGTGGCTCAGTGGTAAAGAACCTGCCTGCCAACGCAGGAGATGCAGGTTCCATCCCTAGGTTGGGAAGATCGCCGAGGGAAGGAAATGGCAACCCGATCCAGTGTTTGTGCTGGGAAATCCTGGGGACAGAGAAGCCTCATGGGCTACAGCCCATCAGTTTGCAAAGAGTCAGGCTCGACTTAGAAACTGAACAACAGCATACTGAAACTCTGTTCCCACTAAGCGCTGCATCTCCATCCCCACCTCTGGCCCCCGGCGTCTACCAGTGCACCTTCTGACTCTACGAATTCGACTGTTCTAGATTTTTCATATGCGTGTGTGCTAAGTTGCTTCACTCATGTGCCACTCTTTGCGAACCCATGGACCGTAGCCCGCCAGGCTCCTCTGTCCTTGGGATTCTTCTAGGCAAGATTACTGGAGTGGGTTGCCATGCCCTCCTCTGGGGGATGGTCCCAACTCAGCAATCAAACCTGCATCGCTTATGTCTCCTGCATTGGCAGGCGGTTTCTTTACCTTTAGCGCCACTCGGGAAGCCTAGATATCTTGTATAAGTGAAACCAAACAGTATTTGTTTTCAAGTGCTTTTGAGGTAAAGGGTGGAGCAAGGAGGTGGGTTCTTTGATGCTCCTCCTGCACTTACCCATGAGCTCAAGGTGGACCAGGAATGCTAGGAGATGCCAGGACAAGTGGAAATGGAAGCCCCTGGGATAATTAACATTACCCGAATTGGAAGTGTCAGGGGAAGCACACTGACTGAATCCACCCACCCTGGCCAGGCACCATAGTAACCACTTGCATGAGTTGTCTTATGACAGGAGATCCTGATAAGGACCAACTGGAAGAGTTCGGGAAAGGTCGAAAGGAGACACCGCGTGTCCGTCCACTTCCCAGAATCCCTCTCGCTAGCATCCATCTTGGCTGAGTGATGCGTGCGCCGCCAGGAAAGACTCTGAATTAGAATGATTGGCCAAAGACCACCCGGAAACTAATCCCATCACCATAAAATCTGAGACTGCGAGCCACATGACAGCGGTTCTCCTGGGTTCCCTTCCCCTACTGCTCTCCACCCAGGTGCCCTTTCCCAATAAACTCTCTTGCTTTGTCAGCACATGTGTCTCCTTGGACAATTCATTTCCGAGTGTTAGACAAGAGCCCAGTTTCGGGCCCTGGAAGGGGTCCCTCTTCCTGCAACAGAGGGAAGCCTACAGTCCATGGGGGTCGCAGAGAGTGGGACACAACTTAGCGGCTAAACACCAACCACCGTAAATATCGACACAGACCTGATTCTCCCCTTCTTGCTATTCCCTTAAGAAAAATGGGTGCAATTCTTCACTGTCTCTTTTGAAATACTCCTGCCTAGATATAGGAGGATCTTCTCTCCCTACAGCAAATGACACTCTTCACACCCACCCACCGCCGACCCCTGCTGACCAGGAATCTGTGATTGCCTACAGGACTGACTTGAGGATCCTCCTGAGAAACTGAGCTTCCTCGGGCCAGGGCGACAGCTACTGGAATTTCAGCATTAGAGGTCGACTGCGGCGCTGGCAGTGCAGCTTGCCTTCAGAATGTGGAATACTGCTGGGGCAAATGAAGGAGGAGACAGACAGAACAGGCTCCATCCCCACAGCAGGACTCCAGCGTGGGCTGGACTGCAGGCTGTGAGCTCTGCCCAGTATCTATGGAAATGACACACCAACTGGGAAACCAGGCCCCTGGAAGGAGGAGCCCAGGGCTCGCCCCTAGACTCTCTTTACCCTGATTACCTGTATGACTGAACAGAGTCAGACATTCCATCATGCTTCTTGGGGTATGACCACAGGCCTATTCATAATTGTCCACTGTCAACTACCTAGGCTTAAGGCATATGAATCTCGGGTTAACTTTGATTGTATCTTTCTTTTCCTTTGTTTAGACTAGTTTTAGGGAATTTGGGGAGGTGGGTTTGGGCATGTATACTTAGGGAATGTAAGGTTTTCACAAAAACTGGTCGGGGTCCTTGGCTAAGAGGAGACTCTGCCCTGGACCTGCAGGTGTAATAAACTGCCCTCCACCATCGACATTGTCCTTCTGAGTGAGTTTGTTTCCCGGAACACGTGGCTTCAATGTGTATCAACTCAGCAGTTCAGGGTCCTGTGTCAGCTCTGAGTGAGGACGGGTGGGGAAGGAAAGCTGAGAGGTAAAAGCAAGGGCCATGTGTTGAGAGAGAAGAAGAAACCCAAGGTGAGCTCTGCTTATTGCAGAAAGCTTCCCGGGTGGCTCAGTGGTAAAGAATCCTGCCAATTGAAGGGGGTATAGGTTCCATCCCCTGGTGGGCAAGATCCCCTGGAGAAGGGAATGGCAACCCACTCCAGTATTCTCTGCCTGGGAAATCCCATGGACAGAGGAACCCGGTGGGCTACAGCCCATGGGGTCACAAAGAGTCAGGCACGACTGAGCGGTAAGCAGCAACATTGCAGAGGGCCGTCCTGGAAAACACTGTTGCTTGTCTGCTTCTGATAAAACGCAGAAGATGTGAGCAGACTTGGTGCCAGGTATTAATAATGTCCTCCGTGTCCAGGGAAAGGCAGAGAAGACTAAAGCCTCTCCTCACTGTGGGTTGTACTTTCCTTAACAGAATCGCGATGCATTTACACCGTGATCTGCACTGATATTTCACTTCCTCTTCAGAGTACTGTGATGGAGTAGGAGGAAGCACTGTGAGCACAGGCTATAGGGAAGATGAAACTTGGGGGCTCAGGGAGGTAAACTGGTTTCCTTGATGTCATAATGTCAGAGGTGATCTGTCGAAAAGGCTCGGTGGATTCCTGGAAAATTAGAGGAAGAAGGTGGTGATGGCGGTGGTGAGTCGGGGTAGGGCTAGGGTTTGTAAACACTCTGTAAAGGAACTGAAAGTTTAATTTTTGCAGAACTTCCCCAGGGTCTAGTGGTTAAGGATCTGCTTGCCAGTGCAGGGGACGTGAGTTGGATCCCTGGTCTGTAGTCATAGTTGTGTTAGTCGCTCAGTCGTGTCCGACTCTTTGCGACCCCATGGCCTGTGGCCCGCCAGGTTCCTCTATCCATGGGGTTCTCCAGGCAAAAATTCTGGAGTGGATTGCCACCTCCCTGGTCTGGAAAGGTCTTAAATGCCATGGGGGCAACTAAGCCTGTATGCCACCACTACTGAGACTGAATGTTTCAAGCCCATGCTCCATGACAAGAGAAGCCCCTGTTCACCACAACTGAGAAAGCCCTGTGCAGCAACAAAGACCTAGCACAGCCAAAGATAGATACATGATTTTAAATTTTTTTCTTTAAAAATATTTTTTGCACTTGCATATGTGAACTTTTATTGAATTTTACTACATTCTCAAAGTAGTCCTTGAACCACAGAATTAAGACCTTAAGGCTTTTCAATGTGTCACTGGAGTGGTATGGAAAAAAAAAAAAAAACAACTCACCAAACACAACCCTTTCTGGAAGAGATTAGGGGTCCATAAGTGAAGTAGGGAGTCCAGGCTGGGAGTCGTGGTCCCTCTGCTTCCAACATTGCCTAAATGACCCTTCCTTGGGCAGCAGACAGTGTGGCTAGGAAGACATCCATCTTCATTATTTACTCAGAAGACCATCCAAAAGCACACAGGTACTGATCCTAGAGTATTTGTTCATATGTAACAGAGCTTCAATCTATAAAATGTTAATTTATAGGCTTGTTATGATGCCTATAAGTTTCTTTGAAATGGTGATGGTGGTTTAGTCACAAAGTTGTGTCTGACTTTCTGTGACCTCATGGACTGTAGCCTGCCAGGCTCCTCTGTCCATGGGATTTTCCAGGCATGAATACTGGAGTGGGTTGCCATTTCCTCCTCCAAGGGACCTTCCCGACCCAGAGATTGAATTCCAGTCTCCTGTATTTGGCAGGCGGATTCTTCACTGCTGAGTCACCAGGGAAGCCCCTCTTTAGAAATACTTGGGTATAATAAGAGTGATGTTCTGTGTGTGTTACTTTAGGTCAATCTCAGGTGCTAATTAAGAAGGTCTAGTTTGGACGGAGGAGCCTGGTGGGCTGCAGTCCATGGGGTCACAGAGACATGACTAAGCGACTTCACTTTCACTTTTCACTTTCCTGCATTGGAGAAGGAAATGGCAACCCGCTCCAGTGTTCTTGCCTGGAGAATTCCAGGGACGGGGAGCCTGGTGGGCTGCCATCTATGGGGTCGCACAGAGTCGGACACGACTGAGGCGACTTAGCAGCAGTTAGGAGGTGGCCAGCCAGGGTTAGATCAGAAATGTCATTCACATCTTTTATAAGATCTCCTCGTTCAGTTACATTGCTTTGCTAATTCATATAATTATCAGCAATGGGTTTTTATTGATGAAACTAGAGTCTTGTTGATTATTTCTCATTGTGAATTTAAAGGGATTCAAGATGCATAAACTAGAGCTCAGAGATGCTCCTTCTCTGAGAATGAACAGGACCTAAGATTCAACTCAACGACAGACCCATTTCACATCATAGCTTGATCCCTATTTGGTCCTACATCCCGTCATTGGTTTAAGGGATGAAATGGTGTCAATTATAGTGTTTTGACTCTTACCTAGGAATTTTGTTGTATCTGTTGTGAGCAAACATGTTACAGGACATGTTTGGCACACCTAAAGGAACAAGCAGCTGGGGCTTGGTCAAGTTTAGAAACCCAGTTGATGAATTGTTCTAAGCCTGTTTTGTTAACGGATGTTTATCAGGTAGGTGTCTGTGTGTGAAAATTTGGCCTGAGACTTGCTCTCATTATGGCTTGCAAATGAAGTTGCAGAGGAAAATTAACTATTTTCCATTCTAATGTTTTTGAAAGCTACTAAAATTTACCAAACCAAACCAAAACCAAACCAAACTGCAAAAGTTGTCCATGACCAAGGTGAATTAAATTACTTTCAATAATTCTATTTGTCAGGCTTCCCTTGTGGCTCAGCTGGTAAGGAATCCGCCTTCAATGTGGAAGACCTGGGTTTGATCCCTGGGTTGGGAAGATCCCGTGGAGAAGGGAAAGGCTACCCACTCCAGTATTCTGGCCTGGAGAATTCCATGGACTGGATTTATTCCATGGATAGATTCTATTTATCAGAAGGTTGCAAATTGTAGATAAAATGTAGAATTTACTTACATGGATTTGGAACACTTTTATTACTTCAAAATAGCACGAGGCAAAAAGGGTACTGTTGAAGAGGATTCAGTGAGATGAGGAAGAAGGGGTAAAAAGGTAAGCACAGGAAGATAACGTAGCGGAGGTCTTCAGAGTCTAGGTGAAGATCTGCTCTAGAGCACACTGGGGAAGGGAGACCTCACTTCTGGATGGAATGAATGGAAATAGCAGAAGCTCCACCTCTCTCCCTGCCCCCGGCAGAATAGCTAGAGAAAGACGATGAAGACTTTGGTGTTTCTAGAAATTCTTAAAGGTGCCCAGAGAAAGGTTCTAAGTGGATAATGGGTAGAGCAGGACTATAATAACTTTGAAAGCTTTCTATTCTGTTTTTGGAACTCTGTAAGCTGAGAGCACTGTACTTGTCTCATGCTATCAGCTTGGACCACATCTTTGTAGGGATTCCCTTGGTTCTATGTTTAGCAAAACCAATCAAATGTTTTTGTCTGTGCTCAGTTGCTCAGTGTCTGACTCTTTGTGACCCTACGGACTGTAGCCCACCAGGCTTCCCTGCCTGTGGGATTGTCCAGGCAAGAATACTGGAGCGGGTTGCTGTGTCCTCCTCCAGGGGGTCTTCCTGACGCTGGGATCTCTGGTTCTCACTCCTAGCACCACCTGGGAAGCCCCTACTTAGCCCTGGGCAACTACTAGTCTACTTTCTGTCTCTATTTTGCCTATTCTATTCTGTCTCTGTCAGCTCTGGACATCTCGTAAAGTGAAATCGTAATATATGTGGTTTGCACCTGGCTTCTTTTATTTGGGCTTACCTCGTGGCTCAGAGGTTAAAGCGTCTGCCTGCAATGCAGGAGACCTGGGTTCAGTCCCTGGGTCAGGAAGATCCCCTGGAGAAGAAAATGGCAACCCACTCCAGTATTCTTGCCTGGAGAATCACATGGTTGGAGGAGCCTGGTGGGCTACAGTCCATGGGGTCGCAAAGAATCCGACACGACTAAGCGACTTCACTTTCACTTTCTCTTATTTAGTGTTTTCAGGGTTCACCAATGTTGTAGCATACACCAGTGCTTCATTTGTTTTATTGCTGGATAATATTCTGTTGAATAGCTATATCTCATTTTACTCATCCATCCAACAGTTGTTGGACATTGGGTTGTTTCCACTTTGGGGCTATTAAGAATATTGATGCTATGGGACGATCCCCTGGAGAAGGAAATGGCAACCCATTCCAGTCTCCTTGCCTGGAGAATCCCCTGGACAGAGGAGCCTGGTGGGCTACAGGCCATGGGGTCGCAGAGAGCCAGGCACGGCTGAGCACAGCACAGAACAGCACAGCGCACCCGAATATGCCAGTTTCCGCGCGGCTATTTTCCCGTTCCTCATGGATGGACACCTGCGAGTGGGACTGCTGACTCATATGGCAGCTGCATGATCTAACTGCATATGGAACTGCAAGACTGTCTTGCAGATCTCACCGTGTTACATCCCCATTAGCAGTGCCTGAAGCTTCCAAGTTCTCTACATTCTCACCAATGACGATTATCTGTCACCTCTATTAGAAGTATCTTAGCAAATGCGCTTCCTGGTGGCTCAGCAGTAAAGAAAATCTGCCTACAATGCAGGATTCTCGAGGAGAGCACGTTTGATCCCTGGGTTGGGAAAAATCCTCTGGAGCAGGGAATGGCAACTAGCTTCAGTATTATCGGGCTTCCCTAGTAGCTCAGATGGTGAAAAATCTGCCTGTAATGCAAGAGACCCCGGTTCGATCTCTGAGTTGGGAAGACCCCTAGAGAAGGGAATTCCAGTACTCTTGCATAGAATATTCCATGGACAGAGGAGCCTGGTGGACTATAGTCCATGGGAACATGAAAAGCCAGACACGACTGAGCAACAATCACACACTTTTGAGCAGATATGCAGTGCTTTTGATTTGCGTTTCTCTGATAACTAGCAATATTAAGCATCTTTTATGTGCGTGGTGGCCATTTGTGGGTCTTCTTTAGAGAAATGTCTATTCAAATTCTTTCCCACTTTTAACTATGTGATTTGTCTTGAGTCATAACAGTTCTTTAAATATTCTAGGTCCAAATTCCTTATCAGATATGTGATGTGCAAAATTTTTCTACCATTCTGTAGGTTGTCTTTTCATTCTCTTGATGGTGTCTTTAAGGAACATTAAGTTTTAAAGTGTTATAACTTCATAGGGTTTCAAATGTGAATTACATTTTCTTTATCTTTGGGTCATTTACATATAGACCTTATTAAATGTGTGTGTCTGTCTGTTTGTTCAAGTCTGTCAGCTGTATCCAACTCTTTGCAGCCCCATAGACTGTAGCCAGGCTCCTCTGTCCCTGGGATTTCCCGGCAAGAATACTGGAGTGGGTTGCCATTTCCACCTCCAGGAGGATCCTCCAGACTCAGGAATTGAACCATTGGCTCTTATATTGTCAAGTGGTTTCTATCCCACTGAGCTACCTGCAAAGCCCAAGACCTTATTATACACGTGATAATTAAATATTTGCTGAAGAACATATAGTGTATTGATCTATATGAGGCAGGTTCAACTAGATACAAAGGACAATAATTTTTTTTTGTTGTTTAATTTGGCTGCATTGAGCAGCTTAAAATCTTAGTTCCCTGACCAAGGATCAACCAGAGCCCTGGCAGTGAAAGCAAGGAGTCCAAACCCCTGGACCACCAGGGAATCCCCTAAAAGACAATAGAATTGATGAATGCTTCCATATTATAGAAAAAAAAAAAAAAGTAGAGATCAGTGCCTGAAGGCACGTCGTGGAGAAGGGCCCTTGCAATCTTGTACACCTAGGAATCATTCCACTTGCCTGTTATCAAAGGTCCCCTAATTAGCATCATCGTGAGAAGAAATAATATCCTTAGGGAACAGAACTCACATAGAAAAGGACACTCACAAGAGACTGTAGTTTATAATTTTCTGCATTCTCCTGCTTAGAATGCTCAGAGCCTAGTGAGCAATAACTGTTCCTTAATGAGGCCAGGTATGCTTGCTCATGCTCAGTCCAGTTACTTTACTGTATAACGCGGGCCTTCTGGTAGACGTATGTGTATTTATGCATGGGTGAGCACTTTTATTACACTGGAGGATGAAGCCAGAGTTCCAAGTTGTTATCAATATAGCATGAATAGAATGAAGTATTTTTTTTCCCCTTGTTATTTTTCTTGTCTTTCTCTCTCCACTTCCCCCAATCCTGCCACTTCCCGTCTAAACACAGGAATATACTAATCAGGGAAACATGCACTGCTGTTTAGTGAAGGGGTCAAATCCATTTGGATGGAATTCCAGGCTGAACACGCTAACAATGGCAGGAAACCGGGTCCTTGAGCTGGCTGCGGGAGTTGCTGCTGAGCGATAGATTGTTGAAAGAGCCGGCCCAGGGGTGTGCTGCTTTAGCTTGCTTAGTGTTTGGAATGCTGTGCTTGTTCCAGACACAATGAGGGATCTGTCTGTCCACACAGGAGAAGTTGTAATTACAGGAACAGAAGCTATGCTGCTGCCCCTAATTGCAGATGCTCTGTACACAAGGCGGCTAATTTGTTCTCTGGACTGTGTAGGGACAGGCGGGATTTTTAATTTAATGATTTGGGTGATTTGGGTGATTAGGGAGAAGACCTTGTATCTTATGTCCATTTCATCTTCTTGCGGGTGTTGCCGGGATCCCTTCTGACTACCTGTCTTCTTGACTTTAATAACTCAGGCCAGTATGTGACCTTGTCTCTGCTGAGAAGACAGGGTGTTGAAAGTCTCTCTGTCTTTGGTGTCCTAAAACCTTGATTGGGTGTGGCCATAACATCCGGTAGAGAGGTCTCATGTGTATCATTTAGGAACCATCTCCTAATTAGCGAAGAAGGCTGAAATTTAGCCTGACACCATATTCTGGAAAACAATAGATGAGAGTTTGGAGCCAAACATAATCATCAAGTGGATTTTATTTTTATTGTGAATTAGAATCTTTGTCTCTTTATTTATTATTGTGCAATATAGTAGGAACGAATTGAAAAGTAGCATAAGGAAAGTTCTGCTCCACGAGCTTCAGTCTCAGGGGGAACAAACGTCCATGAATAAGGCAGGGGATTGTACCATGATAGTTATGAATATTTCGTGGCCTATAGATAAGAGCAATGAAGAATGTTTCGAGAAAAAGCCAAAAACCTTCTCTCACAGATCAATGCTCAGAATTGCGGCGCAGATCAGTACTAAACCAGTCCCTGTTAAGGCAGATAGTCTGACTCTTAGACCAATCAGTCACACTTTAGGAGATGGAGGGAAGGACATCTTTCCTCCACACAAGGCAGTAGGGTGAGTGTGGACCCCTGAATAAAATCCAGGCTTTGTTCGCAAGGACTGGCATGTCAGGGAGCCCACTCTAGCAGCAGAGGGAGAGAGGGGTCGGGGGGCAGCTGAAGGCAGGGAGACGGAGAGGATGTTCTTAGATATTTCGGGAGAGGTGATGACAGCCACCAAGGAGAAGAGGGAAAAGTGCTGGGAGCTGCGAGGAAGAAATTACAGCAGTGATTCTTAAATTTTTGGGGAAATGAAGCCTTTTGAGAATCTGATGTAAGCACTTTTGTATTAAATGTCACACTTGCTCACTTGCTCCTCTTAGCATCAGTGCGACCTCAGTGACAGGGAAGCTGGGCTGGCAACCCCTTTGTATGGGCCTTAGTCTTCGGTTTGGATAGAAACCGGTGAATTCTCGCCACATCGAGGGGGTTGGGGAGAGAGAGTGAGAAGCAGCATTTATCAAAGACTGACTAGTTTTATCATGCTCTGAGGACTGCCCCTGCCGCGCCCCCCAGCCCAAGCAGATGGGAAAACTGAGATGTTATATACGACCTTCAATGTCCTACGCTGAAAAATGTCAGCTCTCGAGTTTGAGCTCGAGGTTGCCTAGTTCAGAATGCCCATCGGCTGCCTACCGGAGCTGCCATATTTGGTCTAAGTGTGAATTACGATCATTCCCAGGTTTTTTCTTTCCTGAAATTCTTTGGTGGCCCCTGTTGGTACAGCTGAAGTAGACACTCACTACCTCATTGCTGACAGTTTTGGGAGCTGACCGCAGAACATTCAAAGAATGGCATCGAGTGACTTTCCTCAAGGTCATTTCCTGTCTATGAACTCTACAAGGATCGCATTCCTTAAGGATGCGTAGGGGTCGAAAACAGCCCCTACTGTCAGGAGAGAGACGCCTGGGCCAGCTGTACTAGGCAGATGAGTGTGTGTGTGTGTGTGTCTACATCCTCTGTGACATGCTTTGCTGCTGAGCACACCCCCCCTGACTCTTGGCTAGTAAAAAAGCAGGTCTGCTAGGCTGCCTGACTCATGCTTGAACTGGAGTCTATACCCCGAGTCAATAATTCTCATTTTAAAGGCAATGTTGAGCTCAACAGCTACTAGGATTGCGCTGCCTGGGGCAGCTCTCTGTATTAATTTGACTTACTAGAAACAGCACGTCCTTCGGCTCTTGAAGCAGGACTTTATGCAGTGTAGTCATGCTATACTGAAGAGTGTTTATGATTCTTGAAGACAAAGTGTGGAAGGTGCCTGGGCCACAGTTCATGCCTAATAACATGGACATCAGTGTTCACTTTATCGCATTCCCTCTGCCTCACTGGGACGGGGTTTTCTTCCTTCCCCCTTTATTTTGCATTAAGAGCTTTATTTATCTATTTGAAGGAGAAAGATATTCGGTCTAAGTAATGTATGTTATATACACTCCAGAGCGGCTTTTGCCACCTCTCCTCCCAACCTCTGCATATTGCATCACCAAAAAGAGGACACTGGTTAGAGCCAGGGTGATGGAGAGGGAGAAACAGCAAGCACACGTCAGGCACCCACCTTTGGCTCTTCTCTGACTTGATAAAGGCCCATGAAAAAGTCTCCTAAACTCTTGGGACCTCCATTTGTTTGTCTGTAAAAAGAGAAAGTGTCAGTTGCTCAGTTGTGTCCAACTCTTGGGGACCCCATGGACCGTAGCCCGCCGGGCTCCTCCGTCCATGGAATTCTTTCTCTAGGAGTGGATACTGGAGTGGTTGCTGTTTCCTTTACTAGGCGATCTTCCTGACTGACCCGGGGACTGAACCTTGGTCTCCTGAATTGCAGGCAGATTCTTTACCGTCTGAGCCATGAGGGAAGCCAGAGGCTTGAACTAAAAGATTAGAGAATTCAGGCTCTTGCTGGGCTGTTTCTGGGGGCTGTTCTCTCTCAAGGACTGACTTCAGTTCCTCTAGACATTTTTCTCTTCTGGCTGATACTTAGGATTGCATTTCCTATGGCTGGAACACTAACTCTTTTGCCATGAGTGTTCCTCTGGAGTATCAGGTAGACAGGGCATGTTTCTGCTTATCAACCTACACATTTCCAGGAAAATTATGTTTTCCCCTGTAATTCACACACATGGCTTGCGCATGTGGAGATTTTAAAACACAATTTATAAAGGGGTGAATTTCCCTGTAACATAATTTGCATGAATTATTCCCTGAAACATAATTTGCGTTAATTATGGCAGCTAGTTAAAACTGGTAACCTGGCATGAGTTTGTTAAGACATTAAATATCACTCTTCTTGTTTTTCTTATATTCAGGCATGAAAGGTTAAGAAGTATATTTCCAGTTCATAAAACATCACAGGGATTCATTGGGTCTATTTATGTTTTATTCTAGGGTATGGAACATGAACCTTTGCTCCAAGTGAGGACTGACCCAATAGGGTGAGAATGCTTGGGCCAGGCATTCTTTCAGAAACATTCTCAAACCTTCTCGGCATCCTAGGATGTTAGAGTTTGGAAGGGACCTGAAGAATTTCTGGGCAATTCCTTTTCTTTCTCTCATTTGTCTTTCTTTTAGGTCAAACATGAGATGCATTAAAATTTATGTTTTCACTTAGAGGAAAACACCTCTGCAGGAACACAGATTGCCCCAAGTGGTCAGGGTGTGTCAGATGGGAATTTTTTCAGTAAGAAACGTAAATTCCTTGTATTAGAAATGTACCAAATAAGCCGTATCAAGGTTTTTCATATCTAGCTCATTTGAGAGACGAATTTATTAATACATTCTGTGAATGCTCAGAAATCAGTGTGGATTTTGCCAGCAGGTGGCACCAAATGTTTTCACAAGAAAAATAACGTTGTGAAGGAAAACCTCCTTCGCATCCTCCCTACTAGTGAAAAAAAAAAAAAAAAGGTTTTTAAGTGAGTGCTGTGGTTCATTCACCCAAATTCAGGAAACACGTGCCTTTCTTATTTGATAGCTCTTTGGCAGTACACTGTTGTAGTTCAGGGTGAGTTATTTCCTTAAACTTTGTTAAAAGGGAAGTATGGCAAAATAAAAGACTTGAAACAAAGGTTTATTAGAGTTTTGCCGACCACTTAAAGTCCAGTCTCTCAGCCTGCAAACGCTTCCATCAGCCCCTTCTAGGCCTGTGAGTACACAGGATGAAAAAACAAAGAGCAGTGAGATGCTTCAATTTTCTCTTTTATCACAATCTTTTTTTTTTTTTTTCAGACTCCTAAGCCAGCTTTTATGGTCTGGCTAAAAGTTTGCTCTTGTGGTGCTGATCGTCTGGTGGAAGAACCGGGTACTAACCAAGTCACCTACATGAGTGTATAGAGGCAAGCTGGGGAAAGAGCTCTGAAGGAAAGGAACACGGTTGCATGATACTGATGAAGCAAGGAGGCTGACCTAGATTCAGGGGCAGTCACCGTTTCTTAGGGAAGGGACCCTGCCTGGAGCTGAGTTATGAAGGATGAGGTGGGATTAGTTAGATGAAGGGGTGGGAGGAGCTGAGAGGAATGTTCAGACCAGAGAGTAGAGACTTCAAAGACTCTGGGATGGGAGGGCGAAGGGAGAGAGAGACGCAGAGCTGCAGGTGAGGGAGGGACTCAGCGATGGGAAGGGAGGGTGGATGCTGTTACACGAGTGAAAACTCATCATGATCTTTGCTCTCTTTTCCATTTCTATTATATTTTCCCTCCATCAAAAAAAAACCCCAAAAGCTCAAAACACTCTCTCCAAAATTTAGTTACTACTTGATGCCCACTAGTCCCCCTGCTTTCATAGTATTATTGAAGTCAGTGTCCAGATATTTCTGAAAAGTCTGGGCATTTTCCTTTCCCCGGTGTGCTGTGCTGTGCTTAGTCAGTCGTGTCCGACTCTTTGCAACCCACCAGGCTCCTCTATCCATGGGGATTCTCCAGGCAAGAATACTAGAGTGGGTTGCCATGCCCTCCTCCAGGGGATCTTCCCGACCCAGGTCTCCCACGTTGCAGGCAGATTCTTTACCATCTGAGCCACCAGGGAAGCCCTTCCCCAGTACAGGGACCTATAAACGGACACAAGTACCTTGGGGAAGGCAAGAAGGAAAATTTACAGAACACACTTGCAGCATTTGTAGAACTTGACTCCGTAGGCATTTTCCTTTTCCTGTCAATAGAGGATATGGTTCTGTGATTGATTGGGGGGGTAGAGCTACCATATGACCCAGCAACCCCACTCCTGGGCATATATCAAGAGAGAACCATAATTCATAAAGATGCATGCACCCTGGTGTTCACTGTGGCACTATTTACAATACCAGGACATGGAAGGGAATGGATAAAGAAGATGTGATACATATGGACAATGGAATATTACTCAGCGATTACAAAAGAGCAAAATAATGCCATTAGGGGCCTAGAACCCAGGACCTACTGTAGAGCCCAGGGAACTCTGCTCAATAATCTGTAATGGCCTTTATGGGAAAAAGTTGAAAAAGAGTGGATATATGTATATGCATAAGAGATTCACTTTGATGTACACCTGAAACTCACACAACATTGAAAATCAACTATACTCCAATAAAAATTAAAAAAAAAAAGAAATGACTCAGACTTTTAGATATGGTGGTAGCCTTGATTCAAAAGACTTGAAATTTTTTTCAGTTGTATACATCAAGCTGGCCCGGAATCTCCACGACCAATCTACCACACCCTAAAGTCTTGCCGGTTCCATCTTTTCTCATGAGCCCTAATGTCTTTAAAGCGACCACATTCATTTGTATCTGACTGTTCTAGTGTAACTACTTGCCCTTTGCCACCTTGGGACTTTTCACTGTAATCGAGGGTCCTGTTTCTACCACTGCCCCAAACCCTTACAAAACAGCCGCTGCACTGCTTCTCAAAGATGCTGGCGTTTCCTTTAACAGTGTCTGTCTCAGGCCTTGATGATGAGATCATCTATAGGCCTAAATCTACAGCCACATTCCTCTCTCTTGACATCTTGAATTCTTTTCTGTAATTGAACCTCACCATTTCCAGCATCTCAGCCTTCCCCAGGCTACAGTCCTAATTGATCTCAAGTCTTCCTTTAGCCAGCAAAGCAAGCTAATAGAACCACTCTCAGTTGTTCAAGCTAGCATCACTGCATCCAGAGTCACTGCCTGATGCATCCAAATTTACCTTGATCAAAATGATGTTCCTTCCTCCATGACCAGTAAGCCCTTGTGATCCCTTTCTTCACACATATTCAGACCTTTGCAATATAACAGTACAGTCTTGCAAATCTTCTGGTGGGGAAATCTCTTACTGGATTTGACCTTGTAAATATCCGTCCTCTCCTGGAATGTGCTGCTCTCCGACTTCAGGTATAGGGCTCAGGATATCAAGAAATTGTATGGGGTGGGGACAAGTCTCAGGATATGAAGAATCTGTGTATGGGGTGGGGACAGAGCATGGTGAGAGTCTGGTCCCCTCTCCCAAGATTACTAATGGCCTATGGGAGAAGACAGCAGTGTTCTCAGACCGGACACAAAGCACCTAATCAGACAAGGAAGAAGAGGCTGGCAAGGGAGGAAAGAAAGGCCAAGAGTGAACTGGGGGCTGGGAAAACTGGAGGTCTCTGAATCCTTCCATGCATCCCCATTCCAGTTGTCTCCCAATCAGCGTCCTTTGTTGTTCAGGCTCTGAGTCGTATCTGACTCTTTGCAACCCCAGGCTTCCTTGTCCTTCACCATCTCCCAGAGTTTTCTCCATTTCACATCCATGGAGTCAGTTATGTTGTCCAACCATCTCATCTGTTGCCCCTTCTCCTCCTTATGCACATATGCATTTTGGAAACTGGGGCTTAGAATTTCTAAGTCAATTACATGCTCCCCCACCCCATCCCCCAGCCCTGGTGTGGACAGATCACACTGTATTCAGAGATCACACTATATTTAGGGGATCACACTATATTCAAGGATCACACTATATTCAGAGATCACAGTATATCCAGGGATCACACTATATTCAGGGGATCACACTATATTCAGGGGATCACACTATATTCAAGGATCACACTATATTCAGGGGATCACACTATATTCAGGGATCACACTATATTCAGGGATCACACTATATTCAGGGGATCACACTATATTCAAGGATTACACTATATTCAAGGATCACACTATATCCAGGGATCACACTATATTCAGGGATCACACTATATTCAAGGATCACACTATATTCAAGGATCACACTATATCCATGGATCACACTATATTCAGGGGATCACACTATATTCAAAGATCACACTATATTCAGAGATCATACTATATTCAGAGGATCACACTATATTCAGGGATCACACTATATTCAGGGATCACACTATATTCAGGGGATCACACTATATTCAAGGATCACACTATATTCAAGGATCACACTATACCAGGGATCACACTATATTCAGGGGATCACACTATATTCAGGGGATCACACTATATTCAGGGGATCACACTATATTCAGGGGATCACACTATATTCAAGGATCACACTATATCCAGGGATCACACTATATTCAGGGGATCACACTATATTCAGGGATCACACTATATTCAGGGCCCATATTCAGGGGATCACACTATATTCAGAGATCACCCTATATTCATGGGATCACCCTATATTCAGGGATCACCCTATATTCAGGGATCACCCTATATTCAGGGATCACAGCTCCGCCAATGGCCAGTGGTGGGATCACAAGCATTCTTTGCTTCTCTCACCTGTAAAAGGGAGGGTGTTGTCATAGAGGATTTTAGGGTCTTTTTGATCTCTACTTTTCATATATCGAGGGAGTTAGGAAGAGGGGATGGAGGAAAAAGAAGAAAGGAAGAACAAAACAGGCATTGTGGCTTTTCTGTGTGGCTTTTTGTGGCCCTTTAGGTCTTCTAATAACACGAGGAAGACTTTATTTTCATGGCAGAGTAAGGAAACGGAAGTTCAGAGAGGTAAGTCACCTGCTCAAGTCTACTCAGAAACTAAGCAGCACTTAACAAGAGTCGTCTGGTTTTGAAAGTCCTGTAGTTTCTGCCAAACTGCCCTGTCCCCTGCTCTAAGGGAAACACGAGAGTCAGCAGCTGCTTGCTTGAGGCATTTTTCCTTCCCCCAGCTTTGGGTGCTCTCTCTTAGATGCCTCGGGTCCCCCATGTTCCTGAGACCCTGTGCTATCCCGTCCTGGTGCACGTGTCCTTGCCCATGCCCTACGTTAACCCTCTTACCGTCTCTCTTTTCAGCTTCCCTCTCTCGCTGAAATGCACAGTCAGGAGACAGTGATGCCCCGAATGAACCAGGCTCCCAGGACTGAGTGCTGCTGATAGCTTGCTAACCTAGTTAATATATATGTTAATGGGAGAAGGATAAAGCAGAGGCAGGGCTTTCTGCCTTGAAGCTGTGGAATGAATTAGACATCCGTTTCAGTCCAGTATCTCTAAAGCATACATCCATATAAACTGTGAGTTTGGGGCTGAACACCACTGACTCACAGCTGATGTTGGTTCTAGTGTAGCGTCAGGAGCCCAGGACCATGAATTGGGAGAGCAGAGTTTTAGCTTCGACTCGGGGGGACGTGGAGGAGTGGAGGAGTGGGGTTCAGAGCAATGAGAGACAAAGGAAAGGTTCTGAGTCGCTGCATTCCCACGGGTAGCCATCAGGTCTACCCCAGCCTAGGCGCTTTCCCCCAGGTTTACCTGTGTGTTGCCCTGAGCAGAGATCGGAATGCAGACTGAATTAAAGTTTGGGAAATTAGGTTAGAAACAGATGACCAGTGGCAGTTTCTGAACTGATGTGACCGCTTTTCTCATTTCAAAGAGCGTAAGGACTACATTTCCCCCAGGGTAACACCAAGGCATGGTGGTCTGGGGGAAAGCAGTCTACTGGGAGTCAGAGCACCTTGCTTTGGGCCTGGTCTTCAGTAAATTAAGTAAATCCTCTATGCTTCTGTCCCTCCCTTCCCCCCTTTTAAACCAACTTGACTGAAGTATAATTTACAATACAATAAAGGTACCCATTTTAGGTGCACAGTCCATGTTGTTTGGTGTTTAGTTGCCAAGTCATGTCCGACTCATCTGGTGTGCTGTGCTGTGCTCGCTCAGTCGTGTCTGACTCTTTGTGACCCCATGGACTGTAGCCCAGCAGTCTCCCCTGTCCATGGGGTTTCCCAGGCAAGAATACTGGAGTGGGTTTCCTCCTCCAGGGGATCGTCCCAACCCAGGGATCGAACCCACATCTCCCGCACTGGCAGGCGGAGTCTTTACCATTGCACCACCAGGGAAGCCCATACGGCTTGATAAATGGATTTTGTCATAATCCAAGATATATGACTTCTCCATCAGCCTCAACTTCTTTATTAGATATAAAGCTAAAAGATGACTTAATTCTTGAGTTTTGACAATCTTTGTTTTTAAAGATATTTGGCTATGTCACCTCTGCCATTAAATTTATTGGCATAAAATCATTCATAATATTTTCCTATTATGCTACTGCTGGGGCTGCTAAGTCACTTCAGTTGTGCCTGACTCTGCGACCCCATAGATGGCAGCCCACCAGGCTCTTCTGTCCCTGGGATTCTCCAGGCATGAATACTGGAGTGGGTTGCCAGCTCCTTCTCCAATGCATGCATGCATACTAAGTTGCTTCAGTTGTGTCTGACTCTGTGTAACCCCATGGACAGCAGCTCATCAGGCCCCTCGGTCCACGGGATTCTCCAGGCAAGAATACTGGAGTGGGTTGCCAGTTCCTTCTCTACCTATTATGCTAGCAATGTCCATATTATTATGGACACTTAATATTCGGCAAAAATTCAAGGGTAGCCCTGTTCAGATCTCTGAAATACTTTCTCTGTGCAGCTCTGTCTTCTCCAGTACTTTGTCCGATATATTCTTTATATCGCTTTAGCCTCTCTGGGTTCAGACGTCTGTATTCTCAGTTAATTCATTGAGACTGCCACCCTCTGCCTCATTCCCTTGTCCTGTGTCAAGCTCCAGAAATTGCCCACAGGAAGAAAGCTGGACAAACGGTTATGCTCATATTACTTGCTCTTATTTTTTCAGTGATTACAGTTTTGTATGCTGATTTTCTAGTAACTAAAAACACTTGTTTCATACATTTTGTCTAGGTTTATACGTGTTTACAGTGGAAGAACAAGTGTAGTACTAGATAATTCAATTTGAATGCAAGTGAGAGTCCTCTGAAATATTTTTTCTCCAGTAAATTATAGGTTCTAACAATATTTGCCTGGACTATTTCACTAGATGTTTATAAAGATAAATTGGGATAATGTTCATCAAAGTGTGTTTATACACTGTAAAATATTATACAAGCCTGTTATAATAATAATAATAGCAATAATAACTGTCATGATTAAATAAATCAGCAAGGACATCAGTAAGGCACAGCTTTTAATGATAAAAGAATTATAAAGCAATACCTCTAATCTAGGCAGTTATGACATACATATTGAAAGTCCACATCAAAATAAGGTGACAAATATTATGTGCCATATAGTAATAGTATCGCTATTCTTCATTAAGTACTTAAGACATGCTAGCTAAGTTCTTTATAAACATTATTTCATGTAACCTTTGAGAATCTTTTGAGGTAGATATTAGAATCTCTTCTCCACAGATTAGGAAACAAAGTTCAGGAAAGTTAAGTAACTGAAAGTTTTGCCTAGAATGTGCTAGTGCTTGAATTTAGACATATGACTATATCTTGATTCTCCATGAGGAGGTTAGACCATCACTTTTATTAATTGAGAAGATAAAGAGGGATATGTTGGCTTGATGGCTAAGGGAATGCTTTATATAGAAAATGGCAGTGTAGACGGATCATTTTGAAGACAATTTAAATAAGAGTAAATAGGAATACAATTTTAGGAGAAAAGGATTACAAAGAAGCAAAGAAAGATCATGTGTCCCAGAGACAGGGACTAGAGTAAATTTATTAGTTTGCAGGAGTAGCAGCTAAGTTTGCAGCCACACTGAGTAAGGCAGTGATACATTAAGTTTAAGATATTGATCCATTATTTCAGTTTTAACATATCTTCAAGTGTGATGCGAGTGTCGGCTGTTGCTTTTGTTACTTAAAAAGTAACAGTTACCTGTGCCAACTTATTTGACTATTAGTGCTTTCCACCAGTGTTATTCCACAATCTTGCAATTTTACAAAACATCTATTCATTTTCTTAACATCTGTGAGTGTCTGCTCTGTAGCAGGCTTTGTACTAAGTATGGAGGATATAAAATGGAATCTGATATTGTTCTTACTTTCAAGGAATTCAGTTAATTTTCAAGCAGGAAGCTCTGTCAAGCAGACAGAACTCGGGGGTAGAATTCTGGAGAGAAGTCAAGGCTATAAATGTGAATTTTGGAGTTGCTGACATGCGCACAGGGAACCCACACATCTAGAAAGACAAACAATGGAGAGATTTAAGAGAGCAAACGAGAGCAGCTGGAACTTCTTAAAAAACTTCTGAACCTTACACTACACACACACCTATTTTACCTAATCTTGCAATAAGGAGAAAATGAGAAATGTTACTCTGCGGTCACAGGCTAGTTATTATTCCAGTGTGCACGTTCCCTCGAATCAGTGGAGTGCTCAGTAACTGGGGAGAAATGGATGTTGATGTTACCCAGGTAATCAATATCTTTTAAATGCTTATGATGAACCTGTGGTTAAATGCTTCTGAGCTTGAACTGAGATTTATTTTCTTAGGGAAATGTAAATCATTTTCTCAGGACTCTCGCTCCTGGAGTAGAAGAAAATAGCTCCTTCCCAGAGGTAGAGCTGAACTATGCTCAGTGTATTGGGACTCATCTTTTCTTCAGGAAAAAATTTTATGGGGAATTAATAGCAGTGAAATCTGACCATCTACATATGACAAACCCAGGGATTTCTCTATCCATCCTATATTACAATGGAGTGAACTGCAGAGGGTTCTGAATAAAAGGACTTGGGAGATCCTGGGGGCCTGAAGGCAGCTGCAGAACTTGGCCCCTGGCCAGGGATCCCAGAGGTCAGGATCATTGAGAGGCACCAGGGAGGGAGTTACCCTCCTGGGGATGCTGGATGAAGAGATGGTCAGTCAGCCTGAGACAGGAAGAGTGAGGGGGCAAAGTTCAGGGGCAGGACCCTAGAGAAGGCCCGGGAGTAGGGTGTGGGAAAGACAAAAGGATAGAGTGGAACAGAAGGTGAGAGCAGTTTCAGGAAGTGCTGACTCATAGAGGAGAGATGAGGAAGAGAGATTTCATCAGAATCAAACACAGCTACATGAGATAACACAACAGATTTTTAAAAAGCTGAGATTCGGCTTTGCAAAGTCATCAGCAAAATTTTGGAATATAATTTCTGACCTTAATTTTCTGAGATCACCAAGATGTTTTGTTAGCTGCATTAAAAAAAAAAAAATTTATTTATTTATTTATTTATTTATTTATTGGCTGAGCTGTGTCTTCAATCCTGCATGGCTTATCTCCAGCTGTGGGGAGCAAGGGCGCCTCTCTAGCTATATGCACGGGCTCCTCCTTGCCATGGCTGCTCTTGCTGTGGAGCACGGGCTCCAGAGTTCTCTGGCTTCGGTGGCTGCGGCGCGTGGCTGCGGCTCCCGGGTTCCAGATCACAGGCTCAATAGTTGTGGCCCGGGAGCTTAGTTGCTCTGTGGCATGTGGGATCTCCTTGGACCAGGGACTGAACCCGCGTCTCCTGCACTGGCAGGCGGGTTCCTTACCACTGAGCCCCCAAGGAAGTCCCATTAGCTGCCTTTTTGTTTCTGAAAGCTGACCTTGACGATCAAATCAATTTGTATACACACATAGAATGAGTAATAAACATATTTGCTACTTAAAGATCATCTTACAGAGAAAAACACGGGAGAAAAGACATTAAATATTAACACATATGGAAGTTTATAACAATTGATAAAAGCAAGTTCAGGCGCCTTCTCTGCACAGAAGCCAGTGGCTTCCTTTGTCTGCAAGCCCGAGCACTCCTTATTCCATCTGAAAATCAAAACTCTGCCCTTTGTCACCCAGTACAATGACCCCGGAACCCACCTGTGTATCTTTGCTTATCCCTCCACTTAGATTTTCTTTGCTACATTTTTTCCACAAGTATTTAGACTCCTTCTGTTTACCAGGTAAGAGGATGACTGTGGCAACTAAGACGGCCATGGCCCCTGGTCATGTGAAGCTTGACATCTTGTGGGAGAGGAAGACATCAAATATTGCATGTAAGTCGTGTGCAGAGGGAATTGATATACAGCTATAAAGGCTAAATAAAAGAGCTGGGCTCCAGCTGGTGTAGAGTGGAAACTTATGCCAAGATCCGAAGGGTATGTAGTAATTCATTCGGTAAAGGTGGGGAAAGTGTTGGAGGTAGAGAGAACAAGGTGAAAGGGCATAGAAGATGAGGAGAAAACAGCCTCGGATGGGGTGGGGAGGAAGGCAGGGGCCAGGGTGTGCCATGACCTGGGTCAGAAAGAGGCTTTGATCTTTTCTCACCAGCTGATGGGAAGTAACTGAAAGATAGAAGCAGAGTAATCACACAGTCATTCTATGCTTTAAAAGATCCTTCTGGTGTAATATGCATGAATAAAATTATTTTGTATAATGACAACAGTTAGTGAAATTTAAAAGAGGCCATCACTATCACCCTGATACCAAAACCAACCAAAGATACCTCAAAAAAATAAACGAAAATTACCGGCCAGGATCACTGATGATCACAGATGCAAAAATCCTCAACAAAATAAGCAACCTGTATCCAACAATACGTTAAAAGATCATACACCATGATTAGGTGGGATTCATTCCAGAGATGCAAGAATTTTCCAGCGTCCGCAAATCAATCAGTGTGATACACCACATCAACAAATTGAGGAATAAAAACCATATGATCATCTCAATAGAAGTAGAAAAAGCTTTTGACAAAATTCAGCATCCATTTATGACAAAAACTCTCCAGAAAGTGTGCCTAAAGGGTATGTACCTCAACAAAATAAAGACCATATAGAGCAAACTTAAGGCTAGCATCATACTTAATGGTGAAAAGCTGAAAGCATTCCCTTTAAGATCAGGAACAAGACAAAGATGTTCACTCTTGTCACTTTAATTCAACATAGTTTTGGAAGTCCTAGCTATAGCAATCCTTTTACAGCAAGTAAAAGGAATTGAAATGGAAAAGAAGTTAAACTATTTCTGTTTGCAGATGACATGATACTATACATAGACAATCCTAAAGAGAGTACCAGAAAACTACTAAAGTTCATCAATGAATTTGGTGAAGTTTTAGGTAACAAAATTAGTACACAGAAATCTGTTGCATTTCTATACACTAACAATGAAAAATCAGAAAGAGAAGTTCTAGAAGCAATTCCATTTACTATTGCATCAAAAAAATATCTATAAATAAACGTGTACTCTGAAATAAAAGACGTGTACTCTGAAATAAAAGACTTGTACTCTGAAAATCATAAGATGCCGATGAAAGAAATCAAAGAAGACATAAGCAGATGGAAAAACATACCATGTTTGTGGACTGGAAGAAACAGTATTTTCAAAATGACTATACTATGCAAGGCAAGATACAGATTCAATGCAATCTGTATCAAACTACCAATGGCATTTTTCACAGAACTAGAACAAAAGAAAGGCAATGCCAAAGAATGCTCAAACTACCACATAAATTGCACTCATCTCACGCACTAGTAAAGAAATGCTTAAAATTCTCCAAGCCAGGCTTCAGCAATACGTGACCATGAAATTCTAGATGTTCAAGCAGGTTTTAGAAAAGGCAGAGGAACCAGAGATCAAATTGCCAACATCTGCTGAATCATCGGAAAAGCAAAAGAGTTCCAGAAAAACATCTACTTCTGCTTTATTGACTATGCCAAAGCCTTTAACTGTGTGAATCACAATAAACTGTGGAAAATTCTGAAAGAGATGGGAATACCAGATCACCTAAGCTGCCTCTTGAGAAATCTGTATGCAGGTTAGGAAGCAACAGTTAGAACTGGACATGGAACAACAGACTGGTTCCAAATAGGAAAAGGAGTGTGTCAAGGCTGTATATTGTCACCCTGCTTATTTACCTTATATGCAGAGTACATCATGAGAAACGCTAGGCTGGAGGAAGCAAGCACAAGCTGGAATCAAGAATTCTGGGGAAAATATCAATAACCCCAGATATGCAGATGACACCATCCTTATGGCAGAAAGTGAAGAAGAACTAAAGAGCCTCTTGATAAAGTGAAAGAGGAGAGTGAAAAAGTTGACTTAAAGCTCAACATTCAGAAAACTAAGATCATGGCATCTGGTCCCATCACTTCATGGGAAATAGATGAGGAAGCAGTGGAAACAGTGCCAAACTTTATTTTAGGGGGCTCCAAAATCACTGCAGATGGTGACTGCAGCCATGAAATTAAAAGATGCTTACTTCTTGGAAGGAAAGGATTACGACCAACCTAGACAGCATATTAAAAAGCAGAGACATTACGTTGTCAACAAGGGTTCATCTGGTCAAGGCTATGGTTTTTCCGGTGGTCATGTATGGATGTGAGAGTTGGACTGTGAAGAAGGCTGAGCACCGAAGAATTGATGCTTTTGAACTGTGGTGTTGGAGAAGACTGTTGAGAGTCCCTTGGACTGCAAGGAGATCCAACCAGTCCATTCTAAAGGAGATCAGTCCTGGGTGTTCATTGGAAGGACTGATGTTGAAGCTGAAACTCTAATACTTTGGCTACCTCATGTGAAGAGCTGACTCATTAGAAAAGACCCTGATGCTGGGAAGGATTGAGGGCAGGAGGAAAAGGGGATGATAGAGGATGAGATGGTTGGATGGCATCACCGACTCAATGGATGTGGGTTTGGGTAAACTCTGGGAGTTGGTGTTGGACAGGGAGGCCTGGCATGCTGCGATTCATGGGGTCACAAAGAGTCAGACACCACTGAGCGACTGAACTAAACTGAGAACAAAAGAATTATGTACCATGACCAACACGGGTTTGTTCTGTGATGAAAACCTGGTTCAAGGTGAAATTTTTCAGCAAAAGCTGTTAACAGGTTAAAGAGAAAAAGTCACATGATCACATCCATCAACTGAGGATGAATACTTGACAAAATCCAACAACCATTCATCATAAAATAATCAGCAAAATAGGGGTAGAGGAAAACTACAATTTAGTAAAAGAATGTTCATTAAAAAAATCCTATAGCTACACCAGTCGTAATGATGAAAAGTGGATACTTTCCTTTTAGGATGGGGAACAAGCCAGGATACCCACTCTCACAACCATTCAACATAGAACTGGAAGTTCTAGCCAGTGCAGTAAGGAAGAAAAGGAACTAAATGGAAAGGAGGAAATAAATCTGTTTTCAGATTACATGTTGTTTCACAAAAAATCACAAGGAATGTATTGGGTTGATCAAAAAATTCATTCAGATTTTTCCATGTAAGATCATCTGAATTTATAGGAACATCTGAATGAACTTTTTGGTCAACCCAATATTGCAAAAATAACTCCTACAACTGTTTAGTGACTTCAGTATAGATACAAGGTCAACATAAAAAAATCTGTTATATTTCTATACACTAGCAATTAACATGTGGAACTTGAAATTAAAAATACAATACTGTTTACAATTGTTTAAAATATTTTGATGTAAATCTAGCAAGACATATGTAGGATTCATATGCTCAAAACCACCAGACAGTGATGAAAGAAATCAAAGGAAATCTAAACAAATGGAGAGATATTCCAAGTTAATGAACTGAAAGATTCAATGCAGTTAAGAAGTCAGTTCTCCCAAAGTTGATATGCAGATTTAATGTAGTTTTTATCAAAATGACAGCAAGATTATTTTGTAGTTAGAGACAATATTATTCTAAAATGTTCATGGAAAGGCAAAGGAGCTAGAACGTGTAAGACAACTCTAAAGAGAAAAAAAAAGCTTGTACCCAACAGGCCCTAGGAGAATTACAGCTTCACTGTCTGCAGGGCTGCTTGGGGCAGCAGGTCAGGTGTCTGCTCTGTGCTACTTCTATTGTATCTGCTGAGACCAGTAGCAGTGGTTCTGTTTTTATTCAATTACATGAATAAAACTGAGTTTTCTTGAGGAGCTGAAGGCTCAAGAGGATCAGTTCTGTTTTTCCCTTCATCTTGTTTTTCGTGCTTTGAAACCTGCCTGAAATTTTAAATATTTATAACATTCTTTGCATAGAAATTGTGTCTCTCTCTTTGAATGTATTCATCTTATTGGCTTATTCACTCATTTTAGGGATGTTTTACACAGTGAACCATGAAATAATTTTAGGCTTGTAACCAAGGTGTAAAAATGGTCCCAAAAGTTGTCGTATGCTCTTCTTCTAGCTTCCACAAATATAACCATAGCACAGTGACCAAAGCCAGTTAAAACAGTATACACAGTGCCTTTAATTAGTTGACAGACCTTCAGACTTTACCAGTTGTCACACTAATGTTCTTTCTAGGATCTAGCATCTAAGATGGCATCAACAGTTGCATTTAGCTGTCATCTGGCTTCAGGGTAGGACAGTTCACCAGTGTCTTTCTGTCTTTCATGACCTTGATACTTTTGAGACCTCTTGATTTGAGCTGATCTCAGTTTACCTGTGGTTGATTTCAGTTTTGCATGCTTCTCCCTTTTAGGCCCTGGATCTTGGAAGCCTAGGAGCTGGAATGTGTATTCAGCTATTCAGTCATTATGAGCCTGTGTTCTTAGTGAAGGGCATGTTCATTTAGAGGAAAAAGAACTGTTTCTGGCCCCACCTTTGAGCTATAAAATCAGTTCTTAGTGCAACTAATCCAACACTTACAGTTTACCTCCTGGGTTTTCATAAAATATTTTTAAGGCATATGAACTTTAAGTGTTACATTATTTAATGTACTATTTAAAACAGCTAAATACCTGGGAGTGTCAGTTTGAAATCCCTATCATTAGTCATCATTAATTCACTAGGCACACAGCTAAATCATCAAAAATGAATTCTTAGGCCAATTATTGGATCAACTGAAATTCCTGAAGACTGGAGTCACCCATAAATAACCTCAGAGTTTAACAGTTCTTTAGGCCAAATGCACCAACAACTGATCATGGAGCAAGGAGGGACTGACCCTTTAAGAGATTTACAGGCTGGGTATCATTACCAACATCTCCAGAACAGATATGGGAGGCTGACAGCAGTTCAGAAGTTCTTTCAAAATTTTAATTTAGTTGCCACATGAAGCTGATAACTGAGCCGGGAATCAGAAACCCACTTCCGGCTTCCCAACTTATCACTGTGTTGCCATAGTCGAGGAACCTAACCTATGTCATTCATTCATCCATTTTTGGAAAAGAGGGAATTGTGTGTGTTCAATGCTGTCCCAGGTGCTGGGTGTCGTATGTTGAATCACAACAGATAAAGAATAGACCAGGGACTTCCTTGGTGGCCCAGTGGTTAAGCATCTGCCTCGCAGTGCAGGGGCACAGGTTCAATCCCTAGTCAGGAAACTAAGGTCCCACATGCTGCAGAGAAACTGCGCCCGAGCAGGGCCACTGATGAGCCTGCGGGCACAGCTGCAGAGCTCACCTGCACAGCAAAGACTCGTGTGCTGCAACCAAGACTGGGTGCAGACAGATAAATAAAAATCAAGCTAACAAGCCAAACAAAACAAAAGCACCTCAGTGCCTATCAGTAGATGAATATACGATTTGTGGTCTCTCTATACAGTGGAATGCCTGCCTGCATGCTAAGTTGCTTCCGTCGTGTTCAACTCTCTGTGACCCCATGGACTGTAGCCCACAGTCTCCTCTGTCCTTGGGATTCTCCAGGCAAGAATACTGGAGTGAGTTGCCATGCCCTCCTCCAAGGTATTTTCCTGACCTAGGGATCGAATCTGAATCTCTCATGTCTCTTGCCTTGGCAGGCAGGTTCTTTGCCACTGGTGCAACTTAGAAAGCCAATACAGTGAAATGCTACTTAGCAACAAAAAGGAGTTAATTATTGACTAACTGAATCTCAAAATAATTATGTTGGGTGAAAAAAGCCAGACAAAAGCATGCACTGTGAAACAGAGGCTCAGAACATGTGTGCTTACCTTATAAGACGGAGGATTCCCCACTGGCTGCAAGGATAATCAGATGCTGCATAGATGAGAGGAAGAACAGTCAATGGTAAGAGTCAGGGATACCCTTCAGCTTTCCCTCGGTGTCCCAGTTTCCTTAGCCAATGAAGGAGTATTTCTTAAGATTTCTGTGACAATCAAACAATGCCATTTATGTGAAAAGTAAAAGTGAAAGTGTTAGTTCCTAAGTCATGTCCGAGTCTTTTTGACCCCATGGACTGTAGACTGCCAGGCTCCTCTGTTCATGGAATTGTCCAGGCAAGCATACTGAAGTGGGTAGCCATTCCCTTCTCCAGGGAATTTTCCCAACTCAAAAGGTTCAGTTCCAAAGTTTTATGGATTTTTAAAAAAATAACATTTTTCAATTTATAAATAATATTTATAATACTGTATATGTGGAAATGCTTTGCAGTTTTCAGTATAACGTGAATTGTTAGTTTTTAAAAACCTGTAAAATTTAGCACTGAGCCTTTTGGTTCAAGACTTAAAAAAAAAAAGAGTAAGCAAGAGTTAAGTAGCTGAGGAGAAAGCCCAGTGACCAGATAGCTGGAGACTCCATGAGGCAGGACAGTGTCTAGATGGCAGGCTCTGAAGCAGTCAGCAGAGGACCCAAAGGAGGGTGGCGCCAGGAAAGCCGACTCCCTGAAGGATACTACTTCTAAAGCTGTTTTTTCTGTAGATTGAAAATGCAATAAAGATGGGTGTCTTAGAAGCATTTATGCACTTTGAAATCTCGTACATGCTTCTATAAATAAGTTAAAGAATACTCTTGGCATTCTCATAAAATACTTTTTATATTAATGTGTTTGAATTTGTATAACACATATTACCAGTTCAAATCTGGGAATATGCCATCTCTTCCATTTTAATTTAATTGTGTGTTCAATATCATCTCCCTATCTCACCATCCTAAACACAAACACACACACACACACAAAGCTGATGATACCAGTGGAACTGACTAGATGCTCTAACTCCACATGTCACTCCTGTGTTGACCTTGCCTTTGCCTTGTACTACAATGGTTAGCATTGGAAATAAAAGCATTTATTCTATGGGAATCACAAATAAAGATCTTACAATTGCATTTATAGAGTTATATATCTAATAGCACCTATAATATAATTGCAAGGCAACATTAAGTACTTAAGGTAATTATTTGTTATGTTTTTTGAATATAATTTTTATTTATTTACATATTTTGGGGCTGTGCTGGGTCTTTGCTGCTCCTCAGGTTTTTCTCTAGTTGCAACAAGCTACTCTCTAGTTGCAGAGTGCAGGCTTCACATTGCGATGGCTGCTCTCATTGTGGAGCACGGGTGGACTTTGGGGTGTTTGGACTTCTTTAGTTGCCACACGTGAACTCATTGCTTGAAGTTCCCAGGCTCTAGAGCACAGGCTCAGTAGCTGTGATACGCTGGCTTTGTCGCTCTGTCACATGTGGGATCTTCCTGGATCAGGGATTGAACCTGTGTCTCCTGCACTGGCAGGCAGATTTTTACCACTGAGCCACCAGGAAAGTCCTTCTTTTATGTTTTTTCAAGTAAACTTTTAGATCAGTTTTAGAAATACAGAAAGATTGTGAAGATAGAATAGAAGTTTCTGTTTACTCCATTCTGAGCCTCTCCTGGGGTTGACATCTCCCATTACTATGGTGCATTTGATCAAAGGACTAGCCAGTATTGATACATTATTATTAACTAAGATTTGAGCTTCATTCAGGTTTCCGTAGGTTTTACCCCATGTCTGCTTCTGTTCCAAGGTCCCATCCACGATGCCACGTTACATTCTGTCCTCAGACCTCCTTAGGCTCCTCTAAGCTGCCACAGTGTCTCAGATTTTCCTTGTTTTTGATGAACTTAAAGTTTTAAGTTTTACTGCTCAGGTATTTTGCAGATGGTCTCTGAACTGAGATTTGTCTGATGTTTTTCTCATGATTACACTGGGATTCTCTGCGGTAAGAAAATCACGCATGTAAAATATCATTTTCATCCCATCGCATCAGGGACACTTCTTTAATATAACAGTTGATATATTGAGGTTGATATCAACCTCAGTCACCTGAGTTATTAATGAATGTGTACTGTGATTTGTGGTGTTCACTGTGCTGTAGCCAGCCTGCCATTTATTTTTTTGTTTTCCAACAGTTTGAGAATTTAAAAACATACAGAAAAGTTGAAGGGTTAAGTTTTTATAATAATTTTTTTTTTAAACACATTCCTCCAACATAGATGACCCCGTTGGTCTTTTACCACACTCACTTTTATCACTTTTACGACATACACTGTTTCATATACTTGCCTGTCTATCCATTCTATCATTTTTCACATTGTCAGGCGAGTGTATACTCCTTGGTTCTGGCTCGTCCACAACAAAGATTTGGAGTGACGGACATTAAAGCCCTTGGCATGTCACAGCTCTCGGGTCTTGGACAGACTCTGTTATAGCTCTCAGGTCTCAAATGGACTGTGTTATAGCTCTTAGACAAATCAGTGTTACAACTCCATGTTACAGTTCTATTTTATTTAGATAATAGCCTCTTGAGAAATCTGTATGCAGGTCAGGAAGCAACAGTTTGAACTGGACATGGAACAACAGACTGGTTCCAAATAGGCAAAGGAGTATGTCAAAGCTGTATATTGTCACCCTGCTTATTCAACTTCTATGCAGAGTACATCATGAGAAACACTGGGCTGGAAGAAGCACAAGCTGGAATCAAGATTGCCGGGAGAAATATCAATAACCTCAGATATGCAGATGGCACCATCCTTATGGCAGAAAGTGAAGAGGAACTAAAAGCCTCTTGATGAAAGTGAAAGAGGAGAGTGAAAAAGTTGGCTTAAAGCTCCACATTCAGAAAACGAAGATCATGGAATCTGGTCCCATCACGTCATGGGAAATAGATGGGGAAACAGTGGAAACAGTGTCAGACTTTACTTTTTTGGGGCTCCAAAATCATTGCAGATGGTGATTGCAGCCATGAAATTAAAAGAGGCTTACTCCTTGGAAGAAAAGTTTTGACCAACCTAGATAGCATATTCAAAAGCAGAGACATTACTTTGCCGACTAAGGTCTGTCTAGTCAAGGCTATGGTTTTCCTGTGGTCATGTATGGATGTGAGAGTTGGACTCTAAAGAAGGCTGAGCGCTGAAGAATTGATGCTTCTGAACTGTGGTGTTGGAGAAGACTCTTGAGAGTCCCTTGGACTGCAAGGAGATCCAACCAGTCCATTCTGAAGGAGATCAGCCCTGGGATTTCTTTGGAAGGAATGATGCTGAACCTGAAACTCCAATACCTTGGCCACCTCATGGGAAGAGTTGACTCATTGGAAAAGACTCTGATGCTGGGAGCGATTGGGGGCAGGAGGAGAAGGGGACAACAGAGGATGAGATGGCTGGATGGCATCACGGATTCGATGGACGTGAGTCTGAGTGAACTCCAGGAGATGGTTGATGAATAGGGAGGCCTGGCGTGCTGCGATTCAGGGGGTCGCAAAGAGACTGAGTGACGGAACTGACTGAACTGAACTGAATAGCAGGAAAATCCATCCTCCAGGCGTGAGGGCGTGTCGACACAAAGATGCGAAGAGAAGAGCGCCCCAGCGGAAGGGGGTTGGGGCTGGGGGAGAGAGAGGAAAAAAAAGAGCCTCAGCCCTTTTGGCTCCCCTTTTTATATGTGACCCGGGCCCGTGCCCTATGTAAACTGGGCTGTTGCCCACCGGAGGTCCTCACTCTGATCTTGGACCTTCCTTTGCTCTATTTTTGCGGGCTTTTTTTTCCTTATCTTTTAGCCCCTGCCGTTCTGGACTCCTTTTCGCTATTCTAACTACCTAACAACATCAACCCACCTTTAAAAAAATTCTGTCATTTATTTTCAAATTCATATTTGTTGTTAGCTGCGCTGGGCCTTGGTTGCCGAGCCCAGGCTTTCTTCTATTGTGGGGAGTGAGAGCTCCTCTTCCTTGCGTGCTCGGGCTTGCCATCGCGGTGGTTTTTCTTGTTGCAGAGCACATACTGTGTAGAGTGCGCAGGCTTCCGCAGTGGGGTCACACGGCCTTAGCTGCCCCTCGGCATGTGGAATCTTCCCAGACCATGGAGCAAACCCATGTCCCCAGCGTTGGCAGGCAGATTCTTAATCACTGGGCCACCAGGAAGTCCTGGCATTTATTTTAGAGAGTGCCAGTTTTGCCCTTCCCTGGTGGCTCAGATGGTAAAGCGTCTGCCCGCAATGCGGGAGACCTAGGTTCGATCCCTGGGTTGGGAAGATCTCCTGGGGAAGAAAACGGCACCCCACTCCAGTACTCTTGCCTGGAGAATCCCATGGGCAGAGGAGCCTGGTGGGCTACAGTCCATGGGGTCGCAAAGAGTTGGACAGGACTGAGCGACTTCACTTTCAGTTTTGCCCTTTAAAGTGATAGAAAATAGAGCCCGCCTTGTGGCAGAGACCAAGGCAGAGAACCGTGCTCGATTTTAAGTTAGAAATTTTATAGATGTGAGGGAAGGGGCGCATTTAGAAGAACGTGAAAGATAAAAATTAGCCTGCAAGTTAAGAACTGTAGAAGTCCTTTGGCATGATGAGGGGAGTCAGGATGCTCGCTGGAACCCCAAAGATTGCCAGATATTTGCATGGAAAGAAGCGGCATAAAACTGGTTCAAAGCCTGCTGCCTTTAGGACATTTGAAAAGAATGGGAGAGCATTTGCCAGTTTTAGATACCCAGGAACATGACTCCGAAGGGATCAGTTCAGTTCAGTGGCTCAGTTATGCTTGACTTTTTGCAACTCCATGGACTGCAGCACGCCAGGCTTCCCTGTCCATCCAAACGGATACTGCCAGAGAGACCAGACTTTGCATTCCCATTTCCAGGAACCCATCCCCAGCACTATGCCGGGCATGCTGGGATACCATTTTAGTTATCCACTGCTCTAATGCAAGAAGTGAGTAATGTCTATCTCCCCTTGACTACATGTGAGTTTCTCCAGGAGAGTGGTCTTTGTACAATTTGCCAGGGCTGCTGTCAGAAAGGAGTACAGGCTAGAAGGCTTACACAACAGAAATGTATTTCTCACAGCTTTGGAGGGTAGAAGTCAAAATCAGAGTGTTAACAGGGGTGCTTTCTTCTGAGGGTGGTCAGGGAAAACCTGTTCTATGCCTTTCTCCTTGGCTTGTAGATGGCTATCTTCTCCCTTGTCTCTTCACATCATCTTTTCTGTCTCAGTTCAGTTCAGTTCAGTGGCTCAGTCGTGTCCGACTCTTCGTGACCCCATGAATCGCAGCACGCCAGGCCTCCCTGTTCATCACCATCTCCCGGAGTTCACTCAGACTCACATCCATTGAATCCGTGATGCCATCCAGCCATCTCATCCTCTGTCGTCCCCTTCTCCTCCTGCCCCCAATCCTTCCCAGCATCAGAATCTTTTCCAGTGAGTCAGCTTTTCGCATGAGGTGGCCAAAGTACTGGAGTTTCAGCTTTAGCATCATTCCCTCCAAAGAAATCCCAGGGCTGATCTCCTTCAGAATGGACTGGTTGGATCTCCTTGCAGTCCAAGGGACTCTCAACAGTCTTCTCCAACACCACAGTTCAAAAGCATCAATTCTTCGGCACTCAGCCTTCTTCACAGTCCAACTCTCACATCCATACATGACCACAGGAAAAACCATAGCCTTGACTAGACGGACTTGTGTTGGCAAAGTAATGTCTCTGCTTTTGAATATACTATCTAGGTTGGTCATAACTTTTCTTCCAAGGAGTAAGCGTCTTTTAATTTCATGGCTGCAGACACCATCTGTAGTGATTTTGGAGCCCAGAAAAATAAAGTCTGACACTGTTCCCACTGCTTCCCCATCTATTTCCCATGAAGTGATGGGACCGGATGCCATGATCTTTGTTTTCTGAATGCTGAGCTTTAAACCAACTTTTTCGCTTTCCTCTTTCACTTTTGTCAAGAGGCTCTTTAGTTCTTCTTCACTTTCTGCCATAAGGGTGGTATCATCTGCATATCTGAGGTTTTCTGTCTACTTGTGTTCAAATTTCCCTTTTATAAGGACACCAATCATACTGAATCAGGGCCCACCCTGATGACTTCATTTTAACTCGATTGCCTCTATGAAGGCCTTGGGCTTCCCCAGTGGCTCAGTGGTAAAGAATCTGCCTGTAATGCCAGAGACGCAGGTTCGATCCCTGGATTGGAAAGATCCCCTTGAGGAGAGAATGGCAACTCATTCCGGTATTTTTGCCTGGAAAGTCCTATGTACAGAGAAACCTGACGAGCTACAGTCCATAGGATCCCAAAGAGTCAGACATAACTGAAATGACTGAGCATGCAGACGAGAAGGCCTTATCTTCAAATAAGGTTACATTCTGAAGTACTGGGGTTGGGACTCAAATGCGTGAATTTGGTGGAGGGACACATTCAACCTGTAAGTCTTAAAGTTTATTTTTGCATAACCCTTAAAGAATTTGGAAAAAAACTCTGTGTCCCTCTCACAGTTTAACATTGGCATTTAAGGATTTAGATCATAGGTTTAAATTGTTCCAAAGAATAAAATTTCTGACATTTTGTAAATATTAACACTTGAAAATAAAACGGTTACCCTTTTAAGTGTATCCAAAGGAGTCTAAATACCATAACAATTTGACTCAATAACCATAATCCATTATGAAAAATGCATGCATAATTTCCTGTGGAGAGTTTATTTCTTTCCATTTTCTCTTTCCATTCCGATTCTCCCACAGAATTTTATCTTCATGTAATATATTTTCATGCCAGAAAGTCTCTTTTTGAACCACCCTATCATACTTCTCCTTAACAAAATAGTGAATGGAAATTGAAGTTTTAAAATATGTTTTATTTCCTAGGATCATAAGGCTGTATTTAAACTTTCTTGCAGATCGAGTTGTTACAATGATTATTATTAATACAATTGATGAAGATAAATTTTTTTATAAAATAATTTTTCTATTGTAATTTGTTAAACAGAAAAAATGAAGTATCATCGAAAATATTTCTCTGAAATAATGCTTGTCTCTCTAGTTAATTCTTAAATCCATCGATGAGTGGCATAATGCTAGACCAATACAGTTTTCTGCACTGATTTTATTTTTGCCCCAACCTCATTTTTATAGCAGTAAGAAGGAGAAGCAGAAAGACTTGGGCACTTGCACCAGAAGGTGAAGTGAGCTCAGAACAGGGCCTTAGGATGGTGGTGGTGGCTTAATCGATAAGTCATGCCTGACTCTCAAGACCCCATGGACTCTATCCTGTCGGGCTCCTCTGTCCCTGGGATTCTCCAGGCAAGAATACTGGAGTGGGTTGCCGTTGCTTTTTGTGGGTTATCTTCCCAATCCAGGGATGAAACTGGGCTCTCCTGCATTGCAGGTGGATTCTTAACCAATTAAACACACCAAGCCCCTAGGCCACTCTATGATATTAATAATTTCTGTAATAGCTGAAAAATAAAAACATAAATTTTGTTACTAATCAAAATATTTATTGTGTTTGAAAATATATTTTCATCAAACTTCAGTGGCAGATTTATCTCATTTAATTTATTTAAAAAGAAGTCCTCCCAGTATTAAAAAAACCAGCGCCCTTTGTTAACCCTGCCAGCAAGGTAAGATTTATTTTCTGACAGAAATGTTTTAACTTCATTTTAAATTCAAATGTTAATACTGGATTAAAAAAATCTCATTATGTATTCCTTGAATTTAATATTGAGTAAATATTAAATACTACCACAACTAAGAAATAAATTTCAGAATGCATATAGTAAAAAGAGATTTTAAGAAATGCAGATGTAATATAATTAATTTTCTTTATAAGAAGTTATACAAACAAGATAATGAATTGAGATGTTGTTTCTCATTATTTAATTTATAATAATGTAACATACTATATTTAGCAAAAATCATAAATTATTTTGAAGTAGGTATGCGAAAAAAAGCATGCTGTTTCTTTGGCAAACGTGTGTGTGTGTACATATTGATTGTTGGTATTCTGCCATGAGGAATAATTAAATTAGAAGCAAGTATAAATATCATAAATAAATAGCACTATTAATTTTTAGACCTTAAGATACGTTCCTAGTATTTAAAGGAAGGAAAAAGAACCTACACTGAAACTCATTGATCTAGAAGCAAACATATAATTTTATTATTTTTTTGTTAGAGGAGTAGAAAGGATTAAGTGCTTTATAAATACAATTATATGAGAATTTTCTTCAACTGTAATACATGTTTAATGATAAGCTTTTATCACATGTATTTTAGCTGCTTTATTGAAGCACAGACATCAAGTCAGAAAGGAATTATATTTCATTTGTGGATGTTATCCAGTTTACTCTGCACAGTTTGCTAGTTCCAGGAAAACATTTCAAGTGCATTTAAAACAAATCCAAGTCACTAACATGTATTCCTCTGGTTCTTCAAAGCTACTTTTCTTTCTGGCTGATGATATCTTTTGTACATAAATATTGAGGACAGCCTAAAAGAAAGGCCTACACCTGAAATTGCCTATACATGAAAAAGTCATAGAGTATTAAAAATATTTTACCTGTGATTTGTTCTCATAAACTTCCCCTACCCCACCACTGCCAATAGAGTTGCAATTTTTGACATTAGTCTAGGAATAGTAGAGGCAAAATAATAGAGGTAAAACTGCAGAGGCTATCTCTTCTACCCATCTCTACCGTATAACTGAATATTCCATTTTAACCCCAACTTCACTCTTAACAGAAATGTGTGTAATGTAGGAAAGACTAGAAGGCCAAGGGCTTTATGGTACTCTAAGTATCATGAAAGGAACTTTCTCTTTTATTTATTTACCTAAAGGTTTTTAAACTCAGGAACAACACACTGAATAAGATTTGGGATGAATGTGGAAAGGGCTTTTGTGATCACAGGCAGGTCCTTAGGCCAGTTCAGTGAAACTCTGTGTTTGTGAACTTCTTGACTAACCCTGGTGTGAAGACCACCAAATTCTTGGATATGCTCAATTTTAATATCTACTGCCAAACTGCCCTGCAAGGTATTTTTGGCTAATTTCTACTTCTACCCCCTGGTGTATAGGCATTCCCGACACCCTACCTGCTTGTCAACATTTGATATCATCAGACTTTGAATTTTTTGCCAAC
Organism: Nanger dama; assembly: GCA_917880005.1. NCBI lineage: Eukaryota > Metazoa > Chordata > Mammalia > Artiodactyla > Bovidae > Nanger > Nanger dama. The sequence goes on along the minus strand of CAKJTW010000032.1, from coordinate 18,340,089 downwards.
TTAACAGGTGAGAAAAGTTATTTCATGGATTTTGCTTCACATTTCCCAAATTATTGATAAGCTTGGGTTTAAATATTTGTTGGCTATTTGTGTTTCTGCGTCAGCCAATTGCCTTTTATTACTTTTCTTCTTTTTTTCCCTTTTGGTCACACTGAATGGCATATGGGATCTAGTTCTCCCACCGGGTATCTAACCTGTGCCCCCTGCATTGGAAGCACTGAACCACTGGACTGCCAGGGAAATCCCACTTTTCCTCATTCTTTGATATTATTTTTTAATGTAATTTTGAAGTTCCTTATATGCATATATATTCTATACGCTACTCCTTTTTCGTATGTTGCAAGTATTCTAGCACATCACTGTCTTATACCTTCAGTTATAGTCATTTTCATCATCATTCTCATCATCTTTTTAGTACGGTTAATAATAACCGTATAGTTAAAGTATACTGAGTGCTTACCTTGGAGGAAGGCATGGCAACCCACTGCAGTATTCCTGTCTGGAGAATCCCATGGACAGAGGAAGCTGGCGGGCTACAGTCCATGGGCTTGCAAAGAGCTGGACACAACTGAGCATCTAGCCACACCCCCCCGTTGTGCCAGGTCTGCTTAGGTACTGTAGGGATATTACCCAACTTAATTCTCACAACAGCCCTCTGAAACTGAGGGTTGTTATATACTCCACTTTATAGGCACAAAAAACCGAGCTATAGAAAGGCCTAAGGAAACTGACCAAGGTTGTTCAGCCAGTGAGTGGCAGAGACAGAATCGGCACCAAGGCCGTCTCTTTCCGAGCACTCATGCTTAATCACTGTACTGTCTCATATGACTTCACCTTAAATACAATATAAATACTATTACAATCTTCAAGTAGATTCATTTTGTTATAGTATAAGTGGTATTGAGTGTTATAGTTAAAAACTGCTGTCCACTTCATTTTGAGAATTGACATAAAGTTCTCACAATGAGTTACATACTATGCTAGATTTGTGGATTAAGTAAAGAAAGAAAAAGACAGTGTCCCACTCTCTGAAAGTTCATAGTGCAGTGGGGAAGATAGACAACTGCAGTACTGCATGATGAGCCTTGTAATAGGATTCAGCCAAAAGCACAGAGAGAGCTCACAGCAGGGGTCCCTGGCCTGCAGTCACGTGTGACCATGTGAATAACCACTTGTGTGAATGGTTCGGGGCTTCCTCGGTGGCTCAACAGTAAAGAATCCACCTGCCAATGCAGGAAATGCAAGAGACATGGGTTCGATCCCTGGATCAGGGAGATTCCCTGGAGAAGGAAATGGCAAGTCACTCTCTCCAGGTATTCTTGCCTGGAGAATCCCATGGACAGAGGAGCCTGGTGGGCTACAGTCCATAGCATTGCAAAGAGTCAGACACCACTGAAGCGACTTCGTACACACACATGAATGATTCATACTGAATCCTCAGTCAATAAAACTGCCTCATCTCTATCATGCGTGTCAAACTTCCCTTATCTTACATATTAGTTGAGGTCTAAATGTCTTAATTAAGCTTGTTTATCTGCTTGTTGAGATCTTTTTGGACTCTGCTTCACCATGGAAAGTTTTAGCTTATGTTTCCATCCATTGCCATTTACAGTTGCTTAGTATGTTATTGGGTGGAGAAAGCAATGGCAGCCCACTCCAGTACTACTGCCTGGAGAATCCCAGGGATGGCGGAGCCTGGTGGGCTGCCGTCTATGGGGTCGCACAGAGTCGGACACGACTGAGGTGACTCAGCAGCAGCAGCAGCAACAGTATGCTATTGACATCCTTATTCAAGTCATTTACCCATGAAAAATTGACAAGAGTGCTAGGATAGGTTTCTCAGACAACTCTGGGGACAACAACCAGGCCACTGCTCAGCACTGAGAAGACAGTTCACCAGTGTTCCATGTGCTTCTAGAACACAGAGGGTTGTGGGGGTGGGCTGGGGGACAGAGCAAGGTGGTGACCCACCTGATAAGCAACTGGGGCAGCAGCCGGGGGGGTAGCACAGCGGTGGTCACTGCTTCTGCTTTACTCTTTCCTTTATTTTTGTACATATCCCACCAGTTCTGTGTCATCCCTTCAAGAAATATAATGGAGCTTGAAGTTTCTGGCTGAGCTGAAAATGACAAGATTTACACTGAAACTGCCAGCCCCTCAATTTATCCCTCTTTCAAATGGAGAAAGTAATGCTGGACATGAAATGAAAATGTTTAAATTCCTTAATGTGTTTTGGAGAGAAGAAAGATTAAGGAATGCATGAGATTATTTTCATTTTTAAATATTTGTGCTACCATCAGGGGGAAAAAATGCATTGAGCAATAAAGCCACTTGTTGATTTCATAGCGGGGCAAACGTTGTTTTATCTGGATTCTTCCTATTGTGTCATTCCAGATCGGTTATTTTTAAGCACACAAGTACAAATATTTATTTCTTGGCTGCTCGTTTTTGGTCTCACCTCAGTTGCTATTTTAGCAATTGTCCTATAAACGGACAGTGCTGTGATCTCACAGAGGGATGGAAAAGGGAGAGGAGAAGGGAAGAGGCAGGCATGAGGACATGACTGGGAGGAGCACGGAACCATGAGTGCCGCCAGCCAGAAGCCAACGGAAAGCGAAGGGTGAGGATGCTGCCCCAGGGGCGGGGATGGGCTCTTTGCCATTTATGAGAGAGCTAGGTTCTTTTGAATCACAGGAAGTGAGACTGGGGGACATTGACCACAATCGTAAACAGACAAGGAGCGAGTCCCTCTTTTCTCTGTTAAGCCCTAATGGAAGAGGCAAACGTTGAAGGAACGGCAAAGCAGAGATGCAGTTTGCAGAGCAGAGCCAGAATCACAGGGCCAAGTAGGGAAGGGTGGATTTCACGTAGGGAGAGGAGCTTAATAACTGACTCAGTGATGGAGCGCGCTAGGATGAAGTCCTAGCCATTTATTATGAATACACTTATAAGCATGGTCAGAATCAGGATGGTAATTAAGGCGAGTAGGGGAGATCATAGACTTTTCCTTGGAAGGAAACTATTATTCGTTTCTCTATGGAAATGCTTATTTCTACAGTCATGTCAATGGGGTGGGTCATTTATGCCATGAACGTTGCTCATCAGCTCATGCATTTACGTAGTACACATCCAGGACGCGCCATCTAGGTTTCTGGTGTTGCTGCCTGAGGCCTGTGTGCAGGAAACGGGGCTCATTTAAAGTGGGTTTTCCACGTGGTGACAGCAAATTTGTCTGAAGCCTGGTAGTGTCGTTTTGTTTTCACCATGGTCCATTCTCTGTTATCAGAAGGTGTGTGTGTGTGTGTGGAAGGGGCTGGGGGAGATTGATTTAAAAATATTAAAAAATGGATGCACTACCTCATCCCTGCTACTTAATCCATTTTTGCAATCTCTCAGGAAATTAGAGAGAGGGAAGGAAGTCTGAGTCTCTCTTTAGGCCCTGATTATGTAAGGTGAGGTTAGTTTTCCCATCTGGTGCATGGAATCCACCTCATGGCTTTGCAGTCATACTTTCCTGCCTCCCTTAAGTCTATTTGCATCTCGCTAAGCACACAGAATGGGGTGTAGCTTAGAATAGAAAAAAAAGAGATGGGAAGGTTAAAAAGAGGAAAAAAAAATATGTGGAGGACAAAGAGGGAGATAGAGAGTAATTTGCTTCTAAACTCGCTTTTCAGAATGAGTCCAGCCTACTAAGGTCCAGTCATGCATGCAGGCATTTACCATTTATTGGACATTTACATGCCAGGTATTGCAGAATACAAAGTCTCAAGACAACAAGGCATATACAGACAAATAAAACATGACCCTTACCCTCAAGAAGCTTTCTGTCCAGTAGAGAAGCTGTGTGAGTGAAATAAGCCACAGCACAATACGTCAAGAGCCCCATAGAGATGTGCACAGGGCACTGGGGGAGAAGAGAGAAAGGGTTCAAAATCTCACTAGAAGTCTGGAAGGCTTCCTGGAGGAAGTGGTGCCATTAGCTGGTTGAAAACAAAGGAAAGAAGATTTGGGGTAGAGAGACAAGCATCTTTTAAATCATAGGGGCAAAAACTAATTCAGTACAACTGGAGCATAGGAGAAGAGTCAGAACAAGAAAGAGAAGAAGGTGGGACTGTCAAAAAGTGAAGGATATAAAATTTCCCCCCATTTGCAGGCTAATAAGTTAACTGGGTACCGTTTCATGGATGCTGGCAGGTGATGCACAACACCTAGGTCAGAGGCAAAGGACTTTACTGTCAATGGTTTAGCAAACATCACGGGCACCAGCCTATTTTCCTTCCCCTCCATGTCCCACTCAGCTGATATGATAACGTAGATGGATGCTACCCATTCAGTAGGTTTGCATAGCAGCTGAGAAAGTCAAAGCCAAGGACACAGCAGTGTTTTTGGAAGCAGTCAACCATCCAGTCCCCCTCGTCAAGGGAGTGAGCAGGGACACAGTGGTCATGCTGTGGGTGCCTTACGTGACCAGCTCCAGTGACTGCTCCAGGTCAGGAGATGGGAGGCTCTTGCAGTCTGGCACCCTCAGCAAGAGGGTGCCCCTCTTAATGCCCACTTAATGCCCCTGGTGTACGGTCTCCCAACCACGGCTAGAGAGTTAAGCAGGGGCTACACCAGTAAGGGAACCTTAGGCAACCCTAAGGAATTTGAACTTTGAAAGCATGAGGAGCCACTGGAAACTTTTGATCAGAGAGCTGTGATGATGATAACTATAATTTGAGAAGATTACTCACATGACTGTGTGCTGAAAAGATTAGACAGATAGCTGAGAGAACGCAGAAAAACAAGTTAGGAGGCAACTCCAGCGTACCATGCGTGCAGTCAACTGCCCAAAGTCAAGGTACTAGAGATAGAGCTGGGGAAAACTGGCAAGTCCAAGGATATTACAGAAGGTAAGATCTAAAGCATTTGTGTGGGTTTAACAAAGAGAAATTGAAGGAAAAATGTGATAGGTGATATTACCAATAGCTTACTTTGTATCCTACATTATATTAGCATTTTACATGTATTAACTTACTTAATCTTATACATACTGTTAGTATCCTTATTTTACAGATGAGAAAACACGTAGAGAACCTAGAAGGTGGCTTTCCAGTTACCTGGTTAGGCAGCTGACTGGGTGATGCTGTCCTCAAAGAGATGAGGACCTCAGAGGTGTAGCTATGTAAGTGTGAGGGTGAGGTGTCTGGTTTTGGCTGCTGTTATAAACAAAGGTCTGTGTCCCCTCCAAATTCACATGTTGATGCTATCATCCCCAGTGTGATAGTATTTAGGGCCTCTGGGATGTGATTAGGGTTACATGAGGTCAAGAGGCTGTGATGAGATCAGTGCTCTTAAAAGAAAAGAGAGACAAAGAAATCTCTCTCTCTCTTTCTCTCTCTCTACACACACACACACAGGCACCAAGTTAAGGCCATGTGAGCTCACAGCAAGAAGTATGGCACCATGTATGGATGTGAGAGTTGGATCATAAAGAAAGCTGAGCACAAGGATTGATGCTTTTGAACAGTGGTGTTGGAGAAGACTCTTGAGAATCCCTTGGACTGCAAGGAGATCAAACCACTGAATCCTAAGGGAAATGAACCCTGAATACTCATTGGAAGGACTGATGCTGAAGCTCCAATAATTTGGCCACCTGATGCAAAGAACTGACTCATTGGACAAGACCCTGATGCTGGGAAAGTTTGAAGGTGGGAGGAGAAGGGGATGACAGAGGATGAATGGTTGGATGGCATCACCGACTCGATGGACATGAGTTTGAGTAAGCTCCAGCAGTTGGTGATGGACAGGGAGGCCTGGTGTGCTGCAGTCCATGTGGCTGCAAAGAGTTGGATGCAACTGAGCCACTGAACTGAACCAGCCAGGAAGAGGGCCCTTACCAGGAACTCAGTCAGGTGGCACTTGGATCTTAGACTTTTCAGACTGCAGAGCTGTGAGAAACAAATTCCTGTTGCTTATGCCACCCATTCCGTGGTGTTTTGTTATGGCAGCGGGAGCACACTAAGACAGCCCAGATGAGTATGACGTATCTGGGGAACATCTTACTCATGCTTTCTAGTAGATATTTCAGGTCTTTGTTGGAGATATAGATATAAAGGCAGTCACTGAGTGGGTGGAAAGTGAGTTGGAATGTAATCCTGAAAAGTAAAAAGAATGAGAGGAGCAAAGGGCCATGGAACGCAGTTGTGCAGAGTGCCTACGTTTTGGGATCAGGCAGAGGAGGAAAGCCTCCAAAGACAGAAGAGTAGTAGCTGGGTGGTGGAGTCTAGACTCTCGTCTGGCATTCCTGTGCTTGCTTCTGCAATTAAAATTGAACACGAGGGGTTAAGAGAAGAGATCTGCTATCTTGTTGGTTTTGCTGAAACAGACTGCTGTTGGTAAAAGTGCTGGGAGTCTTTAAAGATAGTAGAGAGCTGAGACAGGCCAAAAGATCACGTGATGGAGACCTTTAATCTTTCACTGCAGTTAATCAACAGCCTTTATTTCAGGGAGAACAAAAAGGAGAAAAGAAATGCTAAAAAACAGAAAGAAAGAAAACATAGGCGTAGGGTCAAACAGTATACTTGTTGTAAAAGGAGATGCTTATTATAATTAATGGTGATCCATATGGATAATGTCAGTTTGTGAAAGCTGTGTATTATTTCTTCTATTTTTTTCTCCTTCTGCAGATCTCTGCTAACTCAGCTACTCCTTTCTTCTGCTCTGTAAAACCAGGTCACCATGTTGTCTTTATATTTATGGTGTGGGATTTGGTAGGGGGATTCTAGATGGCTAGATATATAGCTATGGTAAGTTGTTCTCAGTAGGCAAATATCCCAAAATGATTAAAAAGGGGGGAGGGGGCTGGATAATGTTCTTAGTTAAATGTAGTTCAAAATGTAACTAAATTCATGGCCACCCATGATCAAAGTGAAGTAACATCCTTCCATCAAAAGATGTTCTTCCCCAAATACTGACTATTGCACACTATCTAGTCAATTGTAGAATCACTGAGACTCTAAGGTGGAAGGGCTTTTAGAAATCACATTTTCTCACTTATTTTTACACAGTAGAAAATTGAGGCCTCTATAGGTTAAATCATATCTCCAGTAGGATGGTGAGATTCAATATTGGATTGGTGATATCCAAAATTGGATATAGCCAATAAATTAAATCACCAGCAGGATGGCGGCGGGCTCTAAACTAGCACAGAGGTCTTCCAGCAACTTTACTGCTGCTCTTTGCATGTGGTATACATGTGAATTGTTGTTTTGTTGCCGTTTAGCTGCTAAGTCGTGTTGGACTCTTTTGCGACCCCATGAACTGCAGCACACCCCATGGACATGACTTACTCAAAGTCATGTCCATCGAGTCGGTGATGCCATCCAACCGTCTCATCCTCTGTCATCCCCTTCTCCTCCTGCCTTCGGTCTTTCCCAGCATCAGGGGCTTTCCAATTATTCAGTTCTTTTGCATCAGGTGGCCAAAGCAGTAGAGCATCAGCTTCAGCAGCCGTCCTTCCAGTGAATATTCAGGGTTCATTTCCTTTAGGGTTGGCTGGTTTGATCTCCTTAAATATATTATTATGTGTTCAGACACATTTGAATATATTTTTAAAACTGCTTTCTTCTATACATTTAGGTGTTTTTTTTTTTTTCATCCACAGACATGAATTCAAAGACCCATTAAACTTCTACTTATATATCCTTCAGTTCAGTTCAGTTCAGTCGCTCAGTCGTGTCCGACTCTTTGCGACCCCATTAGACAACAAAATTTTATTTGTGGAGTGTCGAACTAAATTTTTGAGGACCTTAACTCTTTTATCTTTCTAAATCCTGCCTTTCAAAAGCTTCTTTGGTAACCTTTCACTATGGTGATGAAGGGCACAACCTGGTTAGCTTGACATAAGCCCAATTTCTCTTCGAGAATCCTGCCCAAGGAGGGTTCCTTGGAACACAGGGTGGTCTCTGAACTGTGAAGAGGTGAACAGGAAGCAGAAAACACGCAGAGGAGGAGAGCTGGTGAAACTACAGGGCTTTGGCAGCGACCTCTCCTCTCTAGCTCCTGCGTGGTCTTTTCTGGAGAACTTTGTCTCCTTGAATATTCACCTTTGAAACCTGCTCTCAACCGCTGCTTATAAAAATGTCACAGATGCATGTCATTCTTTCTGACATCAAACGGACAGCTCATGTTCTTTGTTGGCACTGTTTCCCGAGGCTGAAGAACAGCCTCCCTTAGCAGGCGTGGGCTCATTCGTCATAAGTCTCCATCTTTACTTTTCATTTCTTACTTCCATCAGAACTTGTAGCATCAATGGCCAAATCATTTATTTTCATGAATGTTTACATTTGCTACTGTTTTTTCTGTTTGTCTTTGAAAAAAGCACTGGATGTCACGTTCCTGTTTAGCTGCTTCTGAACTTGGTGCTTATGCTTAAGTCGTTCAGCCGTGTCCAACTCTTTGCCACACTTTGGACCATAGCCCACCCAGGCTACTCGGTCGATGGGATTTTTGGGCAAAGAATACCAGAGTAGGTTGCCATTTCCTCCTCCAGAGGATCTTCCCAACACAGGGGTCGAACCTGTACCTCCTAGTATTAACTCTGTGGCTATAGCCAAGTCCTCTGACTTCTCAGAGTCCTATTTTTCCCTTCTATAAAATTAGAAATGTTATGCCTGATCTGCTTCTTCAATAAGGTGAAGTGGGAGGGTTCTTGTCATTTTTGCTAAGTATGATAAACAGAATGCAGAGATGGACCCAGAGATTCCCACCCCTGATATACATACCCTGTGTAACCCTCTCTCCTTGAGTGTGGGTGACATCTGTGAATATGATGAGGTTTTCTCCTGTGAAGTTGTTTTTTTTTTTAAGTTCTACTTCAGCTTTATTTTTTTCAATTAGAAAATAATCACTCTTTATGATGAGTAAAGACTTTTTAATAGCTACAGTAAGAATGTAGCCTTCAGCTCTCATACTAACCAGTATGGAGGATCTCTCTCTCTGCCCCCAAGTTGTTTCTTTTTATCTTCCTTTAAAAAATATTTTTATTTTTAAATTAATTTTTGTTGTAGTGTAGTTGCTTTGGCCTTCCCAGGAGCTCAGCTGTAGAGAATTCGCCATCAATGCAGGAACTGGAGGAGACTGGGGTTTAGTCCCTGGGTGGGGACGATCCCTTGGAGGAGGGCATGGAAACACTCTAGCATTCTTGCCCAGAGAATCCCATGGACAGAGGAGCCTGGCGGGCTACAAGGAGTCAGGAACGACTGAGGTGACTTAGCACACATAGATGCTTTACGATGTTGTGTTAGTTTCAACCACAGAGCGAAATGAATCAGCCATACATACACATATATTACCTCCCTTTCGAACTTGAGGTCCCTTTCTGAACTTTCCCATTCGGGTCACCACAGTGCTTTAAGTAGACTTGTCAATGCAAAGGCAGATTTTTCCTGGGTGGACTTAACCTAAGCCAGTGAACTCTTAAAAGAGAGCTGAGGCCTCCCTGAAAGAAAATACGAAGTCTGAGATACCCTGATGGTCCTGAAGAAGCAAGCAGTCTAACTGAACTTCCCATGATGGATGGACCTGTGGACATGGCAAGAACTTGAGTGCGGCCTCTAAGAGCTGAGAATGGCTCCCAGCAGACAGCTAGCAAGAAATCAGGGGCCCCAGACACACAGCTGCAATTGTGATACCTGTGAGGGCTTGGAAACAGATTCTTCCCCAGTTGACTCTCCAGATAAGAATGCAGCTAGCTACCACCTTGATTATACCCTTATGAGACCCTGCATGGAAAGTCCAGCTAAGGTGATGCCAGAATCCCCAGCCCACAGAAACTGTGAGATAATCAGCTTGTGTCATTTCACACTGCTAAGTCTGTGATAATTTATTATGCAGCAGTAGGAACTGATACACTCAGTACTGAACACCAAGAGGTGAGAGTAAAGCAAGTCAAGACTGCCTTTCTCATCTCTCTAGCAGCTGGGGCACCGGCTTGGCCGATCAGATGTGCCCACCTGGAACTCTGAGTCTGGAGGGAGGGATACAAAGACTCGGGTGCTTTAGAGGTCAGCCCCAGAGAATGGCTGCAATGGTGGCAGAATCCCAGTGTTGGCATAGTCTGGTGAAGAGTCTAATTTCCACTGCGATTAGTCAGGAATCATGTCTGTTATTTGCCTCCAAGTCTGTTGTAGATTATTATAGATCATATATGTAAAAGTGCTTTGTAAACTTTGGCAAGTTGTATAAGCATAACTATCATTTAAATTATTCCTCTGGTTTCACTTTCCTTCAGGCTCACATGTTTGACCTTTGTCTCTCTTCAAGCTATTATAATTCTTGGTGTCAGTCTTCATGCTGCCATTCCAATGAACAAAGTTACCTTTATTCTTAAAAAATAGAAGTAATGTGTAAGTCTGTGTGAAGATGAGATTATTAGCAAAAAAAAAATTGAGTCAGAATATTTAGGAAGTCATAAAGAGGGAATTTGTAGGGCTTAAACTTAGGTTTAAGGATATGCTTTCAGTCACACTGAAAGATCAAACAGCGATCTCTGGCTGCCTGGAACCATTTAGAAAACAAGTGTCTGCTACCGTGAGGGTCTCCAGGGAAGATGCTTCCTTGACCATTTTTCTGAATGGATTTGAGTCTAGTGAGCATATGTTCTGGTTGATTCAAAATCACATCTTCACTTGCAATGAACCACAAATCTGTACACATCCTCACAGCTTTCCTGTGTCCCTGTCACTGAAAGGTACAGACTAAGGAATAAATGCAATGGAAAATATCATCTTTGAAAAGAAATGATTGAAAAGCATGGTTAAAAAAAACCACACACACACACAAACCCACTGCACTTATCAGCCCCACCTCAGGGGTAGGAGTTTGGGCAGCTAGTTACACAGAGTCCTTGCAGCTATGCTCTTAGATTAACATGTTAGGATTTTAAGGCTATGAAAGTTTGAGAGAACTTGATGGCTGATCTATTTCTTTTGACTGTCTAAACCCAGGACCATTGGGTTACTTTACATATGGCCACTGGGGCTCCGGGAACCTTTTATGCAGAAAGTCCCCTGCATTTAAAGGGAAAAGACTATACCCTTGACTTTCTCCACTCATGACATTAACATCTAGTTACCAGCATGGGGAAATGAGGTTTTTGCCTCTGACTCATGGCCAGAGATCTCTGGTGAACTACTAGTCCTACTAGGGGCTGGAGGCCGTTAGAGAAAATGAGTTCTCTTTAGAGCACAGAGAATATGGTAGAAAGAAGAGGAGTTGGGCTGTTGCATGGTGCTTTGCTGAATAGCTTCCCCTGTAAAACAACCAGAGGACTTCATTTAAGTTCCTGAATAGGGAAAAAGCCACCAACACTGCTTTCTCATAGAGAAAGCAGTAAAAGTGAGTAAACATAGCAACCTCGGGGAGCAGTTTACCCGTAACCCTTGGAACAGAAATGCTGATTGTACCAGAAAGCCAGCAGCCCAGTGATAATCAGTGGGAGTGGGTGGGCAGGGGTGGGGACAGAGTGCAGCGGTGGGAAAGCAGCAGCTGCAGGAAAAGCAGAGCAAAAAGCAGGGAGCCTGCCCTCCGACCTCCATGCCAGCAGACTCGGACTGAGGTGGGTGACAGGCTTGGAGGATCAGCGTGGCGACTGCCCTAGGCCTGGCCATGTTTGTCCCCGAGGAACCTGTTACCCCGAGGCCCCTTATGTCAGTCTGCCTTTAGTGGTGCAGCCCAGCATGGGGAGAGGCAAAGGGTGACCAGGGAGCGTGGTGGTGCTTTTCTGTCTTTTAATTTTTTAACATACATTTTGACTGCCTTGGGTCCTGCTTGCGGCATGTGGCTCTCTCCGATCGTGGCATGCAAGCTCCGTGGGGCCTGGGCTCTGTGTACTCTGCAGCACGCAGGCCCTCTAGGTGAGGCGTCCAGGCTCAGTAGTTGCCCCAAACGAGTCTACTTGCCCCAAGGGCATGTGGGATCTTCGTTGCCCGGACCAGGGATCAAACCCGTGTCCCCTGCACTGGAAGGTGGATTCCCAACCATTGGACCACCAGGGAAGTCCTCATCAATTGAGTGTTTCATTTATGTTTTTGTATTTTTCATTTCTAGATGTCCTACTTGGTTCTTTTTCAAATCTGCTAGGTCATTTTTCAAGTTTCTATTTACTGTAGATTTTATCTTTATTTTTTTTTAAAACATAGGTATTTTATAACTTGCCTCTGATTACTCCAGGATCTGAAGTCTTTCAGGGTCTGCTTATATAGTTTAGTGCTTTTCTTTTGCTGCTGTGTCTTTCTCATTGTAACTTCTTTTCTTGTGACTTGGTTGTCATTGACTTCTCAGTGTTCCTTGCCCATTAGACATAGTTTGGTGATTCCTGTGGGTGGAGTAAAGGAGCCCTTCTCCAGACACTCTTGTCTTTGCCCTTCCAGACATTTGTGGGCGCTACTACTAAATTCTAGGAAATAGGACAGAGGAGCCTGGCATGCTGCAGTTCACGGGGTCACAAATTTGGACATGACTTACTGACTGAACAACAGCAACACTTCTCTGTAACCAGTTCAAACTAAAATAATAACTTGAAGTTTTCTGAACTACTTCTAGGATTTGAATTCACACTACAAATTCTCAGGGGGCTGGTCTCTGGGTAGAACTATTGGAGGACAGATTGTGTGTGTGTGTGTGTGTGTGTGTATGTGTTTTCTTTCTTTGCTCTATTAAGACATCTCTGTCTTTGGATTCTTGGTTTTGGTGGGGTTTTGTTTTGTTTTGTTTTGAAGTTGGGAGTGAGAAGTAGGTAGTTTGACTTCTGGTTTACCTTTACCCTGTGGTGGGGTCTCCCTTTGGGATTCTAGGCTAACAGAGGTGGTATCTAACGTTGGTCTTTCAACCTGGGTGGACCCTGAGCTTTGACTTGTCTCTTTTACTTTGTCAAGTCTTCAAAACAGTGACACAAGTCCCCCATATATGTCCTCAGGGCAGAAGGCTTTGGTTGTTTTTCTTGCCTTTCTGGGTTTTTAGATTCTCTTGGAACTTGATCTGGTAATTCCTCATTATCTTATCATTCCTTTGATGCTTTTAAGGAGACTGGAAATTTTTACAAACTTTTAGGAAAATTATTTTATAAATTGTTATCAGGGGTTGATGCAAATAGCCCATCCCTTTATTCTTAGAAAAGGAGGAAATTAAATTTGGAATGTTTTTAATAGTCTCTTTTTCACTGTTTTCTGAGTATAGAAGCATTCTCCTAAACTGGTAAATTTCACTATGTTTACATAGTGAATTTTTAAAATTCTGCATGAAAAGAGAGAAAAGAAAGAAAAAACAAAACACAAAGAAGGCCAGTAGACACTCAACAAATGGAGAGAAGTATCTGAAACTCATACAAAGAGTTAGACTCAAAGGAAAAGACTGATTTCTTAAAATACTTGGAATTCTACATTGTTATTGATTGATATGTAATAAGTTACTTCAAAACTTAACAGCTTAGAACAAACATGTATTATCTCTCAGTTCCTAAGGATCTAGAATCTGAGAGCAACTTGGCTGGGTGGTCTGGATCAGTGTTTCTCATGATGAGATTGCAGTCAAGCTGTCGGTGGGGACCACAGCCTCATCTAAAAGCTCAGCTGGGCCTAGAGGACCTGCCTCTAAGGTCATTCACGTGACTCTTGTCAGGAAACCCCGGTTCCTCACTGGCCACCTGCTGGAGGCCTGGGTTCCTCAACGCTGGCCTTCTCCATCAGCAGGTGGCTGAGAGGGCTGCTGGTTTCTGCCAGAGTAAGGAACTTGAAAGAGAGAGAATTACAACATCTTTTACAAGCTGATCTTGAAATGACATGCCATCACTCCTGCCATATTGTATTGGCTCCCTGAGACAACCCTGGTAAGACATGAGAAAAGATTACACAAGGATGTGAATATCAGGAGTTGGGGGTCATCTGGGGTCACGCTTGAAGCTGTCTGCTGTTAAGTGCTTACAGTTCAGTAAGGCAAAAAACTCTCAAAAAGAAAAATGGAGAAAAGATACAAAAGTCTGTTCATAGAAACACATATATATTACACAAACTAAAATACATCTTAAACATAAAAAGACTCTCAACCTCACTCAAAATAAGGATAATGTAAATTAAAACTATATTGAGATACTGTTTCTACCCATAAGATTGTATAACCCACTGTATTATTGAGAATTTGGGGAAACAGGGTTTTATGTCTTGTCAGTGAGTGTAGACATTAGTAAAATGTCTTTGAAGAGTAATTTGGCAATAACTCAGTAGTTAAAAAAATTCAACACTTTCACTTCTAGGAATTTTCCTAAATATATTCTGGCACATATGCAAAATGATGTCTGTATGAAGATCTTTACTGCAGATGTCTGTATGAAGATCTTTACTGCATTATAAGATCAACTTATAATGGTGAAAGATTGGAAACCATCTGAATTTCCATCAATAGAGAACCGATTACATAAATTATGGTAGCACACATATAGGAGAATTTTATTAATCTCTTAAAAAGAACGAGGCAGGCCTCTTTACACATAGTTAAGATTTTCTCCAAAATGTGTGGAAGATGTGAAAGCAAGGTACAGAACACAGTGTCACTACTTGTGAAAAAATATGTCTATGCTTGTACATGAATATAGTGTCTCTAGCAGCACATGGGAGAGATTGGGACTGTAGCTTGCTTTCATAGAGGGAAACTGGCTAGTTATGGAACTAAGGGTATGGAAGAGACCTATTTTTATGTATTCTCATTGTACTTTTTGAACTTTATAATATGTACATGATTTAATCACTCGAAAGTAATTAAAATATTAAAAAATATATATTGGAATAACCTGAAATCATGGTGCCCTGAGCTAGGCTGATGTCAACAGAAACAAAGAGAAGTAGAATTGGCGGGACATGGTGAGTAATTGGAAAAGCAGGTGAAAGAAGGAAGGGTCCAGGATGGTGCTCGGATTCCTGCTGCAGGACCCAAGTGAGCAGAAAAAGAGCACCAAGAGTATCTCTCGTAGAGGAAAATATGTGTATTTGGTAAGACGATTGTGTTTTATGGAAAAATCACAATTAAAAAAACTAAAGGCTGTTATTTTCTGTTAGTTCAGTTCAGTCACTCAGTCGTGTTTGACTCTTTGCGACTCCATGGACTGCAGCGTGCCAAGCCTCCCTGTCCATCACCAACTCCTGCAGTTTAGTCAAACTCATGCCCATCAAGTCGGTGATGCCACCCATTCATCTCATCCTCTGTTGTCCCCTTCTCCTCCTGCCTTCAATCTTTCCCAGCATCAGAGTCCTTTCTAAAGAGGCAGTTCTTCGCCAAAGGACTGGAGCTTCAGTTTCAGCATCAGTCCTTCCGATGAACACCCAGGACTGATCTCCTTTAAGATGGACTGGTTCAATCTCCTTGCAGTCCAAGGGCTTCTCAAGAGTCTCCTCCAACACCACAACTCTAAAGCATCAATTCTTTGGCACTCAGCTTTCTTCACAGTCCAACTCTCACATCCATACATGACCACTGGAAAAACCATAGCCTTAACTAGACAGACCTTTGTTGACAAAGTAATGTCTCTGCTTTTGAATATGCTGTCTAGGTTGGTCATAACTTTTCTTCCAAGGAGTAAGCATCTTTTAATTTCACAGCTTCAGTCACCATCTGCAGTGATTTTGGAGCCCCCAAAATAAAGTCTCTCACTGTTTCCATTGTTACCCATCTATTTGCCATGAAGTGATGGGACCAGATGCCATGATCTTAGTTTTCTGAATGTTGAGTTTTAAGCCAACTTTTCCCTCCCCTCTTTCACTTTCATCAACAGGCTGTTTAGTTCTTCACTTTCTGCCATAAGGGTGGTATCATTTACATATCTGAGGTTATTGATATTTCTCCCAGCAATCTTGATTCCAGTTTGTGCTTCATCCAGCTGGCATTTCACATAATGTACTCTGCATAGAAGTTAAATAAGCAGGGTGACAATATACAGCCTTGATGTACTCCTTTCTCTATTTGGAACCAGTCTGTTGTTCCATGTCCAGTCCTAACTAAATCTGCATAAAGATTTCTCAGGAGGCAGGTCAGGTGGTCTCATAATTCCGTCTCTTGAAGAATTTTCCACAGTTTGTTGTGATCCACACAGTCAAAGGCTTTGGCATAGTCAATAAAGCAGAAATACATGTTTTTCTGGAATTCTCTTGCTTTTTCGATGGTTCAGTGGATGTTGGCAATTTGATCTCTGGTTTCTCTGCCTTTTCTAAATCCAGCTTGAACATCTGGAAGTTCACAGTTCACATACTGTTGAAGCCTGACTTGGAGAATTTTGAGCATTACTTTGCTAGTGTGTGAGATGGGCGCAATTGTGCAGTAGTTTGAACATTCTTTGGCATTGCCTTTCTTTGGGATTGGAATGAAAACTGACCTTTTCCAGTCCTGTGGCCACTGCTGAGTTTTCCAAATTTGCTGGCATATTGAGTGCAGTACTTTCACAGCATCATCTTTCAGGATTTGAAACAGCTCCACTGGAATTCCATCACCTCCACTAGCTTTGTTCATAGTGATGCTTCCTAAGGCCCACTTGACTTCACATTCCAGGATGTCTGGCTCTAGGTGAGTGATCACATCATCATGGTTATCTGGGTCATGAAGATCTTTTTGTATTACTCTTCTGTGTATTCTTGCCACCTCTTCTTAATATCTTTTGCTTCTGTTCAATCCATACAGTCTCTGTCCTTTATCGAGCCCATCTTTGCATGAAATCTTCCCTTGGTAGCTCTAATTTTCTTGAAGAGATCTCTAGTCTTTCCCATTCTGTTCTTTTCCTCTACTTCTTTGCAATGATTACTGAGGAAAGCTTTCTTATCTCTCCTTGCTATTCTCTGGAACTCTGCATTCAAATGGGTATATCTTTCCTTTTCTCCTTTGCCTTTCACTTTTCTTTTCTCAGCTATTTGTAAGGCCTCCTCAGACAACCATTTTGCCTTTCTTTTTCTTGGGGATGGTCTTGATCACTGCCTCCTGTACAATGTCATGAACCTCCATCCATAGTTCTTCAGGATAACTGTCTATCAGATCTAATCACTTGAATCTACTTGTCACTTCCATTGTATAATTGTAAGGGATTTGATTTAGGTCATACCTGAATGGTCTAGTGGTTTTCCCTACTTCCTTCAATTTAAGTCTGAATTTGGCAATAAGGAGTTCATGATCTGAGCCATAGTCAGCTCCTGGTCTTGTTTTTGCTGACTGTATAGAGCTTCTCCATCTTTGGCTGGAAAGAATATAATCAATCTGATTTCAGTGTTGACCATCTGGTGATGTCCATGTGTAGAGTCTTCTCTTGTGTTTTTGGAAGACAGTGTTTGCTATGACTAGCATGTTCTCTTGGCAAAACTCTGTTAGCCTTGGCCCTGCTTCATTCTGCACTCCAAGGCCAAATTTGCCTGTTACTCCAGGTATCTCTTGACTTCTCACTTTTGCATTCCAGTCCCCTATAATGAAAAGGACATCTTTTTGGGTGTTAGTTCTAGAAGGTCTTGTAGGTCTTCATAGAACTGTTCAGCTTCTTCAGCATTACTGGTTGGGGTATAAATTTGGATTACTATGATGTTGAATGGTTTGACTTGGAAACGAACAGAGATCATTCTGTCGTCTTTGAAACTGCACCCAAGTCCTGCATTTATGGCTACTCCATTTCTTCTAAGGGTTTCTTGCCCACAGTAGTAGATATAATGGTAATCTGAGTTAAATTCACCGATTCCAGTCCATATTGGTTCACTGATAGCTTAAGATGTTGATCTTCACTCTTGCCATCTCCTGTTTGACCATTTCCAATTTACCTTGATTCATGGATCTAACATTCCATGTTCCTATGCTATATTGTTCTTTATAGCATCTGACTTTACTTCCATCACCAGTCACATCCACAAGTGGGTGTTGTTTTTGCTTTGGCTCCATCTCTTCATTCTTTCTGGAATTATTTCTCCACTGATATCCAGTAGCATATTGGGTACCTACCGACCTAGGGAGTTCATCTTTCAGCGTCCCATCTTTTTGCCTTTTCACACTTCTCATGGGGTTCTTAAGGCAAGAATGCTGAAGTGGTTTGCCATTCCCTTCTCTAGTGGACCACGTTTTGTAAGCACTCTTTACCATGCCCATCGGTCTTGGGTGGCCCTATATGGAATGGCTCACAGTTTCACTGAGTTAGACAAGGCTGTGGTCCATGTGATCAGTTCAGTTCGTTTTCTATGATTATGGTTTTCATTCTCTCTGCTCTCTGCTGGATAAGGATAAGAGGCTTATGGAAACTTCTTGTTGAGAGAGACTGACTGAGGAGTAAGCTGGGTCTTGTTCTGATGGATGGGGCCATGCTCAGTAAATCTTTAATCGGATTTTCTGCTGGTGGGCGGGGCTGTGTTCCCTCCCTGTTGTTTGACTTGTGGCCAAACTTAACTTTGTTGTTGTTGTTCAGTGGCGCAATCAAATCTGATGCTTTGTGACCCCATGGACTGCAGCAAGCCAGACTTCCTGGCCCTTCACCATCTCAGGTGCTCACACACATGGCCATTGAGTTGGTGATGCTATCCAACCATCTTATCCTCTGTTGCCCTCTTCTCCTTTAGGCCTAAGTAGTTCATGGACCAGCATATCATGTGCCTGGCTTGCTATAGATGCTCAATAGATATGTTAGACAAATGTCTGAAAATAAATTTTTTAAAATGTGTTTATCTTTTCAGAACGATTAAATATCTGCCCAGATATTTGCAGAGTGAGAGCATCAAATAGATTGAAAATAAAATACCTCATCATCTCTTTATCGAAGGGGAAGGGACACAGGTGGAGAAACAATGATGTTCATGCAGCAAGTTGCTAATGAGAATAACTCATAGGACTTTCACAACATAAGGGAATTTAATCTCTCTAAGAAAACGGAAGAGTGAGTTTAGCCACCAGAGGGCTCTCATCATTCCATTTAATTGTAAGCCCAGAACTATTCATGAGATAGACAAAACTGCGTCTGCAGACCAGAGGAGGATGTACGGTTTCCCACTCCATTAGCTGGACATGACCATTGCAAGGACATCCTGCCGAGTCGTCTTACTACAAGATGAGAGAATTGAAACTAGCCAGTGTGCTTTTAACACTCTGTCTCTGAATGTCCAGCAGGGCCTCTGTGTTTTGTTAGTTGACAAATGAATTTATCTCTAATGCCCTATGATAAATACAAGGACACTTTGGAGGTATTCCCATGTGTTGCATGGAAGGAAGAGAAGAGTTTCAATGGGGCTTGAAGTGGTGACGTTCGCTAAAATTTCAGTGCTCTGTCCAGACTTAGAGGAGTCTAAAACTAGGATTGCTGGGTTGGCATTTACAAGTTTTCATTGCCTTCTCTGACTTCTATATTGTTGGGTCATTTGTAATTGTCTCTTATCTGTATTTTTGAGTCAGGGAGTGATTGGGACCCTTTTGTTGATTTTGTGAAGCTGTGCAAGTGATAGGTTAGTGTCCCTCCCATTAAAATTTTCTGACCCTTGGTGCCCCCATTATTAACCCCTCATTGGATTAATAGAGCCTTTGAGTTACGAGAGCAGAGAAGGAAATGGCAGTCTACTGGGGGCCACTCACTGGGCTGTGTTCTAGTTTCATTATTGAAGTCTGTCCCTAAAGTAACTCTAACACAAAGTAAGTATTGCTCTCTTAGTTTATACAGGAGGAAACCCAGATCTGAAAGGTTGAACGAGTCACCCAAGATGGTAAATGTTGTGGACTCACTGAATTTTGCTTGCCTGTGAAGTTCATCGTCTTTCAGACCAGCCTCAATACTATGAGCTTGCACGTGTGTGTGTGCGCGCTAAGTCGCTTCATTTTGTGTCCAGCTCTGCAGTCCTAAGGACTGTAGCTCACCAGGCTCCCCGTCTAGAAGGTTCTCCAGGCAAGAATACTGGCGTGGGTTGCCATGCCCTTAACTCGTGTTTCCTTTATCCCCTGGATACCCAAGGGTTCCTCTCCCCAGACCATTTAGGAGCCTTGAAAGTGCAGCTCGTTGGTGGAACAGTGTGTTCAGTAGCCCCTCCACTGGGTCCCTGCAATGCCTGCTGAGAGTGTGGTGTGATGGCAGCTGCAGCAGCACCACGAGGCCCCTTGCACGTGCAGTAGGAAAGGGAGGGATACTGCCCCCAGCCCTCCATCATCCGCTGGGCAGGGGGCCGTGATGACCCTTGCAGAGCTTCTGCAATAACTGCCATGGTTTGGCCATGGCTATTCTTCTCATCTCGGGCTTCCCTTGTGGCTCAGCTGGTAAAGAGTCTGCCTGCAATGCGGGAGACCTGGGTTCGATCCCTGGGTTGGGAAGATCCCCTGGAGAAGGGAAAGGCTACCCACTTCAGTGTTCTGGCCTAGAGAATTCCATAGACTGTGTAGTCCATGGGGTTGCAAAGAGTCAGACACGACTGAGCAACTTTCACTTTCCCTTCATTCTTTTCATCTCAGATACTAACGGCCTCTGTCTGTGGAATGGTCTGCTGGTAAAGCACAAGTGGGGTTGACGAGGCTCCAGAGTAATTGTAACATATTGATCATTTGTGTTGAACTTTTGTAAGAATGAGCTTTGCCTCTAGAAGGAAGGCAGGAGAACATATGCTTATGGATTTGTCCTGATCCCTTTACTCCTCGACTCCTGACTCCTTTACTCAATAGACATGAGTCTGAGTAAACTCCAGGAGTTGGCTGACACGGAGGCCTGGCATGCTGCAGTCCATGGGGTTGCAAAGAGTCGGACACGAACTGAACTGAATTGTGTAAGAATGGGCTTTGCCCCCAGAAAGAAGGCAGGAGAACATATGCCTATGGATTTGTCTGACCCCTTTACTCCTTCTGACCCAGTGCACCTGGCAAGCAGTGTCACATGGACAGAGGTAGTGTGAGGCTGGTTGTAAAATCTGTAGCCATGGAGGGCAGTGGCCTTTAGCACCTCAGTTGGGAAGTCACACCCAAAGCTCTGGCCTCATGGGCATCATTATCACGTGTGAGAATGTGCCAAGGATGAACCTCTGTGGTCCACACCCAGCCCCTTGCAGCCCGGCCCCTAAAGCAGAGAACTTTGAAACACCAAGGCCTATTACGGTTGTGTGTGGAACAGTCTCAGAATTCAATTTTCAAAGCAACATTCATGCACTGGATTTTTTTCTGAAATCTGTTCCACTGAATGAACTCATCCGAGGAAGGACAGACTGTTGTTTCCTTGATTGGATGATGTGGGATCTGGGGAGACTCTTGAATGAAGAGAGGAGAGAGAATTTGTCAGACGGAAGCTGAGAGCTTATTATAGGCCTGTGAGTCACAGGGGCTGCAGGCGTCATCAGAGAGGGGTGAATGAATAAGGGATAGGAGTGGAGCAGGGCCTGGGAAGGGGGGTGCAGAGGAGGGGGAAGAAGTGAGGCTGGAGAGGAAGGGGGAGGGTTGTGTTAGCCAGGGTTCTCCAGAGATGCAGAGCCAATGGGTGGGGGTGTGTGGGGGGGTGGGTGTGGGTGTGTCTTGGTGTGTGGGTGTGTGTCTGGGTGGGTGTGTGTCTGGGTGTGTGGGTGTGTGTCTGGGTGGATGGGTAGGTGGAGAGAGAAAGAGAGACAGAGGTTTCATGGAAGCTGGCTTAGCTGTCGTGGAGGTTGGCAGGTCCAAAATCTGCAGGGCAGGCCTGCAGGCTGAGATCCAGGCAGGCCAGTGCCACAGTTTAGATCCAAAGGCTGATGGCCAGCAGAGCTCTCGACAGGAGCCTCCACTGGGTTCTAGCTGTCGGGCTTTGTCTCTGCTAGGGAACCACAATGAGATCTACAGGCAGCTGTGAGAAGACCCCACCAGAAAGCTCTGGAGAGGACTGTGAACCCCCTCAGAGGCTGGCCCCGCACTCTGCCGGAGTCACCTCCGATCCTGCATCTGAACAGAGCAGACCGTCAGTGAAGCCTCCTGATCTGCCAGGTGCTAGGATGGCTGGGCCTCAGAAGGCAGCGAGGATAGAAGGCGGGGGCTCTCCCGGGTGATGCTTAAAGCAATCAAAACTTACTATATTCAACTAGGCCTCAGCTGCTGCCACTTCCAAATAATATTCAAACGGAATTCCCGTGTATCAGTTCTTCCAACTTTGGCTGCCCACTGGAGTGACCTAGAAGCGCTTTTAAAACTCCTAATGCCTAATCCAAAGCCTAGAGCAATTCGGAATTTCTGGAGGAGGGATCTGGGCAAAAGTATTTTTATAAGCTTCCCAGATGACTCCAAATATGCAGGCAAGACTGAATAAGCTCTTCTGTATACAGCTCAGCAGCTCTTTGCACTATGGTTGACCTTGAGAAACACAAATCTGAACTGCACAGGTGCACTTTTACATGTTTTTTTTCTGTAGTGAGTGCTGCAGTAGTGATCTGCTGTTGGTTAAATCTATGGGTGTGGAATCACGAGTACAGAGGAGCCTCGGATACAGAAGGCTGACTATACACATTACACAGATTCTCCACTGTCGGTGGAGTCGTCACTCTGAACCCCTTCACTGTTCAAGGATCAGCTGTATTTCCTTCCCCACCTCCCCACATTGTATGAGGCTCCCCACAATGTCCATGTAACCCATTTTCATGGCCATCTGAGCTGCTCCGGCTCTGAAAAGAGTTTTCCACCATAATGTGATTTTCCTGGGGCCTGTACCTTCCCATGTGATATCAGAGGGTATAAAATGGTCTTGAGGAGTCAGCAGAAAGGACAGATCATGAGAGAAAGACATCATGAAGGAAACAGAAGCAAGATTTGGTTACATGGTGTAAAGAAAAGGAGCCATCCGAACTGACCAGACTGGGCTTGGGCTCCATTTTTCTAGGGTAACTTTCTTTCTTGGTCATATTCGTCAGCCTCATTGAGCCTGTTTGTTTATCCTTAACATTGGGATAATAATGTCTGCCCTTCAGACAGGGAAGGACTAGAGAGATCAGTTTAGTTCAGTCACTCAGTCATGTTTGACTCTTTGCGACCCCATGGACCGCAGCACGCCAGGCCTCCCTGTCCATCACCAACTCCCGGAGCTTACTCAAACTCATGTCCATCGAGTTGGTGATGCCATACAACCATCTCATCCTCTGTCGTCCCCTTCTCCTCTCACCTTCATTCTTTCCCAGAATCAGGATCTCTTCCAGTGAGTCAGTTCTTCATATCAGGTAGCCAAAGTACTGGAGTTTCAGCTTCAGCATCAGTCCTTCAATGAATATTCAGGTTTGATTTCCCTTAGGATGGACTGGTTGAATCTCCTTGCTGTCAAGGGACTCTCCAGAGTCTTCTCCAAAGCATCAGTAGACTAGATGATAATGCATAGTAAATGGCATAATGCATAGTCAATGCATAGTAAATGACCATTTTTATTATAAGCACTCAACAGATGTATAAACTATTGGTGACTGCTTGGCTTAAGACAGACAAGAGAAAGAAATTAAAAGCTAAAATCTGATGTCCAGTGACTTGTGCCCCTCAGTTCTCTCATTTGTAAAACAGGGATAATGTGTTGGGTTGAATAGCATCCCTCCAATAATAATGTGCACTTGGAACTTCACAATGTGACCATATTAAGAAATGGGATCTTTGTAGATGTGATCAGTGAAGTGTCTCAAAATGGAATCATCCTGGACTTAGGGTGGGCCCTGAGACCAATGGCTGCTGTCTTTACACAAGAAAGGAGAGGGAATTTGAACACAGATTCCAGATTTTCTCTAAGGTAAGAGACACAAAGACACACAAAGTCAAATGCCATTTGAAGCTGGAAGAAGAGATTGGAGTGTTGTGGCCACAAGCAGAGGATCAACAAAAGCCCTCAGAAGGGGGAGCTCTTCCCTGGAGCCTTCCGAGGGTGTGTGGCGCTGCTAACACCTTGATTTCAGACTGTTAGCCTTTGGGACTGTGAGCAGATAAACTTCTACTGGTTTTAGTCAGTCTGCTTTGCGGTCCTTTGTTATGTAGCCCGAGGACACTAATTCAGTAGGTAACATAGTACTTCTGGGTTATTGCAACTATAAATGAATCTATATTGTAAATGTAATTAAAATTAGAAATGGTAGTTCAGTTCAGTTCAGTTCAGTCTCTCAGCTGTGTGCGACTCTTTGTGACCCCAGGGACTGCAGCACACCAGGCCTCCCTGTCCATCACCAACTCCCGGAGCTGACCCAAACTCATGTCCGTCGTGTTGGTGATGCCACCCAACCATCTCATCCTCTGTCATCGCCTTCCTGTTTTACCTAAATGTTAATTAAGATGATTTAGTTATTGGATAAACTTATCTGATGACATTCTATGCTAGGGGCGAGACCGCTAGGACTGGGAGGGTGTTCAAGGGTGACTGTGAGAGACGCATGAACTAATGAGTGATGCGTGTGGAGGGGGAAAGGGGAGAGGCAGGAAGGCAGTGAGCAAATGTTGAATTGCTGCCTGCCCTGGGCACCTCACCCCCCCAACCGGGGAAAGGGGCTTGCTGCCCTTGAATCTCAGGTGTACAAGCACAGCTCCTGTAACGCACACATAAACACATGTACATACAAACAGCTCAGGCTTCGCTGGCTTTCACCCTTGGACATCCGCTTCTAGAGCTGTGATCTCAATCTCTGTCCCAGTGAGTAGCCACAGAAAGAGCACACAGCCTTTTCACTAAACCCACCAGAATGACAGCAAAGTCTCCCTTCATCATTGTTGATACAGTCACACAAGTATCCCCTATACTCATTCCACGCCTACAGTCTAATATGGCCCCCAAGTGGGCCTGAGAGAGAGTTCATCTGTAACTGGGAAGAATATTTTTCAACCCATCTTTTCTTTCCTTTAAAGTGAGGCTCACCCACACTGCTGAGCAAGGCGGCTGTGACTGAACCGGGTGCAGATAGGTGTCTTGGCCTCTTCCTTTTGGTTTGGTGATATAAGGGCACTGGAAGTTCACAATGGCAGGAAGTCTACAGGGGAAAATTCAGGCAGTACCAACACAATTTATTTCACAGTAAAAAGAATTTTATTTAATTCCATGATTTTAAAAATTGGCCAAGTTGCATTAATGCATGTACATAAAATGTCCAACATTTTAGGATTTAGTTAGAAAACTTTTCAAATGGAATAAAACATGCCTAGATTGAGAGTTCTCAGAATCCTGTACCAGATTCCTGGCAAGGCAGAAGTCATATAGTATTTGTTTTCCTAACTCTGCGTCATCTAACTTCATCATTTGAATCTTAATAAAATTAAGTGTTGAGTGAAAACAAATCCCCAAAGTGTAACCAAATATATTGGCTCAGGCCATACTTAAGCCTCAGCGGAAGGTTTTCTAAGCTCTCACAGTGGAAGTGTTTTTTCTCTTCTTCCTGTCAGCATCTCAGAGGAGCTGAGCCTGGCAGAGCAGCTGCTAACAGACTGAGCTGGAAAAACTAGGCTGGGTTCTGTAGCCCCAGGGGTGCGGCAAGACAAAGGCCGCACACCCCAAGCCCTAATGCAATGACGGCCACCACATTCCTGTCCTCAGGCCACAGTGTGCATTTGGCCAGGGCCGTACACCAAGTATCCCTGGTGGCTCAGATGGTAAAGAATCTGCCTGCAATGCGGACAACCTGGGTTCAGTCCCTGGGTCGGGAAGATCTCCTGGGGAAGGGAATGGCTCACCACTCCAGTAATCATGCCTGGAGAATCCCATGGACAGAGGAGCCCGGCAGGCTACAGTCCTTGGAGTCACAAAGAGTCAGACATGACTTAAGTGACTGTCACTTCCACTTTCATACACATAAGCTAAGTCACTTCAGTTGTGTCCGACTCTGTGCAACCCCATGAATGGCAGCCCAGCAGGCTCCCCGTCCCTGGGATTCTCCAGGCAAAACACTAGAGTGGGTTGCCATTTCCCTCTCCAATGCATGGAAGTGAAAAATGAAAGTGATGTCGCTCAGTCGTGTCCCACCCTCAGCGACCACATGGACTGCAGTCCACCAGGCTTCTCCGTCCATGGGATTTTCCAAGCAAGAGTACTGGAGTGGGGTGCCATTGCCTTCTCTGTTCATTCACATAGTAGGCACTTTATAATTACTCGTTCAATGAGCGAATGAATCCCACAGTATGATGGAGTACAGTGTTGTTCAACTGATTGGTTGCAACTCTATTGCTATTGTGTTCAGAAATCAATTTAATTATCACAAAATCTTTCAAACAGTAGAAAATAATAGGGCAGAAAATAATTGGTCTATCATATATATTAAAAGTGTGTCTTGTGTGTGTGTTTCTACTGGGTCATGATGTAAAATGCACTTCTGAAGGCATCAGAATTGCTTCAGGAGCCAGTGGGGTCACTTTTTGTCTTTGCTGTCTCCTCTCTTCTTAAGAATGGTAACAACCCTGCTGTGACTTCTCTCCCCAGTCAAAAAGCAAGTTTAAATTCTTGTGGTACAGCCAGTTGGTCAAGACTGGAATCATCAAGTGTGGTGGGTCACAGCCATGATTCCTCAAAGGGATGCAGAGGTTTTCTGACCCATCAGCGGCTAAGATCACTGTCTGCACTATCTGGGGGTACTCCAGCCATAGATTAGCTCTCAGAAGGAGGGGTGAGCATCACAGCACACATAGCCAGTCATTTCTTGGCAGCCAGGCGGTAAATCATTGTGGACTCGTAAGGTTTGTCCTCTGAGTCTATAGCTGACTGTTTCTGTACTGCTCCTTTTCTTACAATATCCCCATTTTTATTCTTCCAAGCATGCCTCTTGCCATATTAAAACATATTTTTAAATCATCAAATATCCTTCATTGATAATTGGACACGGATGAGTGTAAGTCAATAGGTTACCTCTCTCATAAGAAGTGAAGGTGTTAATTGCTCAGTTGTATCTGACTCCTTGTCAGGCCTGTAGCCTGCCACGCTCCTCTTTGCATGGAATTTTCCAGGCAAGAACACTGGAGTGGGTTGCCACTTCCTTCTCCTGGGGATCTTCTTGATCCAGGATCAAACATGGGTCTTCTGCACTGCAGGCAGATTCCTTACCATCTGAGCCACCAGGGAAGGCCTCAGAAGTGTTTATGTTCAATATGTCTCTCCACGTAAAATGAAAAGTTTTAGTTTCTAGTGAAGGAGGTTTTTGTACATTGGCAAGATATTTGGGGTGGTAGAGTCCCCTTTCCAAGGTCCTGAAGACTCATACCATGGAGTGACTGAAGAAGTCTTAGTTATGATAAGTAAGAGTTAAACTAGACCAAGCCTCAATGACAGCAGGTATCATCTGTGAGGAAGAGGTGGGCAGGCACCTAAAGGAAAATAAATTCAGAGCTAAACATGATTTATTTTTGATGCCCTCCCCCCACCTTTTAAAGGCCTCCTGACTTGAATCCTAGTATCCTATCGGCTCTCCTAGGTTAATCAATGTCATTCTGATAGTCCAATCTGGAAAGTCACTTGTATGCGATGTTTATTCTTCAGGCCTTTCCTCATCTTTCTTTTTATTTCTTTATAAAAATTTACTCATCCTAAGTCCCATTCTATCCATATGATTTCCACTGCTTTATCATGTGAAAATTTGATCACCATTGTCAGTAGGATTCTGGGACTTAAGATGGAGAAAGTATCTTAAATGAAACTCATGCTGGGACTCTCAGCTTCTGGAAAAGGAGGAAGCTATTTGGTGATTCAGTTCAGTTCGTTTCAGTCGCTCAGTCGTGTCCGACTCTTTGCGACCCCATGAATCGCAGCACACCAGGCCTCCCTGTCCATCACCAACTCCCGGAGTTCACCCAAACTCATGTGCGAGTCAGTGATGCCATCCAGCCTTCTCATCCTCGGTCATCCCCTTCTCCTCCTGCCCCCAATCCCTCCCAGCATCAGAGTCTTTTCCAATGAGTCAACTCTTCGCATGATGTGGCCAAAGTATTGGAGTTTCAGCTTTAGCATCAGTCCTTCCAATGAACACCCAGGACTGGTCTCTTTTAGGATTGACAGGTTGGATCTCCTTGCAGTCCAAGGGACTCACAGGAGCCTTCTCCAACACCACAGTTCAAAAGCATCAATTCTTCGGCGCTCAGCCTTCTTCACAGTCCAACTCTCAAATCCATACATGACCACTGGAAAAACCATAGCTTTGACTAGACGGACCTTCGTTGGCAAAGTAATATCTCTGCTTTTAATATGCTATCTAGGTTGGTCATAACTTTCCTTCCAAGGAGTGTCTTTTAATTTCCTGGCTGCAATCACCATCTGCAGTGATATTGGAGCCCCCAAAATAAAGTCTGACACTGTTTCTACTGTTTCTCCATCTATTTCCCATGAAGTGATGGGACCGGATGCCATAATCTTCGTTCTCTGAATGTTGAGCTTTAAGCCAACTTTTTCACTCTCCTCTTTACTTTCATCAAGAGGCTTTTTAGTTCCTCTTTGGTGAACAGGTCTGTAAAATTTGGAAGTTGTAAGTAATCCTCAAGTGAGTCTGCATGTATTTTCAGTACTTTCTCATGACATGGAGTTAGGCATTACGGGGGATACAGACAACTACCTGGGCTCCAGGAGTTTGCAGTTAAGCGAGGTGGAATGGGAGGGAACATGCCAAACACTTGCATGCATCACTTTCAGTCATCTTACTTGATCAGGATTATCAAGTGATTTTAAGGAACCTAGATTCAGAAAAGTAAACTGTTTTCCCCAGGTTCTATAGAAATACTGAGTGGTGGAGTCAGGATTTAAATTCAGGTCTGACGGGGTTCTGATGCTTAGGTTCTTTTCAGCGTTCTGTATTGTTACAGAAACAGAATCTAAGAAGGAGAGGTGAAAAGGAGAGCAGTATAGAGGGTGGGGTGGGGCCTGTGGTGGGAATTGAGAGGAAGAGCCCCCTGCCCGGATCGGCGAGAGAGAACTTTTTAGAACTAAGCGACACTCAGACAGAGTTGGAAGCCCGAAGGACAACTTATTTGACAAGAGCTGGAAGAAGAGAGGTCTTTCCAGGTTTGCTGTTGTTCAGTCACTCAGTCGTGCCCGAGTCTTTGCGACCCCAAGGACTGCAGCACGCCAGGCTTCCCTGTCCTTCACCATTTCCCAGAGTTTGCTCAAATGCATGTCCATTGCATCGAGGATGCCATCCAACTTATCCAAGTAGGATGGCCAAGAAAGGAAAGGCTTGGGGGTGGAAATAAAAGTGCGCCAAGGACAAAATCCTGGAGATCTGCTTAAGGTAGTGAAAATTATCCCTGTGGTCTGCCTTTGCTTTTCCTGCATCTAAATTCAGTTGAGGGTGGAGGAGTCATTGCCGGAGACGCTTTCCCTCTAAGGGACAGGAGTTCAGGAAGCTCAGCCTTCCACGCAGTCTTACCTGGAGCCACTGCCTCTGAGAAGGCGGTTCAGGATCCCCAGGAAAGGGCCTTTCTCAAGAGTCCCTGGTGACGCAAGTGGGAGCCTCCGGGGAGCCAGGTGCTTCTTCCTTCCTTTTCTGGAATCCAGGCCAGTTTCAATTTACATAACACAGCTTAATCCACAGAAGCGAGCTGGAGGCAAGTTCTTTCCCATTTTCTTTTTTTCTCTTCACGACACAGAAACCTTTATTTTCTCCCTACACCACGAACCGGTGCTGTTAAAAAATATTGGATAATTGCACCTGTCGTACTCCCCATATTGTGCTGGAAAAAAATAATTGCTGGTTTTCTGCTTTGCAGTTTAGCTGTGACTCCGTCATTTGACTTGGAGCATGTCATTTTCTCCCGTTTTAGACTGTGTACAGTCAAACTGTGTGAAAGGACTCTCAGATAAGCGGCCCTGTGTGTGTGAGTGGGCGCGGGCCTCATTCAGCAATGATTTCTAATTTATACAGCATTGAAAATCCACTGCTATAAATAAACAGTTCTGACTGGCTTTGCTGCCTACTCAAATGCTCTTATTAAAAAAAAAAAGAAAGGAACCATCAGCTACATGAGAATGGAAAATAAAGTCTGGATATGGACTCAGGTTTCTGACACTTGTGCCCTTGGGGTGGGGGTACCCAGACTTGGGGTGGACTCAGCACTCAGCCAGGCAGCCTTCTGGGAGACTGGCCTCCTCACTCTTTCCTCAACCCCCCCCCCCACACCCCACACTCTCCACATGCCAGCACCACGCATTTGGGGATTACAGTGTATGAAACTGACTTCCTGTAATGACAAGTATTGCAAGCAAGTAGGTGTAGAGGAGCCAAAAATAGCTTGAGAAACGAATGACCCATTCGCAGGGGGATGGGGCTAGTGCATTGTTTAGGCAAACCAGAAGACTTGCCAAGTCTTCTCCCCAAACTCAAAATTGGCGTCACATGGGAGAGAGCAGCTCTAGAATATAAGCACAGGATGGACCAGCCCATGAGTCTGAGCCAGCTCTGGAAAATCGTGAAGGACAGGGAAGCCTGGCGTGCTGCAGTCCATGGTTGCAAAGAGTCGGCCACGACCCGAACGACTGAACTACACCCAAGATAAAATGAGGTCTTGGAGGTGAGAGTGGCTCTAAACTCATACCCTGTACAAATATTGCCAGTTTTCTCATCATTATCATTTGGTTTGTATTGTTCTCTAACCACTAAGGATCTAACGCAGCTTTATGTAGGCGGCTGACACTGTCTCCCTTTCAATGAGCACATTAGTGTTCATGACGGGTGTTCTCTTGCTTCTCCTTTCTTAAGCTACAGCAGGGCCAAGAAAGCACTGTGTGGTCACATCTGTGCTCAGTGGGGAGTGGATCTGAGTGTTTCTAGGGCTGGCATAGCTGCCGCATGGTGGCCAGCCATGCAGCTGGCAGAGCTTAATTTGGTCCCGGGGACAGTGACGTCACAAATAGAAATCCACAGGCTCATCCCAGGCAGGAGCTCACTATGACTCTGAGAAATATGCAGCCCGAGTCATTCGGGGGGTGGGGAAAATTTGGGTGATCCCCTGTGGGCTTCACCTTTGGAGGAGTTTCCACTGTGACAACTGCTTCTGGGCTCCTGCTGAGACCAAGTGTGTGGACCAGTCCAGAAGCAGCTGGTGTGGGAAAAGAGGTGGTGTTTCCAGCTTCAGAATGAAAGACTCGAGGCTCGTATTTGCATAACTGAAGAGGAGTGGAGATCTGGCGGGTCTCTTGGTGCCTGTCCTGGACTCCTTGCCCTATCGGAATATTCTGCTCTGTTCCTCAAATCTATCAAACCACCCTTGGCATCCATTTTAACCATATTTCTCCTGTATCATGTTAGATTAGAAAGCCCAAAATTCATCCAACCCATATGGGTCTGTTGGAGTTTCGATGGACTCAAACGTGATTACCTACCACTAATCATTTGTGTTCTTTAAAATGTGTCTGAAAATAAAGAAAAAAATTCTCTAGGAAAATTAAAGCAGGTTTATGAACACGTTCGTTAATCAGCTGACAATCATCTTTTTAAACCATAACCTAACTAAGCCACGAGATGAGTTGGATGGCATCACTGAGTCAATGGACACGAGTCTGAGCAAACTCCTGGAGATGGTGAAGAACAGGGAAGCCTGGTGTGCCTCAGTGCTTGGGATCACAAAGAGTCAGAAACGACTGAGCGACTGAACAACAGCTCAGCAAAGTGCTTCATGCCAAAGGAGTCTCAGCAGCCATAATCATGTCACTTCCCATCCAGACTGTTCCCCAAGTAAAATGTACATTTATTTAACGAATCAATCAGTATTCCCGTGTAAGAGATTCTAACAATGTCCCTGTGGCCCATGTTTACTTGCCCCAAATGCTTGCTCACAAAGGGATAGATTTCCCAATATTTTTATAACTTATTTTCTCATTGCCCCAGTTAATTTGCTAGCAGCAGCCATCTTCCTACATTTCCATTTACAGGAAAAAAAAAAATAGATGAGAAGCCTATGAAAATAACTAGCTTATGAAAGTGCTTCTTTTGAGGAAAACTGGGATTATTCAGAAATGGGCAAGGCCTGGGAGTTGGCAGGTCTGGGAGATAAAAGTTGTTGTCTTGGTTCTAACACTAAAGCTTTGGCTGCATGAGGTAACTTCCTGTCTAGGTCCTCAGGCTCCTCCTCTGTGAAGAGTGTGGATGACCCTGAGTTCCTTTCTCTTTTCTCTGACACTGCATTTTTCTAAATATCCTCTGACACCGCACTTACATGAGTCTCTTTGGCCTTCGGCATTGACCACAGACCATCCTCCCCAGAGGGCAGACAGAAGTAACAGATTCTGAGAGAGCAAATGTTTCAAAAAGCCAGAAGTCCTCAAATTGATCCCCTACCTTCATAACCCTTGTTTAAAATTTATATATCATTCCCTGTCCCTTCTACTTTTCTATGTTGTTCCACCACCTTCCCCTACCAGGAAAAAAAAACAAAGATGAGAAAAAATTCTCATGTTTTCTTCCTTCTTAGTTCTTGAAAACGGTGTCTGATCACTTCCTCTTCTTCCCCGGTTGTATTCTGTCACCTGTACAAACGAGAACAGAAAGAGGCCTCAGTCACCAGGGCTTCCCCAACGGGTATTCGAGAGTTGAGGAAACTCTTCCACAGGCGAGACGATGTATTTGAAGAGCTCTGAAATCCGCCAGCACCGCTGCAAAGCACAGGAGGAGACGTTTCTGTTGTCCTGCCTGCGGCGTGGCTCGCAGCTGCCCAGCTGACCAAAGGGGCGCTTGGCATCCTGTGGCTCTGAACATTTCCTGTGAACCACTGATGGCTGTTGCCTTCGGCATGTGCTTGAAGGCTGCACACAGTCTGTTGACAAATTTTGAGACTTTGCAAATGAAGAGACCACATCAATCAAATGAGAAAGGAAACAGAAGCATGGCTATTCACCTAACTAGGGGCCATTCTGTGACCTTTCACCAAATCAGTTTATTGGCATGGGTAGAAAAGTACTGGCTAAAGTACCAAGTAGTGTTTAGTAAGCTTATTAGAGGGTTTATTCTACTGAAATTGTAGCATTAGATTTCTAGAATGACTTCCATTTAGCCAACTATTGGTACCTCCATCTTTAATGATCATAAATCTTCGCATAAACTTTGAAACTTCAGAAACTTGATTAACTCATTGTCCTTCCTGTCTTGCCAAACGCAGTCTTTTTCAGCTCAGCCTCTTCTCAGCCCTTCTAGAGCCCTGTTACTCCTGGCTCATATTACCACAACAGTCTCAGCTTGCAATTCCAGGCTTTATTCTTCAAACCCTGCCCCCTCCATCAGTTCTATCCTTAACAGTAAACTTTAAATAGCTTATCATTGCATTTTGCTGGAACTCCCCTTCTCAGAGGTGCTAGAGACTGATGACATGAGGTCCTCCTGTAGCCGCCTCATCACACTGATTTTCTAGGGCAGCTAGCTCCTAATCACCCAGCCCCCACAGCCACCTTTGAATTCATGTCTCTCAACATCTTTATGGAGAAAGAAATGGCAACCCACTCCAGTACTACTGCCTGGAGAATCCCAGGGACAGGGGAGCCTGGTGGGCTGCCATCTACGGGGTCACACAGAGTCAGACACGACTGATGTGACTTAGCAGCAGCAGCAACATCTTTAAGCAGTCTTCTTTCTTCAGTTCCTCATCAATCCATACTACATCCAATAACTTAAGTGAAGCCTTGCTGATTTATCTAGCTTTACATGTTTCATGTTCTATTCATTGATGCTTCCACTTGTTTTACATTTTTGATGTGAATTCTCTTTTCCCCAGTTAGGTCTTCTCTATATTAGGTCTGTAGACATAAACACAATATCTTCTCTTTTCTGAAGTATACATTTAGGGCCTTTAATAAATCTGTTTTCAGATAAGCAACACTTTGCTGCTAAGTCACTTCAGTAGTGTCTGACTCTGTGCAACCCCACAGACGGCGGCCCACCAGGCTCCCCCATCCCTGGGATTCTCCAGGCAAGAACACTGGAGTGGGTTCCCATGTCCTTCTCCAATGCATGAAAGTGAAAAGTGAAAGTAAAGTTGCTCAGTCGTGTCCGACTCTTAGCGACTCCATGGACTGCAGCCCACCAGGCTCCTCCATCCATGGGATTTTCCAGGCAAGAGTACTGGCGTGGGAGGCCATTGCTTTCTCTGAAACAACACGCTAGTTTTCTTGTATTCAAGAGCTTGCTCATTGTAAACTTCTCAAAGTTGTTCCTTCCAGGATCTCTCTGAGGCAACCTAAAACTTTGTTTATCCATGTTGTTACCAACCCTCAGCACTTCAAGTCTAACTGTAATCAAAAGCTCATTGCTTCAACCCCAGGTGCCAAGGATTGGGGATTCCTTCTTGAGTCAAGAGACACAACAGAACACAGCGTCTTGGAGGGAAACAGCAGAAAGCAGGAGTGGAGGCGATGGTGGGAAGTTCCTCAGGGGAAGGAAGGCAGGTGGCTCCTTCCACTGGATCAGAGTCTCCATG
This sequence comes from Nanger dama, assembly GCA_917880005.1. NCBI lineage: Eukaryota > Metazoa > Chordata > Mammalia > Artiodactyla > Bovidae > Nanger > Nanger dama. Next base: position 18,305,745 of record CAKJTW010000032.1, on the reverse strand, counting down.
TCCAACCACAAAGCTCTGAGGGCATTCACACTCTGTGAATATCACTGGAATCATATTTTTTGTTGGGTTCTAGAAGGTAAGGATGGGTTCTTAGTCCTGAATTCCCATGGGGCTCAACAGTCTCTAGATTTCTTTGAGTCTTCCAGAATTTATCTCTGACCATGTTTTCACAATGCATAGCTGGTTTTGGTATATACAATGTAGTTTTTTGACTTGTGGTTACTGTGGAGTTCATATATGCTGATCTGTAACTATATCCATTTATTTTAAACTGGTAGTCATTTAAGTTCAAACAGATCCTAAAGTTCAGCTCAGTTCAGTTGCTCAGTCATGTCCGACTCTTTGTGACCTCATGAACTACAGCGTACCAGACCTCTCTGTCCATCACCAACTCCTGAAGCCTACTCAAACTCATGTTCATGAGTCGGTGATGTCATTCAACCATCTCATCCTCTGTCATGCCCTTCTCCTCCCACCTTCAAACTTTCCCAGCATCAGGTGGGCCAAAGTATTGGAACTTCAGCTTCAGCACCAGTCTTTCTGATGACTATTCACATTCTAAAGGGTCTACATTTCCCCCCTTATCCCCATGTTTTGTGTTTTTGATGACACATTTTATATCTTCATGTCTGTCCCTTCCCTGCTTATTGTATAGTTTATTTTACATTTTTATCTTTCAGTCTTCATGCTATCTTATGTCAGTGGTTGATCCATAGCCTTTAGTATATATTTGCCTGTACTAGTAGGACTTTCCCCTTCCTATAATTCTATTTTTTTATATAGCCTTTTCATTTTTATTTAAAGACCACCCCTTAACACTTCTTGTAAGATCGGTTTCTCTCTCTCCATGCACTCCGTCATGTCCGACTCTGTGAGCCCATGGACTGCAGCCTGCCAGGCTCCTCTGTCCATGGGATATTCCAGGCAAGAACACGGGTGGGTTGCCATCTCCTCCTCCAGGGATTTTCCCTACCAAGGGATCAAATCCGAGTCTCCTGCACCTCCTACACTGGCAGGTGGATTCTTTACCAGTGAACCACCGGAAAAGTAAGATTGGTTTAGTACTGACAAGCTCTTGATTTTTTCTTGTCTGAGAAGCTTTTTATCTCTCCCTCAGTTCTGAAGAATAACCTTCCTGGGAGGAGTATCCTAGGTTGTAATTTTCTCCTTTAAGCACTTTACCTATATCATGCCACTCCCTTCTGAACTGCAAACCTTCTGCTAAAAATCAGTTGATAGCCTTAGGTGGGTTCCCTTGTATGTGATGCTCTGTTTTTCTCTTGCTGTCCTTAGACTTCTCTTTTTGTCTTTAACCTTGTCCATTTTAATCATGATATGTCTTGGTGTAAGGCCCTTTGAGTTCAACTTGTTTGGAATTCTCTGTGCTTCTGTACCTGCGCATCTGTTTCCTTCTTCAGGTTTGGGAAGTTTTCAACCATGATTTTATCAAATACATTTTATACCCTTTTTTTCTCTCTCTCCTTCTGGGAAACCCTAAGACACAAATGTTAGTACAATTGATAATGTCCCAGAGGTCTCTCAGACTATTCTCATTTATTTTTTTAAAGTTTGTTTTCCTTTTTGCTGTTCTGCTTGGGCGATTTCCATTATTCTATCTTCCAGATTCCTTATGCATTGCTCTATATCATGTAATCTCCTGCTCATGCGCTCTAGAGTATTTTTCATTTCAGTCATTGCATTTTTCAGTTCTGACTGATTCTTTCCTGTATTTTCTAGTTCTTGTTGGAATTCTTCTTGTGTTCATCTATTCTCTTCTCCAGTTTAGCATTCTTATTACTATTTCTTTGAATTCTTTGTCAGATAAATTATTTCTCTGTTTCATTAGCACTTTTTGTTGTTTGTTGTTTCATTTGAAACACAGTCCTCTTGTCTTCTCATCTTGTCTAACTTTCTTCATCTGTACGAAGTCAGGTGAAACAGATGCTCATCTCTGTCTTGACGTCAAGTCCTTGTGCTGGAGCATTTGCCTGGAGTCTGCGTGAGCCCATCAGCTCTGGCGGGAGAGCCGGCTTTGAAGTGAGCATGTCTTCATCCAGGGTGTGCTGCTGGTCGTGGCCTTGGTGGGCGGAAGGGCTGGGGTTGGAGGGCGAGAGCCAGAGCCAGGTGCAAGCAGGGCTGCTTCTGAGCTGCCGTCAGCGCTCTGCTGGAGGGGGGCGGTGGCTGGGGGCAGCGGGGCTGGCGCACGGACCGCGGGGAGCTGCTTGCTCTCGGGGGTGGCGGCAGTCTCCATCTTGGTTTGGGACAAGGCGGGGCCTGAGGCCTTGGGGCCGCACTTCGGTGCTGGTTTACTCTCTCCCCGTGTGCGCCCTCAGTTAGAGGCTGATGCCATGCCACTGAGCTGAGCCCCCCACCCCGCCCCACCGCCCCCGGGAGGGGATCTGTCCTGCTGCGATGACACTCACCCTCCGGAGTGTGGGCAGGGACTCATGAGCTGGTAACGGCTGCCTCCACCCCGGTCAGAGCAGGGCCGGGGCCAGGCTGGCGCCATGCCCTCGAGTGCGGTACTCTGGCTGGCAACGGTGGCCTCTGCCTTAGAGGAGACCAGCGCCACCAGAGCGAGAGGGGCGGAGCTGGAGCCTGGGGGCGGTCTGGGGGCACCCCGAGGTGGCCCCCAGGCATTTTGCAACCAGTTGCCCCTGTGCTGTTGGGAGGAAGCAGACCTGTGTGACCTCCTTAAGAGTGGAGGCTCAGTCTCTGGAGGCTCAGTCTCTGGAGGCTCTGTCTCTGGAGGCTCAGTCTCTGGAGGCTCAGTCTCTTACAGCGCTTAGTAAACCCCACTGGCTTTCAAGCCAGCCAAACGGGCTCATCTTTCCCATGTCGGACCCAAGGGCTGAGGTGCCTGATACGTGGTTCAAAGTCCTCATTCCCCAGGGAGGATCCCTTTGCCCATGATATCTCCCCCTCCCCTGTGTCCCCCACCAGTGAGGGAGGTCCAGAGTAGATTGCTTCTCCTCCCTCTTCCTCAGCTCTGCGTGGATGTTTCTTTAAGGCCCGGGTTGTAGAATAGCTGCTCTGCTGGTCCCCAGGTTGATTTCGGGAGAGTCGCTCTCTGTGCATTTATGGTTCTGATACGTTCATGAGGGAAGGTGGGCCCAGCATACTCCTACGACCCCATTTTGATCTCCTCCCATCCTGAATTATTTCAGCCCTCTCTTTATCCTCTGTTAGTACCAAGGAGTAGAGATATTTTAGGCCAAACATTTAATGTTCGTTTCATGCAAGATTCAAACATTTTCTGTGGGCATGGTAAGGGAAACCACTCCTTTAGTCAACATCACTATGGACACATACATAATTATATACCCTATTACTCATACAGTTGGAACACAGGATAAGTAAAATCATACTATTTCAAAAAACTGACACCTATGTATCCACAACCATAAAAGCTACTGACTTAGAGCTGAAAATCTGAAGAACATTTATTGAGCTTCAGGGGCTTGGCTTGGAAAAGGGTGAGAAGGGAGAATGTGGGGGATATGAGGTGTTAGAAGAATGAGATTCGAACATAGATGAGTACAAGTCACAGTGCAGAAAGTAGTGGCGGGAGATGGAATTGAGAGCTGGCTGGAGAAATCCTCAAGGGAAAAGACGCTGAGGAAGAGGGAAAAGTAATAATCCTGAGTGCTCTCTTAGAGCTTAGAGAGATGAAGTTAGGATAAGAAATGCAAAAAGGAGCTATATTCTTCTTTTTGACTAAATGGTGCCCAGTGGGGTTATGCTTTATACATACATGTGGAGTCAACTCATGGTAGGATTTTTTTATGAAATGATCAAGGACAATATGCAGGATAGACCTTATAACAGACCTCTTCATGGATAAAACCTAGGGGATATACTAGATGGCCTCTAAGCAGCTTTCAACAATAAATCTCCTTTAAATAAATCTGATCTATAGGAAATGATATTAAAGGAAGATTTTAATAGCATTCTGTCCAAGGCACCATCACAAGGTTACTTGGCCAGATTGGAATCTTCAGCTTATAAACTTTCCTGGTGGGGAAAGAATCTGTGGTCTTGGGCCTCGACAAAGGATACGCCTTGCACATAGCCCTCATGTGAATGTAAGGACAGGGACCATGGGCCACAGATAAGCTGAGCACCTCTCCAGCCACACCTACACATAAGAGGCTCTCCATTTTGGCCTGGAGGTACTTGGCCCCTTTCACGCCTGATATATCTTGTGGGTTGTTGGGTTTTTCTTCCTGATGGACTTGTGTCCTGGCGTCAGCATCTTTATATCTTATCAAGAAGGGGGAAAACAAAAAGCGAAGTTAAATATAAAGTGGCAGGGAAGGGGGCCTGTGTTGGGACCCCATGACAGCCCTTCTCTCTGAGCACTCGGAGTGGAAGCAATCTGTCTAGAGCATCTCCAGGTGCTCAGACACGGTGAGCCAAGCTTTCAGTGATCTAACAAAGACTGCTTCCCCCCCCGTTGGCTTTCGTCAGTGATGGAAATCCATGTTCCACCTCACTCTGCCTGCAACATAGAAACTGACTCTTACCCAGTGGGTTTCTGGCCCCAATAACTGGCTCAGTGCTTGTCCACCCCTCTGTTCCATGACACAGAAAAGCTAGTACAGGTCTGGGAATGAGATGGTAACAACTCAAGCAGGTTGGTCCTCTGGAAACTCTTGAGAGCTTTCTGAGCCACAGCGTCTTTTTGAAGGCAGGCAGCACCTTCCTGCGGGCCTGACAGGGTGGTCTCCTGGTGCCCAGGGCTTGCTCTCTGCATTTATATACCCCTGGAGAATGTCACACACTCCCAAGTTTACATTTGATTTCTGGTATCACTCATGGTTATTGCCCTTCTAAAGCTTCTCCTCCTTTTCACCCACTGACATGACACACGAGGAGGCAGAAAGTGTATAGACATGACCATCATTACCAACACCCTTCTCGTCCAAGCAGCTGACTTGGGAAAACACCATATTGCACAAGGAAGCAAGTAGATTCATAATCTCAGCTGGGAGGAGTCCAGCGTCCTGTGGCACATTGGGCCTTGTTATCAGACCAGCAGTGTCCATCTCTCTGGGGGAACATGCTGGAAGGACAGAATTCCAAGCTTTTCTTCAGATCTACTGAATGAGAGTCTACATCTTAACAAGATCCTAATTTTAACAAGATTTGCAGGTGCATACAAGTTTGAGAGGTGCTGTTCTGTGACAGTGGTTCTTGACCCTGACTATAAATTAACTGAGAAGTTTTGAAAAATACCCATGCTAAGTCCCCATCTCCATGGATAGATTTAATTGGTCTGGGGTGGGCTTGGGACTTAATATTCTTAAAATTCCCCTCATTTCAGTTCAGTCACTCAGTCGTGTCCGACTCTTTGTGACTCCATGAATCGCAGCATGCCAGGCCTCCCTGTTCATCACCATCTCCCGGAGTTCACTCAGACTCACGTCCATCGAGTCCGTGATGCCATCTAGCCATCTCATCCTCGATTGTCCCCCTTCTCTTCCTGCCCCCAATCCCTCCCAGCATCAGAGTCTTTTACAGTGAGTCAACTCTTTGCATGAGGTGGCCAAAGTATTGGAGTTTCAGCTTTAGCATCAGTCCTTCCAATGAACACCCACGACTGGTCTCTTTCAGGATGGACAGGTTGGATCTCCTTGCAGTCCAAGGGACTCACAAGAGCCTTCTCCAACACCACAGTTCAAAAGCATCAATTCTTCGGTGCTCAGCCTTCTTCACAGTCCAACTCTCACATCCATACATGACCACAGGAAAAACCAAAGCCTTGACCAGACGGACTTTAGTCTGCCAAGTAATGTCTCTGCTTTTGAATATACTATCTAGGTTGGTCATAACTTTTCTTCCAAGGAGCAAGCATCTTCTAATTTCATGGCTGCAGTCACCATCTGCAGTGATTTTGGAGCCCCAAAAATAAAGTCTGACATTGTTTCCCCATCTATTTCCCATGAAGTGATGGGACCGGATGCCATGATCTTCGTTTTTTGAATGTTGAGCTTTAAGCCAACTTTTTCACTCTCCTCTTTCACTTTCATCAAGAGTCTTTTTAGCTCCTCTTCACTTTCTGCCATAAGGGTGGTGTCATCTGCATATCTGAGGTTATTGATATTTCTCCTGGCAATCTTGATTCCAGCTTGTGTTTCTTCCAGTCCAGCATTTCTCATGATGTATTCTGCATAGAAGTTAAATAAGCAGGGTGACAGTATACAGCCTTGATGTACTCCTTTTCCTATTTGGAACCAGTCTGTTGTTCCATGTCTAGTTCTAACTGTTGCTTCCTGATCTGCATACAGATTTCTCAAGAGGCAGGTTAGGTGGTCTGGTATTCCCATCTCTTTCAGAATTTTCCACAGTTTATTGTGATCCACACAGTCAAAGGCTTTGGCATAGTCAATAAAGCAGAAATAGATGTTTTTCTGGAACTCTCTTGCTTTTTCCAGGACCAGTGGATGTTGGCAATTTGATCTCTGGTTCCTCTGCCTTTTCTAAAACCAGCTTGAACATCAGGTAGTTCACGGTTCACGTATTGCTGAAGCCTGGCTTGGGGAATTTTGAGCATTACTTTACTAGCATGTGAGATGAGTGCAATTGCGCAGTAGTTTGAGCATTCTTTGGCATTGCCTTTCTTTGGGATTGGAATGAACACTGACCTTTTCCAGTCCTGTGGCCACTGCTGAGTTTTCCAAATTTGCTGGCATATTGAGTGCAGCACTTTCACAGCATCATCTTTCAGGATTTGAAACAGCTCCACTGGAATTCCATCACCTCCACTAGCTTTGTTCATAGTGATGCTTCCTAAGGCCCACTTGACTTCACATTCCAAGATGTCTGGCTTTAGGTGAATGATCACATCATCATGATTATCTGGGTTGTGAAGATCTTTTTCGTACAATTCTTCCGTATATTCTTGCCACCTCTTCTTAATATCTTCTGCTTCTGTTAGGTCCAGACAATTTCGGTCCTTTATTGAGCCCATCTTTGCATGAAATATTCCCTTGGTATCTCTAATTTTCTTGAAGAGATCTCTAGTCTTTCCCATTCTGTTCTTTTCCTCTATTTCTTTGCATTGATCACTGAAGAAGGCTTTCTTATCTCTTCTTGCTATTCTTTGGAACTCTGCATTCAGATGCTTATATCTTTCCTTTTCTCCTTTGCTTTTTGCCTCTCTTCTTTTCACAGCTATTTGTAAGGCCTCCCCCAGACAGCCATTTTGCTTTTTTGCATTTCTTTTCCATGGGGATGGTCTTGATCCCTGTCTCCTGTACAATATCATGAACCTCATTCCTTAGTTCATCAGGCTATATCTATCAGATCTAGGCCCTTAAATCTATTTCTCACTTCCACTGTATAATCATAAGGGATTTGATTTAGGTCATACTTGAATGGCCAGTGCCGGCGGCTGGGAGGAGCAACCCGAGGAGCAGTGGCTGTGCAGGGGCAGGAGGGCCTAGAAGAGCTATCCCACATTGAAGGTGAGGAACAGTGGTGGTAAGGAGATACCCCTCTCCCAAGGTAAGGAGCAGCAGCTGCACTTTGCTGGAGCAGCCGTGAAGAGATACCCCATGCCCAAGGTAAGAGAAACCCAAGTAAGATGGTAGGTGTTGCAAGAGGGCATCACAGGGCAGACACACTGAAACCATACTCACAGAAAACTAGTCAATCTAATCACACTAGGACCACAGCCTTGTCTAACTCAATGAAACCAAGCCATGCCTGAGGGGGCAACCCAAGGCGGGCGGGTCATGGTTGAGAGGTCTGACAGAATGTGGTCTACTGGAGAAGAGAATGGCAAGCCACTTCAGTATTCTTGCCTTGAGAACCCCATGAACAATATCAAAAGGCAAAATGATAGGATACTGAAAGAGGAACTCCCCAGGTCATTAGGTGCCCAATATGCTACTGGAGATCAGTGGAGAAATAACTCCAGAAGGAATGAAGGGATGGAGCCAAAGCAAAAACAATACCTAGTGTGGCTGTGACTGGTGATAGAAGCAAGATCCGATGCTGTAAAGAGCAATATTGCATAGGAACCTGGAATGTCAGGTCCATGAATCAAGGCAAATTGGAAGTGGTCAGACAAGAGATGGCAAGGGTGAACGTTGACATTCTAGGAATCAGCAAACTAAAATGGACTGGAATGGGTGAATTTAACTCAGATGACCATTATATCTACTACTGTGGGCAGGAATCCCTCAGAAGAAATGGAGTAGCCATCATGGTCAACAAAAGAGTCTGAAATGCAGTACTTGGATGCAATCTCAAAAACGACAGAATGATCTCTGTTCGTTTCCAAGGCACACCATTCAATATCACAATTATCCAAGTCTATGCCCCAGCCAGTAATGTTGAAGAAGCTGAAGTTGAACAGTTTTATGAAGACCTACAAGACCTTTTAGAACTAACACCCTAAAAAGATGTCCTTTTCATTATAGGGGACTGGAATGCTAAAGTAGGAAGTCAAGAAACACCTGGAGTAACAGGCAAATTTTGCCTTGGAATGCAGAATGAAGCAGGGCAAAGACTAATAGAGTTTTGCCAAGAAAATGCACTGGTCATAGCAAACACCCTCTTCCAACAACACAAGAGAAGACTCTACAGGGACATCACCAGATAGTCAACACCGAAATCAGATTGATTATATTCTATGCAGCCAAAGATGGAGAAGCTCTATACAGTCAACAAAAACAAGACCAGGAGCTGACTGTGGCTCAGATCATGAACTCCTTATTGCCAAAATGAGACTGAAACTGAAGAAAGTAGGGAAAATCGCTGGACCATTCAGGTATGACCTAAAATTCCCCTAGTGATTTTGTAAACCTATAGTCACATTTGAGCACAACTACTAGAGAGACACCTGCATATGACCCGGGTCCTAATGGATACTTCTTGATCACCTGGTAGCTAGCTGGTGACCCCCAGTGAGGGTAGTTCAGGATTTCAGTAGCAGAGATTCCAATTAATTTTAGCCTCAATTAGCCTGACCTCCCATTTCACTCTGTAAGTTCTTCAGGAACTACACTACCTCTGTCAATTTGCATTCTGTTACGTGGTTGCTCCCACTCCAGTATTCTTGCCTGGAGAATCCCAGGGACAGAGGAGCCTAGTGGGCTGCCGTCTCTGGGGCCGCACAGAGTGAGACACGACTGAAGCGACCCAGCAGCAGCAGCAGCAGCAGGTGGTTACTACTTTTAATCACCTTCAGCTGGGGATAATGTGTGCATGCCGTTGCAGGAGATGATTGGAATATCCATGCAGAAAAGAAGGTTAGTGATTTTTCCTTGGTGAGAATGAAATTACTACAGCAATAGTAATAATGTATTTATTATTAATAATGTATTTATGGCAGTAGTGACTAACCCTGTATGCCAGACCCTGTTCTTGGCAGTTGACACTTCCCAAGTCATTTCTGATCCTCCAGGATCCCATGAGGAGGGAACTAAAATTGTCTCCATGATGCATAAGAGAAAACCAGAATGCGAGGGCATGGAGTGCCTTGCCCAGGGTCACAGGTCTGTAAGTGGTGAGCCTAAGGGAGGAGCCCAGGCAATCAGGCACAGAAGTTTTCTCCTAACCACTGCCTCCCACCGCATCATCAAAACACTCCTCTGAATTTCTGTTCTCATCCATGGAAGCTCAGGCTGTGGGCAAGGCCAGAAGTAGAGTTAGCCCTCAATTCGGACGGAGCAGCTGGCTACCTACATGTTTTCATACATCCAAAGCAGAGGGCTTGGAGAGGGACTCAGAGGTAGAAGGAGGTGTTGTTCAAGCCTGGCCAGGGTAAAACTCTGTTCACATGTGCACAGCAGACACTAACCAGGACAGTCCTGGGCAAATGGAGCTGTGCAATTACCCTTCAAACAGGTCACCTTATCACTGAGGACCTGAATGCATTAACGCAGACAGGTGAGCAAGAGTCAAGGCAGGGCCTGGCTCACAGAGACCCTTGTGAGCCTTCTGAAGACTCAGACTTTCATCTGTCAATTGAGGAAGACTTAAGAGAGCTTTCAGGCTTCCCTGATAGCTCTGTTGGTAAAGAACCCGCCTGCAATGCAGGAGACCCCAGTTCCATTCCTGGATCAGGAAGATCCACTGCAGAAGGGATAAACTACCCACTCCAGTATTCTTGGGCTTCCCTGGTGGCTCAGCTGGTAAAGAATCTGCCTGCAATGCAGGAGACCTGGTTTCAGTCCCTGGGTTGGGAGGATCCCCTAGAGAAGGGAAAGGCTACCCATTCCAGTATTCTGGCTTGGAGAATTCCATGGACTGTGTAGTCCATGGGGTTGAAAAGAGTCAGGCATGACCAGTGACTTTCACGTTCACTTTCACTTTCTTTACAGGCTTTCAGCAGAATAGGAAGTAAGAAATGTTTTCACATATTCAGCTCTGTTTAGTTGTAGGTGGTTTAAATGTTCACTGGGGACATGGCTAGCTTCCCAGGTGGCTCAGTGGTAAGGATTCTGCCTACTAATGCAGGAGACTCAGGAGACGCATTTTCAATTCCTGGGTTGGGAAGATTCCTTACAGTAGGAAATGGCAACCCACTCCTATATTCTTGCTTGGAAAAATCCCATGGACAGAGGAGCCTGGTGGGCCACAGTCCACAGGGTCACAGACAGTCGGATATGACAGAGTGAATGAGCATGCAAGCCAGTGTTCACTGCCATTGGAATATTATGTGATCTAATTTCTCTTTTAATTTCTTATTTAACCATTTATAATTAAGATCAGTTCAGAATATAACACGTCCTATTCCAATGCTACATAGAATTCATGTATAATACCCATTCTTTTCTTAAGGAGTTAAAAATCTAGAGAGAAGAGAGAAACTCAGTCACTGATGGTAGTGTCTGTAGCTAACATGAATATTCACATATGCCTGATGCAAATGAGTGACCACATGTTGACACTAACTCATTTGCTCACTGGGGCTTTCGGCTTGTTAAAAGGGCTTTGTGTTGAAAACAGCAATTTCAATAATATGAATGCAGTGAAAATTGTGTTTTTTTAAATTCAATAAAATGTTTAAAAGTCACTGTGGCCTGTCAATTTTAAAATTAATCCTATTGAACTCAATACAATTGATTTAAAAGTTATTGTTCTCTAAGCTCTGAGTAATCACTTTTTTCTCTGTACATTTCCTGCCAAGTTTTAAATGGATTAGTTTTCTTCCTTTCTTTTTCTTCTTTTTTTTTTTTAATATAGATTTTGGGAAGGCATCAAAAATCTACTCAGAATTTCAGGAAGCCAAACTAGTTAGAATCAGAAGTCAGCACATCTGAAATGTCAACACTTTTTTTTTTTTCTGGATAATTTCCTGTGATTTGAAATCCTGATTTTTGAGTAATTTTTAGTATTTCATTTTTTTCTTTTAAAATGTTTGCTTTCAAGGAGAATATTGCCTTTGAGGCTTTCTTAACCAGTTACATTCTCCAAGAGTCGAAAATATGTGAAAAAGCCAAGTTGTATGCTTATTTCTCCAGGGTCTCAGTCTGCTCTCAGAAATATACACTCTTGTACTGAACCTTCAGACTGTTGGTTTATCTTTGTAATTTTTTTTGCATACACAGGCTTATGTTTTCACACCAGTTCATAGATTGGGCGGAAGATGCCACTTCTATTTTAATAGAACAGAATGGCTCGTGGGTGTGTGGTGGGGGACTGTGTGTGACTCTTGCCTTCCTTATATACAAAATCCGAGTGGAGTTCCCGCACTTCTCCTGGGGTAGGTAACAAATCATGGATATTTCGCAATCTGACTTTTCCATGGTTATTTTTCCAAAAGAAAATATTCTGGGGGTGGGAGCAGTAGCGGAAGCAGGGAGGAGAATGAAATCTTTCACTTTAAAACCAACTAAGTTAGGCTTATTTTTTTGCTATGAAGAAGCAACATGGTTCTGCGTACCTATAATTAGAAAGCTAAGCTCTCTGACATACTCACATTGCCTAAAACCTCCAACGAGAATTCTGATCGCAAGTGCAGGGTGTGATTTTACCTGATGAACGCTTTATTGAAGTCTGAGAAACAACCTAGTGGGTGAGGTGTGTAACTCTTTAGGGAAGGCATAGCTGAGGGTGGGAGGAGCTTAGAAGGTCACCTGGACCCACTTCAGTCGAAGAAGAGATCTTGACATTGAAGAGCTTGCGAATCTCAAGTCCCCACTCAAGAGAGGGAGGTTCTGAGCCCATTTTTTCATGGAGGGATGGTGACACCATGCTCTTTGGGTCGAAGCTCTCTAAACAAGATGGCGTTTAGCTGTAAAGTTAAATGAGGTGTTGTTTGGAGGAGCAGTGGGGAGATAATTTGATGGGGTCTTTTGACAAAGTGGGAACTTCCCCCAGGCTTTTTCCTACTTTGGACAAAGGCATCAAACATTACTGCCTTCTGCTTTACTAGGGTATCCTTCTGTTTTCAGGAGGAGTCAAGACATTACAAAGAGATGCTTCTGTAGGTGAAAGAGAAATGTGCTGACCTCATTTCCAGTGGTTGAGCTTCTCTCCAAAGAGGTAGATGCCGATGCTAAAGATGTAGCTGAGAGAGAAGAAGGCTGCTAGACCCACTGGGCTGAGTTTGGTAAACAAAGGATATACCCATGTACCCGTCTCAGCGTAGATCCATAGGACCCTGCAAAAAGGACAAATCACAATGGTTAGGACAGCAGCAGGGGAGAAAGCCCTAGTCTTTTCAAGACCAGTGAGATCCTGGAATCCAGGCAGAGGAAAAGAAGCCCCAGGGGACATTTTTTTTTTTTTTTTTTAACAGCTGAGGTGTTTTCTGAAGCTACAGAAGTGAGTATTTCCTGGATAACTAGACTGTTTCATTGAGACCTTCTGTTTTATGCACTGGGCTGGGCTGTTTTACCCAATCCATTAAAATTCAACGATTGTAAAAGAATATGGGGAAACATTGTACACATCATTAGCTAAACAAAATGTATAAGAACATGGATTATTTCCTCCCCTGAGAGATAGGACCTGCTGAGACATTGAACTTGCTAAGATGGTGCCCAATATGCTCACTCTCAGCCAGATAAGTGGGGTTTGCTTTTCTGTACCTAAGAGTTAAATGTGGCTTTCCATTAGCTCCCCCAAGCCTGTTGGGGTAGGAGGGGCAGAGACGGAGCACCACTACTCTAATACAATAGGCCTGGGGTTTAATTGTTGGCCTCGATTTCAGCTCGGGAAATAGCCATGGGTAGAGTATTAAGTAGGAATGGACGGATCTCCAGGAGGCTCAGATTTTGCTCTTGTGAGGACAGAATATAAGTCATTTCTGTCAGCCAAGAGAAGGAAAAGAAAAGCAAGGAGAGGAGCCGTGATGTCTAAGTGAAGCCTAAAAATGCAGTTTGCTGGAAACAAACTGCACCAGAAGATGCCAGAGTCTGAAATAACTCCTTAAATATGAGGAAGATGATACAGCAGCTACAGTTTATAGTTGGTGAAGAGCACAGAATGTGGAACCAGGCTTCTGTGATTCGTATCCTGGTTCCGCTTCCTACCAGCCATGCTGCCTTCACTAATTTATTAAGCTTTCCTCTCCCCTAAGCTCTGTAAGAAGTGGGGGTGCACAGGGCATACACCTTATAAGGCTGTTGTAAAGATTTCCATTGTAAAGATTAAGGGTGTTAATTTAACACATGTAAATTACACACAACAGCATCTGGCATATCGTAATCATTCTATAAGAGTTTAAAAGCTTCTCGTCTCTGAGGGATGGCACAGTGGGCATGCCTCAGCAATTTCTTTATGGCTATTCATCCCTTGTAAAACTTAGCACAGCCTAGCTTATGCTTCAGAAACGATGTTCAGATTTGGATATCCCAGGTTGTCATAGGAGTTCAGATGGAGGAATGAAAATTATGCACTTAATTCACCTTTTAGAACCCAAGCATTCTTGGTTGTTTCAAATACTTTGTCAAATGCTTTGTTGGAAGAGAGAAGGGCTAATATCAGGGCCAGGACTAGGGTGAGGTGAGGGAGGTGAACCTAAGTTCACCTCTATGTATCAAAGGACACAACCAACAGAATATAAAAGGCAACTTACGGAATGGGGAAAATATTCACAAATCATGTATCTGATAAAAGGTTATTATCCAGAATATGCAAATATATAAAGAACTCCTAGAACTCAACAAGAATAAAAAATCCAATGAAAAATGGGAAAAGGACTTGAATAGATCTTTCAGTAAAGAAGATATACACATGGCCAACAAATACAGGAAAAGATACTCAGCGTCACTAATCATTAGGGAAATGTGACTTAAAACTGCGGTCAGATACCACCTTCATACTCATTAGACTATCTTCTATTAAAAAAAGAAAGAAAGAAAGAAAAAACATCAAGTGTTGAAGAGAATGTGCAGAAATTGGAACCCCTGGGCACTGTTGTTGGTAGGAATGTAAAATGGTGTAACTGCTATCAGTCTGGCAGTTCCTCAAAAATTAAACCTAGAATTACCATATGATCCAGCAATTCCACTTCTGGGCACAGACTCAAAAGAATTGAAAGCAAAGACTCAGAGATATTTGTACTCCTATGTTCTATGAGTACCAGCATTACTCACAATAATTAAAATATGAGAGCAGCCCAAGTGTCCATTTAAGGATGAGCAGATAAAGTGTGGTACAGGTACACACACAATGAAATATTACGCAACCCTTGCTGCTGCTGCTGCTGCTGAGTCGCTTCAGTTGTGTCCGACTCTGTGTGACTCCATAGACGGCAGCCCACCAGGCTCCCCTGTCCCTGGGAGTCTCCAGGCAAGAACACTGGAGTGGGTTGCCATTTCCTTCTCCAGTGCATGAAAGTGAAAAGTGAAAGTGAAGTCATTCAGTTGTGTCCGACTCTTAGCGACGCCATGGACTGCAGCCCACCAGGCTCCTCCGTCCATAGGATTTTCCAGGCAAGAGTACTGGAGTGGGCTGCCATTGCCTTCTCCGCATGCATGTGTGCTAAGTCATTTCAGTGGTGCCCGACTCTTTGCAACCCTATGGACTATAGCCCGCCAGGCTCCTCTGTCCATGAGATTCTCCAGGCAAGAATACTGGAGTGGGTCACCATGCCCTCCTCCAGGGTATCTTCCTGACCCAGGGATCAAACCCACATCTCTTAAGTCTCCTGCACTGCAGGCAGATTCTTTACTGCTGAGCCACCGGGGAAGCCCTATGCCACCCTCAAAAGGAAGGAAATCCTGACATGTGCTACAACATGAATGGAACTTGAGAATACTAGGTAAGATAAGCCAGTCACAAAGGGACAAGTAAATACTGTATGATTCCACTTACGTGAAGTGCTTAGGGTCATCAAACGCATAGAGACCAAGCGGAATGGGGCTGAGGGGAGGAGGGAATGGGGAGTTTCTGTGTAAGGAGTAGAAAACTTCAGTTTGGGAAGAAAAGCATTCAGGAAAAGCATAGTGGTGATGGCTGCTCAGCAGTGAGAATGTCTTCTTTAGAGCCGCTGAGCTGTGGGCTTGAAATGGTAAATTCCATGCTGCGTGTGTCCCTCGTTCTGGCCCTGCTGGTGTCGCTCTGCTGCCCTGGACTTGTCTAGATGCTGCTTTCATGTCCTCAAAACAGGACTGGATTGAAATTAATAACAGTTATTAGCGTTATGACTAATGCTGGAATTCTGTGACACGTGTATCCTGTGGGTGCATTCTAGAAGGACACCCAAGACACTGCTTTCCTGCCTGGCTGCATCGTACAACAGGACAGAGAAAGGGACAGAAAGGAATTTTAGGGACAGAAACAAATACCCTCAAGTACCTAGGGCCAGGCGTTTGGGGTCGGTGAGGCGCTCCAAACAGACTCCAGATGGGTTGCATTAACTCGTTTGCTTTGTTTACTTCCTAGAGTTGAATTTAGGGCTTCCTAGTTTCCATGCACATTTATATAAGATAGTCTACAAATAAGGACGTTCCCCTAGAGGCCTAGAAACTTCTGTTTACTTACTTTTTCATCCCTCCAGAGTAAGGTTTGTAAAGGAAAGTTCCTGAGGTAAGTTAATGAAGTCTGTGCTTTCCCAGAGAAGGTGCAGAGAAAGTTTTAAGTGTGCTAACTGATGGCGGGAAAGTAATGTAAGTACAAACAGAGTGTCGGGGGAGATGGTAGCCAATTTAATGCAGGGCAGTCCACAGAGAGGCTTGAGTGCAGAGATGGTCATGCTCAGGTGCTATTACCTCTTTATGGCTTGCCAGAATATACGTAAAAGGGAAGAGAGAGAAGGGAGGGAGGAGACGGAAGGAGAGGGCAGAAGATGGGAGGCGTGGGAGAGGGAGGGAAAGGCGCTCAGCCTGTGTAGCTGAATCGTTCTGATCCTCCCCTCAGTCAGTGTTAGGTCCTCCCTGGTGGTGGTGGTGGTGATGGTTTAGTTGCTCAGTCGTGTCCGACTCTTGTGACCCCATGGGCTGTAGCCCGCCAGGCTCCTCTGTCTGTGGGATTTTCCAGGCAAGAATACATCAGGGGATTGCCATTTCCTTCTCTGGGGCCAACCCAGGAATCGAACCCAGGTCTCCTGCATTGCAGGCAGATTCTTTACCAACCAAGCTATGAGGGAAGCCCCAGGTCCTCCCTAGCTACCAGTCTGATCCCATGGAATCCTATTTAGGTATTTCTGCTGGGCACTCATTTCCTGATTTCAATCCAGGATCCTCCATTCCATCTACTTTCCATACTGCAGCAACTCAATAATGTCTCTAGAAGAAAAATACCTGTTCCCAGCACTCCCCCTCCTCCCAGGGGATCCACATTGATTTAGGAAAATGCCCACGCTCCTCCCCCAGCCTACCTGGCCCTGCCCTGTCCACCCGTCCATCCCCCGTCCTCAGATCTGCAGCCTGACCATTATGGACCCGTTTCTGTTTCTTGAATGGACCAAGCTTTGCGGCTTCTGCACCCTGCTATCTTCTCCGGAACAACTCTGACCTTCACCCTTCCTGGGACGCACTTCTTACTCTGTCCCTAGCTGAATCTCCCTCACGTTTGAATTTCAGCTTAAAAGTTCATTTCTTCAGAGAAAGTTTCCTGCCCATTCTTCCCACAGTCCCCACAACCCCCATCCGATTAGGTTGCCGTGCCATGCGCGTCCCCGACCCTGAATTTACCCTGGCCTCATATTTGTCTGTCTTCCTTCAGGGCTTCGGGGAGCTCTTTGAGGACAGGGATTTTATCTGATATGTGTTATCTGTTTCCCAAGTTCCTTATTTTTAAATAAATGGCTGTTGAGGTGGCACTGTGAGCACCAGAGCTCCCTTTTAAATGCTGCGGCTTCTCCAGGCAGGCCTCGGCTGCTGACGCATCAAGAACACCACAGAAGTGTAGACAGTAGCCTTCCAAATAGTAGTGAATTGGCTGCTCACTTTATTAATACTTTGAAGAGGCCAATGCTTCTGACCCTCAGTTCGGCAATGAATACTGTATATGGAGCTGTCTGCCGTGTGAATCTATGTGAGTCAGGCTAGGAGGGCATAAAGTGGTAGCCAAACGTTAATCTTTCAAAATCTCCTCATCCTAAATCTTGTAGCATCAAATGATGATCATGAAATTTGTATTTTCTGTATCTTATCAATAGTGGAAGTCTGTTGGGTTAGAGGTTAGTAGATAACTAAGGGTTTGGTCGGCTGCAGGCACATAATTCTCAACGTTTTAATTCTCATGTCATATCTTTCCAGACCAGCAGAATAAACAGAATGATAGGATCCTCTGGTTCCATGTTTTCATAGACTTAATAAATAACCCTGGGAGAGGGTCACAGTTACATCTGATGCCAGAAAGCAAGCACAGTCTGCATTCACATTTTGCAAATAAATTTGACAAGTTAGCAGACTTCCTGCACTGAAAATGCCCCTGAGACCTTGTTACCTGGGGACTCCTTAACATGGAGGTGGAGCTGGTACTGACTTCGAAACTCCTGCCTCAGTTCACCTATCTGTCCAGGGTTTCTGTTCCTGACGAAATATGAAGGATGATAGCTTCCCGGGTGGTTCAGTCGGTAAAGAATCTGTCTGCTATGCAGGAGACTCGGGTTTGATCCCTGGGTCAGGAATATCCTCTGGAGAAGGAAACGGCAACCCACTCCAGTATTCTTGCCTAGAGAATTCCATGGACAGAGGAGCCTGGCGGGCTACAGTCCATGGGGTCACAAAGGGTCAGAGACGACTGAGCTACTAACAATTTCACTTTCCTAGCTTTAATAACTACAAGAGTTATTTTTTTTAATATAAAGTTGTGAAGTTCTACTAATGCCCTAAAAATAAATTTCCTGCATGATTTACTTTCAAATAAGTCTTAGGTGGGAAGCAAAAAGCATAAATAAATAAAAAATTTTTTTAAAAAGGAGTGAAAAGAAACTGTGAAGCTAGAGTGTTAGATAAACAGTTTACCTGGGTGGGTGTTTAAAATACCAGCATTAATGAGAGTTGTTGGGGGTGGCAGCCTCTTCACAGCATTTAAAACTGCTGTCCAGCCTCGCTGGAAGGCCCCCTTCTGCCTCAAAGCTTCCTCCTCCCTCCCGGGCCGTGGGGTTCTTGCATCTTCCTGGTTTTCTGCCATCTGGTCATTCTTGGCTACTTTGCGGCCCCTTCGGCCCCTTAGAGGAGGGTGTTTCCCCGGCCTTTGCTGCCTGCTTCTTTCCTCTTCCCTCTGTCGTCTCTTGAGAAACCTCACCCCACCACAGGGCTCCACTTCCTGCATCTCCACAGTCCCACTGCCTTGGAGACCGCCAGGTCTGCATTTCCAGCTGCAAGTTCCTCTAGACAAGCAGCTCATCTTTGAAGATTTAGAGTTGTCTTTAGGGCATTAGTCACTCAGCCATGCCTCTTTGTGACCCCCATGGGCTGAATGTAGTCCACCAGTCTCCTCCGTCCATGGAATTCTCCAGGCAAGAATACTAGAGTGGGTAGCCATTCCCTTTTCTGGGGGCTCTTCCCGACACAGTGATTGAACCTGGGTCTTCTGCATTGCAGGCAGATTCTTTACCGTCTGAGCCACTACGGTGAATTCAGGGTTGCCTTGGGGATTCTAAAAATTCTGATGCCCAGGACAGATCCTGAACCAATTAAACCAGAATCTTCTGGAATGGGACCCAGATATGGGCTTTTAAATAGGCTTTTTAACCTTATACCCCAAAACTATTTATTTTCTAACTTTTCCATATCTTTTAATAGAATCACCATCTTCTCAGTTCACCAGCTGAAAATCCTAAGAATTCTCCTTGATTTTTCCTTTTCATTAGCCTACTACACACCAATCAATCCATAAAACCCCATTCTGTTCCACCAACAATATATCTCAGGTATGTCCCTCATTCCTAATTGTACAGCTATATCCCTTTTCAACCTCTTCTTATCTCTTACTTTTGTAACAGGCGTTTTGGGTGAGCAGGAACTGAGATTTGCACAGGAAGAATGAAAAGTGTAGACACTCATTTCCACGCCTAGCCCTCCATTTCCATTCCTCTTCAATTTGCATACAGGCTGGCCTGGACCCCAGATGTTGATAACAGGGGAAGCTGGGTGGCATCTCCATATTTATTTTCCTATATTAATTAACATGAGGGCGAAGGAGTTCTTCTGTGGAAAATGAAGCTAGGGTTCTGACCCCAGCTTTGTAGGCTACAAAACAATGGTGCCATCTAGATGGTCCTGGACTAAGGTCACATCTCGGGAAAGGCTCACAGTGGCTCTGGGAGGGAATTTACACAGTGCACTCGAGGGGGTGGAAGAGGACTGTTGGTGCATGGATAACAAGGAGGCTAGTCCTGGAACTCAGCTCAGTTCGCCCTTCTGGCAGTTTCTAACGTCTTCTCTGGGTAAGATGTCTGTGTGTGTAACTATGCATGTGTAAATGGGTGCAGAAACTTAGAGGGTTATTACACCCGAGTGAGCACAGAACAGAAGAAAAGAATCATTTCTTTCCCCATAAGAAGTGCAGTTGAGCAGTGACTTTACAGATCTCTCTCCCCAGGCTGGGTTATAGCTGCATATCTGTGTGACACTTGGCCTGGCATGGAATACCTGACACACTGGCAGAGACACCTACTGCATCAGCGGATTTCTGCTCTATCAAGAGCAAGGTGTTGGTGCGCTGCAGGCCAGCTGGGGCTGCTGCAGTAGCAGCAGCAGCATCCTACTTCTGCCAACAGTGGGGACTGATGGGCAGGGGCAGTGTGGGCCGGGACAGTGGCGGGGCGGTAAGCTGACCTTAAGGCAGGTCCCAGTGGGGGTGTTGGATCTTGGAGGTTGGGTACTATTACTTTACAGTCTCTGAGGGAGAGGAATGCTCAGGACAGTGTACACACGGCCATGTGTGAACACTCACTGAGTTATTAAGATCCCTTGGAGATGGAGGTCTTGGAAGACTAGACCCCTTGCAGAAGGATGTTCCAAGCATCCAGACGTGGGGTGACGCTGAAACTGTGAAATATCCGTGGATGAAGAATAAACCATTGCAGCTGAACTAGATGACTTCAGAGTCTTCTGGATGACTTTTTATTTGGATATTGCTTGATTCTTGCTTTCCACGTCTTGCCGCTTCAATCCATTATAGGTACTGTTGTCAAGATAGTTTTTAAAGCATGACTCTCTGGCCAAGTTATAATTCTCACTCCTAATGCCACGGTGAACAAACAGCAGCAACAGGCACATCTCACATAGTACCGTGTCCAACCCCCTCCAGCCTGCCATCTGCAAGACTGGGAGCGGGCAGTTTCAGGGTCATTTCCTGTTAGTTTCTTTCACTAGTAGGTCTGGCTAAAGTGAAACCAATGCTTTAACGTGATCTGTGTCCTCTTGGCTTTGCGATTGTGCTGTGTTGTTCTTTTTTTTTTTTTTTTTGCTGCTCCAATCCAGCCAGTCCTTGAGGGCCCAGATCCAACGACACCTTTGATGAAGTCCTTCCCACATGGCCCAGCCAGATGTAACCGCTTCCTCCTTGTGTTCCTGTTGGCTCCTTGTACTTATTATGACATTTTATCACTTCCCATCTTAATATTCTTATAATTTGTATGCATGGCTCATCTCTACTTATTAAGTACAAACCCCCTCCAGGCTGAGGCTTGGCCTTTTGTAACTTTGCTTTTCCCAGCAGGACCAGTCCTGTGTTAGGGGAAATATTTGTTCAATAAAAGAGTGAATAAAAGCCAGCAGGAGGAACATTTCTGTTTTCCTGCTCTTTAGCACAGCCTGAGAGAGAGCTAGGTGAGGTGTTCCGGGGCGAGAGAGAAGGGAGGAGTGAGTGAGCCACCATATTTATAGATGACTAATGCTTTCCAAAGGAAATGAAAGATTTACAGTTATTACTACTTTGCAAAGCTTTATTTTCCCTCTTTGGGGCCAACCCTCCAATTTTGCAATCTGAAAAATAACAAAAAAGCAAGTGCCACATAGGAGGCCGTCCCCATGGTCTTGGGGACTATTTTTAAGTCATTGTAATGCGATTTCAGCAGAGAAATACTTCCCTGGGTCAGGGTTGTTGCCATTTTTTTGACTCATGTTGGTTTCCCACGCTCTCTCTGGCTTGGGACCATATTCTTTACCTCATTCCTGCTATGCCATTTCCCTATTTGAGCATCCACGCCTGACAGATAACCCTAAAATATCTCCATGGATATCCACAGTCTATGGGACTTGTTGATGGCCATCTGTGGCTGAGAAGGCCCATGTGCCCCCAGAGTGTTATGTAAGGGTGGAGGCAGCTGGCAGCAGTGGATCTGAGCTCCCCTGGTGACGGAACAGCCAGAGTGGGGAGGGAGCCAGGAGGGCAGCATAGAAAGCCGGCGTACAGGTGCCTTTGGTGCATTCCAGCAAAAATGAGGCCTACTGTCCAGAGTGCTGATTTTGTACTTCCTTAACGATTTGTTACCGTTGTTTCATCACTAAATTGTGTCCGACTCTTTCTGACCTCGTGGGCTCCTCTGTCTGGGGTTTTCCCTGGCAAGAATACTAGAGCAGGTTGCTATTTCCTTCTCCAGGGGATCTTCCTGACCCAGGGGTCGAACTCCCATCTCTTGCCTTGGCAGGCAGCTTGCTTACCAGTGAGCCACCTGGGAAGCTCCTCATTAATGATAAGAAAATCCAAATCCCAAATCACTTCAACTCCCTGTCAGGGTCCACCCGCCTACATTCCTGCTGGTGAGAGGGCTCCGTCCCTTCCCTTCATTTGCTCCATTATTTCAGTGTAATGTACAGTTTGAGCACAGACCCAAGAACAACTTCATGCAAGCTTTTAGACTCTAGAGATGATGGTAAGACTGTCTGCATTCTCACCCTCTAGCATTTAGTGACATATGTGTTACACGGTGTTAGTCCAGGATTCTCTGCCATAGGCTTCTCCAGGCAAGAATACTGGAGTGGGTTGCCAATCCCTTCTCCAGGGGACCTTCTAGACTCAGGGATCGAACCTGGGTGTCCCATATTGCAGGCAAATTCTTTACCATCTGAACCGCCAGGGAAGCCCCAAATACTTGGCCATCTGAATACACTAAAAGAGAACTGGATTTGAAAGTCCTTGATTTAAGTCTCAGCTTTGATTTTCCCTTGCCATGTGACCTTGGCCATGTCATTTAATCCGCTGAGCCTTCCACCATCCACCCTCTCTGATTCTGTTTGCAGATTGATTGCTATCGCCATCTGTAAGCCAGCATCAGCTCTCCTGAGTTACTGCAAATGCCAAAGACTGGCTTCCCTGTCTTGTTCCTCTTTAATTTCCACACTTTTCAGCCAGAATCATCTTTCTAGTCATCTTTCTTTCACAAGCCACGTTATTTCACCTGTCTGTGAAAACTTTCACAGAGAAAACCCCCCTCCGTTTAGAAGTCTGAACCCACTGATGTGGATTCTTGATCTAATTCCTCCCTGTCTTCCAGTTCAGCCACGCCCTCAGCTCCTCCAGCCTTTCGGATATGCCCTTCCTTCTGCCTGATGCTCTTTTCCACATTGCTGTTGACTTAACTTCTACTTACTCTTCGAGTCTCAGCTTAGACACCGCCTCCCTTGAGAAGCCAGTCCTTGACATCCCCCAGCACCCTGTGCTTATCCCTCTGAGAGTCTCATCACCCTGTCTGACCATCATCTCTTTTCCTTCCTCTGTCTCAGGCAGTTCTTGAAGGCAGCCTGGTATCTTGTACATCTCTGCGTCCTCATACCTTTGCTCAATGCCTGGCAGTGAGGAATAAGTGCCTTCTTGTTACACCTCCTTTCTCCAACACCCACATTTGCTGCATGTCAGAGTACATGCCCGGGCAGCTAAGAGCCAAACCCTCTGGACCACTGTGTTTCAGCTTTATGGGCATCAGTTTTCTCCAAATACCAGTGGCCTCAGGTGCTCTTTGACCTCCTTGATTTCTGAGGAGAAAGAGTGAGGGTATATATGAGGATTGATGATCAACTCCCAAGTCCTTAGGCAGAAAAAAATTAATAGACCAAAAATTCTATCCTATATACAAAGTCTAAAAGTTACCCTTGGCAAGAAAGAATAAAATCAGCTGAAAGTCCACCAAAAAACCCAGTATGGAAATTCACGTGCATAATCAACCAGCTACCATCCTGCTTCTTCTCAACACACACAAGAGAAAAAAACGTATCTTTTATGCATATGTTTACCCCACTCCAGGTCCTAGATATTCTGTAGTTAGGAATTTATTTCTTAGGTTAAGCCAGACGGAAAATACACAGCACATGTCCTACCACTCTCCAGTTCAGTTCAGCTCAGTTGCTCACTTGTGTCCGACTCTTTGCGACCCCATGAATCGCAGCATGCCAGGCCTCCCTGTCCATCGCCAACTCCCGGAGTTCACCCAAACTCATGTGCATAGAGTCAGTGATGCCATCCAGCCATCTTATCCTCTGTCGTCCCCCTTCTCCTCCTGCCCCCAATCCCTCCCAGCATCAGAGTCTTTTCCAATGAGTCAACTCTTCACATGAGGTGGCCAAAGTATTGGAGTTTCAGCTTTAGCATCAGTCCATCCAATGAACACCCAGGACTGATCACCCTTAGAATGGACTGGCTGGATCTCCTTGCAGTCCAAGGGGCTCTCCAGAGTCTTCTCCAGCACCACTCTCTAGGCACATGCTATTGGCAGATATTGGTGGATGATAGCACAAGTCTTTTAGGGCCCCAGAATCCTCCTCGACACCGTGCTCCAGACCTCAACTACCAGCAGGTCCCCAGTTTATGCTTTATTCTCTCAAAACGGCCTTTGTTAAAAGGCAGAGGCCCAGGCTAGTGAACAATGTAGGTCAGTGGAGAGCTGGGGTGGATTTATTGAGCGAGTGATTTCTTAGGGATGGGAGAAACCTGAAGGGACTTTGTCCTCAGGGAAAGAAGGCTGCAGAAGAGTGGGAGGAGCATATCTTGCAAAAGTGAAGGGAAGGCTAGCCAGGAACCAGCGCCTGAGTTCTGGGCACAAAGACTACGGCTCTAAGACAAAGGCTGGGGAAGCAGGTGCTGCTGGAGACCAAGTCCTGTGGACTGTGTTCTCTTCCAGGCTTTTGTCTCCACCAGTGCACTGCCTTGCGTGAAACTTTCCCCCAGTGGTGGTTGGAGAGTTAGCCAGATTGGCAAATGTGAGAAGCTCAGGTGAGTCGAGGCTAGAGTAGGAACACCGTGATTTACATTCAATCTGCAGGTATTTTGCTTGGCATGCCCCTCCCAGTACAGCCAGAGCTTGGCCGTGGATGAGAAGGCTGTGGAGCAGAAAGGGGGTTTCCAGTTACCGGGTGCATGGCCAAGCACTTTCCCTTGATTACAGACATTGGGCAAAATTTCTGAGAATGAGTGTCACCAGGGGGCTGAATGATGAAATCTAGGCCAGCTCCTTGAATTCTCTCCCAGGCCTCCAGCTAGGCTGTTCTGCAAGCCCCTGGGCAGTTGCCCAAATGCCCTCTCGGTGCTCGAGTGCCAGATGTTGATGCAAATAAGCCCACGGTGATCCAGGCAAGAGGGATGGACCAAACCTTGGCTGCTCAATCTGTCAAATGACTTTCAGATGAGATATGCTTAGATGCCCTAGCTCATTCAGCCATTCAAACATTTTAATTACAGATGGAACCAAAGATCAATGTTTCCCTAGGGAAGGTAACATGCATAATTTTACAAAGATGAATTCTTCATGAGGGGGTGGGAGAGCTCGTGACCTGCTGTGTGTGTGCACGCACGCATACCTGCGTATCTTCGGGCAAGTGATGTTTCCATGAGTGGCAAAAGCGAGCAATAAGATTCATTTTTTCTTGCAAATTAAAAGATGGTGAAATCCCTGCTGTCTCAAGATAAAGGCACGCTTATAGAACAGTGTGCTGCTTCTGGAATATTCCTCAGAGTCTAGAATGACCAGTCTGAGTTGATTTTTCTCTCTGCCAGTCTTACCTGCTGACAGAGCCCAGCAGCGGTCAACAAAGTGAGTCCTTTCTTCCTCAGTGGGTAGCAGTGTGGTCTGAGGATGACCTCGACTAGCGAGAAGGGCAGGATGAACGTGTGCTGCAGGAGGAAGGGTGAGAGCTCGTCAAGTCAGGGTACCCAGCTGCCCCCAGTGCCCCACCCGATTCTCTCTTTCCCTCCAGTCTCCCCTCCTACATAGACACCAGATGAAACTTTCCAGAACTTGGCTTGGCTCTGCTGCTCAGATGCCAAGGGCTTACAGTGGGTCTCTACTGCCCACCACATTGATCCAGACTCCTGTCTGGCTCCCAAAGCTCTTTGTAACACGCGACCACCCTTCTGGTCTTGCGTATTGCCTGCTGCTCCGCTATCCTAACACACACGCACGCACGCACGCACGCACGCACGCACGCACGCACATGCAACACTCCGTCACCGACCCAGGCTGTTTCCTTCCCTCTTCGCACTCAGCATGCCTGCTGCCCCTCCACACCCCTGTTCAGGCCTCGACAGTCTGTGGGGAGCGTGTCTTCCCCCGGGTTCATCTCGTGCACGCTGTTCACAGCCAGCGCAGTCTTCCACGCCGCTGCCTCTGAAGTTCCCTCTCGCTGGTCTCGCTCCCCCAGTGCCGCGGCCTTTATACCCCGTGCCTGGAGTCTAGCACTCTCGGCGCGTGTTCCTTGCCTCTGCGGGGAGAGGCCGGGAGCCACCAGCCC
Source organism: Nanger dama (assembly GCA_917880005.1). Classification (NCBI taxonomy): domain Eukaryota; kingdom Metazoa; phylum Chordata; class Mammalia; order Artiodactyla; family Bovidae; genus Nanger; species Nanger dama. The sequence continues at coordinate 18,279,661 of CAKJTW010000032.1, read as the reverse complement.
GTCTCTGCCCGCCGCAGGGCGCCTGGCTCCATGGGATGGTCCTGCTGATGGTGCTGGGTGCTGGGCAGGGGCCGGGAAGAGGCTCCTCTGAGAACTCTGTCCTCTCCCTGCGCCTTCCCTGCTTCCCCCTCCTTCTTTATAACCATCTGTTTTCTCACATCTTTCAAACTCTTGAACACTACTAAACGACATAATCGAGGATGAGTGGTGTCTTCTGGCACAAGGACTGCCATGTCCCACTCTGCTCTGCTTTCTGGGAACTCATCTGAGAAAGGTGGCTGGAGTCTACTGGCAGCGTCCTTTCATTTACTAAACGCGTTTATTCAGTTCCTCTGTGGTACTCTGTGCTTATTGGCAAACATCCCGCAGTGTTAGGATTTTACACTTTTTAGGTTTAGAGTGAGCATCCCTCTTCCGTCCCTGCTCCCCAGTTCCCTCAGCTCTTGGAAGCCTCTTGCATCCAGAGATGCATCCGTCAGCTCTGTCTGAGCCCCGCTGCTGAGCCCCGGGACAGCCGTGTCAGCCCCCCGATCACAGCCGTGGCGGGGGCTTAGGAACGCCACAGAGCCGCGTCACATGCTCCCGTGCCCGGCTGTGCCACTGTCCCTGTGATTGCCATCCTCCCTGTCAGTGGTGGCCCAGTGTGGAGTGGGCTGAGTTCAAGGCTCTGGGGTGTCCACAGCACCAGATGTCTGACTGCAACCTTGCCTGAGGCCACAACCGGCTGGAGTGTGGTTGCGTCTCCACGGGTCCCTCCCCAGCCCATAGCTGCTGCTCCCAGCAATGGCCACCTCAGAGCCCCAGCAATACTCTGTGACCGATGCTGATGCCCCTTTCACCCTCCAGCAGGCCAGAGATGGGGCTGTCTGCCCAGCAGAGCTGCCTGCCTCTCTGCTCCGCCTTCACTCCGTCAGGAAGGCCCGACTTCTATTAGGAACCATTAACAGTCCCATTATACTGGCTGCTGATCTAACAGAGTTTATTACCCCTGCCCACAGTCAGCAGCTTCTGTCCCCTACGTTAATGATCGCTTGGAACAGAATTCCTGTGCTACAGTGTGGTGCGTTTGCATGGGGAGCAAATGAGTTCACAGTGATTAATGCTTTTACGACAAATAACTCAGGAATGCATGACTGGTCGCCTCTTCTAGGAGCCTGCCCTTTGCAAGTGACATTCAGTTGGATTTCTAAATGAGTTCTCCCTGATGGCTTCTGGGGAGTTTACTCCAGTGATGTCATTAGTGATGGGCCATATACTGTGGCTTAATACCAGCTAAAAGGCCTTTAAAAGAATCACATTGTTTGGTCAGGGCTGAGGGGTAGGAATGTGGAAAAGAGGAAGCTTGTATTCTGTGAGCTTTCTAAATATTGAGCTACTGTGAAGAGCCAGGTGTGATGCCATAAGCCTCTTGGTATTCCAGAGGTATTGGCATTTCACCTCACATTGACATAAATTACATAACCTTTGTCAGGCAGTACATATTTTTGAAAAACAGGAGAAAAGTTTACTAAGAGAAAAATCAAATATGCTTTCTGCTTCCAAAAATCTAATAATTAGGCTGGGATTGACACAAATTAGAATGCTGCCAAAAATTACTGAAAACAGTGACTCATTCTGTATTTCAATTAACAGTTTCTCAGTTTCCCTTATAAACAGTGAAGCTGACAAAAATTAATTATCTCAGAGGGGGTAAAATATTTCCTTCCAAAGTAAACAAAACATCATGGGCTGAAACAATAGTATGCGTAAACAGAGGGGATGGCAGGAAGCTATCTTTCCTCTTCAACTGAGCCATCATTTCGGTCAATTTTTATTTAAATACCTCATTCCAAGAGCATTGGTTAAAAGGCAAGTGTTGTTCTTTTTTTCATCTTTTTCTACTAAGTTACACCTTCCCTTCTATCCTTTGTGTGATACCTACTTCCATCTGAACATCTTGGAGTCAGAAATATAAGCATGAAAGACGGATTTAAGTATTCGTATAATAATTGCGCTTCAGATTCCATGGCTGCAAAGTGGCCTTGCAGATAAGCACTAGAATTTGCCAGCCTATGGAGAATTCCTGCAAGGCTATATGAATGGCAACATGGAGAGTAATGAGCACTAACTTTTACTAACTTCATTGTAGACAAATACCCGCACTAAGTAGCTTCCCTGTGTCTGAGGCTCAAATTAAAACAGGATGCATTTGCCTGACTATTGAGAAAGACACAAGTCTTGATCACTCAGATTACCCACAGAGGCGACAAATCTCCCTCCTTTGGAAGGCTAGGATAGCCACACTCTTATCTCCAAGATTCTTGGGGGTCCAAGAGCACTTAATTGTATTCTCTGTGGCTCTTATGTTGCTAAAGGTGCAGTTTTGCTGCATAGATGGTAATCTAGGTATGTAGACATAGGTTATATTACTTATTTATCTTAGGGACTTCTTTTCACTCTTCCACCAGGAGTCTTTTCCATCTCAAATACAAGAGTTTTTGGAAGATGACTGGATTTGTAAAAATTCCCTTTTCTACTTTCTAGGAACTCAAGGGCACAGATTAGGCACTACTGTAATTAAACAGTCAGTGCTTGGGTATGAGGGACTGGGAAGATGAGCCACTCACAGAAAGAGCTAAATGCTTCTCTTTGATCTTCAGAGTCTACCTAGGTGGGTGACACAGCCCAGTTGGGTAAAAATTCAGAGAAGAGAAGTTAAAAAACAATAGTTTTATTTATCGCAGAAGAGTGGTGATGTTTGCAGTTTGCTCTGGGGACAAAGGAGGATGAGATGGCTGGATGGCGTCACTGACACAATGGACATGGGCTTGGGTGGACTCTGGGAGTTGGTGATGGACAGGGAGGCCTGGTGTGCTGCAGTCCATGGGCTCGCAAAGAGTGGGACACAACTGACCGACTAAACTGAACTGAACTGCACCCAAAATAAGAATAATCGGTGGATAGATAGATACATAGATTTATGACAAAGCAAATTCAGTGAACTATTAATAGTAGGACATAATGGGCAGGTTACAAGTGTTCTCTGTAAAATTCTTTCAGCTGTGCTTTATGTTTAAAAATATTCGTAATAAAATGTTGGGAGCGATGTGAATAGTCTTACTGACCTGGAAAGCGAAATGAATGCTCCATCGGGCTGAGGAAGAAAAGCATGCCATTATTTATGAGCTTGTATGTATGTGACTTGAGCAGGTGGTTAAATGATAACTTTCTGAATCTTTTACGGTTAAAAGATAACTTTCTGAATCTTCTGAACTTTCTAAGTGATTTTTTACTTACTATGCTATTGTCCTTTGGGTTAATAAGTAGTTGAGCCAACATTTCAAAGCAGCATTCTTCTATTAATAGGAAGCTAGTTGGTGCTGATGGTGTCCAGCCTGGTGAAGAAGTGCCCATTTAGAGTCTATACAGTTAAGGATGAGACAAAAGAAAGATCTGGTCTCTTAGGACTGTGCAGTCAGGAATATACTTGCCTCTTTCTGTTCTCCTCCTTTCTGTCCCTGCCTCTCCAAAGCAACCAAACCCCCTTCCTCCAAGCTGACTCTTTCCAGCAATAATAATACCCCAGACACCAGCTGTAATCAGTGACTCATTTCTTTTCCTTCTCAATCCAAACTCGATTCACTTTCCCCCTCAGATGCTTCCCATGGCCACCTATTCCTTTTATCTTCCCCAGTATCGCCTTGCTCACTTTCTCCTATTTTGGTACATACTCAACATTGCAATTAGACCAAGCCTCTTAAGGCAAGTTTCGTGTTACTTCTGTGGCTCCCTGTTGCCTCCGTCCACTGTCCACTCCTCTGACTTCATCTTTCTCTCGCATTCCCCACAGTATCTCCACAGGCTTCCACTCAACCCCAGCTCCTCATTATCGTGTTCCATTCTGTTTCCTAGAACTCCTCCTTCTTCTCATCGACCTAACTCTTTTCTCAACTCTTCCCTCTCAATCAGACCCACACACCTTTGAGATGCCTCTCAACCAAAAGCACACACATTAACACGAGAAGATGTGACAGTCACGAGGACCCAGGAGAAGGCTGAAACAGGAACGCGCCTGCCAGAGTTTTGCTGGACTGCTGTGGTCGAGATTCAGACTTAGCAGTTCCATTCTAGAGCCAGAATGAAAAGAGAGAGAACGTATACAGTTCCTTGTCTAGGGGAAATTAAGCTTTTCCACGAGTTAATTAGGCCTCAAAGAACTTCTCTCTGTTGCATTTTATTTTAAAGAGAAACTAAAGAGACTCTTGATGAAGGTGAAAGAGGAGAGTGAAAAAGCTGGCTTAAAGCTCAACATTCAGAAAACTAAGATCATGGCATCTTCATGGCAAATAGGTGGGGAAACAAGAGAAACAGTGACAGACTTTATTTTCTTGGGCTCCAAAATCACTGCAGATGGTGACTACAGACATGAAATTATAAGACACTTGCTCCTTGAAAGAAAAACTATGAGAAACCTAGACGGCACATTAAAAAGCAGAAACATTACTTTGCCAATAAAGGTGTGTCTAGTCAAAGCTATGGTTTTCCAGTAGTTATGTATGGATGTAAGAACTGGGCCATAAAGAAAGCTGAGCACTGAAGAATTGATATCTTTGAACTGTGGTGTTGAAGACTCTTGAGAGTCCCTTGGACCGCAAGGAAATCAAATCAGTCAATCCTAAAGGAAATCAGTCCTGAATATAGATTGGAAGGACTGATGTTGAAGCTGATGTGAAGAACTGACTCATTTGAAAAGACCCTGATGCTGGAAAAGATTGAAGGTGGGAGGAGAAGGGGACGACAGAGGATGAGATGGTTGGATGGCATCACTGACTCGAAGGACATGAATCTGAGCAAGCTCTGGGAGTTGGTGATGGACAGGGAGGCCTGGTGTGCTGTAGTCCATGGGGTCGCAAAGAGTCGGACATGACTGAGTGACTGAACTGACTGACTGAAGTAAGAGTGCGCTGGTCTCCCCAGTATCCCCAGAGCAGAACATTTCAGAGACCTCAGTGCCCTAAAATGACACAATGTGATACAATCTGGAAGCAACATAATAAAACATGCTTTGAAGGGGATTCTGCCAGTAAGGGGATAACACTGCGATTACCTGGGCTTCTGAGGATCAGAGCGATAGAGGGGCTCCAGAAATAACATCTGTTCCACGAGCGCCCTTGTTGGCTTTCACAGACAGTGTTAGCGAGTCAGACAACAGCCAGTGTTTCTTCCTCTGTTTAGACCCTGGAGTGTAGGTATTATACACAGTTGATGACGCAGAGATCTAAAGGCTTGCAGGAATTCAGAGTCAGTGGCGGTGCTGACATTCTTTTATTGGAAATAAGCAGCCTCACCACAGAAACCATCCTGCCTCTCAGAGCTGAGCGCCCAGCCCTTTCTGCCACCTCTGGGGCCCAAGTCACAGGCGTGTCACACCCCTGACACATCCTGCTTCTGCATGAGATGCAGACTCTCCCCTGCTCTTCCTGCAGCTCTTTTGGTTTGCATTAGGCTCTTCTGTGCTTAATTATATTCAGTTTTCATTTTTACACTGTTAATTTCATGTATTTTTCATCTATTTTCAATTAGATTATAAACAATTTAAGGTCAAAGCTCTCACCTCCTATTTTTTTTTTTCAGGACTCCCTTTACCTTCTGATCAATACATACTTTTTGACTGATTTTCTTCATTGGAACCTGTGTGTTACAAAGAAGAATTAAGCCCCAAATATGGCCTGCAAAGCTCCCCTGTGATCCAGTCGCCTGCCCCATCTGACTTCCTTGCCCTGCGCCACCCCTGTCCTACGACCTTCACCCGACCCTTACCCCTCGACTACACTGCCCTCCACCCACGGTCCCCATTCTCACCCTTGGCACATTACACACATTTATGTCTCTCCTTCCTCAGCCCCCTCCGCCTTCTCCCTTTGTAGGGCTCAGGGTAGGTATCACGGCCCTCCAGGGCAGGACGGAACCTCTAGCAGGCGCCCTTCCTTGGCAGGGCAGGACCACCCCTCTGCTCACCTGCATCACAGCATCACACTATTTCATCGCCCAATTCTAGCCAGACCTTCCAGAGATGGAAACAACTCGAGGCTGAGAGCTGTCTCCAGGTGACCTCCAGTGTCTCACATGGGGCTTAACCTTTCTGGCCACTGAATACCTGTGGCGTTAATGCTTGAATCAGTGAAACAGCAGAGTGGGACAGAAGAGAAAGAAGGGTTCTTCTGCATGGCCCAGGAAGACAGCCTGTGTTCCAGAGCAAGAGGACAACAGCCACAGGCTGGACGCAGCTGGCCTTGGCAGCCGCAGATCAGGCTGTGCCTGTGGTTAGTGGGGCCACAGAGTCAGCCCCACTTCAGGCTGGCCACCTTTACCCTCTGTCATGGCGATAGTGCGTGCACGCATGCTAAGTTGCTTTAGTCACATCCGACTCTTTGCGACCCTATGGACTGTATTCCGCCAGGCTCCTCTGCCCATGGGATTCTCCAGGCAAGAACACTGAAGTGGGTTGCCATACCTTCATCCAAGGGATCTGCCCCACCCAGGGATCGAACATGCGTCTCCTGTACCTACTGCATTGCAGGCAGATTCTTTACTACTGAGCCACTGGGGAAGCTATAGATGGCACTCCAAATCCTGAAAATGGGTATGTTGTGGGTCACAGGAGCACCTGTAAGAAAATGTGACTCCTGGGAACAACCTCTGGGTGCGCACATGTTGTCAACTAAACTATAGACTCAGTAAAGATGGGTCACCCTCCCTGCAGCCCCGAAGGAAGTCAGGAGGTGTTGAGTCAGCAGACTCTTTTTCCTGGGGCCCGCTGGCTAGGGCCCTCCGTTCTGAGACTGGGCCAGATGGAAACTCACCAGGTTTTGTCCGCTGTCCTCCTTGTACCCCCTCCTCTCTGTCCATCTGTAATCCATGCTTCCTCCATGCTGCTGTGCCTGGCTCCACAGAGCACACATTGGAGACTTGTTTTTAAGACATAGACAGATGGGCAGCTCTCTAGAAAGCTGCTCCAAGTTGGAGGAAGGAGACTGTTCTTTTCAAGAAAGAGAGAGTTTGGGAAGCGCAAGAATCCACCCTTGCTTTAGAGCCCCCCGTCTCTCAGGACGCTGTCCTGTCCTCTCGACAACTCTCTCCTCCCCGTGTCACTAAAGGTCTCCATGTAGAGGTAGCTGGCTTCCCTGGGAGACAGCAGTGAATCGGGAGAGCACCGGGTAAGCGCAGGCACTGGGGGCAAAGTTCCAAACTCTCCAGGTGATGGATCCTGCAGTGGACCATTTCCTCACTGTCTCTTTCCTGCCTCCGGCTCTCCTCGCTAACCCATCAGGGTATTCCTAAAGGGACTCACCCGCTGTTTGGCAAGAATGATGGTTGCTCACTGAGGATTTTCCCAAATGTATGTAAGTGGTTGATTGAGGGTTAGCTGTAAGTTAGTCTGTATGAGGCGGGTACATGAGTTCACTGTGTCTCCCCTGTATAGGAAAGAGATGGATCGAAATGGGGTCTGGAAGCAAAAGAAAAGTTTGCTTGGGAAATGCCCTCATCTGATATCCATCAACCACCTCATGAGCAGCAGAGATGTTTCAGCATTCCAGGCCATTAAAAGGTCCAGAAGATATGGTCTTGGAACTCACAAAGAAATTGATGAATTTCAACTTACACTGACTCTAACACTACAGGTTGCACACAGACCTGGGCAGGTTCTCTGTCACGGAGGCTTTGATAGCGGTAAGCAGCAGCAGGCAGCACTGGGTTGAGCCCTTAAAGTCCATATCCAAAGAGAACAAGTTGTCATTCGCCGCAAAGACCACCTCCTTCTCCTAGGTAAGAATTCACTACACCTAAGAGACTCTAGGGTTTCTCCCAAACAGCTTTGGAGGCATCCAAGAAAAGGGGTGTCGAGACAGTCTCTGTCTTAACGTCACATAGACAGTCACTAAGCTGTGTTTTGTTATCTCAAAATAACAGTCAGTCTTCATTCTGTTTTATTAAAAGCAGATAACTATAATCACAGACTACTTTTTCAGTTATGAACAATTATTTTTCTTGCTGAGCATCAAAAAGCCCAACAGTGAAAACAAAAGAGATCTTTATAGGATAGCAAACGGAAGAAGCCTGGTAGGATAGTAGATACACAAGTTTGGTGCTCAAAAGAGAAAGCTAGCTGGAGATAGAGCTGTGTGAGCCATCAGAGTGAGGATGATTTTTTAGTGGTAATTGATGAGATAACCCAAAGAAAGCGTGAGAGTGAGAATAATAAGGAATCTAGAAGTAAACTGTGAAAGCCAGGGTTTCTCAATCTCTGAACCACTGATGTTGAAGAAGAGATAATACCTGGTCATGGAGGGCTGACTCTGCCTTGTAGGCGGTGTGGCACGGCCCTTGCTTCCACTCACTAGAAGCCAGGAGCGCCCCCCACCCCCAGCCCTGGTTGTGACAACTGCAACTCTCTCCACATATCACCATGTGTTCCCTGGAGAGCAAAAGCAATCCCAGTTGAAAATCCCTGATTTAAGTGATGGAGAAAAGAAGTCCATCTTGCAAAGGTAGTTGAAAAGGAGTGTCAGACAGTCTGGCAGTAAGGTAAAGGCAGAGAGTATTTTGAGAAAAGATGTGGCCCAAACACCAAGGAAAGGTATAGCGGCCCTGGCTTTAGGGCTGAGAACATGTGGTGAGCAGAGAGGAGCTTGCCACCATGTCTCTGGTTGCTCCTTCTTCCTCCTAGGTTGACTCCCATGTTTCTGGTCCAGTTTCCTGCATCTCTGGGTTTCAACCTCCTCTTCATAGTATTGTTAGGCTTGGACCTTGGAGCCCCTGGGTCTGGGGAGAAGGTTAACATAAAGATCCTTCATGCCTGCCATGCCCTTCTGTTCTACAAACCCCCAGGAGTGGGCGGAAATCTAGACATGTTTGTAAGTGTAAAATTTGGGAGCTTGCGTGTAGGACAAGTTGATGACAAGTCCGCTTGTTCAGAGCCCTCTCCACTCCCAGGAATGCAAGCCTAGGGGACTGAAATCGTGTCCCATTGCCAGGAAATGTGGCTGACTTCCTTACTGTGGTCTTCTTAGGAAAAACAAAGCAAAGTTTCTCAAAAGGTCACAAAATTCCCTCTTACCATGGAATAGTAAAATGCGGCTCTTATGAGTTCCTAGATGTGTTTGGAGAGAGATGCTCTAAACACATGAGCTTTTATTCCCAACCAGTTTGTGCTAGCTGAGCTCTTCAGGATGCCCCTCTGAAATGGTTTTGCATTTTCTGGTTTCCAAACTCAGGGGGAAAATAGCACAAAGGTTTTTGTTTTGTTTCTGTTTAGTTTTTATAGCTTTCAGATCTGAATTTTCACTGCTAAACTCTGTTCTCAGTAAGGGAAGTGAAATGCTAAAATCTCCCTTGCCTTTATGAGGCCTTCCTTTTTTTTTCCCCCACTTTCTGTTCTGTCCTCAACATAAGGCTCTTCATTAGGATGGATTCTTAAAACATTAGGTTCCATGAAGCCACCTAAGTTGTTGTTCTTTTTCTCTTGGTGGAATTCCACACTATTGGGCTTACTTTTCACGTATACTAATGCACCCAATTACTTACTAGCTTCTGCCCATTAACAAGAACCCTTGGTTGGATCTCATCAAGAATCTGTCTCAGAGCCAGGGCTAGCCCAGCCAGAAAGAGGAAGGGGAAACTGACCTTTCACACACTTTCACAGAGTTAAAAAATAAATAAATAAACAAAGAGGCTATTTTTGCAACTGATTCTTCTCCTCTTCCCTTTGACTGCTTTTCTTGGTCATTTCTTCATCCCTCTTCTTAAGTTCAGCCTTTGCCACCCTTCCTCCTTGATTTAATGGGTTTTTTTGAACTCTCTTTGGCTACATTCCAATTCCAAAGAAAGGCAATGCTAAAGAATGCTCAAACTACCACACAATTGCACTCATCTCCATGCTAGTGAAATAATGCTCAAAATTCTCCAAGCCAGGCTTCAGCAATATGTGAACCGTGAACTCCCTGATGTTCAAGCTGGTTTTAGAAAAGGCAGAGGAACCAGAGATCAAATTGCCAACATCTGCTGGATCATGAAAAAGCAAGAGAGTTCCAGAAAAACATCTATTTCTGCTTTATTGACTGTGCCAAAGCCTTTGACTGTGTGGATCACAATAAACTGGAAAATTCTGAAAGAGATGGGAATACCAGACCACCTAACCTACCTCTTGAGAAATCTGTATGCAGGTCAGGAAGGAACAGTTAGAACTGGACATGGAACAACAGACTGGTTCCAAATAAGAAAAGAAGTGCATCAAGGCTGTATATTGTCACCCTGCTTATTTAACTTCTATGCAGAGTACATCATGAGAAATGCTGGACCGGAAGAAGCACAAGCTGGAATCAAGATTGCCGGGAGAAATATCAATAACCTCAGATATGCAGATGACACCACCCTTATGGCAGAAAGTGAAGAGGAACTAAAAAGCCTCTTGATGAAAGTGAAAGAGGAGAGTGAAAAAGTTGGCTTAAAGCTCAACATTCAGAAAACAAAGATCATGGCATCTGGTCCCATCACTTCATGGGAAATAGACAGGGAAACAGTGGAAACAGTGTCAGACTTTATTATTTTGGGCTCCAAAATTACTGCAGATGGTGGCTGCAGCCTTGAAATTAGAAGACACTTACTCCTTGGAAGAAAATTTATGACCAACCTAGATAGTATATTCAAAAGCAGAGACATTACTTTGCTGACTAAAGTCTGTCTAGTCAAGGCTATGGTTTTTCCTGTGGTCATGTACGGATGCGAGAGTTGGACTGTGAAGAAGGCTGAGCTCCGAAGAATTGATGCTTTTGAACTGTGGTGTTGGAGAAGACTCTTGAGAGTCCCTTGGACTGCAAGGAGATCCAACCACTCCATTCTGAAGGAGATCAACCCTGGGATTTCTTTGGAAGGAATGATGCAAAAGCTGAAACTCCAGTACTTTGGCCACCTCATGTGAAGAATTGACTCATTGGAAAAGACTTTGATGCTGGGAGGGATTGGGGGCAGGAGGAGAAGGGGACGACAGAGGATGAGATGGCTGGATGGCATCACGGACTCGATGGACAAGAGTCTCAGTGAACTCCGGGAGATGGTGATGAACAGGGAGGCCTGGCGTGCTGCAATTCATGGGGTCGCAAAGAGTCAGACATGACTGAGCGACTGAACTGAACTGAACTTGGCTACATGAATACTCAGTTACCTAACTAACAGCTGAGAATGGTGATAGCAGAGGAAAGTGTAAGCCTGGAAATGGTTTCTCCAGAACCATTTTTGAGCCATAGTTCAGTCCAAATTAGAACAAATATCAACTGTTTTAATAAAAGATATGTCATTACTATGACTCTGTACAACACTTTGAGCACAAATCAGTCCTATATCTCAGATAAAACAACTAAAAGCACCAGAGATATTTCAAGGTACCAATAATCTCTCTAGAATTTTTGTCACTTATAACTTTCTGTACAAAAGAACACCTCAAAGTTTCAAGCATATAATATCAGCCACAGACTCTGAAGGCAGGGCTGCTAAGGGCTTTTTCTCCGCCTTCAATGCCCTTTGGCACCACGCACCTCACCCTGTACCAGAGGAGGAACTCGGGTCAGTCAAGGGCACAGGGGAGCCATCAGGGCAAGAGGGAAAATCTTCATTCATTCTTTGGTGCAGCCGAATTCTTGACATGTCTACCCCAGGCTGTGTGCGGTACGAGGTGCTAGGAGTAAATGTAGCCAAATGTGTGAGCCCTGCCCTTGTAGACCTTACAGTTTAATCAGCAAGATTTTCCATAAACAACTAAACAACCACATAGATTCCAGGCATGATAAGTGAGCCAAAGAAACGAACAGGAATCTACGCATGGGAACGAAGGTGGAGGGAGGCGCTTGCTTTTCCATGATGCCGTCCAGGAAGGCCACTCTGAAGAGGTTGTTTCTAAGCTGGGATTTATATGATAAGTGCAAGGCATGGAAGAGTGGACAGAGAACATTCCAGGGACGGGGACAGCATGTGCAGAGGCCCTCTTGTGGGAAAGAGCTCCGACAGAGGCAGGAGCAAAGCAGAGCTGAAACCGCTGTAACACAGGGTCAGGGGTGACCCGGCTCCACCAGAGTCTAGAACACTCATCTGGGCCCAGGAGAACTTCGAGCTTTATTCTAAGTATAATGGAAAGCCATTGCAGGCACTAGGAGAGAGACACGATTTCCTGTTTATTGCATTGCTCTATGGAGAAGGTTGAGGATGGAAGCAGGAACCGGTTTGGAGGTCTGGATGAGGAGTGAAGGTGGACACCAGAGTGTTGGCCTTCAAGAACACCATCGTTTAGGGCAGGCAGAGGGCACGTCAGAGACTGAGGTAGGAGTTGGTCTGCTGTCAGCAGAGCCAAAAAAGCCGAGTTTCAGGGAAGGAGAAGCGCAGTAGGCCGAATGCTGATGAGAGGTAACTAAGATGGGCGATGCAGGAGCCCCGGGTTTGGCGGCATGGGGACGCTTTGGCGAGCAGAGTAAGAGGGATGAGCAGAATGTACAGGGAACACATGTGGGTCTGGGGCAGTGCTCTTGGGCGCCGCTCTGTTTGGAAAGGCACACCTGCTTCTAGTATGTGTGGCTAGAATAGTAGTATCTGCCCTGAGACTCCCTAATTAGCCAACCCCACAGCCCCCAGTAAGTCTGCCTGCAGTGGGAGACCCAGGTTCGATACCTGGGTCGGGAAGATCCCCTGAAGAAGGAAATGACAACCCACTCCAGTATTCTTGCCTGAAAAGTTCCATGGATGGAAGAGCCTGGTAGGCTACAGTCCATAGGATCGCAAAGAGTCAGACATGACTAAGTGACTTCATTTTCACTTTCTTTCATAGCCCCCAGAGGGCTTCCCAGGTGGCGCTAGAGGTAAAGAACCCACCTGCCAATGCAGGAGACATAAGAGACGTGGGTTCCATCGCTGAGCTGGGAAGATTCCCCTGGAGGAGGGCACTGCGACCCATTCCAGTATTCTTGCTTGGAGAATCCCACAGAGAGAGGAGCCTGGTGGGCTATAGTCCCTAAGGTTGCACAGAGCTGGACAGGACTGACGGGACTTAGCACGCACACATGCCTCTGTTGGTAAAGTCTCCATGTGGGGGCACTGGGCAGCTTCAGGGGAGAGCTGAGAGCTTGGTTTCCAGTTAGCTCTCTCAGTGGGAGAAATCCCATGCATTTCTCCCCTCCACTCACTAGTAGGTCCAGATTATTCTGCACATGTGTGTGCAGAACTCCTCTGTTGACATTAACAGGAAGGTAAATCAGGCAATCTTGGGACTTTAAGACTCAGTCCTGAAACTTGAATTATATACGAACAAATGCACAGCATGTACCAGAATATTTAAAAAAATAATAAAATTGTGCTTAATTGTTACATTGCCTAATATGACAGGCAGGCAATTTGATCACCTCCAGAGATCACTTTAGGATCAAGAGCCTTTTCTTAATTGCCAGGAAACTCTCAGGACCTCCTCTTCAGGGACAGTCGCCAGAAGTAGAAAGGAGAACACACCACCAAATTCATCTATAATCACAATTTAGTATTATTAAATAGCAGCCTGTGGAATAAGCCTGAGGGAATGGGGCTCTTGTCCCTAATAAATGGATGAACAAAAAGGGTGATTTAATCGTTAATTCTTTCTCTGCATTTGTCTACCCCTTTAAAATGAGTACGCAGAAACTTTGTGTTTCCTTTCAAATATATTCTGACCTTCCCATAATGCCACCACACCCATCCCCACCCCCCCAGCATATCTGACTCCATTATTAACTGGAATAGCTCAGTTAGGAGTTGGTTACATGATTTAGAGATCTGTGCCTTCAAGAACACTACAGTAGAAAAGCTTCCGGGGGCATGGGAATCTAATCCTGCAGAACAGGTCTTTCCTTTGAATCTGCCATGGGTCCCGTTCCCATGCTTGTCTCCACATCTTAGAGTAGCCTCTCACTATGGATTTAAATTTTCATCAGTTTTTTTCCTATTAATTTTCTCCCTTTCTTCTGATGTAGAATTCATACACTCTATTTCTATGTGGCTAAAAGACGCTTACTCCTTGGAAGAAAAGTTATGACCAACCTAGGTAGCATATTCAAAAGCAGAGACATTACTTTGCTGACTAAGGTCCGTCTAGTCAAGGCTCTGGTTTTTCCTGTGGTCATGTATGGATGTGAGAGTTGGACTGTGAAGAAAGCTGAGCACCGAAGATTTGATGCTTTTGAACTGTGGTGTTGGAGAAGACTCTGAGAGTCCCTTGGACTGCAAGGATATCCACCCAGTCCATCCTAAAGGAGATCAGTCCTGGGTGTTCATTGGAAGGACTAATCCTGAAGCTGAAACTCCGATTCTTTGGCCACCTCAGGCAAAGAATTGACTCATTGGAAAAGACCCTGATTCTGGGAGGGATTGGGGGCAGGAGAAGAAGAGTGCGACAGAGGATGAGATGGCTGGATGGCATCACTGACTCGATGGACATAAGTTTGAGTGAACTCCGGGAGTTGGTAATGGACAGGGAGGCCTGGCATGCTCGATTCATGGGGTCACAAAGAGTGAGACACGACTGAGTGAACTGAACTGAACTGAATCTAGACATTAGTGCAGTGAAAGTGTTAGGCACTCAACTGTGTCTGACTCTTTGCGACCCCATGGACTATAGCCCACCTGGCTCCTCTGTCCCTGGGATTCTCCAGGCAAGAATACTGGAGTGGGTAGACATTCCCTTCTTCAAGGGGCCTTCCGGACTCAGGGATCAAACCTGGGTTTCCTGTGTTGCAGGCAGATTGTTTTACCTTCTGAACCTCCAGGCAAGCCCATTCTTGACATTAAAACATGCTTATTTAATGCGGTAATGGCTAATAAAAATCATTATTTCTAGCCCTCCCCACCAGCAGTTGGGGAGGGGCATAACTTACTTCTAATCAGCTCTCTCTCAACTTACCCTATTTTCATCCAGGATTTTAGTTCATCCTTTTAAAATCACCATAAACTGTCATCACTTTTGGTATCTCACCCCTTCCCTTTTGAGGCCATTTTCCATCTTCCTGCAGTATAACCTTTAACATTTTCCATTACTGTAGGTCTGCAGGTGGTAAGGTCTCTTTTGGTGTGTCTAAACACGTCTTTACTCTGTCCCTGTTTCAGAAGATACTTTCAGTGAGGAAATAGATTGGCCATTTTTTTCTTTGATATTTTGAAGCTATGATTCCACCTCTTCTGGCTTCTTTGTTGATATTGAGAAATCAGCTATCAGTGTAGCAGGGTTCTCTGTTGGGAAGATGCATTTTATTAGTCTGGCTACTTCTAGGATATTTTTGTCTAAGGTGTCTGTGATGTCATACAAGAGATACATGCTCTGGGTCTCGTGTGTGTCTTTTTTTAATTGCACTTTTGAATCTGAGGATTAGATTCTCATAAATTTCAAGAAATAATGAGTGATTCTCTCTTCAAATACTGCCTGCACACCACTCTTCCTTAGCTCCTCTTCTATTTTATTTTAGCTTTGGGGAATTTCCATTATTTTCTTGTAAGTCAAATGTTTACTAATATTTTTAAAATATTTTGTTTGATATTTGGGGGTCTTGTAAAGTGTGTGTGTGTGTGTGTGTGTGTGTGTGTGTGTGTGTACTTGCTTTGAGCTACCCTTGCTCTCTGTAGCCAGAAACTGCCATCACTCAGGACCTTGTCCCCTTTGGATGAATGACTCTTTCCTCTTGCTAAGGGTTGAGGGCGTGATTTGGAAAGATGCAGGAATTCACTCTCATTATGTCAGGATCCCGCAAGAACAGGGAGCCCATTGAGGGTTTCCAAGCATGAAGGTTTCAGAGGCTTTGGCAGTTATTGGAAAGGCTAAAGGGGTAAAAGTCACAGAGACTTCCACTACGAGATAACGATTAAGGGAGCTGGCCCAGAAGCTGCAGCAAATCCCAGCAGTCTCTGGGCACTGCCTCCCTTGAACTTAGCCACTGAGGATAAAAGCCTTCGATTCCTGGGTGCCTGTCCAGGGGCTGATGCTAATCTCACACCTGCACATCTGTTCTCAACGAACATTAGATAAAAATGGCTTCCTTACTTTTGCATCTCCACTTTTACATCTCACGGGTGTGCCTCTCATTGGCTGGCTCTTACCTGGAACCATATGGAGAAAGGGATTCTAGGAGCTGGAGTGTGGTTCCAAGCTTACCCCTTGCTACACAGAGGAGGATGGAGAAGCGGGGGACTATGATTCCAAGTTCACAACAGTTTGGCATAGGTTGCTACATATCCCTGATAGCATTTTATGTTGCACACATATTTTATTTGCTCCTAATAGCATCACCTTTGTCAACAAAGCTATGGTTTTCCCCATAATCATGTATGGATGTGAGAGTAGGGCCATAAAGAAAACTATGTGCCAAAGAATTGATGCTTTCAAACTGTGATGCTGGAGAAGACTCTTGAGAGTCCCTTGGACAGCAAAGAGATCAAACCAGTCAATCCTAAAGGAAATGAACCCTGAATATTCCTTGAAGGACTGATGCTGAAGCTGAAACTCCAATACTTTGGCCAATTGATTTGAAGAGCTGACACATTGGAAAAGACCCTGATGCTGGAAAAGATTGAAGGCAAGAGGAGAAGGGGGAGACAGAGGATGAGATGGTTGAATGGCATCACCAACTCAATGTACATGGGTTTGAGCACACTCTGGGAGATAGTGAAGGCTAGGGAAGCCTGGTGTGCTGCAGTCCATGGGGTCACAAAGAGTTGGACACAACCTAGCGACTGAACAACAGCAGCATCAGGGAGGATTAAGAAGAGTAAACACACCTATTTTAAGGAATTAATACCCAGTGTAAATCTATTAGCTTTTCCAAACACCACACAGCAAGACAATCCCAGAAATGGGGCTAGAACTGAGATTTTCTGGTACCTAAGTAAAATCTTTACAGTAAATCAAACTTTAACTTGTAGAAAACTTGTTGATCTGAGATCAACCATTTCTGCAACTGAGACCCAGAGCCAAGACATTTTGCTTCCATTCATCCCCGACTAAGGTTTAGGGATCAAAGGCCAACACCTTTCTTCCTAATATTTATCCATGCTAACTTTTAGCCCAAGAAGAACCTTAACAGATGTGAAAGGACTTTTGTGAAGATAGAGTTTGGTTCACCAGATGGCACATTTCCTGATGATCTGCACCTGGAGTTGTCTTAGACTATATATACCATGCTCTAAAAGTCACTGTCTCAAAAGATATTAAGTGTCATTCCCATTGGATATGCAGCTTAATATTCCAGTTGTCAAGTATCATTCAACAAATATTTCTTAAGCACCTTTTTTGCTCAGCTTACAATTTCTGTGATCACTGTGATATTTTAATGCCACTAACTCTGACATGATTAGGTTCGCAAAGTATTTTAAAATATGTCAGAAAAAGTATGCATATTAATTAAAAATGTTCCCACATATAAGCCTAAAACTAAACTCCCTAGGTTGAATGGAGACAAAAGACTTTTATTAAATACTGTTTGATAGGTTAAGTATTTTAGTAGCTCTGCCAATCACTGCTACAAAAGAATGTCAAGCACGAATTGGGTGAAAAGGGAACTATCACTTCATTATTGTCTGTTAGTCACATGACCTAAAACAATAGCAAAAACAGTATTTTCAAGCAATCAATGGCCATGCCCTCTTGCTCCTATCAGCAGCCTTGTTTCTAATGTCAGGTTTTTATTCTGTTATTAAACGTTCATAATTAGATAGCTGATTCTTTGAATGACTAGGGTGGAGTGGGGCGCTGCCTGCCTATAGATTTTTGTAATAATGGAGATGCTCTTTAGCGGCATCTGGGCCATATTGGCTGTTAGACCAGTATTAAAAGATGGTGCATATACAGCAAGCACTCAGTGCAGAACCACTGAGCATAAGAGCAGGATCTTCTCTCTGAGCAAAAATTTTGCTCATACTCTCATAGGCTCTGGCAGTCACCCCTGTCTCACGTGGCTCAACACTCATGAACTCCTAGATCCCTAGAGAAAGAGCTCATTCTCGTCTCCATGTTCTCACTCCTCTTCGGCTTTGCTCTAAATATAAACTTTCAGAGAAAATAAATGAGGCTAGTGAGTACATGAAGGTGATAGAAAAGAGCTGAAGCTGGTAAGTTACAGTGGGTTGGCAGAGCTGCTGAGATTTAGGGAGCAGCTGGCAAGCAAGTGCCTATATATAAATGAATGTGCCCATTGGGTTGGGAGGGACAGAGGGCAGGGCTGGGAATTCAAAACTTTGCATATAAGCATGTGAGAGCTAGGAAACCATGTGATCAGTGTATAATATGTGGGCAAGTGGAATCACCATCAAATAGACTGGATAATTCCCTATAGAAATCATCTTGTTGCTGTTGTGGTTTAGTTGCTAAGTCCTGTGTGACATTTTGCAACCCCATGGACTGTAGCCCAGCAGGCTTCTCTGTTCATGGGATTTCCCAGACAAGAATACTGCAGTGGGTTGCCGTTTCCTCCTCCAGGGGACCTTCCCGACCCAGGGATGGAATCAGCATCTCTTGCCCTGGCAGGTTAAATCTTTATCACTGAGTCACCAAGGAAGCTCATAGAAATCATCTCCTGGAGATGAGAGTAAGACCTGGAGGTGAGGGTAAGATTAGAGGACTTGAGAGGCTCAGTTCCCAGTCAGTCATGAGTGATTGGTCTGTAGGCAGAGAAGATAAAGAGACCAGGGAAAGAGATGTGGACGCTGGTTGAGAATCTGGCAGCAGCTCCCTGTTCAAGGGCAGAATTCTGCAGCTGTCAGTGTCTGCTGTTGGGTTATGAAGCAGCTAGAAGCATGAAGGGGCTTTTCTGTGCTGGCTCCCTAATTAGGAAGGGGATGTCCGTTCAGATCTATCAGAGAAGACTTTCCCTCCTTCCACCAGGCTGCTTGTGGGCATTTTCACTTCTGTTCTGAGATCATGGGACTTTAATGCTCCCTACCTTCTTAGGTCTGTCTAGTCAAAGCTTTAGTTTTGCTAGTAGTCATGTATGGATGTGAGAGTTGGAATGTAAAGAAACCTGAGTGCTGAAGAATTGATGCTTTTGAACTGTGGTGTTGGAGAAGAATCTTGAGAGTCCCTTGACAGTAAGGAGATCCAAGCAGTCCATCCTAAAGGAAATGACTCCTGAATATTCATTGGAAGGACTGATGCTGAGGCTGAAACTCCAGTACTTTGGCCACCTGATGCAAAGAACTGATGCGTTTGAAAAGACCCTGATGCTGGGAAAAATTGAAGGCGGGAGGAAAAGGGGTTGACAGAGGATGAGATGGTTGAATGGCATCACCAACTTTATGGACATGAGTTTGAGTAAGCTCTGGGAATTGGTGATGGGCAGGGAAGCCTGGCATGCTGCAGTCCATGGGGTTGCATAGAGTAGAAAACAACTGAGTGACTGAACTGAACCTACTTACATTCTGTTTATTTCTCTTGGAATTTCAGGGAGGTTTAGGATCTTCTGTTGTGAGTTTCTCCATCCTGGTTATTCTCTAGCATCCTCTTGATGGTATTGCACATGGCTGCCATGGAAGTAAGGATTAATTACATCACATAGGAGGGAGAATTGCTAGCAAATCCTCAAGGGCACCAAATGATTTCAGTTATTCAAATTCCCAGTAACTTCTTAGAAGAGATGTATAATTTTTGATCATTAAAAATCTTTGACTTTGATTTTGAAATTGGGATGTATTTTCTACTGGTGTTCTTCTATTTAAAAGGCAGCCCCTTGATAGAGTATCACTGGATAATAGAATTTTAAAAGAAAGCTGCTCTTTAGCACACATTGGAAGTTCTCTGAATTGAGATTAAAAAAAAAAAAGATATACTTCACCATTCTGGTTCCTGCTCTCAAGTGATGAAGAAAGCAGGCACTGTGATTGCTTGGTTCTAGTTATATAAAACTTTAAGTGGGCTGGTAATCCTTTGGAAGTTTATTATCAGAATCTCCTCTGTTTACCTTAAGACTTCCTGAAGGGCAAGATGGCTTTATTGTCCTTACTCAACTCACTCTGCCTTCTAATCCCAGCTTAGCTTCTGATTTCACTACTGAGCTTTAAGCATTGAATTAACTTCTCAGTGTTTCTCTAGTCCCGTTGGAGAGCCTAATCTACCTCAGATTAGGAGGTGACTGGAAAGAATAAAGTATTTTAAAGCAAGAGGATAACTTATAAATAACACTGTAGTGATCAAACCTGAAAAACACCCAAGTAAATATCAAGGTGTGATGAATGATTCTAGTTTCATTCTCGCCCAGGAGCTTTAGGACAGGGCCCTGAAAAAGGATCTTTCCCGTGGTTACAGCATCAACACATCCAGTCATTGGCTTAGCTAGAGCCGCTCTTCCCTCTGCAGAGTCACATGAAAGGTTATTTCCCAACACCCTTCTCTGGTCATTGTTGGCAGTCATGGCTTCTTTTTCTAATGTGGACTTGGTCTAGAGTACAAAATGTTCAGAGAAGGTTTAAGAATTTAATGGTGCAACAGATGGAAGGAGGAGGAGACCATGGACCGAGGGACATGCGCAGACTGTAGATGGGCAAGGCATGGAAACAGACTCTGCTCTAGAGCTCCCAGAGGAGCACTGCTGCTGACACCTCGAGTTTATCCCATCTAAGACCCATTTTGAACATGTGGTTTAGTCACTAAGTCATATCCAGCTCTTGCGACCCCACGGACGGTAGCCTGCCAGGCTCCCTGTCCATGGGATTCTCCAGGCAAAAGCATGGGAGTGGGCTGCCATTTCCTTCTCCAGGGGATCTTCTCCACCCAGAAAGCAAACCCAGGTCTCCTGCATTGCAGGCAGATTCTTTACCAACTGAGCTACGAGGGAAGCCCCTTGAACTTCTGACCTCTAGAACTGTAAAATAGTAATTCATACTGTTTTAAGTCATTCAGTTTGTGCTAATTTGTTACAGCAGCAGCAGGAGAGTAATACATACAGCACTACCAAGGGGGCTTCTTGGCCCCCTGGATCAAGCTTCTCTCCTGCAAGTCACCAGAGATCACTACTGCAAGCCCAGTGATCGTCTTCCAGTGGCGTTCTTACTTGACCTCTCAGCAACTTTTGCCATAGAATATTTCTTCTTTCTTGAGATATTTTTATACCTGCCTTCCAGGAGACTGAACTGCACTGGATTTCCTCCTAATTCATTGGCATCTCCTCCACCTCTTCTGTTGAATTCTCCTGCTTTTCTTCACATGTACTGAAAGTTGGAATGTCCTAAGGTTTAGTCCTGGGGTATCTTCTCTAACCATACTTATTTTGTAGGTGATTTTATTTAATTTTAAAGCAATTTTTATAATGAAGACAATCAAATTTATGTAACCCACCCAGAAATTCTGCCCCCCCGCCCCCCCGCAACCCTTCCCAGGCTTATATGTCCAACTGCTTATTCAGCATCTAAACTTTGTTGACCAATTAGCATCCCAAACATGTCCATACAAAACACGTGTCCTCCACAACCCTTGCACCTCCCCTACCAACTTACCTTCGATGTGTCTTAAGCTAATAATCCTGTCTCCTTTTTTGCCACAATTCAGTGTGCCGGGAGCTGCCACGGGAGATCCCACCCATGACAGGGTCATGCGGAAGAGAACTGTTAAGCAAGGCTTCAGAGCTCAAGGGGCTCCCTAGGCTTTCTCGAGCATTTTACCCCAAAACCAGCATCTGTCTGTTTTACTGCTTCATGACTTTCACCAACTCCTCTGACATGAACAGGGGGCTAACCCTGACCACCTTTCTCTGAAGAAAATCAACTTAGGGCTATAGCTAATAAGTCTCCTGGACATGAGAGGAATATCTCAAATCCAACCCCCTCTGTTAGCATTCTAGCTTGCTTGGCACATATATCCAAACTCTTGCAGCTATGCATACAATTATTTACAGCCTCCCAACTGTGAGAAGCACGCAAAGCCTAAGACACTGAGCTTTTGATAGAGTTAAAAGTTATTAGAGTAGTGCTAGTGCTGGTGTAGGATTTCATATTGGGCCAATGCTTGTTGCTAAGTTCCCATATCTCTTATCCACTGTGCACCTGGGAATGTGTTAGTTAACATAGTGAGAATGCAAGAAAACACGTGTAGCCTTGAATTTAACCATATCAGACTTTTGAGCTAATTGGCTCTTTCTTGTAACTCGCTGCACCTTTGCTCTGTGAAAAACGTAGCTCTTTTTGGCACTTTCTGAGGCTGACATAGATTAGAAATATAAAGAAAAACACTTTGAGGGAAAATAAGTTTTTGGTTGAGCAGCCTTTATCAAAAGAGGGTCATACAATGTTCACAGGCCTCCAAGGCCAGAAGATACTGAACACAACATTATTTGTGGGAAAGGTATGCAGAAAAAATCATGGTTTCGATAAGGGCAAAACTGCTGGAATGTTGGGCTGATTCTGTATGACCTTGCATCTTTCATTTCCCTCTATGTACAAAAAGGTATATAAGTACTGTTTAAAAATAAAGCGATGGATCTTGCTCATCAAAGTAGCTTGATCTCCTCGTGTCAATCATTTTCCTCCTCTTACTCTCTCTTTCAGGCTAGTTCCCATCTGGAGTACAGAGATCCGCCGTGTCTACTTATTTGCCTGGGTTTCTAAGACCTGACCGGGAAGGCCCCCTGCGCCTTCACTCCCTCGGGAGACCGGGAAGGCACCTGTGGCCTCACGTAGACGGTGCAAGTCTCTTGTCTTGAGACTTTATTGATTTTCTGTATAAACCAAGGAACATCAGCCTCTTTTCTTCTCTCCTCTATTTTCTTATCTACAACATTCTTATCTGCTCCCTCTCTCTCTAAATCAATCGCCGACGCCGTTTCTTCTTCGGGTTTCCCTGGATCCTGCAGGGGCTGGACCCCGGCGTCAGTGAATCCTGATGATTCTACATTCAAAGTCTATACTGAACACCAGCACAGCACATCCATGCACTCAGACTAAGCCTCCAAAAGATCTCACCTACCATCCTATGAGTGACATGGGCTGGGACAGTGCTTTATCGGCAGAACATGCTCTCACTATTGTCCTATGTCTTATGGAGAGAGAGGTAGATGGGGAGGCAGAGGTTGTCATAGGAACCCTGGCCAGGATACCTTCTTTCTTTTCAGACTTGGACTTTCTGGGGAATAATACTG
Organism: Nanger dama; assembly: GCA_917880005.1. Classification (NCBI taxonomy): domain Eukaryota; kingdom Metazoa; phylum Chordata; class Mammalia; order Artiodactyla; family Bovidae; genus Nanger; species Nanger dama. Next base: position 18,256,508 of record CAKJTW010000032.1, on the reverse strand, counting down.
GAGAAGAGGTGGTTGTTTTTTAACTGTGGCAAACATTCTACCAAAGATGCTACGGAGCACAGGCTCTACTTAGAGCAGATTAAAAGGATAGGTAGGAACATGCGTATAGATAAACCATAAGCTTCTTGAGGTTAGGAATCATATCTAATATTTCTCTTGTCTGCCCATGAATAATTCTGAATTTTATTTGAACTCACCTGGGGACCCACTTTTCAAGTATATGCACAGTTATATCAGGAGATTTTCATCTGAGGTCCATAAATGGACCTTTGAGGGTCTATGAGCCTTCTACAACTCTGCACAAAATTTTGTGCTTATTTGTGCTTTCCTTGGGAAAGAGTTCATAGACTTCCTCAGATTCACAAAGGGTTCTATTTCCTAAAGGGTGAAAACTACTGCGCTATCCAGAGATACCTAGATTGTGAGTCTCCTCTGCCCAGAAGGGCTGGGGTGAGGAACCAGGGAGGCATGGGTGAGGGGTTTGTAATGTTGAGGACAAAGGGTGGCCGTTTGATACTGATATTCCCACAGGCGACCTTCTATACTCATTAGGACTCACCCGCTGCTACCTGGCAGCCCAGCAGTTTCACACCAAGCTTACAGGTGGGAGAAAAAAAATCTGAAACTGAGCTTGAATTTAGTGATGACCAATGTCTTGCGTGCTGCAAATGAGGAGGACACTGGAAGAATTGGAGTCTCACTTCCTTGACATTTTGCTTCCCCAGCAAGCTCTCAGATAGGGGCCAAAGGCTTTCCAGGCTGCGCAGTCATGACCCTCAGCCAGGCTGGGACGCACGGGGCATAGCAGCCCTCCCATCTACCTTCTCCACTTGACAGTTATCACATACCGCTGCATAATACTGCCTATGCGTTAGCGCCTACTGTTATCTCTATTAGCTCAGCTTTGCGTGTGTAGGCCAGGCGCAACAAGATTTAAGGTGCCGGAAGCCAAAACTCTTGTCAAATATCCATCACGGTGTTATCCATACAGTCACTACTTCATTATTTTTTCAGATGAATAAATGACAACACGTTAATTAACTAGGTAGCTGGATTTGGTAGTTACTCCAATTTAAACAGCCAAGATAAGGCCTATCTCAAGAACAGATAGTTTTGAAATCTCCATTAATGTAAGTGAAGGCTTTTCAGTTCTAAAGATCTGTGTTCACGGACAGAGTCTTACATGATAACAGATAGTGATATTTGTGCAGTCCTTTTATACACATGCTCAATAATCGGGCGGTATTTTCAGATGCAGAAGGCCTCTGGGGAGAGGGGGGTGGTTTCTCTGATATTTTCACCTTTCATTTGGAGAAACCTGAATGAAGTAGGTTGATTTCCAGAGAAATAAGTTCCCCAGACACCCCAGGTTAGGATCTAACTGTTTTCTCAGTTACTGAGTCCTCCTCCTGCTGTTTAAAGCTATCTTTTCTGGTTCTGTCTTTACTAGTCATTTAGATAACGCCTGAGGCGTTAATGTTTTCCTGGCAAAACCTGGTGGAATCCTTTGTTGTTTCTTCCCCTTCTTTCATGAAGACTGGAGAATGCTTAGCAATAAAAGTTGGATTGATCTACTTTAAATAAGGCAGCCTGGCCATGGCGGATGCAGGCATTTTACTGATGTTACTGTTTGGTTTGACTATACAGCAAGGATAGAAAAATGTCAATTAAAGATGATGATCAGCTTTGAACGGTCTTACTGCAATGGCGATTGTATAATGAACTAGAGGGGTTAGGCTGGAAGGAGACCAACGACTTGAAACATAAAGATTTTAGAACTACACTGTGTCAAAGGGGGGAGTGATATTTCTTAATTTGACAAATATTACTCATAAAACCCAGGGCAGCAACGCTAATGGTAATAGGAAGAATATTCCAAAGCTAAGGAATAGCAAACGTAAATGCTGTTGTGAAGTGAAAGACCCTTTCAGGAGAGCATAACGCTGGTTTTGTACAGCAGAAATTCTTATAGTGTGGAAAAAAAAAAAAACAACAATACCGGTTCCTTTTAAAGCCAGGCCCAGCCCCCACGTGGAGGCAGCGAGACAAATGTCTGGTTTGACTACCCATCATCACTTGGACTGCCGCAGTGGTGGTTTCTGGGTATTTTTATTTACTCATTTGAGTTGTCATGCAAGGACATTGTTAAAACGTAGGAAGTGTTAACCAATTAACCCAGTAACAGTCATTTCTGTATTCTTTTATACCAGTATTTAGAAAACTAACTGAGAGCATTCCTTGAGGCCACAGACCAAGAGACTTTAATACTGAGGATAGAAAATGTCCAGAGTAAGGGTCGCAGGTTGGGGGAGAGGGATGAGAGGCAGTCATGAGCACATTGGATGTGGATCAGACATGAAAAGGAGCCTGGAAGTTTGGGGATGACCCCACTGGGAGTACCCAACACTGGTTTTGCTGACACCAACATTTTCACTAGAAAGGGCTCTCTTAAGAGATTCCCCAATTAAATTAACAAAATCACAGAAGAGTCTGTATCTGACCCAGGGCAGGTTGCTTTTTTGCTCTCTTTTTCACTCTCAGCCCACCTTTTCTGACCCTAGCCCTTTCACATTAAAGGATTCGGGTTACCTGATTGGCCAAAAGTCAAGGAGCAGGGTCAAAAGAAACCCCTAATTGTGAAGGTATGCAACTATTTTATGTTCTCTGTTGCATAGTATCTGCCTTGCTAATTAACTGATGGATAGGATGTACGTTATCAAGCTGTCTGCTTCCAAAAGTACCAAAAACCCATATGGCTGTTTAGCAAGCTCACAAGTGCTGGGCATCACCATCACAAATTTGGAAGAAACCTAACTTTACTTCCATGTGGGAAAATGGTACCCCAAACAGGCAGGAAGCTTGGAATAGATGTAGGAAAACTACTAGCTGGGCTAACAAAACCTTGAAAAGGTATTTATTTGATACATGTATTTGGCTCCAGATAAAAGACATTTTCAATACTCTGCCTTTTATTTCAGTAACGTCTAGCTCAGTCAGTTGTCTCAAATAGCTTCATTTTCTTAAGTAGTGCTTTGGCTTATTAGCAGGCAGATGGGGGTTTTGGATTTTTTTAAGTGAGAATTCTCACTTTGCTATGTTAATCAAGCAAAGTGACATCCTTTTGATTGCCTGGTGAATTATGAAACCAGATCGAACCGAAAATTCTGCACTTACTGTAATATAAGGTGACAAAGAGTGAATCAGCCTTGGATTTAAATACTGTCCCACTTATGAGTTCAGTGGCCCCAGGTAAATCACTTAGATTTTCTGAGTATTTTTTAAATTTCGGAAAAAAGTCAGGATTGTAGTTGTTATTGAAAGAAAGTTGTGTGAATTAAGTGGGCTCCTATTTGAGGAAAAGGCTTAACACAGTGTGTGTGTATGTGCATTCTCAGTCATGTCTTACTCTTTTCGACCCTATGGATTGTAGCCCACCAGGCTCCTCTGTCCATGGGATCGTCCAGGTACTGGAATGGGTTGCCATTTTCTCCTCTAGGGGATCTTCCTGACCCAGGGGCTGAACCCACATCTCCTGTGTCTCCCAGATTGGCAGGCTGATTCTTTACCACTGAGTCACCTGGGGAAGCCCATTTAACATAGTGTAAGTGCCCTAAAATATTCATAATATTCCCTATATGAGTTTCAGATTAATGCTCATGGGAAGCTGGGAAGGTGAGGAGGTGATCTGACACAGAGAAGGTTGTAGGAGGGGTCTCTGAGAGCTGGGCTTTATTTAATACATTTGGTCCTGAACTCTAAATGAGATCGGAATTGTATACCTTAGTTAATAATTAGTATCTCACTGAGAACATATTTAAAGTGAAAGTCTGTTTTTTTCCTAAGGGGCAGGCCATGTGGTACAGCAGAGTTAGCGGGCTGAGCCGCGTTTCCAAACTGCTAACCATGTAAGTTTCAGACAGTGAAAAAGTTGAGGGTACAAGAGAGTCTGTGAGCCCGAGGAGCCTTGACATACTCTCTTGTCAGTCGCTCAGTCAAGTCTGGCTCCTTGTGACCCCCGTGGACTGCAGCATGCCAGGTGCCTTTGTCCTCCACTATCTTCCGGAGTTTGCGAAAATTCATGTCCATTGAGTCAGTAATGCTATCTCACCATCTCCTCCTCTGCTGACCCCTTCTCCTTTTGCCTTGACACGCCACTCCCTTGCGATTTCCTGAGGTTTTTAAATGTCATTTGCTTCATGGACTCTCGGACCTCCTTCTGAACTCTCGACTATTGTGGAAATACATTTTTTAAATACTGAGAAGTGGAACAAGCACTCTGAACAGTTACTTTGTGCCCATGACTCAGACCTCCTCCTTCATCCCAGACCTGGGCAGTCCTGCTCCAGCTTGGCCTGTCCAGACCACTGTCACTGGTATCCAGATACCGTGACCTGAATAACTCAGAACAGGTCTCGTTTACTCTCAGCTCCTCAAAAATAAATGCATGAATAAAAAATCAAACGGGAAACAGAATTATGCAGAACATTTGTGATAAATGTTCCTGGTCAGGTATCAACTAAGAAATTACTTTTGGGCTGTGACATATGCTTTGAACATTTGGGTGGTTTGGTGGGGGAGGTGTTTAAGTATAATCGACATGAATTACATATTAGTTTCAGGAATGCAACATAATGAGCTGATGTTCGTATGTACTGCAAAATGTTTACCACGGTAAGTCCAGTTAATATTCAGGATGGATTAATTTTAAAACTTGCTTGATTCAATTCCTAGGTAGGAATCTCATTACATGTTATTAATATTTGCTGAAGTTGCTTCTCTTTCAGGACTGGAACCTCCAAGAGGTTGCCTGTCCTTTTGGTTTCATGTCTTCTCAATGACTTCTATAAGCAACTTGGCAAAGAATTTTGCCTGGACATCCCATCTGCTCCCAGTGACTCTGACCACAGCACCACTTTTTGTTCAATTCATATTCTCAGTGTGCTCTTTAAATAAACAGTGACGGGGGAAGCCGGAGGAGTGAGCAGGATGCTGGGGCTTGAGGAGAAGCTTGGAAACATAAATAAGGCACTTGGAGTTCTCAGAACAGAGTCTATTGCTTTTCACGATTCACTAAATTTTCCTTTTACTCACCATTGCATGATTCAACCACACTGGAAAGACGGTATCTAGGATCTTAGGGTAAATGAGTTCTCTATAGTAGAGAAAGAGAGTCCAGAATGACAGAAATACAAACTGCAAAATAGAACAGAAAAATAACACCATTAGGTTTATTTTCAATCAGTGCTTCCTAAGATAGTCAAGAAAACATAGCAAAATAAAAGTAGATACCAGCTTTAAAGATACATTCTTATATAGAATTATTAAGTGAAAGAAAATATTATTTATCATAGAAGTACAATGCTCAGTCTCTGGGGACTTCAGAGAGTTAAGAATCACTTGTCATTGTGGCAGGCAAAGAGGATGTAGAGAAACAGGATTTGCAGATCATTAAGTCATTTCATTTTAACCAATGACTTTTCTCTCCTCTAAGCTTCGCCAGGAGGGTTGAAAGCAGCCAAATGGAGTGGCTAAGCCTTACACGTGGATTGCCCACTCTCTAGGTAGGTGTGGCCAGGGGAAGCAGGAAGACTGGGGTCAGGGTTGGGGGCTGGTAGCCGGGAGGATAAGTGACAAGCTCCCAGGATAATCCACCAAGCTAGTTAACTGACAGTTGGATCTCTTTCTTGCTCAGAACTCTAGATTGATCTCCATCCTCTTGTACCCCTTGGCTATCTTTTCAAAGTCTCTGCCTTCTATGCTACAAAATCAATGCAGAGATGAAAAAAAAAAAAACAAAACCATTAATCTTCTGATCATCCTATCTTTTAAATTCCAAAGGCTCAATTTCTAACTCTTAAAAAAATGAATAAACTCCATTGTTAAGCAACTTGGCCTTTAGAAGATTTTTGGGGGTGGAGGAGAAGGTGTCCTGCAAAGTAAGATTGGAATGCCAGTATTTGCTCTGCTATCTGAGAACTCATTAGTGCTTGGAGAGTTTCATGCTGGATTTAGGTTTAAAGTTTCAATACTGTAGGAAGCAGGAAAATGACAAGTGGAAGGAGATAGTCATTTTTCATTACAGGTCCTACTGGGCTGTTGGTGTGCCTGGCTTCAGTTTGTTTTCATTCTAGCTAATGAATGAAATCATCAGTGATGTTGTAGAAATGTGGACAGTATCAGCTACAACTGCCCCTTGCATGTGTCTTGCTTTTTCCCAATGTCCTCTCAGTCAACAAAAGGCATGAGGCCCCACCCACTGTGGGCATCACTCGAGGTATTTCAGACAGACTGTCTCTCTCCTCTCAAAATGTCAACTTTGAAAGGTTTCATACCTTAAAAAAAAAAATGGTTTCCACTGGCAAAAGTAACAAATGCTTATTGTTCAAGTGAAACAAGATGTAAGAAAGGCAAGTTACTCCTCTCCCTCTTTAGAACCCTCCATTCTCATCATCCTGATGGAACCAAGGTTATCTTGGATGTATTTCGGTTAAGAAAGGTCCTTCAGACTTCCCTGTCAGACAATAATAAGGATCTCATATCAAACATTCACAAAGATACAAAAGCTAATGGTAAATCCTGGCAGTGATGTGTCTTATTTCCCCAAGACACTGGGCAGTGCAATGCGGTCCTCAGGCCATTTATGCAAATACAGTTGCCACGATTACAGTAATGGGCCCTTGCTTCCTAGGAGAAGCGTTGGTCCATATAACACGTGCATTATATCACCTGCATATCTTTGTAACTTACTGTGGATGCTGGAAAAGCCAGTGTGGTGAAAAGCAGGTCTCTTAAGGCCGTTACGAATTTAATGTCTTTTTCCCCTTTGGTTCTTTTCAGCACATCTTCCAGGCAGGCCACCCCGAAGAAAATGGCCTACAAGAGCTAAATTCATTTTAACAAATGAGCACATTTTCATTTCCTTTAATTAATATATTCTTCACTGAGGTGAAGCACCATCCCTCTGGGAGCAGGATTGATTTGAGAAGCAGGGGGCTGCTGGCTCTTCTGGTTGGGGAGCCAACTGGAAGGCTGGTCTTTCAGCTCACTGGGCCCTGACCTTGCTCACTAAAACGGATTGTGTAAAGTTGTTTAGGGGATAATAATGTGTACAGTAGTTAGCGTAATGGACTTGAGTGAAAACGGAAACAGAATAGAGTCAGCTTAACAGGAGAATGTAATGAGATAGATGCCCTGGCTGCACAGAGGAGGGGAAAACCAAATAAACAGCACAAGGGCGCAGCACCAGACTCAATGGTGGATGCATTCTCGCTCCTTCCTAGGAAGAAAACAGCTTTAAATGTCTGGTGTTGCAATCTCATTAGAGAAGCCAGAATCAGGGTCAAGAGCACCATGAAGAAGCTCTGTGCTCCCAGGGGGAGACTCACACAATGGCATCTTGCCCGTCTGAGGAGGAAGCCAGTGCCCCCTCCCCGCCTCATTAAGAGGGGGGCTGATTCATGCAAATGTATGGCAAAACCACTACAAAACTGTAAAGTAATTAGCTTCCAATTAAAATAAATAAACTAAAAAAAAAAAAAAAAGAGGGGCAATCCGAAGGCTTTGCAGAGACTATCTGTCTGAGGGAGTGATTTCAATCCTCGGGGATAGAGCACTTGGTGGGCTCAGGTACATCTCTGAGTACCCTGAGGGCAAAACAGAAGCAGGTTGTTACAGAGCAGCAGTTTGAGGGCCCTGCGTCACACTGAAAATTCCCACTGGCTATCTGTCTCCCAGACGGCAGTGTGTGTCCTTCCCTGTTCCTCTCTCTGTTCGTCTCACCCGCTCCTTCCTCCCCCCTGCCCTCTCTGTAAGTCTGTTCTCCTCGCCTGCGCCTGAGCCTGCAAGGGGAAAGGTGGGAGGTGGGAGGGAGCTTCAAGAGGGAGGGCACATATGCACAATGGCTATGGCTAATCCTGCTGATATCTGGCAGTGAAAGTGAAAGTGTCAGTCGCTCAGTCGCATCTGACTCCTTGCGACCCTAGGACTGTAGCCCACCAGGATCCTCTGCCTGAGGAACCATCCCAGCAAGAATACTGGAGTGGGTTGCCATTCCCTTCTTCAGGGGATCTTCCTGACCCAGGGATCAAACCTGAGTCTCCTGTATTGAAATCAGATTCTTTACCGTTTGAGCTATCAGGGAAGCCCCCCACCTCCGCCCCCCGCCCCGATGTGTGACAGAAATGAAACCAATATTGTAAAGCGATTATCCTTCAATTAAAAATATATTTTTTAAAAAGAAGTAGGGCCATTTTCGAGGACATAGATCACGATCAGAGCAGACTGTCCATTCTCACAGTTTGCCACACACCCACAGCTTCTAAAAAGTGTCATGACAGTACAGACTAGGAGCTGGTTTTGAGTTATTGCCTCAGAATCCATCCTGTTCCTTGAGAGCTCTGATTGGTACGGAAGGAACAGCCTGGACTCTGCTCCGAGTCTGAGTCAGGCAAGTTCTGGTACCTGGGCAGTTGGACTAATTAATGATCAACCATGTCAGTGGCTGGAAAACAACCTCGATGTCTGGAACCCTAGAAGACCTCTAGCCAAGCTGGCCTTCTGCCCCTCCTCGGGCAGCAGGGGTGAGCAGGAGAGGATGCTGGGGGAAGAGGGCAGGGACGCTCCCACCTGGGTCCTCAGACCTGCAACATCCCACAGTCTGTTAGAAATGAGGGTGCTCAGCCCCTCCCCCACCCCACCCCCAGCCTGCAGAATCAGAGACTCTGGGGATAGGGCCCAGGAATTTGTTTTCTAAACTCTTCAGGTGATCTTTGTAAAGGCTTAGGTTCTAGAACCACGGGATTAGACACAAATTTATCATTTACAAATCTTACTGACCACTCAAAAGTATGATAGCTGATTTGGGTGGGGGGGATAGTTGACTTTTATTGATTTCCTGTTTTATGCCAGGCACTGATCTAAGCTTTCAGTTTCTTGTAGCAACCCCCTGAGGTAAGCAGTATTATTCCTCTCTGCATCCCATTTTACAGATGAGAAAACTGAAGCTGAACAAACTTGCCTGAAGTCTCATGGTTGATAAATATCAAGGCCTGGGAACCCAGTTTGTTTTTCAAGCCGACTTTACAACCAACAAACGTACAAATCATGTGTCAGTTGTCTAAGAACAAAGATGAAAGCACTGTGGGAGCTCAGACCAGAGACCACTCTCTCCAGGTGGGAGAATTAAAAATGACTTCAAAAACTGCCGAAGTCTGATTCTCAGCCCCCAAAGATTCTCATGTGATGTGTCTGGGGGTGCAACCTAGCTTCAGGATGTTAAAACATTCTCTCAGGTGATTCTATCAGAGCAGCCAAGGTTGAGAATCACTTGTCTAGAGGAACTTGCTTTTGCAAACGCAGACCTGGCCGTCTCCAGGGAGGCGGGGCTGCCCAGATGCAGAAAGTGAAGCTCCATGGTGGAATGAGGTTTTTGAAGAGACGACAGAGGGAGGACGAGAGAAGAGGGCAGCCAAGGCTGAGGAAACGCCCTCCTCTAAGGGGCAGGTGGGGCCGCAAAGTAGCCAAGAATGACCAGATGGTGGAAAAGCAAGAACCCCTCTCTGACCCTGAGGAGGAAGCTTCAAGCCAGAAGGGGGCCTTCCAGCAAGGGTGGGTGTGCAGCAAAGCGTGGGAAGTCACTTCAGCCGTGTCGGACTCTTTGCAACACTATGGGACCCTAGCCCACCAGGCCCCTCTGTCCACGGGGTTCTCCAGGCAAGAACACTGGAGTGGGTTGCCATGCCCTCCTCCAGGGGATCTTCCCCACCCAGGGATAGAACCCATGTGTCCTTAAGTCTCCTGCATTGGCAAGCGAGTTCTTCACCACTGGCGCCACCGTGGGCTCGCTTTAAAGGCCAGGAAGAGGCTGCCACCACCCCGTACTTGTCATTCACTCCGGCTTTTCGGCCCCTTCAGGGCTGCAGACCTGGGGGCGGCCTCTGCCTGTGGAAGCTGGCCGCGGGGCCTCGCCTTCCTCCCTCCCCAGCGGCCTTCAGCTCGCCCCCGAGGAGAGCGCAGGCAGCTGCAGGAGTCAGGGGGCCGGCGGGGCCTGCGCCCGGGCGGGGGGCCTGCACCGTTGTGTCAACACGGCAATTCATCAGGCACCGAGCGCGTCTGCCAGGCGGTCCCTCCTCGGGCAGAGCGGCCTCCGCCCAGCATGTGAAGGCCATGTGACCGCTTTCCGCAGCGGGACCTTCCTCGTGTCATCATCCCACATCAGGCGCATCCTGACCTTCTCTTGCCTTTTCCCAGTCGCGGAACGTGGAAACTGGGCTCTCACCGGCTCTTACTCACAGCCTCCGGGGCTTCTCCTTCTCCGACACAACTTGAGTCCACGCCACCAACCCGCCAACCCCCGTCTCCCCGCTCCCCTGAGCTCGCAGGCGGAGGCTGCCTTGGAGAGATGCCCAGTGTGGACGCGAGGCAGCCTTGTCTCCGCTGATCTCCACCCGCAGCGCCGCGCCCACCGTCTGCATCAACAAGGAGCCTCTGCGGGGCTCCTGCGGAGGGGCCCAGGAGGCCAGCGATAGGGGGTTGCCAAGAGAAATAAGGGAGAACGAGGGCTTAGGGTTTCCCAGGTAGCCCTAAAGGTAAAGAAAATGAAAGGTGCTCAGTCGTGTCTGACTCTTCGAGACCCCATGGACTATATAGTCCATGCAATTCTCCAGGCCAGATCCTGGAGTGAGTAGCCTTTCCCTTCTCTGGGGGATCTTCCCGACCCAGGAATCAAATCCAGGTCTCCCGCAATGCAGGCAGATTCTTTACCAACTGAGCTATCAGGGAAGCCCTCAAAGGTAAAGAACCCGCCTGCTAATGCAGGTGGCATGAGAGATGCGGGTTTGATCCCTGAGTCGGGAAGATCCCTTGGAGGCGGGCATCGCTACCCTCTCCAGCATTCTAGCCAGGAGAATCCCATGGACAGAGGAGCTGGTGGGCTACAGTCCATGGGGCTACAGAGGCATACCGGACTGAAGCGACTGAGGAGGCACCCAGGGCCTGGAGGAGGCTCACGGCAGAGCTGGGAGCAAGGAGAGGGAAGCTTCCCGGAGGGGCCTCGAGGCCAGGTTTGAATCAGCTCACAAATCGGACACGGTCTGCTCATTCTCTAAGGACGATACACTGGAATGTTGAGAAGACACTCACAGAATAGTCAAGGGGGAACACGGCAGCTGTTACGGACTGAAGGGTACCCACTCCCCCACCCACATTCACATGTTAAAGTTATAACCCTCAGTACCTCAGAAAAGGGCTGTGTTTGGACGCAGGGCCTTTAAAGAGCTGATGAAGTGAAAATGAGGACGGTAGGGTGGACCCTGGCCCATGAGGATGGAGTCCTTGTAAGAAGAGGTGATAAGGACACAGAACCACACAGAGGGTAGACCACGTGAAGACAGGGAGACGCAGCCATCTGCAAGCCAAGGAGAGAGGCTTGCAGAAGCAAGCCCGCTACCCCTTGGTCGGGACCTCTGGCCTCCAGAGTCTGAGGAAATTTCTGCTGTTCAAGTCCCCTAGCCTGTGGTGAGCTGTTATAGCAGCAGATTAATACAGTAGCATTCAAAGAAGATAGAACAACTGGCCACCTTTACGGCTCTCACAACAAAACTACTCTTGTTTACATTCCTCAACTATTTTGGCTGCTCAGAAAAGCAGAGCTGATAGTTTCTTCTCAGTCAGGGTTTACTTCAGAGTTGCTCCCCTCTGATTTATCTTCTCGTCCCTAATTCCATTGGTTTTTTTGGTGCCTTCTCCTGATATGCTGCTGATCCAAGTTTGTTCGCTGTCTTCCGTTTTTATTGCTAGCTGAGAAACTTACCACCTGGGAGAGCTTAATTTACATTTTTATAACTAGTGCAATTTAAGAAACCACAGCTAAAGGATATTCAGTTTTTACATTTGTACATCTTCACAAGATTCACAAAAATCTTGAGAACACAGAAGCTTATTAACCTTTCTAAGCCATCAAGTTTATTTTCCTTGCTTTCAGCCAGAACCCTATTAACCTATCCCAGGAAATGAGAATTGCTTCACTTAAAAATAATTCCACAGAGGGAGATTCCACAAGTTTCCTGAGCAAGACGCTACAGCTCTGAGTGAATGAGTCAAGTAATACAGCGCCCAGCTCAGCTCTCCGCGCCTGGCTCAGACAGGCCGGGACTTTCTCAGGTCTCGCCTGCAGAATGATGCAACGCTTGCAGTGGAGATTACTCCAGAATAAAGCAGCAACTGGGGACTAGTTGTGAGGAGTTTTATTAATATATAACTGTGGTGGTCAGGGTGGTGGGGCTTGGGACAAGTAGAGGAAGCCTTTGCCAAATGGATCTGAATTGGGGCTTTCCTGGAGATCCGGCGGTGAACTAAGAACACTGAGGGACAGGTTGGAAAGAAGATATATTTGTCAGAGTGCTTGGCCCGTGTTGTGCAGCTGGTCACAGCTGGCTTCCGTGTAGGGGCAGCATGGCCATGGGGTAGACTGCCTTTCCAGTGCGATGGGCTTCTCTAGAAAGTCACTCTTACCGGTGGGAGTTATGTTTTAATCATTCATTTGTGCAGCCAACATTCACAGAATGTCTGTTAGGTGCCAGAAATTAGACATGATACAGACCAGGGCAGGCTCTATGTTAATATGTCTTTATTAGGAAGAAGAAGAAAGAGGCGGCGGCGGAGGAACTTTTCGGTACATTGACTCACATTTTGTGGGTCAGGTTTCTGGAGAAACAGCATCTGAGATGCTGGGAGCTACCTGCCGACTGTTCAAAGAGGCTCAAGAGGGAGGGAGCTAGGAGAACCGGAAGGGCAGCGCAGCTGTGTGCCATCAACTGCTCTCGCACTCCAGGAAGGAGCTCTGGAGTTCACTCTGCCTTCAGAGTTGTCTTGGAGCCCAGCATCTGGAGCCCAGGTCCGCCGGTCACTGGCCTTAAGCCCTGGTCCTGGTGCCTCCCTTCTGCTGAGGAGAGCTGTGGGACAGGCGCTTGTCTGTGAGGCATCAGCAGTCAACCCTCCTCCCAGCAGCTGGGGACTGAGTACCTTGAGGCTGGGAAGGGTGGGAGTCCATTCACCACACCACACAGTCACTATGCACGAGGCACAGAGAAGGTAGATAACCCACTCAGGAGCACAGCAAGTGATGGGCATCCAGGAAGCTAGGCCTTCCTTCAGCCCTTAGTCTTTGTACTGGGCAGAGTGAACCTACCAAAAGGCTGTTGTGGTTACTCAATAAATTGCAGTTCTTTTATTTGGGTGCCGGTAGGGACTCTCCCCTCCTATCAGCCCACATTTTTTCCACTCTCTAAGAGGTAAAACAGTGATCTCGAGTGTTTTTGTGGAATAGACAGTTAAGTGTATTTCTGACTCTGTTGAGCTTGGGAGTGAATATATTAGACTGATGATGGAAATCAGAGCTTGGTCCCAAGTATGGAAGTGGGCTCTGGATACTGTAAATGAATCCCTATCTTCTCACTGTTCGTGGGCCACCTTGGACTTTGGACGATGAAATGTCCCCAAGCATCTCTCTTCCCCTGGCCCTGCTCTGCCATCCCCAAGGACCTATGCGTTGGAGTTGCTGTGGTCATCCTGAGAGCTTGAAAGTGAAAGTGAAAGTAGCTTAGTCGTATCTGACTCTTTGTGACCCCATGGACTGTAGCCCACCAGGCTCCTCTGTCCATGGGATTCTCCAGGCAACAATCCTGGAGTGGGTTGCTATTTCCTCCTCCAAGGGATCTTCCTGATCCAGGGATCACACCTGGGTCTCCTGAATTGGCAGGCAGATTCTTTACCATCTGAACCACCAGGGAAGCCAAAGAGCCAGAGAGCTTGATGATACTCGAGTCAGACCTGCCTGACTTAGGCAATTTTATATGAAGAGCAGAGGGAAACGTCAGTGCCTCTGTCGCTAAAGTAGGGTGCGGGAAACAGAAAGGGGCTCGTCCAGAATCTCCCCTGGAGATCCCAGTTATGAGGCACCACCTCCAACCACATTTCAAAAGGAAGTTTATTTTTCAAAAGAGGAGAATCCAGCAAACTCTGAATTCTGCAAGCCAATTTAAATTGTAGCTGAAAATTCCCTCTATCTCCTCTCCACAGCTTGCATTCCCTGGGGAATCCAGGACCATCCCTGGATGGAAGTGAAGCAGACAGAGCGGAGGGAATGTAACGTTTGGGGAAGATCCAGGCTCTGGAAGCCTGGCTAACATGAGCACCCGGGGGGTGTCCAACGGCACTGCCTAGTCTCCACGCCCACCTTCTGGGAGCTTTCCCATTCTGTGGGATTCACTGCCCTCTCCTTGAGCCTGCAGACTCTCCCCTAGGGTGCCCCTTCACCCCCTTGAGCATCCACTGGGCATCTGTTCTGTAGATAAAGCATGACTCCACTGGGGGCCTCTGCCAGCTGGGGAGTCGGAGAATGAAGCCCATGGAGGCAGATACTTGAGCAGTGAGGCAGGCGGGTGATCCTTGCCTGAATCCATGACCCACCACCCCCGGTGCTCAGGGAGGGGACTGATGTCCCACAACATCCCCTCCCCCTCGGCCCCACCCCCTGTTCCAGCTGCGATGACTAGAAACTCGCCAGCACTCTCCCATCTTCTCATTCCACTGTTCACTGCTTAACACCATGCTGGCTGCTTCCCTTGCCCCTCACAGTCTGTGGTTAAGCACTGTTTTTATTTCTGTCTGACAGATTTGGAAGTAACAGACAAAGAAATACCCAGCCTGGGGTCAGGAGTGGTAGAATTGAGGAGCCGCCCCCAGAGCCCATGCTCCTAGAGGCCATGGTGATAACCGCTAGGCTACGCTGCCTTCCCTCTCCACAGAGAATCGGCTGCCTCTTTCCTGGGTCAGCTTACTCCCTCGGAGAGTCACATCTCTCCTTCCTCTACTCTCCTTAGGCACCAGACAGGAATCGGTCATGGTGACCAGTTCTCCGTGAAATTTCCACAAATTCACCTCACACCCCAGGCATCAATCCTTTGAATCCCTTGAGGTGGCCTCAGAAAGAAATTGGACACTCTTAGAATGCTGACTTGTATTAAGTCAGACTTTGTTCTCAGGGTCCATAATGGATATTCAGCCCACTAGAAATTAAGGCTGTCTAAAGAAGTGCAGGCATGCTAAGTCACTTTAGTCGTGTCTGACCCTTTGCGACCCCAGGGACTGTAGCCCACCAGGATCCTCTGTCCATAGGATTCCCCAGGCAAGAATACTGAAGTTGGTTGTCATGCCTTCCTCCAGGGGATCTTTCTGACCCAGGGATTGAACCCGCATCTCTCATGTCTCCTGAATTGGCAGGCAGTTCTTTACCACTAAGAAGCCACCTGGAAAACCCCATTTAAAGGGGAGGGGTGTAAATTTCCTGGAAGCAAGATGGGGTACTGACTTCAGTAAATTTACGTAAAATAAATCCAAGAGTGTTATAGTAAGTTATGAGACCTCCTTGACTTTATAAATACAACCATTAGTTAATTAGTCATTTGCTAACACTAATCAGTAGGAAACACAATCCTTTAAGACCTCAAGAGCTACGAATTTTAAGGCCCAGTATTTCACGTGAAGTCCCATGTTTGAAGTCTGACCTTAAATTAATCCTTTAAAACATATTCAACCCATCTTTATCAATTGAAAAATGCTTCATTAAGTCACACTTTCAAGATGACACCTAACAAAGAGGAAACAGCCACAGGTAAGCCCCTCTCTGCCCATTTGAAGGGCCTGAAGCTGTCTGAAGAGACTGTACTGCTCAGGAATGCAAGAAAAGTCTGAGGTCAAGTCCAGTCAATATACGAAGGCACCACGTTTTTGTTATGGGATAATCTGTGCCCATCACTATAGCAAATACAATGTAGACTCGTAGAACCTTAGGGCTGGTGAAGACTTCGGAGATCAAACTCCTGTTCTACAGCTATTTACAAATTGATTGAAATGTTAAGAATCACACGTGGGCGGAGACATGCAAACAATACATAAATAAGCAGAGACTAACAGATGCTGGAAAAACTCAGAGAAAGGGAAAAACAAATCTGGGAAAAACAGTGGCTCAGCAGAGATTTTTAAGGAAGATCTGAGATTTCTTGCAGGTGG
Organism: Nanger dama; assembly: GCA_917880005.1. Taxonomy (NCBI): domain Eukaryota; kingdom Metazoa; phylum Chordata; class Mammalia; order Artiodactyla; family Bovidae; genus Nanger; species Nanger dama. The sequence goes on along the minus strand of CAKJTW010000032.1, from coordinate 18,240,440 downwards.
TCTGGGAAAACAGCGACGTGGTGGAGAAGCAGGGGGGCCTTTCATTCAAGGGTGGTGTGACTGTGAATAGAGCAGTGACCGCAGAAAGCCTGGGGACCACCACTGGAGAAGACACAGGGCTTCTTGGAGAAGGGATCAGCCTTACCGGGGAGGGGAGAGCCGGAAAGAGAGCAAAGTAGGCGGGTGAGCTCCTAGATCAGGACTCTCCATTGATCCTGTGAGGTAGGAGGGAGCCACTCTAGTTTCTTGACTAGCTGACCACACTTCTCAATCAGGCTTACGATGTTTGAAACAAAATAAAACCAAAACCATTTGTTGAGAAGATTAATCTGAAGCCTGAGTGATGGATGTTTGTACTGACCGTGAGAGGACAGTGAAGAGATGATCTAGTCACCTAGGTACCAATAATGAGGGAGGCGATATGACGAGGGAAGAAGGGGAGAAACTAGCAAGAGGGAAAATAGGACTTGGTGGCTCATTACTCATGTGTGGCTCATATGTGAAGTCACATATTTGAAATCTGACCTTAATCCTCCAAAAACATTTTTAACCCATCTTTATCAATTGGAAAATGCTTCATTAAGTCACGCTTTCAAGATGACCCCTAACAAAAAGGAAACAGCCACAGGTAAGCCCCTCTCTGCCCATTTCAAAGGGCCCAAAGATGTCCAAAGAGACTATACTGCTCAGGAATGCAGAAAAGTCTTCTTTTGTTATTCAAGGAATTAGCACTAGGAAACGTGTCTTCCACAGATGAGTGTCTTTCTCTGTTCTTGGAAATGTGACGGCTCTGGGACATGTAACTGAGCTAGTCAGTAAGCTGGTTTGAGGGAGTAGATGATGAGTCTGCTCTTAGCCACGCTTAGAGTGAAAGCTGAGCGCCAAAAAAATTGATGCTTTTGAACTGTGATGTTGGAGAAGACTGTTGAGAGTCCCTTGGACTGCAAGGAGATCCAGCCAGTCCATCAGTCCATCCTAAAGGAAATCAGTCCTGAATGTTCATTGGAAGGACTGGTGTTGAAGCTCAAACTCCAATCCTTTGCCCACCTGATGCAAAGAGCTGACTCATTTGAAAAGCCTCTGATGCTGGGAAAGGTTGAAGGCGGGAGAAGGGGGTGACAGAGGATGAGACGGTTGGATGGCATCACCAACTCAATGGACATGAGTTTGAGTAAACTCTGGGAGTTGGTGATGGACAGGAGGCCTGGAGTGCTGCAGTACATGGGGTCACAAAGAGAGTCGGTCACGACTGAGTGAGATAGGACAGCCGTACTGGAATTTAGATTTGATTAGATCATTAGTCCTGGCCGACACTGCTCCCTGTACACTGACCATTCTTAATACAAAGCAAATAGATACAGAAAGGTGAGACCTTTGCTGTATTATTCTAATTCCACAAGAACATTTTTTGTTATTGTTTTCTATTTACTTGTTTTCATAAAATTCTATGATTGAAACAGGCAGTCACCTTGATATTTTTCAAGCACCGTAGAGCTGTACTCAGGCTTCCCAGGTGTCACTAGTGGTAAAGAGCCTGCCTGCAATGCAGTAGACAAGGGATCGATCCCTGGGTTGGGAAGACCCCCTGGATGGGGGTGTGGCAACCCACTCCAGTATTCTTGCCTGGAGAATCCCATGGACTGAGGAGCCTGGGGGCTGCAGTCCATAGGTTTGCGAAGAGTTGGACATGACTGAATCGACTTAGCACGCACAGAGCTCAAATCTCAAATTTCAGGTCCCAAAGTCAGATTACCAGTGAGGAGGAAGCTGAAATTCCATGTTTTTGTTAACTGAGCTTTCTGAATTTTCTCTCCTTAGTATTACAGAGAGTCATTTTATTTTTTTCTTACCATGCATTACGTCTGCCTGCATTATGATGCCAAAGAATTGGAATCAAATACTTATACTGCACCCTACATTTAGGTTAAAAATTCCAAAACTTAAATTAGCATCCCCAGAGGATACAGCATTCTTAGCTTTTAACTCTAAAAATAGTGTTACATATTCCCCCAAATGTTTTTTAGAAATCTATTTTTCTCCCGTTCACTTATACTTCATCATTTCATTCATCCCATTGTGGTCAGCTGGGCTAGGAAGAGAAGAAAGGAGCAAGCGATGTGATTGGTTTGTGGATGGGTGAAAATGTGCATTTGCCATTTGGTTGGGTGATTTGTCCTTTAAGATGGAGCCGGAGCCTATAAAAAAATTGAAGTGGGATCTGAACGTGGCAAAATGTATTTGCTTTTCTTAGATAAATCTGTTAGTCTGGGTGTGCTGTGAAATGGCATTATTCCTCCACTGGAAATCGCACTTCCTACGCAACATACGCCACTCTGCCTTCCCTCACAGACTTCCCCAAGCAAAGTTCAAAATCTCTTCTGCATATGTTGTCAATGTCATAAGGAAACCATGAAACCATGACTTTAGTTCCTCGTTTAGGCTCATCTGAGAAGCACTTCAAGGTAAGATTCTTTTTTTTTTTTTAACCTCTGAGAAGGAAAGATTTATTACCTGCAGCAAGTAAGGAGAACACTGGGGATCTCTCCTCAAGTAGTGTCTCCCCAGATAGCAAAATTGGGGAAGTTTTAAGCTAAGAGAACATGCATCTTCATGAGAGGGCTTGAGCAGAGGAGAAATAAATATCCAACTGGGGCAAGGACTTGTGGACACAGCAGGGGAAGGCGTGGGCGGGGCGAACTGAGGGAGCGGCGCTGAGACATGCAATCGCCAGCTAACGCGAGGCCGCTGGCGGGCGGCTGCTGTGCGACACGGGGAGCTCAGCCCCCAGCTCTGCGACGGCCTAGAGGGCTGATGAAGGCGGAGTGGGAGGCAGGTTCAAGAGGGAAGGGATATATGTATGCATGTATCTGATTCCAGAGACATGGCATCTGGTTCCATCACTTCATGGCAAATAGATTGGGAAACATTGGAAACAGTGGCAGACTATTTTTGGGGCTCCAAAATCACTGCAGATGGTGATTGCAGCCATGAAATTAAAAGACGCTTACTCCTTGGAAGAAAAGTTATGACCAACCTAGACAGCATGTTAAAAAGCAGAGACATTACTTTGCCAACAAAGGTTCGTCTAGTCAAAGCTATGGTTTTTCCAGTAGTCATGTATGGATGTGAGAGTTGGACTATAAAGAAAGCTGAGCACTGAAGAATTGATGCTTTTGAACTGTGGTGTTAGAGAAGACTCTTGAGAGTCCCTTGGACTGCAAGGAGATCCAACCAGTCCATCACTCCACCCTAAAGGAAATCAGTCCTGAATGTTCATTGGAAGGACTGGTGTTGAAGCTGAAACTCCAATATTCTGGCCACCTGATGTGAAGAGCTGACTCATAGGAAAAGACCCTGATACTGGGAAAGACTGAAGGCAGGAGGAGAAGGGGGCACAGAGGATGAGAAGGTTGGATGGCATCACCGACTCAATGGACATGAGTTTGAGTAAACTCTGGGAGTTGGTGATGGACAGGGAGGCCTGGAGTGCTGCAGGCCATGGGGTCACAAAGAGTTGGATACGACTGAGCGACTGAACTTTCTCACTGACTAATATCTGATTCCAGCTGTTTTATGGCAGAACCCAACACAACACTGTAAAACAATTATCTTCCAGTTAAACTTTAAAAAATAACAATTTTTAATAATTTTTTTAAAAAGAGATAAGATTCTTTTAAAAAGAATTTTTAAAAGTGTTTCACAATTAGTCAACACAAGAGGTAGCTATGGATAACTCCCAAAGTGGGTTTCTCAGAGCAAATTGCCAGATAAAAGAGAATGCCAAACTCACAAACTATGAAGAAGAACAATAATGGAATTTTGTACTGGATAAAATCAAAGGGTGTTAACTTTTAAGGCATTGATATTAGAGACAAATAGCTTGCTTCCTGATGCGCACTTACCAGATTAAGCAATGTTAGGTACTTCCATTTTCCCCCATTTAGAAAGATTTGGGATATCCGTGGATCCTCTCCTGGTGAGATATAAAAGTTGAGGAAGATATACCAGCTCAAGACAAACAGGTGGTACACGCACGTAGACGTCCTCGTCACGGCTAGGTCTAAGCAGAGAGCCGTGAGCAGCCTCCTTCCAGAGTCCTTGTAACAGCTGTAGTCCTAGGGCAGGCGGGAGACGGAGCGCTGTAAAACACACCCTCTCAGACTGACAACTCCAACACAGCTGGGAAGCTTTGCTTGTGCATTTCAGTATTTAGGCTTTGAAGAGGGCAGGGAGCGATGCAAGAAGTGCCCTTTGCACTATTTGGCTAGGGTGGGGCATGATTCAATGACCTCATTGGTAAGTCAAGTCTAGTGAAATAACCTCGCAGCCAAATATTCTCTTTTCTACCCTTTCCTTTGGGGAAAGGAAAGTGTGAGAAAGTTGCCGTAATATAGCCTGAGAGAATGAGAATGAGGTTGGCAAACCTGATGGAAGAGATTGTGGGTACGTTTAGCACATAGACAGGAGTAACTAGAAATGGGAAGGGTGTTGCAATCTTTCTCTGAAGGTCTCTGAGGCCTCTGAAATCTGAAATAACCTTTGATCCTCTATCAGTCAGCCCCAGGGTTCTAGCTGCCCCTATCCTCTCCTGCAGATTTTTATCTGTATCCTAGAGAACCAAGAGTTACTGAGAGCTGTCCCACACACTCCATTTGCATAGGGATTTCTATTCCCTGGGAGGGAAGAAGTACAGCGAGAGGTCTGTAGCCAGAGAACCAGGAAGAGATGTGTGGCCCTGACCCCAACAAACCTGAGTTCGGACACCGCTGGAAGGGAATGAGGGTCTCTGCATTGTCTTGGAGTGGACAAGAATATGCTCAGGCTGCGCAAAGTTTTCAGAACTGGGCCCTGCCACAAGCCTGACAGAGGGGACCTCAGAGAGGTCTGGAAGTGTTTACCTTGTGACATCACCAGCTCGTTTCCCCGGGCAACTGGCTCGGAGGGTTCTGAGCAGATCCCTAAGGGAAGTGCTTGCTCCTGGTGCAGTTAGTAGGAGTGGGCGATGCTCGGTGATTTAATCAGAGCTCACAGTAACTAGGGGAAAGAACAGCAGGCTGCACCTGGAGCACAAAACACAAGCAAGCCTACCTCCTAGGAATTACTGGATCCCAAACATCAGGCACTAAAGATGAGGGAAGAGCAAGCCTGAGCCAACAGTATAGGGTCTGCGTTGGAACCATTCTCAAAGGAAAGGGTAGTCTGGGAAATGAGAAATATAAAATCCCCCACACAGGTCCACAGCCTAAGTTAACACTGAATATAATAATATTGCCTAATATAGTATTTACGATGTGGGAGATATTGTTCCAAGTGCTTTGTGCAACACTCTAAACACTGCTATGAAGTACATTCTATTGTAACCCTCATTTTCAGATGAGGAAACTGAAGCCCAAGCTGAATGCATTCAACAGAAACTAAAAGGCAGGTTGAGTTGCAGTCTGAACCCTAACCAGAGTGAAGTGAAAGTTGCTCAGTTGTGTCCAAGTCTGCGATCCCATGGACGGTAGCCCACCAGGCTCCTCTGTCCGTGGAGATTCTCCAGGCCAGAATACTGCAATGAGTAGCCGTTCCCGTCTCTGGGGGATCTCCCCAATCCAGGTATCGAACCCAGGTCTCCTGCATGGCAGGTAGATTCTTTACTCACTGAGCCATCATGCCTGACCACAAAGGAACCATACTTGCTCTGTGCACCCTCAGACTCCCTTTGCAATATTTCTCCACTTCCTGTTAAGCCCGCTTTACTCCTCTACTTCTTCCATCAGAAAATTCTCTCAGGAAAGGATCAGATATGCCTTAAAACTCGGTGCTCATGTGAGTGCCTGTGCTATGTCCCCCAGGGTGGATTCCTAGTAAGCATCATCATAGATTGAGGGACTTTTATCTCTTTATACAAAATCTCAAACACAGGTCTGCAGATGGGTGAGGATTTGAAGAAATATTGGGGAAGGAGAGGAGACACAGGCCTCAATCTCCCTGGCGTTTCCCAGGAGCTGGTCCAGCTCTTTGTCCATCTCACATTATGTATTGACCGCAGTGATTTTGCCACCATCTTGACCTCTACCACTGCTTTCTAGCTTATGACCAAAATTTTATACTTCTAGTCCCAACCCTCTACCCATCCCCATCAAGCTTCAAGCATACCTTCAGCTACATGTTGGACATTCCCTCAATTAGTTAGAGGTACCCCAAACTCAAGATGTATAAGATGAATTCACTGCCTTGCCCCACACCTGACTATTCCCTCCCTTCTCTGTGCGTATGGACCCATTTTCTTCCTGGGAGTCCTCCTTGTTTCCTCCCCTCTCAAGGTGCCAAGTTCATCTCCCCAATCCAGCTCGAGTCAGTCCTCTTCTTTCCATTTCTCCTACAGCTACCCTGGCGCAGTCTTCATCTCTTTCCAGTACTATAGTAACTCTCTTCTAACTGGTTTTCCTAATTCTAGTCTCATCCCCTGTGTTCTTCACACAGTCACAGAGTGATTCGATCTAAAACGCCAACCTCACAGCATCTTTCATAGAATAATATCCAAGTCCCATAACTTGATGAAGTGGCCCCTCTCACCTAGCTTTGATGCTCTTTCCTGCCTCACTCTTGTCTTATACATAATGCTCCTCTGACAACCCAAATTGGCAGAGTTTCCAATCACACCAGCTATGTCACGTCCCGTGCCCTTACCTTTACTGTTCCTTCTCCCTGGTGGCCTCCTCCCAACATGTCTTTGACTTGGTATCCCGTAACCATTTACTAATACAGCTCAGCAGTTTCCTTTTCTTAGACCCCTTAGCTGAACCTCTTCTCAACCAGGCCGTGTTGAATAGCCACTTCCAGTCTTCCTTAATTCCCTGTGCATCTCTGCAAATTGCATGATGATTAGTGTCTTAGTGCTGTAACAAAAATACCGCAGACTGAGTGGCTTATCAACAACAGAAACTTATTTATCTCAGTTTTGGAGGCTGGGAAGTCCAAGGCCAAGGTGCCAGTAGGTCCTGTCTGGTGAAAGCTTGCTTCCCAGACAGTCACACAGCTGCACATGTGGGAGGGGCCAGCATCTTTCTGGGGCGTCACTTGTAGCGACTCTAACCCCATCACCAGTGCTCCAGCCGCATGACGTGATCCCCTTCATAAGGTGACATCTCCCCATACCATCACTTTGGGGGTAAGATTTCAACTCATGAATTTTGGAGAAACATAGTCGATAACAATTAGGAATTTATCTTTTTGTGTGTTCCATTATCTCTCAAACACATACAGGTGGTGTGTTTTGATTCCTAGAGCTTAGCATAGTGTTAAGCACACAGTAAGAACTTAATAAATATCTGTTGAATAAATGAATATGTGCATACCAGGTGCGCTTGTCTAATGAATTCTGCAGGCCAGAATACTGGAGTGGGTAGCCTTTCCCTTCTCCAGGGGATCGTCCCAATCCATGGAGCGAACCCAGGTCTCCCGCATTGCCGGTGGATTCTTTACCAGCTGAGCCACAAGGGAAGCCCCTTGTCTATTGAACCTTACTATAAAGCTGTTTCAGTCATTAAATACCTACTATATTCAAAATGTTCAGCTGCTGGCTTCTGAGGAGGAGGTAAAATACTACAATGAGTAAGACATAGGCTAATCCCTGTAGGAACTCACAGTCAAGTGGCAGAGACAGATATGTAAACAGAAAATTATAGCACGATGTGATAAGTACTGTAATAGAGGCAGGCATAGCGTACTAATGGAGCCAAAATTAGCCTGCAAATTATTCTGTCATTCTAAATATACAGAAGACAGAGTTAAAGATGAATACATTGACTAAAGCCAGGGAGATTCTGGAGATTCTGGAGGTTGTGCGGGAGAAAGTAAGAATGAATGTAATCTCCCTGAAGAAAGCTGTTATGGCCACCAACACTGGCAACAGTTTTGTCTGACAGAAATGATAACCCATTCCCAGGCCAGTCACAGAATGACGAAGTGCAAAGGTCAGGGGCTCAAACATGGGCTTGCGTCTACTGCGTGACCTTGAGCTGGTCAGACATTGGCTTCTGCTGGGGTGTTAGTTCCCTCGAGTAAGAGATGGTGATTGTCTTGCCTCCTAAAGCCAGGATGTCTAATGGGCTAAAGGAGTAGTTGAGGAGGGCTAGCCTCTAAAGAGGCTGGAGGAAGCCCCATGCCCTCACAGACGCACACCCACTCCCAGGCATGCCACGGTGCCAATCACAGAGGAAGGGTGCGTGGAAGACCCTTCACAGTGATGGCCGCAGGTAGCACAGTGGTGAGAGGGAATTAAGGGCTGTGGAGCTCAGAGTTCTTGAGGTTATGGAGAAAAGGTTGAAGGATTATGGTTTCATTCTGGTGCAAGGGAGGGACCCCTCCAGCTGACGATGCTAAGCAAACTAACTGGTAAATCTTAGTCCCTTTAAGCTTCAAGACAAGTTGGTGGGACTTGTCTGTATTCCACTTACCCTGTTAACCTATATAGAGCCATTTCGATTTGGCTCATTCCTTTCAAAGTTGATCTTTGTACCTCCACCGCCCTTTACACACTCTTCACTTCGACCACTCTTTAGTGAACAGTGCCATTATTAAATCCCCAGCTGAGTGGGGGCTACCTCTTTCTGCTGCAATTCTGGGGAGCCAATCAGATTATGAGCTCCTCCCAGGGTATCTGGTACACCTCTGGGTCCTCAGCGCTTTTTATTTGTTGTTGCTGGCTAGTCACTAAGTCGTGTCTGGCTCTTTGTGACCTCGTGGACTGTATCCAGCCAGGCTCTTCTGTCCAGGGGATTTCCCAGGCAAGAATCCTGGAGTGGGTTGCCATTTCCTTCTCCGGGGGAGGGGTGAGGGGGTGGGGGGGGTGGGGGGTGTGGGGGATCTTCCCAACTCAGGGATCAAACTTGCTTCTCCTGCATTGGTAGGTGGATTTTTTTTTTACCACGGAGCCACCTGGGAAGCCAGCACTGTTTATGGTAGCAGGTAAATTCTAGATGCTAATAAACTTTGTTTGCATGGATCAGTTCTGGTATTGTGGTTTTCTTAATATCTGCCTGGGGCAAGGGAAGTTTCTCTTTACCCTTGGATTTCCTCATCATTACTGCTGTGTTCACCCAGAGCTGTTTGTATTTATCTAGAAGCCCTGCTGCCTCTGAACCAATATCACCCCCACAGTCTTCTAATGGCTCTTTCCCCCAATAAAAAGTAAATATTTCTGGAAATGATTAAGTGTGTGTCATGCCCAGTTGAAGCCAGTTTCAGGGAGATTAGCATCTCCAACCCCACCCCCCTCCCCTGTGGACTTTGCGTCCGGAGGGCCCCTTATCCATTTGCTGTACAAGTGGCTGAGAACTGAGTTAGAATGAAGCGGTTCACCTTTGGGTTATTTATGTTCCATCTAACAGCACTTGTTTCTCTCGGAGGTCCATTTGGTGAAACCATGTGCGAGTTTCCCCACCATACCAAGCCAACTCTGAAAGGCATCAGAACCTTTTTTTCCCCTTTTCCAATCTATGAGGACTTTCCTGGCCCTTCATGTCGGCTGTTGCCTCGGGAAAACCGATCCAGATCTACCTTACTCTCTGATCCAGCTCTGCTTTCGCAGTGGAATGCAGTGTCTGTATTAACCTTCTTGGACCCACTCAAAGGAGCAGAGTTCTGCTGATAATTTTTATGGTGCCTTTTCAGTTGCAAGGCCAAAGAACTCTTCCTGTTTATAAGCATGAAATTGACTCACATTGTCTTTAAGGTTTAGAGCAGGAAAGAACCGTTTGAGGTCAGATGAGAAGGTAAAGCTCAGAGAGGTTAAGGGACTTGCCCCAAATCACACAGCTATTAATGGGGGAGCTATGACCAGAACACAAGTGTCTTAACAATCAGGCCAGTGAGTTTTCACTATTTCTTGAATTGCTTTGTTTTGTATCCAGGTTCTAAAATTTTCAAGTGTATTTCTCTTGCTTTAATTAGTGTATCAGTTGATTATGTGAGGTCTGATGAAGTTATTAAAGAGAAACTGTTCCTACAAATGACTTTTTTAATGCTATGTCAGATTTCATGTTTTGCAAAACTGTGTTAATCAGAAATGTGTGAGTTTTCTCATGAAATAACTCAGATATTTCAGGTAGAATTTTACATGTTGAACTAATCAGCAAAGTTAAGAAATGTATTCAATACTGACCAATCAGCAATTCCAGTTTCAAACTTTTAAAACTCATGTGACTGCCTATTTTCCTGGGAAATTCACCACAAGAAGTTTAGCAATTAAGCTCTGGCTACCTTGTTTTAGCAGTCTGTACAGTACCATGTTTGAGTCATGTATATTTGTATATAGAAACTGCACTCTGATTTGCTGATTTTTTATCTAATAGTTATGTCATTTGTTGAAGAGCAGTATTGAAGGCCCTAACAATAATTATAAATTAGGCTATCTCTACTTTCCAGTCTCTCAGTTTTTCTTTTATGTGTTTGCCGCTGCTGCTGCTAAGTCGCTTTAGTTGTGCCCGACTCTGTGCAACCCCATAGACGGCAGCCCACAGGCTCCCCTGTCCCTGGTATAAGACTCTATCAGAATCACTTATCTTCCTGGTGATTAGTTCTTTTAACATTTTGTAATGTACCACTTTGTCTCTAGTAAGTTTTCTTTGCTCAGATAAAGCCTACTTTATCTGATATTCGTATTATTATTCTTTCTTTTGAAATTAATGCTTACCTGGTACATATTTTTAATCTTTTGCTGTCAGCCTATCTATTTTGTTGACATTAAAGCAAGTTTCATGTAAATATCATAGACGAGTTGTGAGGTTTTTCTTAACCCACTGTGCCAGTCTCTGCCTTTCAATAGATATATTTAGGCAATTACATTTAAGGTAGTTTTTAGTTTATTAGGACTTAAGTTTTCCATTTAGTTACTTGTTTTCTCCTTGTTTCCTCTGTTTTTTGTTTGTTTGTTTTTACCACTGTTCCTCCTTTCATGCCTGCTGTGTGTTCATTAAACACTTTTAAGATTCTATGTTGGTTTAATTCTAGCATTTTTGACTATCGGTTTGTATAGTTTTCTTAAGGATTGCTCTGGGTATGACAATATACACATGTGACTTATTACAGCCTACTGGCATTACAGTTTGCCTCTTGGATTCCTTACTTCCAGTTTAGTCCCTTCACCTTCCCCACTTTTAATATCATAGTCTTAGAAATCAGATTGTGTTATAAGTTTTGTTCTACTCATTAAGTAATTTTTAAAACTCATGAGAAGAGTTCGTCTATTGTTTATACCACATATCTGTTCTCTACATTGTTCTTTCATCCTTTCTGATGCTTCAAGTCATCATCTTCCAGTTAGAATTATAGACATCCCTCGAGATCTTGGGTGATTCGTTTTAAGACCTCCTGCAGATCCAAAATCCAAACGTGTTCAAGTCCCTTATATAAAATGGTGTAGCATTTGCCTATAACCTAGGTACATCCTCCTGTACATGTTAAATCTCTAGATTACTTATAATCCCTACTATAGAATAAATGCTATGTACAGGCAGATCTTGGAGATATTACAAGTTCAGTTCCAGGCCACCACAATAAAGCAAGTAACATCATAAAGTGAGTCACTTGCAATTTTTGGTTTCCCAGGGCATGTAAAAGTTGTATTTACACCCTTCTATAGTTTGTTTAGTGTGCAGTAGCATTATTTCTGAAAGAATGTGCATATCTTAATTTACAAAAAACTTTATTAGTAAAAATGCTAGCCATCATCTGAGCCTTTGGTGAGTCATTGTAGAAACATCAAAAGTCACTGATCACAGAACACCAAACAGATATAATAATAATGAAAAGGTTTGAAACATTGTGAGAGTTATCAAAATGTGACATAGAGATACACAGTGACAGATCTGTTGGAAAATTGGTGCTGATAGACTTACTTGATGCAGGGTTGCCACAGAACTTCAATTTGTAAAAAAAAAAAGGCAATTATCTGTGAAGTACAATGAAGCAAAGTGCAATAAAATGACGTATGTCTATGAATAGTTATAAATACAATAAAAATTTTATGTTAATAATTTCTGGCTGGCAAATTAACCTTTTGCTTTTTGGAACTTTCTGGAATTTTGGGAGGTGGGGAATATCTTTGACCTGCAGTTGGTTGAATCTGTAGATGTGGAACTCATAGATATGGACACGTTCAGTCGTGTCTGACTCTTTGCAATCCCATGGACTGTAGCCCGCCAAGCTTCTCTGTCCATGGAATTCTCTAGGCAAGAATACTGAAATGGGTTGCTATTTCCTTCTCCAGGGGATCTTCCCGACCTAGAGATCGAATCCAGGTCTCCTGCATGCAGGCAGGTTCTTTGTCACCTGAGCCACCAGGGTCTTTATAGATATGGAGGGCTGACTGTAATTTCTTTAGCCATGTTTTAAGGGCAAGTCTGCTAGTAACAAAATTCTTTTAAGTTTTCCTTCATCTGAGAATGTTTTTATTTCCCTTTCATTCCTAAAGAATAGTTTTCTAAGATACAGAATTCACTGTTAACAGTTCTTTTCTTTCAGCACTTGAAAATACTGTGCAACTTCCTTCTGGCCTCCACTGTTTTAGGTAAGAAATAAATATGCTTGTATTTGAATCTATGTTCTGCTATGGTTAATGCTTCATTTGTTTCTGGTTATTTTGAAAACTATCTTTAGTTTTCTGAAGTGTATTTACAATGTGTTGTGGCTTGAATTTCTTTGGACTTCCCATATTTGGAGATTTTGTAGTTTCTTAAGTCTGTAGATTTATATCTTTTACCAAATTTGAGAAGTTCTCAGCCATTAAAAAAAAAAAAAGCTCTTTCAATCTAACTCTTTTTCTATTTTCCTTCTGGATCTCCAGTGGTATGAATTTTGGATCTTTAGTTGTTGTCCCATAATTCCCAAAGGCCCTTCTAATTAGATTTTGTTTTTCCAGTCTATTTTCTCTCTGGTTTTTGACTTGAGTAAATTGGTCCAGAAATGATGTTTGGCAGAAACTAGCACAATTCTATTAAAAAAAAATTATCCTTCAATAAATAAATAAATGGAGCTTCCTTTAAAAAAAAAAGGTTAATTGACTATATCCTCTGTTATCTCTTCTTTGGTACTGAGCCCATTCAGTGAGGTTTTTTGTTTTTGTTTTTGTTTTTTCTATTACTATATCTTTCAATTCTATAATTTTAATTGGGTTCTTTTTATAGCTTCTACTTCTTTGTGGATATTTTCTATTTTTCATCTGTTTCAAGACAATTTTCAATTGCCCATTAAAGCATTTTTTAATGCTTCATTTTAAATTAATGTAAAGCTGCTTTACACTCTTTGTCAGATAATTCCAATATCCTATTCATTTTTCTCTTGGTAGAAGTTGATTGTTTCTTCGAATTCAAGCTGTGCTTTTTCTGGTTCTTGGTATGGCCAGGGTTTTCAGTTGTATTCTAGAAATTTTGATTATTGTCTTAAGACTCTCTGAATCCTATTTAAACCTTTTATTTGAGCAATCAGTCACCCTGTTTAGGGTTAGCACACAGGTCTTGGCCTGACTTTCGTAGACTATGGTTCTAATGACAACCTGATTTTCTGAGCCTTTGTGATGCTACCTTGATTTACTTTGTGTATTTGGTGCCACTGGGGGTCCTAACATTACAACCAAAAGTATCTCTGGACATTACCAAAAGTCCATGGGAGAAAATCACCCCTAAAGTGAAGACCAATACTCTATAGAAACCAAAAGAATTCAATGTCCTCCATACGGAACAGGCCATGATCCTGTGCAGAGATGGGAGCACTCTCCCTTGAAGCTTTAGAGAGCACCTCAGGATCTCAGTCTGTGTTTACATGCCCTGCCTTGGGATGAGGAAAGGCTTCATTTGCCTCTTGTTCCATCTCAAATTTATACTCAGGGACGATATTGATAATGACTCCTATAATGGACCAGAGTTTGATTTCCTGTAGAACCCAGCTCAGAGATTAATCTAGCCCTTGACAAACAAGTGGTCTTTATTAAGGAATTACGGCTATCGAGTTTCAAGGTGAAATCCTCTTAGTATTACGTCTATGGCAGGCATGTTTATATATTCTGCTTTGAGACATTTGCCAAAGATTGTTATCCGATACATCTTTTTTTTTCCATGTTAGTTGGTTTTCTTCTTATTTCTGCATTGCTGAAATGACATCAGGCGACCTTTTGAAAGTTTTTTTTTTTTTGCTTTTCTGCCTGGAAACATAGGGCAGTGTTTCATAAAAGCAAGAAAAAGGTTGCTGTTTTTTTTTTTTTTTTAATCCCCTTAACAAAAAAGTAAACAAAAAGATCCAAAAACGCATACAAACTGCCAAACTGTTTATTGCAGAGTTGACTCATTTGGTCAAAAGGAGTTGTTTTCGTTAATAATTTACTCAACTGACTCCTGAATAGAAATGCCACACTTGACCTGTATGAAAATGAAGTGAAACCTCCCAGAACACTTGTTTACAAAATGGCTGAAGTTTAAGGTCAAATCTGTAGGCCCCTTTGGCATTTTCTGTCTGCCAACCCTGTCTGAATCATTATGTATCAATTATTCATCTAGAGTGTTTCGCATTGTCTGGTTGGTGGAGGTACATTTTCCATCATTCTCCTCCAGAATCATGGCATTTTGGGGGCTACTCAAAGGGATTCCAGTTTTTAGTGGTGCCAAAAATAAATCACATGCCAGTGCAGAATGAACTCAGCATCTCTCTCTTACCTTCAACAACAGTAGATTTCTGTGAAACCTGGCCTGCTCAGGATGAGAATGTTTCATAGCTTCTGAGCTCCTGTTGACAGAAGTACAGCTGCTTCTCAGCTGGTCAGAGGTAAGGTCTCTTCCTGACCCTCTACTCCAGTATCAACCTTTTGTATACTTGTCTTCAAAGATATCAAAACTTTTCCCATGATATTCTGCCTTTTCCCCTTCCCAGTCCACCTTCCAAGATTCAGAGGGAGTGATGTAAAGATGATATGGAAAAGGCTTACACAGGGAGTAGATGACGCCCAGCCACTTGTCTTCAAGGCTGACCTCAAACCACGAGCCCTCTTTGCCAATGAGCTACTTAAAGTGCTGAGGAGGTGACGTTTTTTATGTTCTCGGAAACAATGATTGTTTCATGGCAGACCTGTTGACTCCCAACTGTTGTAATAACACAGAACAGCTTTTACAAAGCTTTTGGCTCGCTGATGGTGTTAAAGTGAGCATCCCTGGTCCTATGAGTCTAGTTGTATCTTTCAAAGTGAGGGCCGTCTCAGGAGCTAAAAGAGAATACAGTGGGCCTAGAAGCCACTGGGCAAAGTGCCACACAGGAAAACCCAGCGCTCAGGCCCAGCACTGCCGTTTTTCTCCCATCAGTGACATCATCACGGGATACTGAGAGAGAGGGGATGACTGAGAAAAGGTTTGCAAGATGCTGGATGATTTGGGTGGTGCTCAGATTGCTTTCTGTTTGGTGAACCTGCTGGTCTGCAGCTAAATGTTGACTTCCAGAGCGAAGTGAGGCAAAGCCTGGTCACTTAATGGCCAAGAGTGTGGGCTCCGAAGTCAGTGTGTCCTTCTTCAAACCCTGGTTTCACTTCTTCTCACCCATGTGACAGCAAGCAAGTGAACGAAACTCTGAATCTCAGTTTCTTCGACTGTAAAATGGGATAGTAAGAGTGCCCAACTCATCACAGGTTGAATGAGACAGTGCATGTGAAGTGCTAAGTAAATACTCGGTCAGTGTTAGGTTTTATGATGGGAATTACCCCTAGCCTGTCTGTCCTCACAGGTGGCACCTGGTCAGAATGCCTGTCTAACTGACAGGTACCTCACCACTAGAAAGTACAGGAACGGAAAGTGGCAGGGCCAACTTTCACAGTGTATCTTTGCTGAAGGGCATGTTGAGGTGCTAAATCTGTCTTAGGTTCTTTATTGCAAGAAGGCTGAACTCTTTCCAGGAAACATTTGATGGGAACGATTTTCAAGCATATTTTAGAATTCTCTTAAGGTCAACATTAACTTGTAAACTGAAGAAGAGCTGTTACTCTTGACCTGGGGCTTTCCATTAAGTCTGTAACTCAGAATTTCCCAATGCCCACTGAGTAGTTTCTTAGGAATTGAAAAGAGCAACTGAAATAGGCTTAAAGTCCAAGGTTTGTGGATTATCACACCTCTTTCTTTGTGTGTGTGTGCGTGTGTGTAATGGGGGCGAGTTCATGTGGGCAAGGGTAAGTAAGAAGAAAAGTAAATGCTAAGTGTTGACATGGAGTCTTTGCTTTAATCAAGGAGGATTCTAAGTAATAATCAGAAGTCTTCTGCTAATAGAATGACATATGGAAAAATTCAAGTGTGTTCAACTGTTGAACAAATTCTGAAGACTCTGAAAACTGATTTTGAATTCATACCCCAAATATTATCTAGTTAGTATTTTCTTCTGAAGAAATCAGAGAGCAGGAGTGACTGTTCCTCCACTCAGATGGGGACACACGTGTGTGGCTGTAATGGACCACACAGAGGCCCAAGGCTCCTGGGAGTTCTCTGAGTTTGAGAAACAGAGAAACAGCTCTCAGGACCACAGAGATCGTAGACTGGGAAGAAAACGGAAGAAGTTGCAAAAGGTCTTCCCATCTCTCTGCCCTGCCGCTTCCAGCCCCAGCCCAGCAGGGGGACACGGGACGCTGAGCTATGGAACTTTCCCCAAGCCCACAGAAGAAGGAGCCCCTGGGCCCGTGCCTAGAGCTCCCGAGGAGATGCAGTGTGAGCTCTCTCAGGGAGCCTCCCGCTGCGCAGACCAGAGGAGGGTATTTCAGCCTCCCACCCTCCATGGATTCCATGGACTGTTTGTGTCCTCTCAGAACTCACATGTTGAAACTCTAGTTCCCAATCGGCCGGTGTTTGGAGATCCTTTGAGGGGTAATTAGGTCATGAGGCTGGAGCCCTCAAGACAGGATTAATGCTCTTATGAGAATACACGGGAGGGTTTGCTTCCTGTCTCTGCTGTCTGCCTTGTGAAGATACAATGAGAAGACGATGATCAACAAGCCGCAGAGTGGCCTCACACCAGACGCTGGGTCTGCGGGCACCTTGGTCTTGGACTTTTCGCCTCCAGAATCACGTGGCATAAATTTCTGTGCTTAAGTCACCCAGTCCGTGGTGTTTTGGTTATATCCGCCTGAGCTATCAAAGACAGTGGGTACATGCACTCCACCAGGCCTCCGTTTCTTCGGGAGGGCAGAGACATGTTTACAATGTGAGGCAAAGTGACGGTGCACCCATTTGGCCTGGCGTGGATGCAGCCTGGTTGAAGGGTAGACTGAGGGCCTCTTCAACTGCCTGAGAAAAGTAACAAGATGAGGAAACAGAGCCTGTCCTCTGAAGTGCGGAAACTACACGGTTATTGTTGGGAAGTCGCTCAGTCGTGCCCGACCCTTTGCAACTCCCGGGACTGCAGCAGACCAGGCTTCCTTGTCCTTCACTATCTCCTGGGGTTTGCTTAAACTCTACTGAGTTGGTGATGATATCCAACCATCTCATCCTCTGTTGCCCCCTTCTCCTTCTGCTCTTAATCTTTCCCAGCTGAAACCAGAGCTATTAAATTAAAATTATTATGACATATGATTTTCATTAATTCATTAAAACAAAGATCTGATCCACATAAATAATTATGCGCTGTTTAGTAAGCACATCAGCAGCCCAAGCATGTACAAAGCACTTTACACAAATTCTCTCATTGTTTTCCTTCCCATAGCCCTCCAAAGTAGCTTCTATTGTGCCATTTTACAATTGAGGAAGCCACATCTGAGGATCTGAGTGGTTAAATAACTTATCCAAGGGCACAACAATACATTGCAGAACTGGGATTGAAGGCATTTCTCTCTGACTCAGAAACTAATTATCATATGGGGACTCTGTGTGCTTTCTTTGAAACTACTCCGTGAATCTAAAGTCATTCCAAAATAAAGAAGGCTATTTGAAAAATAAAATCCATTGTCTAAATCGATTCACTAGACTATTTTTTTCAAGCAACTTGTGAGAGTTTTGCTTTGCTTATTTGTTGTTAAATTTCCTGGAAATTTTGAAAGTGTGTTACATTGTCACCTGGGGGTCCTTCTGGCATCTATATTCCTAAAGTGTTCTTCTTTTATTTCTTCACTTGAAACACTCAGAGTAGAGCCTACCACGTGGAAAGCTCTCAATAAATGTTACTCATCACCGCCATCATCATCATCACTGTCTTCACAAACAGCCATTGGGTACTTTATATTTTGAAAGCCAGTGAATATATTAATCCCCCTCCTAGACAGTGAGTGACTCAAGAGTAGGGCCCACAGTAGGTGCTTAACCTATTATCGACACAAATAAATCCCTGTGCTCACAATTAGATCTTGCAGCAAAGACTTCTGACCAACGGGCGGTTTGTTCCTGCTTCTGTCTCTAATTCTCCTTAGACCTGGGGGAGCAGGAATGTTGCCAAAGTGCTGTGTCCTCCGTGGCTCTTGGCCACTTTGTAAGAGAAGCAGCACCCTTGCTCTAGCCAGCTGATGGCTTGGGGTTGGGATGCAACTGACTTCAAAGCACCTGTTCCTAAGACGGTTTTCCTCTTGCATGTCCTAGTTTGGCTCTAACTCAGTCAGGTCCAGCTCCCCTCTTTGCTGTGCTGTGCATCAGGAGAAACCCACAAACAAGAATGCAATTGGTGTGCTCCCTCATCCCTCATGGACACAATTTAAAAGGAGGCAGATTATCTTTTCTTGCTGTCATGTTCGTTTCATACACCATGTCCCCATTTTCACTAAATGCCAACAACTGTTTATGAATCCCCAGGAGCCGGGAAGATTAGGGGCATGGTTCCAGAAGCCTGATGCATCAGGAAATGTGAACTCTGAAAAACAAAAGTTTTCACTGAGGCTTTGCTGAGCTAGCACACTCTGTGTGTTCACTGAGACGGCAGGCCTCATCACATGAGTTTGCTCAGCCAACTGGTGATGTCTGACCAGGATACTGTTTTCAAAGATGTTAGTCCTAGGTAATTGCTGGAAAAACCCTCTAGCTCAGCGCTACCCAACAGAACTTGCTGCAACGCTGGAGATTTTTAAGTCTACCTTGGCCAATAAGGTAACTACAAGCCACACGTTGTTATTAAACCCTTCAACTATAGCTAGTGCAAGTGAGAAGCTGTTTTATCTGTTTTAACTTACTGAGACTTAACTTGCCTCATGTGGCTAGTGGGGAAGTCCAGGAGGCTTAGTGGTAAAGAATCTGCCTGCAATGTAGGAGGTGTGGGTTTGATCCCTGGGTCAGAAATCTCCCCTGGAGAAGGAAATGACAACCCACTCCAGTATGCTTGCCTGGAAAATCCCATGGACAGAGGAGCCTGGCTGCATATAGTCCAAAGGATCACAAAAGTCGGGCACAACTGAGCGACTAAACCACAACGAAGTGACTATCATACTATCATATCATAGTGCAGTTCTGGGTGAGCAAGACTGGGAATGCAGGACACTCAGTGTTAAAACAAGACAACCCCAGGCAAACCAGGATGCTCGATCGCTCTAAGCAGATCCCTTTGCAAAATATGTTTGGCATTTTGGAAGTGTGAATTAGACCCGTGCTGGCACTAGAGTAGAGTGAAAGGAAGAGAAACGCAGAGGCAAGATTAAGAACTGAGTTTTCCTTCCCAAGCAAAACACAAATAAAATATTCCTTCAAATGAAGGGACTGATGCGCTCACGGCTTGATTCTTCAAACTGAAATAGCCCATGTAAAACTGCAATAAAAATACAAATATAGGAAACACCAATAAGACACTTGGCCCCAGACTACCTGAGGACACCACCAGTAAGCTACCTGAGCATATTCTGAAGCCCACTCAGGTGGGAAAATAGAAGGTATTGGTGAATTCACTGAAAAACCATGCCTGTCTTGATTTCCTCCTCCAAGCCAAGGGAAGGGTTAAGAACCCTTAGAAGTTTCTTCTTGGATATGGTTTTCTTGGGAAAGTCTTCTCTACCCCAAAGTCTCATCTACCTGCCAGCCAGCAAGCCTGAAACTCACCTTGAGTGGCTTCCTCTGGAGTAAGCATTGTCCTCTGTTAAAATACAGATATCTTCTAAGAGGGGTCACAGAGGACCATATATTAGTATCATTTTGTAATTCAAAAATTTATTAGATTGATCTGAACTACCAAGATTGTGAAGGAATGAAATAAAGCAGTAGTCTCCAACACCTCTGAGTATGTATTCTTATCAAGAAAACTTTTGAACTCTGTCCCCTATATATGTATATTTATTGGTAACTACTATCTATCTAAGAATACACAGAAGAACTGTATGAAAAAGACCTTCATGACACGGATAACCACAATGGTATGATCACTCACCTAGAGCCACATATCCTGGAATGCAAAGTCAAGTGGGCCTTAGGGAGCATCACTATGAACAAAGCTAGTGGAGGTGATGAAATTCCAGTTGAGCTATTTCAAATTCTAAAAGATGATGCTTTGAAAGTGCTGCACTCAGTATGCCAGCAAATTTGAAAACTCTGCAGTGGCCACAGGAAAAGGACTGGAAAAGGTCAATTTTCATTCCAATCCCAAAAAAGGCAAGGCCAAAGAATGTTCAGACTACCACACAATTGCTCTCATCTCACACGCTAGCGAAGTCATGCTCAAAATTCTCCAAGCCAGGCTTCAACAGTACATGAACTGTGAACTTCCAGATATTCAAGCTGGGTTTAGAAAAGACAGAGGAACCAGAAATCACATTGCCAACATCTGCTGGATCATTGAAAAGGCAAGAGAGTTCCAGAAAAACATCTATTTCTGCTCTATTGACTATGCCAAAGCCTTTGACTGTGTGGATCACAATAAACTGTGGAAAATTCTGAAAGAGATGGGAATAACAGACTACCTGACCTGCCTCTTGAGAAATCTGTATGCAGGTCAGGAAGCAACAGTTAGAACTGGACGTGCAACAACAGACTGGTTCCAAATCAGGAAAGGAGTACATCAAGGCTGTGTATTGTCACCCTGGTTATTTAACTTATATGCAGAGTACATCATAAGAAACGCTGGACTGGATGAAGCACAAGCTGGAATCAAGATTGCTGGGAGAAATATCAATAACCTCAGATATGCAGATGACACAAACCTTATGGTAGAAAGTGAAGAAGAACTAAAGAGCCTCCTGATGAAAGTGAAAGAGGAGAGTGAAAAAGTTGGCTTAAAGCTCAACATTCAGAAAACTAAGATCATGGCATCCAGTCCCATCACTTCATGACAAATCGATGGGGGAAACGCTGGAAACAGTGAGAGACTTTATCTTTGGGGCTCCAAAGTCGCTGCAGATGGTGACTACAGTCATGAAATTAAAAGATGCTTTCTCCTTGGAATAAAAGCTATGACCAACCTAGAGAGCATATTAAAAGCAGAGACATTACTTTGCCAACAAAAGTCTGTCTAGTCAAAGCTATGTTTTTTCCAGTAGTCATGTATGGATGTGAGCATTGGACCATAAAGAAGGTTGAACACTGAAAAATTGATGCTTTTGAACTGTAGTGTTAGAGAAGACTCTTGAGAGTCCCTTGGACGGCAAGGAGATACAACCAGTCCATCCTAAAGGAAATCAGTCCTAAATATTCATTGGAAGGACTGATGTTGAAGCTGAAACTCTAGTCTGAAACTCTAGTCCTTTGGCCACCTGATGCAAAGAACTGAGTCATTTGAAAAGACCCTGATGCTGGGAAAGATTAAAGGTGGGAGGAGAAGGGGTCGACAGAGGATGAGATGGCTTGATGACATCACCGACTTGATAGACATGAGTTTGAGTAAGCTCTGGGAGTTGGTGATGGACAGAGAAGCATGGTGTGCTGTGGTTCATGGGGTTGCAAAGAGTCGGACACGACTAAGCAACTGAACTGAACTGAACTATCTATCCAGGGCTTTCCTGGTGGCTCAGATGGTAAAGAACCTGCCTGCAAAGCAGGAGACCAGGGTTCGGTCGGTGGGTCTGGAAGATCTCCTGGAGAAAGGAATGGCTACCCACTCCAGTACTCTTGCCTGGATAATTCAATGAACAGAGGAGCATGGGTAAGCTACAATCCATAAAGTCACCAAGAGTTAGACACGACTAAGCAACTAACACTTTTACTGTCTATCCATATGTTTTAATAAAGCATTAAAAAATATATTTTGAAGAAAAACCCCATTTTCTATTTTGTCTTATTCTGCATTGCTTTGCTGTTCTCACGTCTCTAGTTCATTTGCTCTAAATCAGCATCCATATTAAAATGTGTTTGTAATTTCAGTCATCTCGGTTACCTGAATCACACTGGCTTTCAAAGTAATTATGGCTGAGATGTCTTGGTGTCATTAAAAAGAGTTAAAAATTATCCTGTTTCACATTTTAGCATGAATTACTTAGGCTTTATTTCTCTTATTTTGCTCCTTCACATTTAAACCTTTCTTGTACATTTCTTTTTCTTATCACCGGACCATTGGAGGATGGTGGTGAACTGGAGATACAGCTGCTGAGATACACATGAGAATGAAATCAAGGCATTGGGTCTGGCTCCTTTATGGACCAATTTACTTGTGGTCTTGCTGTCAGCGGTCACTAAACTTCACTGTGCGTAAGAATTAGCTAGAGATCTTTTTAACCTCTGATTCCAAGCCAAGAGATTCTGTTTCAGTGCGTCTGGGGAAGAATCAGCCTTTGGAATAAGATCCCCTCCCTGCCCCTCCCATGCAGGCAGTCCGTAATTGGGCTGTACTCATATCTCCAGAAATACTGGAGGAGACAGGGGAATGGGTGATCACCAAGGCACCCTTAGTAGTGAGTAAAACAGTCTTGACTTTATCACATGGTGACAACTGCTCAGAAATGTGACCTCTGTCACAGATTTGCTAGAAATGGGGAAATGGAGGCACAGAGTATTTGGCTGTGGGTGTAGATGTGTGCAGATGCAACACCACGTTTCTATGACACAACACTTAGAGTTGATTTTCTTTCTCAAGAAGGAAGCTTGTTTTGAATGTATCCATTTTCAATATGCTAAATTGCCGGGTCCAGCCCCGGTGGATCCAGGGTGATTCAAAGGTGGGGACAGAATAGGCGTCCTGGAAAAAAGCTATTTAATTATAGATATAGAGAGAGATTAGAAGTGGATAGTGTAGTAGGAAAATTAGTGGAGAAAAAGAGGCTGAATAACTGGTTTAAGTGGAATACTAATCACCACCTACATAGGCCACAGGCGTCTTTCCATTCTCTCAAAGGAGAGGGAGGCACTGAGGCCTCCCTGGTCCGATCTTAGAAGCCCAGGCAGAGTTAGTAGGCTTGGTGTGTACCTCCATACCAGATGGGAATTCAGCCAGGAAAACGGGGCGCAAGAGAGAAACGATATGGGGAAATCAGTCTTTCCAGAAACTGATCCCCTTTCTTTATTTTTCAGGTTTGTTTATATACCTTTTGTTATACATAGGGATGAATACAGAGTCACACGGGAGTCAGCAGACCTGACCCTTGTCACAATCAGGTGCTTCATATAAAATTATACAAAGGTCTTATGGGTTTTTGCATCATCTTCTGACCATGAGGTCTGCTGACATTTTATGGCCCTTTCTGGTCAGTTAACCAGAAAACTTATTTTTCCAGGGGTGATTTTTTCTTAAATCAAGCACCACCCTCCAAATAAAGGAGCATTCCTATAGGGTGAGGGTGTAGTGAGTTACAACTAGGAAAGGAATTTATTTAACCTAAGGTTAACGTGATTAATCTTAAAGGTTAATACTTATTTCTCCTATATGCTTAAAGGTTAATACTTATTTCTCCTATATGTTAGTTATATTCATTATAAGGGCAGGGAATATGGAGATTTAGCAGCAAACATCAGCCCAACAAATGAAAACCTTTCACCAATGTTCCCTTTACAATCTATTTAGTCTTAAGATAGTGATAAAGTTGCATTTTTGCATAGCAAGGACACAGTGATTTATAACAAAGTACAGTGGTCTATAACAAAAGAGAAAATTCATTAACTCAAAAGTCTAATATTGCTAACATCAAAAACTACTATATTTCTTTTTCTATATTCCAAAGACATTGATTACTATATTCTCAGGTGCCTAAGGATATGGAGGCCTGGCGGCAATCAAATGAGAAAAGCCCTATAATACTCCAAGCAAGCTCTCTGTGCTGTTTATGGTTGAGAGGTTGTCACACAAGCTAGTCTGTCAGCAGAGAGGTTTGACCTGAGCCACCCTCGTCACACCCAAGGCAGGGAATTAGCAGTAATTATTGGCATGACAAATGAAAAAACCCTTTACCAATATAATTCCTAATCAACCCACCAATACTATACTAATAATCTTCTAACCTCTCAAAAGAGTCTGTATTTAGAAAGTTTTAAAGTTTTAAAGCATCCCATGTCTCTCACAGTTGTAAACAATCACATGCAGCCGGATGAACCTGATCAGGCAGGCTAGAGAAACTTCAGAGTTTGTAAGTTGAAACACTCTTGTCACACCCAGGAATTTTTATTAACTGGAGCTGCAAGTTAACTCCTTCTCCGAGAGAAATGGTTATGGGGGAGAGCTCCCTGTAAAGTACTTTGGTTTTGAGGTAGATGCTCGGGAATAGGGGTTCCCTGAGACTTGATCACGCCTTTGCGTATGCCAAGCATCCTTCCTCGTGACCTTTGCCATGGGTGGAGTTCCTCACGCTGGCCCCCAACACTAAATCCTTTAGAAATGATACCTTTTAGTCTTAAGCTTCCAAAGAATTATTTGCAAATTCATGACTCATTAACACCTGTGCCACACACAGCTCCACCAGCCCCCAAAACACAGTTGTTTAAATCAGATATCTTGATTTGTGGTTCACGGTGAGACTTAGGTCAGACGCTGGGACACTAAGAGAATACACTAAAGGAACCAAGAGACGCGAAAAGAACACAAACAGCTGATGACACACAGCTGCACATATTCCTTTCTGCCACAGATGGGTTATGTAGGCAGGAGGACAGAGACAGCTGAATAACTCACTTCCTAGGAACCTCTTAAGCCCAGTAAGCGTACAGATGAGCCTAATTCCCAGATCCTGAGCATATCCAGACCTGTCTGTACCAGCATGAACACAGGGCGTGGTTCTGAAGATAGGATTCTGTGTATGCCCACTGATTAAGAGAATGGTAGTTATTCTTGGGGAGAAGACAATGGCACCCCACTCCAGTACTCTTGCCTGGAAAATCCCCTGGACGGGCGGAGCCTGGTAGGCTGCAGTCCATGGGGTCACTAAGAGTTGGACACGACTGAGCCGACTTCCCTTTCATGCACTGGAGAAGGAAATGGCAGCCCACTCCATTGTTCTTGCCTGGAGAATCCCAGGGACGGGGAGAGCCTGGTGGGCTTCCATCTATGAAGTCATACAGAGTCGGACATGACTGAAGCGACTTAACAGCAGTTATTGTTGAAATAGAAATAAAACCCCAATTCAAATTCAGGCTTTTCATAAAGTCTTCTTGCAATTCAATATTCACTTTCACCACTTTCTTCCCTTTTCTTTGTTTAGAGACATGCATGACCTCGAAAAGTCAATGTGGGTCATTAGAAAATGAACTTCTTTCTTTGCTTGTAGGAATTAATTTGGCAAGCCGCAATTAATAGAGCAAGAATGCTTGCAGTAACCATATTTTGTGTATCTAACCCTCTGAATAAGATTGCGCCCTGTGATTACTTTGAAATGCTGCCTAAGTTTATGTTTTGAAGGCTCAGGGTTGCCAGAGGGCTTTAGAGAGAGCCTCGTGATGTGAGAGAGGAAGGTTTCTTGTTGCTTGATTTCACAGAAGTCATATCCTTGAGTAGAATTCTATGATTTGCTGCTCATTGAAAGCATGTCAGTCCTGAGAGAAAAGTGTCCTGGGGATTATTCTAAATCAAATCCTTGAGATTTGCTGGTTTAGCTCAATAGGAAGATCTAACAGCAGAGGCACCACGGCTCACCCTAACCAGCAAGGTCAACTGTGATACCGAGTGTTTACGTGAATTTACCAACGTATCCTATTCCCCTCCCTCCGGGGCCACTGAGGTCCCCCAACAGATTTCTTCTCCACTCTCATACGCCTTAAGGATGTTTTTCAGTGTTTCTCAAGCACTTATCAGTTTCATCCCTTTTAAGCTGAGAGGCTGAAGAGCTGTGACAGGGTGGAGCAGATTGCATCAGGCTTGACGAGTGGCACTTAGGAGCCAGTAGTCGGGGTGTGGGGGGTGCCCTTTTCCTCCCCTCTGCTGCTCCCAGCTGGAAACTTTGCCACCAAAAGGTTTCCCTGGCTCCTTGGTGGTAACTCATCTTGCTGATCAAAAAATAGAACAAAACACTCGGCACCACGGTGCATGTCAATACCTGGGACGTCGGGAAAGAAGGCAGGCGAGACAGTGCTCAATTCCTCTTAGCTTTATTCTTTCTCAGGGTATAGGGGAAACTTTTTCTGATTGTGTTAGTGAAAGTGTCAGTTGCTCAGTCGTGTCTGACTCTTTGTGACTCCATAGACGGTAGCCCGCCAGGCTCCTCTGTCCATGGAATTCTCCAGGCAAGAATACTGGAATAGGTTGCCATTTCCTTTTTCAGGGGATGTTCCTGAGTAAGGGATCAAACCCGGGTCTCTTGCACTGCAGGCAGATTCTTTACTGACTGAGCTCCAAGGGAAGCCCTTTTCTGATTGTAAAGAAGAGAATAAATTACAGCTTGACCCCTAGGCTTTGAGAGGAAGAATGACGAAGGGAAGGGGCATTTCTCAACTTGATGCACTCAGTGCTCCAGAGATGATGCATGGAGCGTTCAAATGCTGGGCGCCTGTGGCCCTCTCACTACAGCTTGGCTGGGTAGGTGTGTTTGGTGTGGCCTAACACTGGGTGTGACCCCACTCCAGTACTCTTGCCTGGAAAATCCCGTGGACAGAGGAGCCTGGTGGGCTGCAGTCCGTGGGGTCACTAAGAGTCGGACATGACTGAGTGACTTCACTTTCACTTTTCACTTTCATGCATTGGAGAAGGAAATAGCAACCAGTGTTCTTGCCTGGAGAATCCCAGGGATGGGGGAGCCTGGTGGGCTGCCGTCTCTGGGGTCGCACAGAGTCGGACACGACTGAAGTGACTTAGCAGCAGCAGCACTGGTGTGAACACCAAGGCAGCAAGTGGCAGGACACACCTTGGCTTGCTCTTATCTGTGCGTCATTGGATTTTTCTGGTCTAGATCTTCCAGAGATGGTCACTCAGCAGCACAGGGTCTGCAATGACAGGTGTACTTGCCAGGGGCCTTCTGGCAGCAACAGTGCTGTATTGGTAAGCTAACACAATAGTGACTTGGTGGTTTAAAGTTTAGGAACATTTTCACTAAATTAGAGGAGGAGGAGGAGTACTTGAGCACATCACTGGGGAGGATGTGCAGGTGAGGAAGGCCTTTCAGTGTTTTGGAAAGCACATCTCGATGACACCCTGCTGACATTTACCCTATAGGAGTTTGATAATAGATACTCACTGTCAGTGGGTATTTTAAGAACACAAGGAAACAAGATGCCCTGCGTAGTGTTTAAGTTGGAGAAAACGACACGTGGAGGAGGAAAGGGCATCCTGCTCTTAGATCTCCGTGTATCTAGTGGGCAGGGAGATTCTTCATCACCCCCCACCCCTCTGTCCTCTTTGACCAAAGCAGTTTAAAAGGCGTTAAACCTTTCCATGCGATTTCACATGAGAACTGGAATTGAGCAGACATCTGGCAACACTTCACAGGCACAGAAAACAAATGTTCAGAAACCCCAACTGGAGTTCTAAGAAGCCGCACAAATCCACGTCACTGCCCACCCACCGGAGGGCTCCTTGCCCTCTCCACAACTGCTCATCTTCACACCCTGATAAAAGCTCAAATGCCAACTCCCAGGCATGGAGCTCACACCCAGCGGCCCGAGTTTCCTAATAGTGAAAGGCAGGGAGTCAAGACCACACCAGCTTCCTGCATGCAGGGGATCTTCCAACCCGGAGCTCCGCCGGCCACCGGCTGCCTCTTGCCCAAAGGTCAGAAACGCTAAGTGGGCCGAGCAGTGCCCTCGCCCGCTACCTGGTGATGTAGCCACCTCTGTGTCCCAGCCAGCTGTCAGTCTGGTAGGATGTTTACCTGCAAACTGTTTTTCTTAAGACTTAGCCTCACCTTGTGTTGTTTCCACAGGGATGGCCCCGTTCCCAACCACAGTCATCACAGTCTAAGTTGCAAAATAGAAGAACGAGAAGGGCGCCTCTGATCTGGGGAGTCCCTGGGGCTGGCTGCTCGTGAGAACGCTCTCAAAGGTGAGCAGGCAGCATGCCTGACTGATGAATGGGGACAGTTGTGGCTCCCAGGAAGTGGGGGCACAGTTGCTGTCAAGAGCCACTTTTAAATTTTTTGGTGAGTGGGTGTTCAGAGGCAACACCCTGCAGAGCTGGCATCGTCCGCCTGAAGGAGGAATGTGCAGAAACAGGGCGACGGAGGGAGAGGGCATGTGTGCGTGTGTGAGTACAGCACAAAGGGTTTCTATCACTGAAGTCAAGAACCGGATTCCCGTTTTTTGAGGTTGCTTTATTGAAGTATCAATATACAGAAAACCGCACATATCTAGGGCTTCCCAGACTCGTGATAGTGGTAAAAAACTTGCCTGCCAGTGCAGGAGACATTGAGACGCGAGCTTGATCCCTGAACTGGGAAGATCCCCTGAGGAGGGCATGCAATCTACTCCAGTATTCTTGCCTGGGAAATCCCATGGACAGAAGAGCCTGGTGGGCTATAGTCCATAGGGTCACACAGAGTCAGACACGACTGAAGCATCTTAGCATGCACACACATATCTAAGGTGTACAAACTGGTGAGTTCAGATGTATGCAAAGACATGATACCATCACTATAATCAAGGTAGCAGACATTTCTGAAACCTCCCAACTTTTCCTGGTATTTCTTAGGCTTTTTAAATTGTTTTTATATCTTGTGATCAGAACACTTAACATGAGAGCTATACTCCTAACAAAATGTTAAGTGCAGGACCTTGTCTTGTTAACTGTAGGCATACGTTATACAGCAGATCTCTCGGACTTATTCATTTAGCATAACTGAAACTTTATACCCATTGAACGACAGCTCCGCATTTAGAACTGGTTTTCCTTTAACTAAACCTCTATTTTACAAGAAGTTGCAAGAGCTTTGGGTTCTCCTCCCATGATGCAGCATGATTCAGCAGTGGTTTTCCCGACATTTTTTTTTTTAACACTGGAAACCTCTTTTTTTTTTCCTCCAAAGTACTATACCTGAGCCCCAAAGTACAAAAGAGATCACAGCAGAGGGCCTGTGGTTGGAGTGGGTGCTGACCCGAGAGACCCAAACCCTTCACTGATCCCCGTCTCTGTGTTCAGGAAAGCCCCAGAGGCACTCACATGGAGGCCCTAATGCTTCCCAGAAAAAATTTAACAAACACGTGGATGAGTAGGAAGGAGTCTGCCAAACCTGCGTTTAGATTCTGACTCTGCTGTGTGTGATCACTGAGACCTTTGGTCACTCATTAACACCTCTGCACCTCAGTTTCCTCATCTGTAAAATGGGAGTCATAACACTTATGTAGCTACAAGGACGGCAGAAAATGCAGTCAAGGCACTCAGCACCCAGTCTGGCACATGGGCTCTTTACATGACTTGTTGGTTTAGTTATTTCGGGGAGTGATGGGCTGTGGCCGGGAGAGTAAAAGAGTGACAGCAGGGAGACTTTCCTTAGCTCAGAACTGTCACGATTGTTGCTCTCTTATTTGGCAGTCCTTTCTTAAAAGGATCTGAATGCTTTGTTTGGAATTCCCTCTTTGAAAATGGGACAGTGAGGATAGTAAATAGACAACACATTAAATGGGAGAAATCTATTTGCAAATTACATATCTGATAAGGGTCTAATATTCAAAACATATAAAAACTCCTATAACTCAACAGCAACAAAATAATATCTAAATAGGTAATGACTTGAGTAGTTATTTGTACATCTTCAAAGAAGATATACAAATGGTCATCAAGCTCTGGAAAACATGCTCAACATCCTTAGTCATTCAGTTCAGTTCAGTTCAGTTGCTCAGTCGTGTGTGACTCTTTGCGACCCCATGAATCGCAGCACGCCAGGCCTCCCTGTCCATCACCAACTCCCCGGAGTTCACTCAGACTCACGTCCATTGAGTCCGTGATGCCATCCAGCCATCTCATCCTCGGTCGTCCCCTTCTCCTCCTGCCCCCAATCCCTCCCAGCATCAGAGTCTTTTCCAGTGAGTCAACTCTTCGCATGAGGTGGCCAAAGTACTGGAGTTTCAGCTTTCACATCATTCCTTCCAAAGAAATCCCAGGGCTGATCTTCAGAATGGACTGGGTGGATCTCCTTGCAGTCCAAGGGACTCTCAAGAGTCTTCTCCAACACCACAGTCCAAAAGCATCAGTTCTTCGGCGGTCAGCCTTCTTCACAGTCCAACTCTCACATCCATACATGACCACAGGAAAAACCATAGCCTTGACTAGATGGACCTTAGTCGACAAAGTAATGTCTCTGCTTTTGAATATACTATCTAGGTTGGTCATAACTTTTCTTCCAAGGAGTAAGTGTCTTCTAATTTCATGGCTGCAATCACCATCTGCAGTGATTTTGGAGCCCAAAAATAAAGTCTGACACTGTTTCCCCATCTATTTCCCATGAAGTGATGGGACCAGATGCCATGATCTTCGTTTTCTGAATATTGAGCTTTAAGCCCACTTTTTCACTCTCCTCTTTCACTTTCATCAGAAGGCTTTTAATTCCTCTTCACTTTCTGCCATAAGGGTGGTATCATGTGCATATCTGAGGTTACTGATATTTCTCCCAGCAGTCGTGATTCCAGCTTGTGTTTCTTCCAGTCCAGCACTTCTCATGATGTACTCTGCATAGAAGTTAAATAAGCAGGGTGACAATATACAGCCTTGACATACTCCTTTTCCTATTTGGAACCAGTCTGTTGTTCCATGTCCAGTTCTAACTGTTGCTTCTTGACCTGCAAACAGGTTTCTCAAGAGGCAGGTCAGGTGATCTGGTATTCCCACTGGGAAATGCAATTCAGAACTACAATAAGATATCACTTCACATTCACAAAGTTGGCCATTGTAAAACAGAAAATGACCAGTGTTTGTGAGGATGTGGAGAGATCGAAAAACTTCCTACACTGCTGATGGGAATGTAAAATGGTACAGTCAGTCAGTCAGTCAGTCAGTTCAGTCACTCAGTCATGTCTGACTCTTTGCGACCCCATGAATTGCAGCACGACAGGCCTCCCTGTCCATCACCAGTTCCCGGAGTTCACTCAGACTCACATCCATCAAGTCCGTGATGCCATCCAGCCATCTCATCCTCGGTCGTCCCCTTCTCCTCCTGCCCCCAATCCCTCCCAGCATCACAGTCTTTTCCAATGAGTCAACTCTTCTCATGAGGTGGCCAAAGTACTGGAGTTTCAGCTTTAGCATCATTCCTTCCAAAGAAATCCCAGGGCTGATCTCCTTCAGGATGGACTGGTTGGATCTCCTTGCAGTCCAAGGGACTCTCAAGAGTCTTCCCAACAACACAGTTCAAAAGCATCAGTTCTTCGGCGCTCAGCCTTCTTCACAGTCCAACTCTCACATCCATACATGACCACTGGAAAAACCATAGCCTTGCACAGCATCTATATAAAAGGGTAGTAGTCCCTTAAAACGTTAAGTATAGACTTGTCATATGGGCCTAACAATTCCACTTGTACGTATATACTCAAAGGAATTGAAAACAAATGTTCAAACAAAAGCTTGTAAACAAATGTTCACAGCAGCATTATTCACAACATGCAAAAGCTGTAAACAACCCAAATGTTCATCCACTGATGAGTGGATAAACCAAATGGGCTGTATCCATACCACAGAATATTACTCATCCATAAAAGGAATGAAGAACATGCCAAAACGTGGATGAACCTTGAAAACATTATACAGAGTGAAAGAAGCCAGACACAAAAGGCCAGATATTGTGTGCTTCTGTTTATATGAAACATAGGAAGGAGCAAATTGATAGCAATAGCGTTCAGATGAGTGACTGCCAAGGACTGGGGGAGGTAGAGATGAGGGAGTTACTGCCAGTGGGTAGCAGTTTCCTTTCGTGGTGATGAAGAAGTTCTGAAACCAGATGGTGCTGATGGTTGAGCAGCATTATGAATGTACTTGATACCACTGAATTGTACACTTCAAAATGATTAAAATATAAGTTTTCTGTTATGTGTATTTTATCACAATTTAAAAAAATAGGACAAATGCTTATCTAGACAAGATACAGCTTGTGCATTTTAAAAGTGATTTCGGTTTTTCTTTTTCTTTGACCTTCTGGCATACACATAGCAAAACACAGCCCTAAAATGCCAGGACATTGGTGCTAAAGAAGATTCATTCTTGTTTCAGGGGCTCACCTCCCTCGAGAGGGCCAAGGAGAACTGAACTGGAGAATAAAAATGAAAGTGAAAAAGTCACTCAGTCATGTCTCTCTTTGCGACCCCATGGACTGGAGCCTGCCAGTGTCCTTCGTCCATGGAAGTTCCCAGGTAAGAGTTCTGGAGTGGATTTCCATTTCCTTCTCCAGGGGATCTTCCCAACCCAGGGACTGAACCCGGGTCTCCCGCCTTGCAGGCAGACGCATTATCCTCTGAGCTGCCAGGGAAGCCCACCTGGAGAATATGAGTGCCCCTTCCACCCTCGAGGGACACCTTGAAAGGGAAATGTTCCAGGAACCAGGCCCAGAGCCTAACTGGGTTGTGACCAAGCACCCCGGCTTGAATCCTTGGACATAGCTACTCTCAGCCTCGTGAGGGGGTGCCACATTCAGGCCTTGGCTTATGACATGGCCCTGCTAAGCTCATAACACTTTCCCTGGGCTCCTGCCCTAGGAAGGGACATGTCAGGAGCTGCAGTTTCAGGCACCTTTCCTGGGATTTCAAATGAGACCCAGCTCTGGGGGCAGGATTTGGAGTCCCGTGGGCTGTGTGGCCCACACACCTCCCCTTGGGCCACCTTTGCTGTGCCGTTATTTTTAATTGGTAGGGCAATCGCTGTATCCCTTTGCACAGCTTTCATCTGGAGAATCTTAAAGCTCTTTGCCACCATTCCATTCCATCACAGCCTTTTTTAGCAACAATCTTTTTTTTTTTTTTTTTTTGCATTCCAAGCTATAAAAACAAAATTCTTGGTGAGGCAAGCAGACTCCCTTCAGCCAACTAAAGGACACTCTTTTGGTAGGGAAACTCCTGCCCATTCATTTGGGATGGCCTTAGCTCACATCTGCCTGTTACATGCAAATTCTGAGCCTGGTCTGAGCCAGCCTCTTGGGTTCCAAGCTCTTCTCTTAAAGGGAGGGTTGGATTTGATCTGCTTCTTTTGTCTTTAGCTAATTCCCGTTTTATCATTTAACAGGCTAAATTTAGTTCAGCACTCCATCTTCATAGTTCAGCTTTCCAATGTGCCATCAGGAACAGAAGTAACTTTGAGTGGGAGGCATTGGAGAGGGGTGCAGTGGGGCCTGGCCCAGTAGGTAAGAGGAGGGGCTGCTGACACTCGTTGGTTGGCCTCAGACACAGAACAGACCCAAGCACCACAGAATCCCTCTGATCCAGCTGAACAGAGGCTTAGAGCTGCAGTGAAATAACTAATCAGGTCTTTCCTTCTTACATCCATTCAGCAGTATGGTGTGTTGGCATAGCGCACAGTACTTGTTAACCACTCCAAGAAAAGAAAGAGCCACTCACTCTGATTAGCTGTCAGAACTAATTTTCAGCCGTGTTATTATATGGTAAGGAAGAAAAAGGAAATCCAAGGAAACTGTGCTTACGGCCAGTGCCTAATCAGGTTTTTTCCCCTTCATCTGTTCCATACAAAAGCTGCCTAGAATTACTGGTGTGAGCCATTAGGTCCCTCTCTTCAAGTGTTAATTAAATGTGATATTTTAAAATATACACTCCTCTTTCCAGGTAGAACAAACTGAGCCTTTTGTAAACTGTTCAGTGCCCGTTGGTCCCCTTGCAGCTCTACTCCATTGCCTCGTACCTTCTATTCCCCTGTTGGGCCACAGCTCCAGCAGCAATAAGTACAGGGCAATTATTTCTGCCAGAAGTGTTCCCCCTTTCAGAGCCTGAAAGGGGGTTGCCTTATTTCGGTTGTGTGTATCTGTGTGCTTGAAAGAAAGGCATATTATAATATCAGGCCTCTTTGTTTTCCCTCTTTGAATACCCACTGGTTCTCCAAGATGTCATTGGCAAACACAGCACCATTCGCTTTGTTCCCTTTATAAATATTTTCCACTTGAGCCCTATTTCTTACTTATAACTGCTGAGTGTCTTGCTACAGAAAACAACTGTTCCAAAGGAGTAGAAGGAATGAACGCAGTCTGTGTGGCTCAGATTGAGGAATATTTACTCTACTTTTGAATTGAAATGCCTCAGAATCTGAAGCAGCTTATAGTCTCTTGGGTCTTTGAAAGCGACTCAAAGGGTCGGTTTGTGTGTATAAGATGGGAGCTGGGGGCAGGTGGTGAGACCTGGAAAATCCAATGAAGCTGTCCTGTCTGTTCCCGCCATGAAATTATCATTCAGTAGCAGCCCCTGAATGCTTGTTATGTGTTTGCTGCTTTTGCACAAGTTAGGACACCCAAGGTGACCTGCCAATCCAAGTAGAAAGCTGTACTAGACACTCCATATCAAGAAGTTCAAGGAATCAGATCTGATTGTTATTACATATCTATGAAAGGTGTAAACTCTATTGATGGCTCAGTGGGAAAGACTGCCTGCCAGTGCAGGAAATGCAAGAGATATCGCTTTGATCCCTGGGTCGGGAAGATGCCCTAGAGAAGGAAATAGCAACTCATTTCAGTATTCTTGTCTGGAGAATCCCATGGACAGAGGAGCCTGGCGGGCTACAGTTCATGGGGTCACAAAGAATCAAACACAACTGAGCATGCACACACAAGCCCTATCCACGAATCTGGAGCATTTCCCTGTCTTGGAAGAATGCTTACCATAAGACATTACATAATTAAGTACATTTTTATTCTAAAAAATGAATAGATTTTGTGTTTTGCCAACAGACAAATCCTCTATAGTCTTGTACTCTGATAAATGTTCAGATCCCTGCACAGAGTGCCAGCTCTGTTCTTGCCAGAGTTTATTGTAATAAGATGCTTGAAAGTATTCTTTTTGTCTAGGTTCGGATCATCCTATAGAGCTTCTTATTCTATGCTAGGTAATAAGGATAAGAGGTAGGCAATTGGGAGTCACATGCCTGGATAACATCTTCAAGGTTCTGCCTTCTTCCTCTGAACACCCATGTAGCCTCTGGTTTTAACTTGATTTTGCAGCTATGACTCCTTCCCCCAAAATGGTCTGTACCTCACCCTAGATCAGATTCTACTAACTATTCCTTTTTGAAGCATTGTAGCAAGACGAGCCATGATTCCTTAAATGATTTAAGTGTTTGTTAAACTCTTGATAGATTTAAGCTAACCTCCCAGGACTCCTCAGGAGTATGTGACTGGGTAGACTTTGGGGAGCTCCATTCTAATAGGATTCTCATTTCAAACACACATCTAAGTATACAAGTGCTAGAGGGCAAGCACTGGCTCTTCCTGTGCTGCCCAGCGTAGCCCCTCTGGTGCTAGGAGTAGGGAGCACGCACCGTGTATCGCCATAGGGTAATCCACATGCAGTGCTCCGCTAGTTGGCAGTCCCAACTGACTGCTTTTGTCAAGTAGTGAAAATGAACCCTGACTTTTCTTTTTCCCATGCACGGATTGGAGATGTGTTGCGTCTGCTGAGTAAGAATGTACTTCTAGAACTCATTTGAGAGCTCGCCAAATCTCAGGCCTTCCACCCTCTTTGTTCTTACAGTGACATTATGATGTTTTTCCTGCTGTTGATTTGCTTTCAAAATGTATTGTTCTTGTAACGGTCTTTCCTGCTGTGTTAAACAGTTCGAGTCATGCAGGAAGGCTTTTAAAATGGCCTGTGATGGGTTATGTTTTCGAGATGTCTACACCATGTCTCTCATTTTACAGCCTTCTTGCTTTATTATCTTGCCACCCTCTCGTAAAGCGGTGAAGTTTATTTCCCTCTATACCGTCTTTGGATTAGGAAGTGACTCTTTTGATTAGTGTAATATTTCCTAATTACACTGTGTATCTTCAAGGCAAAGTCTTAACTTTTACTTGCCTTTACTTTCTGGAAGGCTCCTTCTTAGACTCTAACAACCATGCTGTGAAGAAGCCCAAGCGGACACATAGGCAAGCCCACATGGAAGAGAACAGGAGCTCCCAGATAAGAGTTCAGTGAAGCCCCCACATGACCACCAGCACGATTAGCATCTATGTGACCGAGGCCATTTTGGATCTTCTAGCTGTCCCACCACCCAAGCCAACATTGAGAAAAGGAGGACTATTCCAATTGTGAGAAATAAAAAATAACCTTGAGCAGAAATACTCATTAGTAGAATTCCTGGAATTGGAGGACAGGCGATTGCAGGGGTGTGGAGGTGCATTTTGGATAACTGGAATCTTCCCAATCTCTGTTTGATTTCCTGACTGCTTCTTTGGAAAAATGGGAAGGATAGAAGGTGAAAAGAAAACAGAAACTTTTTAAAAATTAAGATTTCTCCTTTTTTTTGATGTGGACAATTTTTAGATTTACTGAATTTGTTATGATATTGGTTCTGCTCCTTGCATTTGGCTCTTGGGCCTCAAGGGGAAAAAAAAATAAGTATGGGATCCCAGCTCCCCAGGGGATTGAACCTGCACCTCCTGGGTTGGAAGGCGAACTCTCAACCACTGGACCACTAGGGAGGTTTCCAGAAATATTTTAGTTTGGATTATAGCACCTTAAAGATGGGCCCTGGGGCTTCCCCAGTGGCTCAGACGGTAAAGAATCCACCTGCAATGCAGGAGATGTGGGTTCAATCCCTGGGTCAGGAAGATCCGCTGGAGAAGGGAATGGCAACCCACTCCAGTATCCTTGCCTGGAGAATTCCATGGACAGAGGAGCCTGGCAGGCTACGGTCCATGGGGTCACAAAGAGTTGCATATGACTGAGCAACACACACACACACTCACACAAAAGTGGACCCTAAGTAGCCTACTCAGCTCTGTCTTGTAGGAGATGTTCAGTGGGCAAGGGAGTGAAATCAGAGGCAGCTTTCCTCCTTGATCCCCGAGACTGTTCCT
The DNA here is from genome assembly GCA_917880005.1 of Nanger dama. Taxonomy (NCBI): domain Eukaryota; kingdom Metazoa; phylum Chordata; class Mammalia; order Artiodactyla; family Bovidae; genus Nanger; species Nanger dama. The sequence continues at coordinate 18,203,203 of CAKJTW010000032.1, read as the reverse complement.
CTCCCCCAACCCTTTCCCACTCCCTGAAACTACCAGGTAGCTTTCGTTCAAATAAAAATCGACATTGTTTATCTGTAAATATCTTCAACAGCATTCAGACTAAGCAGGTTTTTTAAAAATCGACATCAGCTAGGATTCCAGCATTAATAGAAGAGCCGCTTTACATTAGCGGTCTTTGAAAAGATTCACACGAGAATGATGCTTTCCATCCTCCCCCAACTCCCACCCTAACCCCAGACCAGAGACACTGAGCAGAGATGCGCCTGTTTCACTAAACTTAGGAAAGGTGCAGAGCTTTAAATCTTGGAATTAGCTACAAATGAGCAATATAGCATTAGCATGAGCTGGCCATAATGTCCTTCCTAAGGACACATCCCTCTTGTTTGGTTATTCTGCTTTTGGAGCTTCAGCTGAACTCTCTCCTGGTTAGAGATAGCCATGTTGTGGAGCGGTGCTTCTTACATTTTAATGTGCATGCGGACTACCTGAGATCTAGATAGAATGCAGATTCAGCAGTTCTGGAGAAGGCCTAAGACTCTGCATTGCTAACAAGCTCCCAGGTAATGCAATTGCTGCTGGTGCCCAGAACATGCTCTGAAGAGGAAGGACGTGGTGGATTTATCCCAAACATCAAAGAGCCATGAGACATGGATTCAGTCCAAGTTCTATATGATTCTGTGAATGTCACTTTTAATCTCATTAAAATTCTGACTTTTTGTCTGTAAAGTGACAAGTAGTAGTGTCTGCCCCAAAGCATTGTTTTAAGAGTTTAATGAGGTAACCAGTTAAGCACTTTATAAGTAGGTAAGTAAATAAGTAAGTGAAGTCACTCAGTCATGTCCGACTCTTTGCGACCCATGGACTGTAGCCCACCAAGCTTCTCCATCCATGGGATTCTCCAGGCAAGAATACTGGAGTGGGTTGCCATTTCCTTCTCCAGGGGATCTTCCCAACCCAGGGATCGAACCCAGGTCTCCCTCATTGCAGGCAGATGCTTTAACTTCTGCACCACCAGGGAAGCCCTTTATGAGTCTTTATCAACTTATTGGTTGGTGATCTTGAGCCTTACTTGGATGCTCCGCACAGTGTGTGTTAGATAATGGTGGGCTTCTTACAGCAGAATGAAGAAGAGGATGATGGGGATTTCTCAGATTCTCAGTGACTGACCGTCCTTGAGTCTGAGTGGAGGGGAAGCAAAAGTTAAAACTAATTCCGTTGATACCACTAAGGGCTGGTTGAGACCCCATTGCTTCGGAGATGCAGCAGTTGGCTGTGTCCCCATGCATTTCTGAATAAAAGACAAGAATACATATTTTCCTTTTGATTTTTTTTTCTATCAAAGAGAAAGGATGGGAAACAGAAAATATTTATTTAACTAAAGTGTTAGAATCGATGAATTTGTTGTACAGTTGGAGCAATTCTCTCCTAGGATTAAAAGTGATAACTCATGTCAAAGGCCTTTGAAATCTCCAGTGCTTATACAGTTCTAAGGCTTTATTATTGTAGAATGTCATGGTTGAAAAAGACTTCCTTGACTACATGCTGATCATGTTGAACTAGTAAAAGTCTTATAATTCATCTAAATAAATGTGGTTTGCCTAAGTCCTGGCTGGTAAAGCTGAATTACAGCTACGTTTAAGTGCCATGATTGGAGAGAAACAGCTTAGATAAAGATCAAACAAGAATCACATTCCCTTGAGCAGTCATTAAATTTCTAGAGCAAATTCCTATCAAGCCCCTTTCGATATTTGTAAGTTTTTATCCAAATCTTTTTTTACGGGTTTTCTGCCAGAAATGAGTGCAGATGCATCAGCTGCCTCGCAAGAAAAACCTGTTCTCACAAGTTTCATTGCACCGCTTGGCAGAGAAAAAGACTTGGGTACAGGCTGAGATCTTTCACATAGATCCAGAAGGCTTGGGAATTGAGCCACTTGCCTTCCTGCCCATCACCAAGAAGAAATAAACTCTGAGGCCAGGATCTAAGATTCCCCTCATCAGAAAAGGAGGAGACTCTCCAGCTTTCTTTTTGAGGCAAATTCCATAGATTGTTACAAAGATAGGCCATTTCAGAATTTTCCAGGATAATGAGGGAGCTCATGGTTGCCATGGTTCCCTGGCTTCCTCTCCCCCCACCTCTCTCTCCCAACCTCCATTGGTTCAGGAGACTCTAACCCCAGGAGGACGGAGAAGTGCTAGAGGGGAGGAGGGGTGGGGCAGAAAGCAGAGTAGGGAAAGTGATTATTTTTGTGGAGCCATTGTGTGTCTTTGGGAGTTCATGGGAAATAAAGGATGGACTCACTTTAATTAAAGAGTGAACAGTGAAGGCAATATGGGATATGTAACTAGGAAGCTACTGAGAATGTCTTCACGTTACTCACAAGTTAGTAATTTCCCCAAGAGTGGGAGTTTCTTTCAGATATTTGGAGTTTATTTTTAAGCCTTTTGGAGTGTTAAAATAACACACACAGGTTCTTATTATTTTCATGGTATTAAAAGGTTTCAGACCCAGGCATTTTAAGACATTTTGGATTGACTAGAATTTGTTGTCGTTGTTCAGTCATGTCTGACTCTTTGAACCCCTTGGACTGCACTATACCAGGCTTCCCTGTCCTTCCTTGGCTCCTGGAATTTGTTACAAAGATATAGTCAAATTAGTCAGAAACATCCAGGGACCTCTCACACTCATCACAGGGCTTACTTGAAACATGTAAGCCAAAAGTTCATTCAGGGTTTTCGTAAGATGTTACGGGAAAACCCAAATGAATATTATGGCCAACCCAGTGTATGTATACGTATATCCCTCATGATCTTCTTGACACTTAGAGGTTTGAAGGGGTAGCATGTTCACTGTCTATAGTCCTAAGCAGCGTCCTCAGGAGATCATTATTGCTTATGCCAAGTCACTTTTCCTAATTGTTGCTGTGGAATATGTAAGTTAAGGGCATTTTCTGAGAACCTGTTAGGTGGCTACTGTGGCACTAGGGGCCTGGAGGAAAACATACCTTCAGAAGACCTGGCCCGTAGGGCATGATGGAAGAGGCTTCTGAAAATTGTAAAGGAGAAAAGCCAGTCATGTATTTGGATCTCAAACAAATCTGCCCATGTTCCCAGTTTACTTGAAGGGAAAATAAACAGTTTAGCTTACTTACATTTGTTGATTTCACAGATAATTTTATTTTAGTACTGTTAGGCCTAATAAACATGCAAAGCTGAGTGCATGGTGATTAAATGAGTCTGAATCAATGAAACCCACTAAAGCATGGCACAGAGTAACAGTATAAGAAATGCCATCTTACATCATCATCATTCCTATCATCATTAGTTCTGTCGCTAAGGATCTCTGTAGAGCGAATGACATGCATATATTTATAGAAGGCACAGCGTATATGGATTACTTACTATATGCTGGTACAGATAAAATTCTGTAGGAATCCAGGGAAAGAAAATTCAAATTGGAGATAAAGAATAAAACATATAATAACAGGGAAACACAATACCCTCCATCTCCTCAATATTATATATCTGAGAAGGCCAAGGAGTAAGACTTTTGTGGGAAAACATGGTAATTTGGCTTTCAGCACAAGAACCTCAAGCATTCCTGATTTCCTTAAATAATATATTGTGGTTCTGTGCAACATTAATTGATTCCAATCCTTCTAAGGTTTATTTATGTTTTTAATAATATGATCACTAAATGAGGGATTCTCGAAGCCTGCTGTTTGTCAAGTGTCTTTGCTGTTATTCAGCTGCTATGTCATGTCAGACTCTTCAAAACCCCATGGACTGCAGCATGCCAGGCTCCTCTGACTTCCACTGTCTCCCAGAATATGCTCAAGTTCATGCCCATTGAGTTGATGATGCCATCCAACTATCTCATCCTCTGCCGTCCCCGTCTCCTTGTGCCTTCCATCTTTCCCAGCATCAAGGTCTTTCCCAATGAGTCAGTTCTTCACATCAGATGGCCAAAGTATTGGCATTTAAAGTTCAGCATCAGTCCTTCCAATGGTATTAACAGAATTATAGCTTTTGATAGGTAATCCTGTTGTCACTCCATTTTTATCTTTGTGATTTTGTAAACTTTGTATGTGGAAGTTAACTAGCTACACTAGCAAAATAATGCTCAAACTTCTCCAAGCCAGGATCCAACAGCACATGAAACAAGAACTTCCAGACGTTCAAGCTGGTTTTAGAAAAAGCAGAGGAACCAGAGATCAAATTGCCAATATCTGCTGGATCATCGAAAAAGCAAGAGAGTTCCAGAAAAACATCTATTTCTGTTTATTGACTATGCCAAAGCCTCTGACTGTGTGGATCGCCATAAACTGAGGAAAATTTTGAAAGAGATGGGAATACCAGACCACCTGACCTGCCTCTTGAGAAATCGTATGCAAGTCAGGAAGCAACAGTTAGAACTGGACATGGAACAACAGACTGGTTCCAAATAGGAAAAGGAGTACATCAAGGCTGTATATTGTCACCCTGCTTATTTAACTTCTATGCAGAGTACATCATGAGAAACGCTAGGCTGGAAGAAGCGCAAGCTGGAATCAAGATTGCCGGGAGAAATATCAGTCACCTCAGATATGCAGATGACACCACCCTTATGGCAGAAAGTGAAGAGGAACTAAAAAGCCTTCTGATGAAAGTGAAAGAGGAGAGTGAAAAAGTCGGCTTAAAACTCAACACTCAAAAAACAAAGATCATGGCATCCGGTCCCATCACTTCATGACAAATAGATGGGGAAACAATGGAAACAGTGACAGACTTTATTTTTCTGGGCTCCAAAATCACTGCAGATGGTGACTGCAGCCATGAAATTAAAAGATGTTTTCTCCTTGGAAGAAAAGTTATGACCAACCTAGACAGCCTATTAAAAAGCAGAGACATTACTTTGCTGACAAATGTCCATCTAGTCAAAGCTATGGTTATTCCAGTAGTCATGTATGGATGTGAGAGTTGGACTATAAAGAAAGCTGAGCACTGAAGAATTGATGCTTTTGAACTATGATGCTGAAAAGACTCTTGAGAGTCCCTTGGACTGCAAGAATATCAAACCAGTCAATTCTGAAGGAAATCAGTCCTGAATATTCGTTGGAAAGACTGATCCTGAAGCTGAAACTACAATCCTTTGGCCACCTGATGAAAAGAACTGACTCATTTGAAAAGACCCTGATGCTGGGCAAGATTGAAGGCAGGAGAAGGGGACGACAGAAGATGAGATGGTTGGATAACATCTCTGACTCAATGAACAAGAGTTTGAGCAAGCTCTGGGAGCTGGTGATGAACAGGGAAGCCTGACAAGCTGCAGTCCATGGGGTGGCAAAGAGTCAGATATGACTGAATGACTGAACTGAACTGAAAGTTTGTATATGTAATTGTCCTTTTGGTAATCTGAATAAAGAATTGTAGTTTGTTAACTGATTTTCTTAAAACAATGCATCCAATCACATTACTCTTTGAAAATAGCTTCTCACAGATCTCCATGGCTGTTGACTTGTTCTAAGTTATAACAACAGAGTGACACACAGAATTCGTCAGGTAGATGTGTCCTGGTTCGATTCAAGAATCTGATATTGCTTTAATCCTCTTGTTAAAAACAGTGCCGTGTTAGCACAAGCTAGGGTACTAGTTTCAGGCTGACAGAAAATTGTATGAGTCACTGATCATGGAACAGTGTTTGTTATCTGCTGCTGCTGCTGCTAAGTCGCTTCAGTTGTGTCCGACTCTGTGTGACCCCATAGACGGCAGCCCACCAGGCTCCCCTGTCCCTGGGATTCTCCAGGCAAGAACACTGGAGTGGGTTGCCATTTCCTTCTCCAATGCATGAAAGTGAAAAGGGAAAGTGAAGTCACTCAGTCGTGTCCAACTTTAGCGACCCCATGGACTGCAGCCTACCAGGCTCCTCCGTCCATGGGATTTGCCAGACAAGAGAACTGCAGTGGGGTGCCATTGCCTTCCCCGTGTTTGTTATCTAGGTCTCCTAAAGAGATACTGTGAAATTATAGATTGTGATAGCTTCTTATAAAGTTGCCTAAAAGAAGCTGACATAATATGATTAATCTCCCACACACCCTTTACATACCTGGTGCTTGGAAATGTTTTGATCAGATTATTTATTGAGCATGCAGTATGTATTCAGCATTGCACTAGGCACTCTAGGGGTTACCCAAGAAGCATATGGTGGGTCCTCTGTCCTTCAGAAGTTTTAAATCCACCTGAAACAACATGAATCATAAGAGGAGGGCACATGACTCAGTAGAATCCATGATGTTCTGCAGTACACTTCAGGCAGGAAGAGCTTTTAAGAGTTCAGAGAGGACAGACATGAATGTTGACCTGAGTAGGTAGGTTAGGGTCACGTCTGGGGGCCGGAGAAGAGCTCTTTTGGTCTGCATTATAGAGCAGAAATGGCCTCTTGTCAGAGCTTCCGGGACTCAAGAGCCTTTTAGGAATAAAAATCATAAGTGTGCTCCTTGTCTAATGAAGAGTATCCTGTGTGTCTCGCATGTGTTCAAATGCGGCGGCTGTAAGGAGCGGGGCCCAGGAGTGCTTTGATTACACTCCATGTTCTCGTTGAGCTGAGCCAAGTGATCACCTGCCTTTCCCCAAGGAAAATATCTGAGTTATCTTGTCAGGGAAGAGGAAAGTTTCCTGTCATCCTTCTACTTGCTACAAAGGACAGAGGAATATTTCTCAGCTGAAAGGGAGAAATGTGTCTAGTCATATCCTCAGTGTCACTGGACGTTAAAAACAGCAACATCTTTTCTGCCCCATTTTTAGATGGCACCTTGATGGAATGGCATGCGGTCACCAGTTTCACAGTCTTCATCTGTGTGTTTTCTGTTTTCATAAATTAGCCTGCACAACAAGGCCATTTAATCAAAACAGCAAAGCCAGGGTGACCGTGGGTCAGGCTGATGCAAAGGCTTGCATCTCAGATTTAACCCAGAGGATAATTTCCTTCCTGGTCGCCAGCATAACCACCCCAGGTTACTAGCACCAACAAAGAATGGTTTTGTGGCTGAAAATATATAACATATACACTGAGCATCCAGGAACAGTTTCTCTTTTTGCTTGCAGTGGCAGATACAGGGCCCTGGAACCGTCTGTAACCAGCATGAACACCCAGGCAAAACGGCTTGGACCAAAGCCTGGTGGCTAAGCAGAAACCTCCAGCCACTCACTCCATAAGCTCATTCATCCAACCACCAGTTGCTGAACACCTGTGACATGCTGGCCGCCTCTCTAGGAGCCAGCTATGCAGAGATAAAGTCTCACTTCTGAGCTCTCTCTACACCTAGGGAGCCATAGACATGGAAATACCTAATCAAAATGCAGTATGGGAAGACAGTTATAAACAAGGTGTCCTTTATTTCAGTAGAAGGCATGACTCACTCTAAATGAGGTGATAGGACGATTTCTGAGCTGCTGTGACTTGAAGGGCAAGTGAGAGTTCTGGTGGAAAAAGGGAGAAGGGCCTGCAGTATAAGAAATTGCAAATAGTCCCACATGGATGGAGGGTCTGGAGGTTTGGGTTGCTGAGCTGGTGGTAAGTGATGGAAAGATGGGCTGAAGACAGACTTCCAAAGGGGCCTTTGTTGGGTCCTCTGTCCCATGGGTCCTCTGCCAAACTGTTTTTTTTTTTTTTAATACTGAAAACATTTTATATTGAAAACTGTAGTCACTCAGTTGTGTCCAACTCTTTGCAACCCCCTGACTGTAGCCCACCAGGCTCCTCTGCCTATGGAATTCTCCAGGCAAGAGTACTGGAGCGGGTAGCCTTTCGCTTCTCCAGGGGATCCTCCTAACCTAGGGATCAAACCCAGTTCGCCCTCATTGCAGTCAGATTCTTTACCGTTCGTATCTATACAAACGTTTATATACCCCAATACAAAACGGGTTTCCCTGGTGGCTCAGACGGGAAAGAATCTGATAGCAATGAGGGAGACCCAGGTGAGAGTCGTAGATGAACAGTGAAGAGACTTGACCACACACATACACACTTCCATTCTCCTCCAACCCCTGCCCCCACCCCATCCAGGCTGCCACGTCACCTTAGTAGCGTCCCGCTGTGCTACCCAGCAGGTCCTTGCTGGTGATCCATTTTCAATCTAGCATGTGAACCTGGTGGTGGTTTAATTACTAAATCACATCTGACTCTTGCGACCCCGTGGACTGCAGCCTGCCAGGCTCCTCCGTCCATGGGATTTTCCAGGGAAGAATACTGGAGTGGGTTGCCATTTCCTTCTCCAGGGGATCTTCCCAACCCAAGAATCAAGCCCAGGTCTCCTGCATTGAAGGCAGATTCTTTGCCAACTGAGCTATAAATCTAGCAGTGTGTACATGACCTTCCCAAAGTCCCTAACTATTATGCCCAACTTTGGAGTCAAGCGGCAGATCTCTAGCAGTTGATCATTGGGAGAATAACGTGGTAACTAGGGTGTCTGTTTTGGACGTTTCACTTTGCTTGTGGCTGGGGACTAGCTGGAAGTGACACTGAGGCTGGAAGAGAGTTATTAGGCTTTTCATCGCGTGTGAGGGAGAGTTCCTGCTCTGGGTTTGCAGAAGGAGTCTCAGCAGCAGGAGGTCAACTGCCAGCCAGTTCTCACCACCACAGAAGTGAGTTCTCTGTGGTTCTCCTCCTTTATTCAGCCAGTCCCTCGGGTGCTCCCATATTTACTCCTTAGATCTTTATGGAGAAATTGCTATGTACTAGATGCTTGGAGGGCTTTCCTGGTGGCTCAGGTGGTAAAGAATCTGCCTGCAATGCAGGAGACCCAGGTTCAATCCCTGGGTTGAAAGATCCCTTGGAGAAGGGAATGGCAATCCGCTCCAGTATTCTTGCCTGGAAAATCCCATGGACGGAGGAGCCTGGCGGGCTACAGTCCACGGGGTCACAAGAGTCAGATGTGATTTAGTAACTAAACTACCACCATGCACACATGCTAGATTGAATTCCAAGGACAGAGGAGGCTGGCAGGATCACAAGGAGTCAGACACAACTGAGGGACTAACATACACAGACACTTGGGGATATGGTAGACGTGCTCTACCCTGCCCTCTTAGAGTTTAAATATCAGAGCAAATGACAATCAGATCAGTAGTTTCTGTAACTGAGTTTGATTCTCCTGGACCCAAGTTAAATATAGTATCTGAAGATTGACGGTTGAAAGCAGCTAAAATAGTGTCCTTCAAATCTTCTCTGAATTGCCTAACAGGTAACCTCTAATGATGTGCTGAATGAAGGAATAGATAAATGAATGGATGCAAAGAGATGTCAGTCCCTCAGAGCTGCCTATGCCATGGACTTTTCCTGGCTGTGGGCTCCCGTCTCCACACTTCAGTCCACAGGTAGAGACAGACTTACAGAGTGGAGGTGTTCAGACACTGAGATCAGGAAAACCTACTTAAGTGCCCAGTTCTACATCTGCTAGGCTGGGGGAAGAGGAGCAAGTCCCTTGACCTGTTTCAGTTTTCTGATCTTGAGAAAGTCTACCTTGCCAGGATAATGTATAAACTGTTAAAAGAACTTAAGTCTAAAGATTAAATAAAATGATGTATTTTAGGGCCAGGCACAAAAGGGCACAGTTAAGGAGAAAGTGTCATGGTTCTCGGGTCCCCTTGTGGCCTTTCTATATACAGAGAACTTGAAGGAGCTTCAGAATAACCCCAGCTCATGCCACTCTTCATCCTAAATCCTTAGAAGACTCTCTGTTGCTTTCTTTTTTGTTTTCTCTCAGTGCAGCACTTAAGACCATCTCTGATTGAGTCATGACCTATCTCTCCAATGTCATTACCCTTTCCCGATCTGGCATTACCACCATCCCTCCCAGGGCCTCTGCATTGCATAGAACCCCGGGATCATAGAAAAACTAACCAATCTAATCACATGGACCACAGCCTTGTCTAACTCAATGAAACTATGAGCCATGCCGTGTAGGGCCACCCAAGAAGGATGGGTCATGGTGGAGAGTTACAACAAAATGTGGTCCATTGGAGAAGGGAATGGCAAACCACTTCAGTATTTTTGCCTTTAGAACCCCATGAACAGTATGAAAAAGCAAAAAGATAGGACACTGAAAGATGAACTTCCCAGGTTGGTACGTGCCCAGTATGCTACTGGAGAAGAGTGGAGAAATAACTGCAGAAAGAATGAAGAGATGGAGCCAATGTAATGGATGTAACTGGTGATGGAAGCAAGGTCCAATGCTGTAAAGAGTGATATTACATAGAAACCTGGAATGTTAGGTTCATGAATCAAGGCAAATTGGAAGTGGTGAAAATGGAGATGGCAAGAGTGAATGTCAACATTTTAGGAATCAGCAAACTAAAATGGACTGGAATGGGTGAATTGAACTCAGATGACCATTATATCTACTACTGTGGGCAAGAATCCCTTAGAAGAAATGGAATAGCCATCATAGTCAACAAAAGAGTCCAAAATGCAGTACTTGGACACATTCTCAAAAATAACAAAATGATCTCTGTTCGTTTCCAAGGCAAATCATTCAATATCACGGTAATCCAAGTCTATGCCCAGACCAGTAATGCTAAAGAAGCTGAAGTTGAATGGTTCTATGAAGACCTATAAGACTTCTAGAACTAACACCCAAAAAAGATGTCCATTTCATTATAGGAGCCTGGAATGCAAAAGTAGGAAGTCAAGAGATACCTGGAGTAACAGGCAAATTTGGCCTTGGAGTAAGGAATGAAGCAGGGCAAAGGCTAAAAGAGTTTTGCCAAGAGAACACATTGGTCATAGCAAACACCTTTTTCCAGCAACGCAAGAGAAGAGTCTACACATGGACATCATCAGATGATCAACACTGAAATCAGATTGATTATATTCTTTGCAGCCAAAGATAGAGAAGCTCTATACAGTTAGCAAAAACAAGACCAGGAGCTGACTGTGGCTCAGATCATGAACTGCTTATTGCCAAATTCAGATTTAAATTGAAGAAAGTAGGGAAAACCACTAGACCATTCAGGAATGACCTAAATCAAATCCCTTATGATAATATAGTGGAAGTGAGAAAAGATTTAAGGGACTAGATCTGATAGAGTGCCTGAAGAACTATGGACGGAGGTTGGTGATACTGTACAGGAGACAGGGATCAAGACCATCCCCAAGAAAAAGAAATGCAAAAGCAAAATGGCTCCTTGAGGAGGCCTTACAAATAGCTGTAAAAAGAAGAGAAGCCAAAAGCAAAGGAGAAAAGGAAAGATATGCCCATTTGAATGCAGAGTTCCAAAGATAAGCAAGGAGAGATAAGAAAGTCTTCCTCAGTGATCAATGCAAAGAAATACAAGAAAACAATAGAATGGGAAAGACTAGAGATCTCTTCAAGAAAATCAGAGATACCAAGGGAACATTTCATGCAAAGATGAGCTCAATAAAGGACAGAAATGGTAGGGACCTAAAAGAAGCAAAAGATATTAAGAAGAGGTGGCAAGAATACACAGAAGAATTATACAAAAAGATTTTCATGACCCAGATAATCACAATAGTATGATCACTCACCTAGAGCCAGACATCCTGAAATGCAAAGTCAAGTGGGCCTTAGGAAGCATCAATATGAACAAAGCTAGTGGAGGTGATGGAAATTCTAGTTGAGCTATTTCAAATTCTAAAAGCTGATGCTGTGAAAGTGCTGCACTCAATATGTCAGCAAATTTGGAAAACTCAGCAGTGGCCACAGGACTGAAAAATGTCAGTTTTCATTCCAATCCCAAAGTAAGGCAATGCCAAAGAAAGCTCAAACTACTGCGCAATTGCATTCATCTCACACGCTAGTAAAGTAATGCTCAAAATTCTCCAAGCCAGGCTTCAGCAATACATGAACCATGAACCTTCCAGATGTTCAAGCTGGTTTTAAGAAAGGCAGAGGAACCAGAGATCAAATTGCCAATATCTGCTGGATCATCGAAAAGCAAAAGAGTTCCAGAAAAACATCTATTTCTGCTTTATTGACTATGCCAAAGCCTTTGACTGTGTGGATCATAATAAACTGTGGACAATTCTTCAAGAGAGGGAAATACCAGACCACCTGACCTGCCTCTTAAGAAATCTGTATGCAGCTCAAGAAGCAACAGTTAGAACTGGACATGGAACAGACTAGTTCCAAATAGGGAAAGGAGTACGTCATGGCTGTATATTCTCACCCTGCTTATTTAACTTATATGCAGCATACATCATGAGAAATGCTGGACTGGATGAAGCACAAACTGGAATCAAGATTGCTGGGAGAAATATCAATAACTTCATATATGCAGATGACACCACCCTTATGGAAGAAAGCGAAGAATTAAGGAGCCTCTTGATGAAAGTGAAAGGGGAGAGTGAAAAAGCTGGCTTAAAGCTCAACATTCAGAAAACTAAGATCATGGTATCTGGTCCCATCACTTCATGGCAAATAGATGGGGAAACAATGGAAACAGTGGCAGACTTTATTTTGGGGGGCTTCAAAATCACTGCAGATGGTGAATGCAGCCATGAAATTAAAAGGCGCTTAATCCTTGGAAGAAAAGTTATGACCAACCTAGACAGCATATTAAAAAGCGGAGACATTACTTTGCTAAAGCTATGGTTTTTCCAGTGGTTAGGTATGGATGTAAGAGTTGGACTATAAAGAAAGCTGTGTACTGAAGAATTGATGCTTTTGCACTGTGGTGTTGGAGAAAACTCTTGAGAGTCCGTTGGACTGCAAGGAGATCCAACCAGTCCATCCTAAAGGAAACCAGACCTGAATATTCATTGGAAGGACTGATGGTGAAGCTGAAACTCCAATCCTTTGGCCACCTGACATGAAGAACTGACTCTTTGGAAAAGACCCTGTTGCTGGGCAAGATTGAAGGTGGGAGGGGAAGGGGATGATAGAGGATGAGATGGTTGGATGGCATCACCGACTCAATGGACATGAGTTTGAGTAAACTCTGGGAGTTGGTGATGGACAGGGAGGCCTGGCATGCTGCAGTCCATGGACCCAGCCAAAAGTCGGACACAACTTAGTGACCCAACTGAACTGAGACCTTTATTTTGTATTACTCCAGGTTAGAATTTGCCAATGTGAGTTATTTGTATGAGATTTGGAAGGGAGCAGGAGAAGCCATTATTTTACGGAGGTGATTACATTCTGACTGGTGGTAATTTGGTTTTCATGATCAAATATTCATTCTTTACCGGGAGCAAGCCAGGAGCTGTTTTCCACAAGAAGAATAGTATGGATAGGCCAAAACGTTCACTCAGTTTTCCCATAGTGAATGGAAAAACCCAAATGAACTTTTTGGCCAACTCAAGAGTTAGTTTGCCGAAGAAGACATAGCTGTTCATCTAACAGGTCTGCAGAGTGAGTCTCCTCTCCAGGCTTTTACATTTCTAATCTGGCATCTCAGACTTCTTTCACCATCTGATCTGCTAGATCAAAACACCCAAGCTCTAGAGCAGCTTATGCAGTAATAGTTGGTTGGATGTGTAACAGACTCTTCTCTTGTTTTAACCCCTGGCAAAACTGTCTGACTTAATAAAACTCACTAAATCGATTAGAACCGCACACTTAACTGTGATATGTGGGACCTGCTGTATCGAGCTATTTCTACCAGACCTTGTGCCCCTCAGTGCTAGGAGGTGTGTGTGTGTGTGTGTGTGTGTGTGTGCATGTGTGCACATGTGTGTGTGTTAGTCGCTCAGTCCTGTTTGACTCTTTGGTAGAAGGCGTAAGACGATGCAACTTCAGCTGCATCTCCACGGAGCACCTCAACATCCCCTAGCCTGCCGGGCCCTAGAAATTTCCCCATAGATTTGGGTTTCTGCTCTCAGCCACGAGAAGAGCATATCCCAGGTAGGGGATGGTCCTTTAGCCTAGTTCCCAGAAGAAGATACCTGAAGCAGCACCAAACAGAGCTACAGACAAGCAGAAGATCTGTGAGCAAGACACAACTTGTGGTTATAAACTTCTGAGACGTGGGGCTTATTTGTTATCATGGTAAAATCTAACCGATGTACCTCTCTTATCCCAGCCAGACGTATTTTGTAACCTCTTGCAGGCCCCTTTCCCACTGCTGTTTTCTTGACTGGCAAGTCAAAAGGATGCCTTTCATTCTCTTGTTCCTGATTCCAGTCTTCAATTCAGAAGTCTTTTTCTTAATCCCCAGATGGGAAATAAGTTCTCCAGGTTTAACACCAAAACACTTGAGTTACATCACTTTAATGGTTCAGCACTTTCTATCTTGCACTTTACAATTTGTTTACATGCCTGCTGTAGCTCTTCTGGTTGGTTTCTCAATATCTGCTCCTTGTGAAATGGTTAGTCTAAGCCAAACATTCTGGTTCCATGCTTTCATCAGTGCTAGTCTTAGGAGTGCTCCTGGACTCACACCTTGGCTGGAGGAAAAATAGGGGAAAGCTCTGCTGGATTTCTAGGAAAAGTTTCCCTGTTCCTCCATTTTTTTTTTTTTTAATAGGTACTGAAGAGAGAGGCAGCCCTTCCTACCTACCCCCAGCACCCTCCTCACCACCTTTCTTTCTCTGCTCACAATGTGAAGATCAAGCAAACTCCAAGCTGGAAGCACTGAGAAGGAGTGTCCTGCCTGCATATCTCCAGGCCGTGAGCCACTACCCCAGAGACCATCCCCAGAGATTTCTCCACGACACAGGGGTGGGCCTCGCCCGAGTTAGACACTTGAATAATTTATTGCATGAGTTAATAAAAAGAAAGTCTTTCAGGTTCTATATGTTTGGGATATAAGATCTTTGAGTAAATCATAATTCGTCAATGATGATGTGATGGCAGCCTGGGAAGTTGGTGGAGAAGCTGCTTAATCAAGATACTCATGTACGTTTGCTAGAAAGCAAAAAAAAAAAAAAACCAAAACCTTTTAAGGAAATGAATCACTGAAAAGGAAAAAAAATAGAGAAATAACTTTCTGTAACAAAACTTGTATAATCTCCCTTTCTGAGGTCTTTGTAAGCCAGATGAAAGGTTGTACAGATATTCATGTGTGTAGGAAGCCCAGGTTTAATTCTACCCATAGGATTTCAATAAGTATGGCCAAACTAAATAAGGGTGTGAACCAATTAGCTGGTGTCACTGTCGAAAGGCTACACGTTAAATCCGGTCATTTATCAATATTATGTGAATAAAACTGACAGATTTCTTTTCAGTTTTCATATATCTCTGTGTAGTAGTTTTCTATCATGTCTTTTAAAGGATACAGTTTAACATCTAATCACCACAGTTCAGAGTGGCCATTTTCAAACTTGCTGTGGAAGGTTGTGCATAGCGATCTGATTTCTATCAGTAAGCTGTATTTTGACGATTTCTGTATTGAACAAACTCGCAGGTGATACATCTTAGGGACCTTCCTAGCATGGAGGACCTTGAGGCTCCAAAATAGGGATGGTCTTTTGAAGACCTGAGAAAATTGTTTTAACTCCTCTGAATTGTTCAACTTCTAAACATGGAATAATTAAAACTAAAGAATCCCTTTCAGTAAGGTAAGTGAGGCTTTTTTTTGGTTTCATCTGGAGAAATAGATGTTGGTGTCAGGGCTACATTGATAGGGGCCGTTGAGCTTTCAATTCTTAGATTAAAAAAGAAAAATTACAAAATCCATTATATAATCATTAATTCCTAAGTTCCTTCACCCTTGAAAACAAGAAAAACCCAGTTTTTCTCGATCTGTAATCCATGGGGCTGGTGCACAGGATGATTCAGGGAGAGGATGTGGGGTGGGAGGTGGGAGGGGGCTTTGGCATCGGGAGATCGTGGACACCTGTGGCTGATTCATGTCAATGTATGGCAAAACAAATACAGTATTGTAATGTAGAATAAAGTATTAAAAAAAAAATCCTAAATGCATAGATATTCCTGGGGGAGAATGAGAAAAGCAAGGCCTAACATGGTTAATGAGAAATTAAAAATGGAAGTTCTCATTTAAGTCATTGCTTGCTTGCTTGCTTGCTCAGTCGTGTCTGACTCTTTGCAACCCTATGGACTGAGGAACACTCGAGTAGGCTGTCATTTCCTCCTCCAGGGGATCTTCCCGACCCAGGGATCAAAGCTGCACCTCCTACATCTCCTACCCTGCAGGCGGATTCTCCACCTGCTGAGCTATCAGCAGGGAAATCCATCCTGTACCAATATTTTCCCTCTTGCAACACTGAAAAAAAATCTGCTTCATTCAAGTGAAATGGTATGTCTAATATGACAGACCTCTGAAGAATCAATATTCTTTCAAAAGTGTGGGGGTTTGTCTTCTCGTGCAGTGTGTGATTCTCAGTATTGCACTCAGCCTGTAGAGGCTGTGCCATCTCAGGGCAGTGATGGAGATCGGGCAGGAGCGGAGAACCTAACGTATGATTTCTGACTTGGATATCGACTGACAAGAAAATGTGAAAGTAAAATCATTCTTTGTCCCATGACTCAGTTTTCTTCTTTGGAAAATGACTACATTATATTACAAAATCTTAGCACACAGTGCTGAGGAAAGCAGGTCAGATATTCTCTTTCAGACTTTTCTTTATTTGAAAAAAATCATTAACTTTTGATTCATCAATTCCAGTCTTACAGGGAATAAGTTCTTAGCATATGGTTGTTGAATCACATCTTAGAACAGTGGGCTTTGTTTGACTTTCTGGGACAGATGTTGAGCAGCCATCTGAGGGGTAACCTTGACAGGGACTTCTTAGTGGGGAGAGGGCTTGAAAGAAAGAGGAGGCAAGCTGGGGTCTTACGCTGTTTCAAGGCTGGTAACAAACAGGGTAAGTGGGAAGCAGAAGAGAGGGCATGTTCTTCCTTTGTTTTTCATTTACCTTGTTGGTTAGTGTTAGTAGCTCAGTCGTGTCCGACTCTTTGGGACCCCATGGACTGTAACTCACCAGGCTTCTCTGTCCATGGACTTCTCCAGCAAGAATGCTGGAGTAGGAAGTCATTTCCTTCTCCAACTGATCTTTCCAACTCAGAGATTGAACCTGGATCTGCAGATTCTTTACCATCTGAGCCACTAGTAATCCCAGTGGCTTCTATTTACCTTGTCTTTTATTAAAGATACAAAATCAGTACTTAATGAGATAGTGATATTATTTTAAATGTTTATGACCAAAGATTAATTGTATACCAATTCTAAGTTGCCTAAATAGTGGTTTGTTGCCATTGCTCGACATATTTGCTGCTGCTGCTAAGTCGCGTCAGTTGTGTCTGACTCTGTGCAACCCCATAGACGGCAGCCCACCAGGCTCCTCTGTCCCTGGGATTCTCCAGACAAGAACACTGGAGTGGGTTGCCATTGCCTTCTCCAATGCATGAAAGTGAAAAGTGAAAGTGAAGTCGCTCAGTCGTGTCCAACTCTTAGCGACCCCATGGACTGTAGCCTACAAGGCTCCTCCATCCATCGGATTTCCCAGGCAAGAGTACTGGAGTGGTAACACGGTAATATTGTGGTAGTTGACTAGAGACTCTGAAAAAGACTATTTTTTTTTTTCAATTTCCTTTGGAGTTTTATTGGTATTCACTCATTTTTATAAAATATTAAGTAGAAGGCTAAAAATAAACATGACATATGAAGTGGCCGTGAAAGCTGCCTCTCAGGTCTTAGCTACAGGGCATAACTGACCAGCTGCCCCACTAGCGCATTCAGAAATGCAGCCCCGCCACTTTGGCTCCAAGACCTTGCTCCCCACGGGCTGCTCCCAGGGAAGTGAGTGAGTGAGGCAGGGTTATTACTCGAACCCTTTCCTGGAAGACAGGGACTCTTCAGATGGACACTGTGGCTCGTGCATGCGTGCATGCTAAGTCATTTCAGTCATGTCTTCCTGACCCAGGGATTGAACCCCGATTCTCTGGTGTCTCTTGCCCGACAGGCGGGTTCTTGGTGGCTTGAGGAAGCCCTGTGGCTCAAGCCCTCCGCGATAGTTTTGCCAATACTTCCTTAAAACTGCACTGCAGTCTGAGATCCTTCTCCATCATCCTTCCTTCTTCCGCTTCTCCAAGGTCTTGGCTCTTCCAACCTCTTTTGCTTCATTCCCTATGCTTCTCCCAGAGACATGTCCCTTTGGGAGAGCTCATCTTGAGTCTCTCATTGGGGTTCAGATGAGCACAAGGTAAAGGAAGGGAACTAGTCATTTGTTGACTGATACCTATGTAACCAACAGCATTCACTTTTAAACCATTCATTTGATATTTATTGGCTGTCTGACATGCACCAAGCACTGTGGTAGCATTTAATGACAACATAAACAAATATTTGAGGTCTAAAGAGATTTCAGAGACCTTAAAAGATCAAGTGTTGACTCAGTATCCAATCTCATCACTGAGACGAAGAAAAATTGTGGTTTGATTTTGGAAAGAGGCAGCAGATTACTAAAGAAGCAGCTGGACACGCAGGCAGGCCATGAGGGTTACATTTTCCTTGGCACTATCCTCTCTACAGTTTGATCCACAAACTCAACTTTCCAGTGCTCCAGATTTAATTAAGCTCTTATGCACTGACTCACACCAAGCAGACAAATATTCAGAGTCACCATTGACCTCCACACCGCTATATCTAGTGCTCAGATCTCAGTCCTCATCTTACTGGACTATCCATGGCATTTGGCAGTCACTCTCTCTGCTCTGGAAACTATGACATCACCTGGCTTCCAGGCACTGTAGGCTTCTGGGTTTCCTCTTCCCTCCCTGGCCATTCAGGCGTTGTCTCTCATTTGTTCTTCCTCATGCATTTGCCTCTTATCATTGTTATGCTCTGGAGCTCAACCCTTGGACTTTTTCCCTATCCTTCCCCTCAGTAGTTT
Source organism: Nanger dama (assembly GCA_917880005.1). Taxonomy (NCBI): domain Eukaryota; kingdom Metazoa; phylum Chordata; class Mammalia; order Artiodactyla; family Bovidae; genus Nanger; species Nanger dama. The sequence goes on along the minus strand of CAKJTW010000032.1, from coordinate 18,184,416 downwards.
CATACAGCTTCTTAAAAAATATTATCTTATAATATAATAAGATATGTTTATATAATAGTGACTCCAGAATTTGTGTTTCTAGTCCACACCTCTGCTGCAAATTCCATACTTATGTTCAAATGCCTACTTGACATCTCTATTTAGATGTCTAATTAACATCTCACACTGAATATGTCGTAAACAGAATTCCTATCCGCTCACCCTAATTCGCTTTTTCCATAATCTCCCCATCTCTGGTAATGGCAACTCCTTCCTTTCAGCTACTCAAGCCCAAAGCCCTGGAGTTATTCTTGAACTTCTTTCTTATATAGCCTGTACTCAATTCAAGAGCAACTTCTTTCAGCTCAGCTTTAAAAATATTTCCCAATTGCAAACCTATATTACCACCTTGACGATATTGTCACCTTGGACTGAGCCAGCTCCATAGCTCTCCCCTCCTGTACTCTTGGGCTTCCCAGGTGGCACAGTGATAAAGAATCTGCTTGCAACGTAGGAGACACAAAAGACTCAGGTTCAATCCCTGGGTCCAGAAGATGTCCTAGAGTAGGAAATGGCAACCCACTCCAGTACTTTTGCCTGGAAGACCCCTTGGACAGAGGAGCCTGGTGGGCTACAGTCCATGAGACTGCAAAGAGTCAGACACGACTGAGCCGACTGAGCACACACACACTTGCACTCTTGCATCCATGCAGCATTATAATCTATTCTCAGCACAACACCCAGTGATCATGCTAAAAATTCCATGTTAATAATTCCATGATGTTAACAATTCATGTTAAAAATTCCAGATAAAGTGTCATGAACTAAACTGTGTCCCCTTGAAATTCATATGTTGAAGCCCTAATCCTCAGTACATCAGAAAATTCATGTGTTGGGTTACAGGTTCCTTATAGAGGTAATTTTTTTATAAAACAGTCACGAGAGTTGGCCGTAATCCAATACAACTGGTGTCCTTCTAGGAAGACAAGATTAGGACATGGATGATACCCAGACTGAGGGACGACCAGGTGATGACCCCGCAGGAAGGCTGCCTCCAGGGAGAGAGGTCTCAGGAGCAGAGAACCCCACTGGCACCTTGACTTTGGATGTCCAGCCTCCAAAACTACGAGAAAATAAAGTTCTGTTGTTTATGCCATCCAGCCCTGTGGCAGCCTTAGAAAGCTTTTATGAGATGATAAAATTCTTCTTCTTAAAATCCTCTAATTGTTTCCCATCCTCCTGAGAGTTCTTTCAGGTGTCTACAAGGTCCACAGACTGGTCCCCAGATCCCAGGTAGGGGGTGCATAGTGGAATGACCTTAATCGCCAGCAGCCTTAAGCCTTCCACACCTTTCCCCATGATCTGGTCGCTTTCTCCAAGCCAGTGGTACCACTGACCTGTATCCTCTCCTCTGGACAGCAGAATAAAAGTGAGCTCAGTTTTTACCTTTCTAACCTGTCATTTTGTGTTTTCATTCAGGGCATCTTCCTTTGGTTGTGTCTACATTGATGATTAGACTTTAGGGCCACATAAACCTTGAATAAGTTATTGAAACTGTGTGAGTCTTAATTTCCTCATATATAAATGGGGGATAACTTGGGAATAATAATATCTATTTTGTAGAGTCTTTTTTATTGAGTCAGAATAAGTGTATTGAACATGGTAGGTGGCAGGCACTGCGGTACAAAGATAAAACTATGTAAAATCTATAAAGCATGACCCTTATAACTTGTCTTATATGAGCTGTTTGATAAGTGATACTGTTACTGGTATATCACTGTTTTTTATTATTTATTGTTGCTGTTATGACTGTTTTCTCATCCTGATCTTTACTCTGAGAGATGGTTTGTCTTTTTAATGTGGCTTTTGCATAGATGATCTCATTCATTATTTGCTACTTTCCAAGTTTAATGCTAATAATCCTGAAACTCCACATTTCTGCCGTTGATCATCCTGTCTCTGGCTTTCTCCTACACATTCAAATTTCTTTCTCCTACACATTCAAATTTCTTCTACACATTCAAATTTCTTAACTTTGCTCCCTGTCTCTCTTTACTCATCTCCCACTTATTTCTCAACATGCTCCAATCTACTTTTTTCATCTCCATCTCTTCCCATAACAACTTTCTCATCAGTAATCTAAGACCCTTGTTGCTTGTATTAGTTGGCTAGGACGCGGCCATAATGAAATAGCTAAGCAGTTCAGACAACAGAATTTGTTTTCTTACAGTTTTGGAGGATGGAAGTCCAAGATCAAAGTGCCAGCAGTTTTGTTTGTTCACAAGTCCTCTTTCCTTGATTTGCAGACGGTCACCTTCTCCCTGTGTCCCCACATGGATTTTCCTCTGTGTACATGTATCTCTGGACTCTCCTTTTCTTCTTTTAAGGACACCAGGTGTATTGAATGAGGTCCCAACCTCAATTTAACATTAACATTAATTTGCCTTTTTAAAGGTCCTGTCTCAAAAAACAGTTAATGGGGCAGTAGTGCTTCAACATTTGAATTTGGAAAGGTAGAACTCAGTCCAGTTCAGTTCAGTTCAGTCACTCAGTTGTGTCTGACTCTTTGTGACCCCAAGAACCACAGCATGCCAGGCCTCCCTGTACATCACCAATTCCTGGAGTTCACCCAAACCCACGTCCATTGAGTCAGTGATGCCATCCAACCATCTCATCCTCTGTCATCCCCTTCTCTTCCTGCCCTCAATCTTTCCCAGCATCAAGGTCTTTTCAAATGAGTCAGCTCTTTGCATCAGGTGGCCAAAGTATTGGAGTTTCAGCTTCAACATCAGCCCTTCCAGTGAATACTCAGGACTGATGTCCTTTAGGATGGACTGGTTGGATCTCCTTGCGGTCCAAGGGACTCTCAAGAGTCTTCTCCAACACCGCAATTCAAAAGCATCCGTTCTTTGGCACTCAGCTTTCTTTATATGTGAGTCCAACTCCACATCCATACATGACCACAGGAAAAACCATAGCCTTGACTAGATAGACCTTTGTTGGAAAAGTAATGTCTCTGCTTTTTAATATACTAAGTTAGTCATAACTTTTCTTCCAAGGAGTAAGCGTCTTTTAATTTCATGGCTCCAGTCACCATTTGCAGTGATTTTGGAGCCCCTCAAAATAAAGTCTGCCAGTGTTTCAACTGTTTCCCTATCTATTTGTCATGAAGTGATGGGACCGGATGTCATGATCTTAGTTTTCTGAATGTTGAGCTTTAAGCCAACTTTTTCACTCTCCTCTTTTACTTTCATCAAGAAGCTTTTTAGTTCTTCACTTTCTGCCATAAGTGTGGTGTCATCTGCATCCAGCCCAGTGTTTCTCATGATGTATTCTGCATATAAGTTAAATAAGTAGGATGACAATATACAGCCTTGACGGACTCCTTTTCCTATTTGGAACCAGTCTGTTGTTCCATGTCCAGTTCTAACTGTTGCTTCCTGACCTGCATACAGATTTCTCAAGAGGCAGGTCAGGTGGTCGGGTATTCCCATCTCTTTCAGAATTTTCTGCAGTTTATTGTGATCCACACCGTCAAAGGCTTTGGCATAGTCAATAAAGCAGAAAGAGATGTTTTTCTGGAACTCTCTTGCTTTTTTGATGATCCAGCAGATGTTGGCAATTTGATCTCTAGTTCCTCTGTCTTTTCTAAAACCAGCTTGAACATCTGGAAATTCAAGGTTCATGTATTGCTGAAGCCTGGCTTGGAGAATTTTGAACACTACTTTACTAGCATGTGAGATGAGTGCAATTGTGCAGGAGTTTGAGCATTCTTTGGCATTTCCTTTCTTTGGGATTGGAACTCAGTCCATAATATACTAAATAATTTTTTTCTCTTTTGCTTATTGTATTTGACCTTACATAGAATTCAGGAGTATTGTCCACTCTAACCTTCTTGAAACCCTTTCTTCTCTAGGTTTCTAGACCCCTCATGTGCTCCTAAATTTTCTCCTACTCTTCTGATCACTTCTGGGAGACCATTTTCAACTTATCTTTCATGCTCCAACAATTAAATGTTGGAGTTCCTGGACCTTAATTTCTTCCTTTCTCACTCTGTCCTCTCTTTCTTCACGAGCTCAAGCACCCGCATGGGATCCCACTAAGAGGAAACTCTTCATTTTTTTAATCAATAAATGAGAAGTGTTGGCCTGCTTGAAATATAAGAAGCCTTAAGAAAACACACTGCTAATGCTATTTCTGCCTTTTTTTTTTTTAGTGCTATTTTTGGTCCTGTATAGAATGTTTGTTATATTGAAAGACGTTTACCCCCTAAAATCACCTGTCATTCCACTATACCACCACACTCATGGGAGGGGATTTCCAGGGTAATCTCAGATTTACTTGTGTGGCCCTTTACAGAGCTGACCCACAAGTGTAGCTCCTCTTGACATCTAGGTGGTGGGAGAATGGGGAATTCCAAGTTGCAGAGTGCAGGAAAAACTTTCTAAATGTTAACTGATAACCATCTCCGTTGCGAGCATTCTGTGACTCTGTCATTTTATGGTTAAGGACTCTGATGTTATTACCACACACCCTCAGTGTGAAAGAGGGGAATTTTTTTTAGTCTGAGCTGAGTTGTTACTTTGCTAGGTATGGTGACCAGTTTCAACATACTACAGCTCTCCAGATTCTAGATGCAGTTACACAGTTCTTGAGATAACATGTTACTAATTATTATTAACTATAAATGAGAGAGGTAAAATCAAGTCATTGGCAAAGAACGCATACATTGAGCATCTATATTAGGTATTGAGCATTGTGCTTCTATGGGAGAGAGAAAGCAAGAGATGATAAGATGGGAAGGTCCCAGGACAAGCTCATGGGCCTCACTAGTGATGTGTGACTGTTCATTCTACTCAGAACCACCTGCTGCTGCTGCTGCTGAGTCGCTTCAGTCGTGTCCGACTCTGTGCGACCCCATAGACGGCAGCCCACCAGGCTCCCCCGTCCCTGGGATTCTCCAGGCAAGAACATTGGAGTGGGTGCCATTTCCTTCTCCTCAGGACCAGCTACATTGGATCATCTGTTCAATCTACTAACACACACACATCTTAGCTGGCCACCCTCTGCACAGACCCTCTGTATGTTTGCCCAAAGGCAGCCTAACTCTACATTCGACTTAAATATGCAGTTCCAACTATCCGAGCTTCTTTCACCAGGAACTATTTAATTACACACAGTCCGTGTTTGTTCTGAGCTGAATTAGCCTAAGTGATAATTTGATCAAAACCTCCAACTGAATTTTGCTCAAAGGCATCTAACTTGTCAAATGTCATATAATTACCATTCCTATATTTATATATTTATATTCTTTCAAAGACTCTAATAGAAGATAGTTCTAGCAAACTTTGAGTGACGATTTCTTGGATTTGGGGGTTTCTCTCTTGCCTAACAAATTTGATTGTATTTAAGAGAACATACACACTTAAAAATCTTCCTTTCTCTGGAAAATGTAGAGTTCCATGTGTCAGTTGTGTGCACTGTGAGTGATGTAACCTCATTCAACCTTATCTAAAACTTGAGGATGGATGGGATTTCCCCATGAGTGCCCAAACCAGTGGGGGCAGGGGCGGGGCGGGGGGGAGCACATTAGAAATAATGGAGAAACAGATACCTTAGGTTAGGGGTCCTCAATCTTTGGGATCTAATGCCTGATAATCTAAAGTGAAGATGATGAAGTCAAAATATAAATAAAGTGCACAATGCATGTAATATGCTTGAATCATCCCGAAACCATCTCCCCGTCTCCTTGGTCCATGGAAAAATTATCTTCCACAAAACTGGTCTGTGGTGCCAAAAAAGTTGGGGACTGCTGCTTAGGTAACTTAACTTTGAAGAAAAAATAAAAGGAATGACCTCACCCCATTTCAAGTGGAGTTAAGTGGGTTTCAGTAAAATGGAGGTTAAGTGTGCTGGAATGATTTGTTCCCAGGCCCGCTCCCTTTCCCATCAACGCCTCTGAGTTTTTCCTATATATGGGGCTCTCGCTGATTCTAAAGGAACTCAGGGAAGTGAAGAGGAAATGAAAGCAGGATGAAAAAGACCTCTTGATTTCAGCTGAGTTTACCTAGATGGTAAAAAGAGGGGGGCGGAGGACAGTTTCAACCTTAGAAAGCATTATGGTAGTAAGAAAAATCCACTTGAGCTCAACTTCAATTTCCTCTTTGATGGCTAAATAAATGTTAAATTACTTTGTAAATATTTTTAAACGAGTGGTTTTGGAGTGGAGCGGTGAAGAAAGAAAGGGGGAAAAAAGGTTAACTACCACACATAAAACAACCAGCTCACAGAGCCGCTGGCCAATTTTTACAGCTGGATTCTTATAAACTCCTTGAAGAGTTGGGTGAAGGACGGGTTTATGAGGTTACCATGGTAGTTCCACAGTTTTGTTTTGTTTTTTTTTGACAAAATATTGTGACCCCGAAGCAGATGTATGATGGGGAGGTAGGCATAGGGGCTGGGACATGGATGAAGGAATTTAAGACCCTCACTAAATATTTCAGCAGAGAGAGTCTCACCGAAATGTCACTGGATTTAATTAGCCGTAGAGTGAAAGGTGAAGGGTTAATCCAAGGTCAGCGTGGGGGAAAACAAGCCTGCGATGCAAGCAGCTCTGATGTTTGCTGAGCGCACACTGTCCGCCAGTGGAACAGCGAATCAGCCCAGTGTGTGGAAGAGCAGGCTCTAAGTCAGTTTGATGTCACGGTGTTCGCTTATTTCATTTCCATATGTGTTTCTCCCAGGTTCTGTCAATGCAGTTACCTCTTCTGAAGTGTTGAAAGTGTCTGCCAAGTGAGACAGAAGTGTTTTCCAGTTTTTAAAGTGAGAAACAATTTGATTGAATTCAATTAGAAACTATTAAATTTTGTTTAATTGTGTTGATGTCTGTATTTGCCTGTTTACACTACCAAAAAAAAAGTTGTTTCTCCTTATTCTGAAGGAAAAAAATTTTTGGAGCTGACATTATTTTCCTTCCTGCAGTATCCATAACAAACTTAGTTGAGTAGAACACACTCTGTGTGGAATAAGGCAAGATTTGTCCGGCATCTTGAGCACTTCCAGTGTTCATTAACTGATTCCATAGATATTTCTTGAACATCGAGCCGTGTTCCCACTAATCAAGTCAGAAGTGTTTTGTCTTCATAGAGCCCCGATGGACTGGGACGCAGAACGGTGGCTTCTCTTCAGGGCAGAGCTCTCAGGTGGCAAGAGGATAGTTTTAGCACACTAACCAAAAGAGTGCTTAAGTGGTTAGTCACCTTTGCAGTCACCAAATGGTGTTGGTGGTAAAGAACCTGCCTGCGGATGCAGGAGACGTGAGAGACAGGGGTTCGGGTCCTGGGTCGGGAAGATCCCCTGGAGGAGAGCATGGCAACCCACTCCAATAATCTTGCCTAGAGAATCCTACGGACAGAGGAGCCTGGCAGGCTACATGCCATGGAGTCGCACAGAGTCAGACACGACTGAATAACGGAAGCACGCACACATGCACATTTGCAAAGAACAGTTACTGAGACGCAAACTGATCGGCCAAAGCTCACCAACTATTCTAGTACGTACAGACATACTGAATAGTTCTCTGACTTAACCAGATGCTTAACCAGATGCTTCATAGTGTTTTTTTTTTGTTTTGATTATGCAAGTTTGACTTGATGTTTAAAATTCAATCAATATAACTAACTATATTTATACAATAAGCAAGAAAAATTATACATTCATCTCAAGAGGTATAGAAAGATCATTTGGTAACATTCAAGTGTTTCTTATATAAATTCCTCATATATGCTTTTATGTAATATTAAAGACATATTTTAACTTAAAAAATTTTTTTTCTGGATCCGCACAAATATAAGTTTAATACACAACTCAAAAGGAGTATTTACAGGGAAGCCTGATGGGCTGCCTGAGTCCATGGGGTCTCAAAGAGTCAGACAAGACTGAGTGACTGACCAGCAGCAGCTCTGGTTGGAGTGATGTGAATGAGAAATTTTCCCTATTCACCACTAGTGAAAGAGGAAAATCAGCTGGCTTTTACAAAGTCGTAAAATGGTGAACTCCCGAGAGGCTACTGGAAAATGTGAAGATGAAAAGAAATCGTGTGCCGACGTTTAACCATGTTATCACATTAGGCATAGACATCAATCCAATCCAGTCACAGCAGTGTTAGCCAGGGAACGCTAGCTTCAGCAGAAAGCAGTGGGCAGTTCTAAGCAGCCTGGATTCTGTGGAAGATTTTAGAAGGCGCTCCAGTCAGGGATGGGCTTAAGGGAAATGGCCAAAGATTAAGTATAAGCCAGGGTGAAGGCTGCGGGCCCCCACCAGCTGCCCTTCCAGGGCTGACCTTGGAGCTTAAGGGCCTGACAGCTGTGAACTTTAGCAGTTGTGGAAATAAGATACCGCAGTTTCTTTACTCCTACCCCAACAGCTCGTGCAAGTCATCCAGTTGAAATATCTTTACTGAAAGCCTCTCTGGGCAGATGCTGAACTGGGTGCTGAAGCACAGTCCTGGACGAGAATGCACTGTCCTTGCACAGATCAGTTGAGTTGGTGGTGCAGGAGTGGGAGCTGGTGATTTGGATATTTCTGTAAACTGATGTTTTCATTAGACTGTTGAGTCCCTCTTGCTCTGGTGCTGCTGGTGATCTCTGCTGTCCAGGTACACAGAAACACAAGGACCTTTACTCTGGGAGGTTCCTGGGTAGCTGCCACGAAGGGGAAAATCCCCTGGAGGTCTCTACAGGTGGCAGGAGACGTCACCAGCACCTCCTCAGTGCTTGGAGGGTCTGTACTGTCCTACTCTCTATTCAGAACTGTTAGATTGGTGCACGCTGGCAGTTCACATTCTACCTCCTTTCATTGCTGAAAACCCAACAGTCCGTGGGAACCGGCCTGTTCTACAAGTGGCGTGTATTAATAAGAAGCCCATTAACATAAGTGTCTGTGTCTGGAAGAGTCACTGGGAAAACAAAAACAGGGGACATGATATTCCTAGTCTAATGACATAAATTTTCATGGGATTCTTAGCTGATTGCCTCATAAATGCTCAAACTAAACTGACACTGATCACATCTTACTCATCACTCACTCATCTTCCACTCAAGAAGTGTGTGCACGCCTGCTGAGTCATTTTAGTCATGTCTGACTATGCGATCCTATGGACTGTAGCTCACCAGCCTCCTCTGTCCATGGATTCTCCAGGCAAGAACACTGGAGTGGGTTGCCATGCCCTCCTCCAAGGGATCCTCCCTACCCAGGAATCAAGCCCATGCCTCTTATGTCTCCCGCATTGGCAGGAGGCTTCTTTACCACTAGCGCCACCTGAGAAGCCCCTGCTCAAGGAATTCGTTGTTGCTGTTCAGTTGCCCAGGCCTGTCCAGCTCTTTGCAACACCTTGGGCTGCAGCATGCCAGGCCTCCCTGTCCTTCATCGCCCCCCGGGTTTGCCCAAGTCCGTGTTCATTGCACTGATGGAGCTGCCCAGTCATCTCATCCTCCAAAGCCCTCTTCTCCTTCTGCCCTCAATCATCCCCAGCACCAGGGACTTTCCTGAGTCATCTGTTCACATCAGATGACCAAAATACTGGAGCTTTAGCTTCGGCATCAGTCCTTCCAGTGAATATTCAGGGTTGATCTCCTTAAGATTGACTGGTTTTTTCTCCTTGCCATCCAAGGGACTTTCAGGGGCCTTCTCCAGCACCACAGTTCAAAGGCACCGATTTTTTGGCATTCTACCTTCCTTATGGTCTAGCTCTTACAGCCGTATGTGGCCACTGGGAAGGCCACAGCCTTGACTATACACAAGACTAATGTCGCTGGGAAGACCTTAGCACACTGTCTAGGTTTGTCATCATTTCCTGCCAAGAAGCAGTAGTCTTCTGATTTCATGGCTGCAGTCACCATCCACAGTGATTCTGGAGCCCAAGAAGAGGCAATTTGTCACTACTTCCACCATTTCTCCTTCTATTTGAAGGGAGAACAGATACACTTAATTTGAACTAAATGAAAGCCAAGCAACATCAAAAATTCTGCCTAAAAGTAATGGCTGTCACTGTTAAATACTACTTAAAGCCAGTTTTGGAAAGCAGTTGTTACTCCTAGAAAGAAAGGATGTAGGATCTCAGTTCAGAAGTCTGCACGTTTCTACGGCGCCAGGAGTCAATGGTACAGCTGCTCTGTTTCCCTGATTCTCGGTTAACCAGACGGTTATCAGAAAATTCTCCTCGCACTTTGTTAATAGGAAAAACCCTTCCATGGTTGTAGCTCTCTTCTTATAAATTCAAGTAGAATGGTTATATGAATATGCCCAGTATCTCTTAAAGCTAGCTGTAAATGTGTGCTTAGTGTAAAAGAAAAACAATTTCAAAAAAGGCTGACCCTGAAACTCCAAACCCATTAAGATCTTCTTAAAATCTATGGAAGAAGAAAGCCAAGGTGAGGTTGAATTTGTTTTTCCTACTGGGAAATCAAATAACAAGTAAGGGTTCCCACTCGGGTCTGCTATGCTTGTTGATAACCACTTAAATTTCCTGTGAGCTAAATCCTCCGTGACCACTTCGACAAACATTTATGAAGTACCTTCTTAAGGACAAGACTCTGTACCAGATTTACAGGTAATTTAAAGATGATATGAATCTTACTGAAGATTTGGCATCTGGTGATTAAATTTTATTCATGGAAGTAGGGTGTAAGTGGTGCCTGAGCTTATATATAAAGGCATTCTCTTGGTGGTTTGGTTTTCTTATCTGCAGATGTCCATGCTGGGAAAAGCAATGCCAATCAAAGCCTCCAAATTGTTGTACACTGACACAGTTGTTTTTTTTCTTTTCTGAAAATGGTTCTAGCAACAAAATTTCCCAGCTCTGACAGTGAACAACATAGAGGGAATTACACTAAGTGAAATAAATCAGCCTGGAGAGAGACAAACACTGTATGATCTTACTTATATGTGGAGTCTAAAAAAAAATCACACAAACAAAAAAAGAACTCAGATATGGAAAATAGACGGGGTGCTTGACAGAGGCAGAGGGTGTGCGTTGGGATGGACAAAATGGTTGACTGTGATCAAAGGTGCAGTCTTCCAGTTATCATGTAAGTCAGTCACGGGGATGCAATGTACAGCATGGTAACTTGGTTATGAATACTCTATTATACGTTTTAAAGTTGCTAAGATAGTGGATCTTCAAAGTTCTCACCACAAGAAGAAGATTCGTATCTGTGTATAGAGGTGGATGCTCATTGGACTTGTGGTGATAGTTCTAGAATACATTTCCCTCCTCAGTTTTGAATACATACAAATATCCAATCATTATGTTAGATACCTGAAACTAATGTAATATGTTGATTGTATCTCAAAAAAGAGATAAATAAAAGATACTTGAGCCTTCTTCTGAAAAAAAAACCTCACTTTTCTGACTTTTGGAAGAACCCTCAGGGCAGCAACTAAAGCTCTCGCTGGGATGTGGGTGTTTCTTTGTGTTGCTGTTTGAATGACAGGGCCCATTCATCCATGTCTTGGTTTTGAATGATGAATTTTCTTTAGCTCTGGGCAGGTGAGCCTACCTACAAAGGGCCATGGCATAGAAAACACATGCATACATACACACACCTAACATCAGGGTGTGTAAAGCCCCTCCAGGTTAAGTAAGCAAGACAGGGAAGCCTTCGGGGAAAGAAGGTGTTGCTGAGCTCACTTCAGTAGTAGGAAAGCCATTGGTCGGTGGACCAGTAGTCAGATACCATCAGGAGGAGCCAACGCAGCTGCAGGAGGAAGAGAGCATGACCCAGGGAGAGGCTGGGAAATTCAGTGGAGCTTCAGATATTGAGATTAGGATTTTTGAGGTTAAAATGAATGGTCATGAGGAGCTGCTGGAAGATTTTTGAAATGTGGATGTGTTTAATCATTTAATGGAGGTGCTATAAAACTCAATGGTCACCAATAGCCTCAACAGTCACTGATTATTCTCAGGCAGCTGCTGTTTTGCCGGCCTTCCAACAGCAGAAAGTCCTTGGAAGCCAAGAGCCAGCTTGTGAGGGGCAAGGGCTGATGGGAAGAAAGTGATGGCGACCCCTCAGCAGCCTCTGTCATTTTCTGGGGCTCCAGAGGCAGTGGTCACCTGCGGCATCTCCAAAATCCAGGTCTCTTAGAAAGATGTGACAAGCAGGGCTCAGTGCTAGAGCATCGGGGTGCAAGTTATTTATGGCAGAGCCCCAGCTGCCTCCAGAATCCCCCCTTCCTAAAATAGCCAGCAGGTGGGTGACCTGGCCTTCAGAAACACTGTGTCAGAGCATGCATGGAATACACGACTGCTTGCTTTCTCTTCCTGCTTAGACAGCACCACATTTTTTTTTCTACTCATAAATCCACCTCGATTAGGGAATTCAGTTAGCACAAAACTACTAGCACAGTGCCATTCAATAGGAATTTAAGAAACATCTGCATTCTGATTTGCTAGAAACTCCTCAAAGTGTGTTTTGGGGGGCGGGGTTGAAACAGTCTTTGTTCTGTTGGGATCGATACTGATCATCCATTTATCTTCTTCGTGTGTGGTCTACTGACTTCTTCTTCTCTAAGGTATGTACCAAGTGCTTGCTGCTTCATCTTTCTAAGAGAAAGAAAAAGCAGGGCCATGTTTCCTCTCTCTCAGAAAATGAGGGTGACTTTCCAGAACTCATTTTAATTAACATCTCTGCCCCCTGTCCATGGAAAAGAAAGGTGGAACAGCCTTCATTTTGCTCTTGTGGGTGGACTGTCAGGGGAGGAGGCTGGTGCTGCGGCTCAGCCTGTGGGCTGGTCTCCTCCCTCGCCCGCCTCTGCCCTCTCCAGAGCAGGGAGACGTTTACAGGGTGGGGCCAGGCCCCGGCGAGACCAGAGGCTTTACCGCCTCGGCCCAGGGGACTGTCTCTGGCTTCAGGTCTCCACTGATGGCCCTAACATGTGTGCCCCTGGGATGGCATCTGAACCTTGAGTTGCCTGAAAACACAGAAAATCACGTATGGTGAGGAAACAACTCCCCAGCTGGCTCTTCAGCGCTTGTGCTTTATGCTGAACTTGGATGCATTGGGTTGAAAGCAGGGATGCTATTAAGCCACAGGATGGGGTTAAAAAAAAAAAAAGACAGTGAAAGAAATGGGATTTCCAGGAGCAGGAACAGAGGTCCTCCAGTGAGGGAGGCACCCACAGGGTGAGGGCTGACTGCCCTGAAGATCTCCGGGAAGTGAGGAACCAGGACAGACGGCAAGAGGAACTGAGGTCACTTGGGAATATGTACAGCTTACAGGCAAATGGTGTGATTTGGGATGAGTGACACAGAGATGGGGACAGAGAACCCCAGAGCCTGGGAATCAGAGAATCTGAAATCAGCTCTTGGCGTGCTTCCAACCAGCTGCAGGCTCTTGGCCACAACATTTTATCCTATCTGAGCCTCCATTTCCTCATCTCCAAAGTGTAAGCATTGCGTTGAGTAACATCTAAAGTGTCTTTCATTTTTCACAGTGCTGGCCTGAGAGAAGCTGTCATTTTGACTTGGTTCTACTAGGAGTTTTGTTTTGTTGTTTTGTTGTTGTTGTTTTTTTAAGCTGGATAACAAGGAAAGTTTGCATGACTAAGGTGTGCTTATCTGTTTTCAGATTATTATTTCCTTTAATGTTTTGCCGTGAAACATTAAATTTGCCACGTGCAATGGACCCAGGCATTCTGATCCTCACATGCTAAGATGCCTGGCAGGAAGAGCTTGGCTTGGTTAAGCTTCCCAGGCTGGTTATCAGCCTCTTCTTTAGCATCTGTGGGATTGCAGCAGAGAACACGGGGTTATCATTTACTGGCCCTTACACCAGATCTGCAGGAAAGTTACAAGTACAGCAATGATCAGTGACCGAGAAATAAATCCACTGAAAAACCAGGCAGCCAGTGAACTTTTCCCTTTAGAAATACTCAAGGAAAACTGAATTTTGGACTTTAGACTTGAAAGGGTTCACGTGGATATTGGAAAAATATTGGCTTGGCCAGAAAGTTTGTTTGGGTTTTTAGTGGTGTAGTGGTAAAAAACCTGGCTGCCAGTGGAGAAAACATAAGAGATGCAGGTTTGATCCCTGGGTTAAGAAGATCCCCTGGAGGAGGTCACAGCAAAAAAATCCAGTATTCTTGCCTGGAGAATCCCATGGATAGAGGAGCCTGGTAGACAAAGAGTTGGACACAACTGAAGTGACTTAGCACGCATGCACCCACCTACCATGTTAGGGTGTTATGCAGAAAAACCCAAACAAAATGTTGGGCCAACCCAATCGTTGTTTTTGTTCAGTCACTAAGTCGTGGCTGACTCTTTGCAACTTCCATGAACTGCAGCATGCCAGGCTCCCCTGTCCTTCACTATCTCCCGGAGTTTGCTCAAATTCATGTCCATTGAGGTGGTGATGCTATCTAATCATCTCATCCACTGCCATCTGGAGGAGGGAATGGCAAGCCACCCTGGTATTCTTGCCGTGAGAACCCCGTGAGCAGTATGAAAAGGTCAGCCCAATACTTGGCTATAAAAATACGAAACTGGTAAAGACCACAAAAGTCACCTAACCTATCCTTGCTTTTTTTTTTTTTTTTTTTTTTTGTGGGGGAAGAATTTGAGGCTCATAAAAGTTGAGTGAATTCTCCAGAGACACATAATTGGTCAAGTAAATCTGGGGTCCACTTAGGGCCTTTGACTCTCAGTCCAATGCTCCCTTCTCAATTAGTTTCTTCTAAGCAGAGCTGAACCTACTTAGAGATGAAGACATCACTCTCCTAGGTAGCAGGCATCAAACCTACACATCAGGAGTCTCCCAAACAGCCTGTCCCAAGACACAGAAGCTTTTGGAGAAATGGTTTCAAGTTTTGTTGATGATGACATTGACTATAAGGTCCTTACAAACCCAGCTTGCAGCCTAAACTGCTGCTCCACTCTGTGCAGCTGCCATTCTGGCTCCAGGGTCCCTCCTGAAATTTCCCAGAGAGGCTGACAAGAGGAGGAAGGCAGGGAGATTCACAGAGTAATTCTTGAAAGAATTCCATTATGACAGCACTGCTCCTGATCCCTACACAATTGATATTTTCTACCTGCAATGAAACATTGTATCATTACAAGAAAGATAAAAAGCAAAAGAGTAATATTAGAATAATAATGATAAATTTGTTTCTGCTGTTTTGTTATACTTCTGCAAATTATATTTCTTGCTCTTTGCACTGACCTAGATATTTGTGACAGGTTTGTGGAACTGCCATTATATTATATAAACAAGCTTGTTATTTTTAAATATTAAGTCTAATGATTGCTTCATTACCATCAACTCTCTCTTCCCTCCAAATCACTCAATAGATGAAAGACGTTATGAGATGGATCGTGTTGGAGACAGCTTTTCCTCGAAAACTTTTTTTTCCTCAAGATCAAAATCAGATTCCATCCTTTTCAGGAATAGACCTGAATTTAACTCCCTTTCCTTTGTTCTTGGTTTTAATTTCTCTCCAAACTACAGTTGGCCTTCTGATGTTCTTCTTTCCCATTTAATGCCAATAATTTGCACTTCTGTCCGGTCTTTCATCTGGTATATCACAAGGCCGTTTGAAACGGTCTCTGCTGGACTTCAGAGGGGCCCTCTAACCGGTAGATCCTTTGATGACCTTCTTTTCAAAATGTATAGCAAGAGCAGACTTTGCAATCACAGAAATCACTTCTGTAGTCTAGGCTTAGGGGATGTTAAGTAGCAGCTGGACTTGCGTGACGTGGGTGGTCACGTGGGACGCGGGGAGCGTGGACGCGCAGTGGAAGAACTTGTGAAGTCGGGTGTGCCTGCACGACACAACCCTCTTCAAAGAACAAATTGCCCTAGGGACCTCCCTGGCAGTCCAGTGGTTAGGACTTTGCTTTCCAACACAGGAGGCTTGGGTTTGATCCTTAGTTGGGGGCTCACATCCCACAATCTCTGTGGCCAAAAAACTGAAACATAAAACAGAAGCAATATTGTAACAAATTCAATAAACAATCGTTCACTGAAGAACCATTCAAAGTGGTTCACCTAAGAAAAGGAAAACAAACAGACAAACAAATGGCCCTAAATCCTTTGTCCTGTCTCAGTGGTTCTGACTTAACACAGAATCCTTGGCCTGGGAAATAAAATCAGTTACATGTGTTCTCTGGATAAGTTGATTAGACTTGGGTGAGAACTGGTGTCCTGCCAAAGTCACTAATCTTGAGAGCTATCTGCCACTTTATAGTAGGTTGTTGGCATCAACTAGCCAATAGAAGTTTCTGTTTGTTTGCTTTCATCTTTTGTTCACGCCACATGGCACGTGGGATCTTACTTCCCTGACCAAGGATCAAACCTACATCCCCTGCGTTGGTAGCAGAGTCTTAACCATGAGCCACCAGGGAAGTCTCTGGAAGTATTTGACACTGAGATCATCTGAACTGATTAGTTCTGGGGAAAGCTCAAGTGCAAGATGAACAAAGAGCGGTCCGGCCACTTGAGTTCAAGTTTATTTCCCTAGGAACCCTGAGACATTATCTTGGAAGAATCTAAAATATACTGCAGACCCCAGGATGAAAAGAACAAAAACCCAAGGTGACAAGGGATGGAAAATTATCCTTCTACTTCTCGTGTCCATGGGTGTGCTAAACCAATTTTTGCTTTACAGTTACAATTCCTCTTTGCAGGAGGGTGCATTGTCCTTATAGCCTCAAAGAGCTTGACCAGCAGGATCAGCTCTATCGAGCAAAAATGAAAGAAAACAGTACTTTCACAGCTTCAGATAACATGGACATGCCCTGAGGGAGCCTACTGGTAAACCTGAGGTGATCAATAGCTCCTTAGGGATAAAAATGAACTTGAAGAGGTAAATTTACAGTGTATATGGTATTGTCATATCTTGTCTTTTAAAGGAACTAAAATGTACAGTGAAGTAGAAGGATGAGTAACATAAACATTTACCTCTCTTTAACATTAAAAAATGATGCACTCACTCTAAAAAGGACCAGTATTGTATTGCAACCTTTATCAACTGGTAACTGGCTCAGCTGGTAAAGAATCTGCCTGCAATGAAAGAGACCTGGGTTCGATCCCTGGGTTGGGACGATCCCCTGGAGAAGGGAGTGGCAACCCACTCTGGTATTCTTGCCTGGAAAATTCCATGGACACAGGAGTCTGGGTGGCTACAGTCCAAGGGGTTGCAAAGAGTCAAACATGACTGTCTGCTTCGCAGAGGGCATATGGACATGCCAGAGTGTTTCCTGGTTTAGCAAGAAGACCCCGATGTCCCCCAGGGAAGGAGTTCCCACAGAGGGCGATCAGTATGACCCTTTGCCTTGCCATCTGGTGCTGGATGCTCATGTTATTCCCTGGCCTTCTAGGGACCAAGCTCCCCAGTGGCATGGCCCGCTCATAGCTCTCCCCTCACAGCCAGTTACAGGTGGGCTTCCAGCTTCTAGAGGGGGCTCTTTCTCCTCCAGAACAGTGGTTGGGAGCCTCCACTGAGTCTATCTGGGTGTGAGAACTCATTTGGGAGTACTCATAGTGAAGCAGGAAGTGGAAACCCACTCCAGTATTCCTGCCTGGAAAATTCCACAGGCAGAGGAGCCTGGCAGGCTACAGTCCATGGGGTCCCAAAGAGTTAGACACGACTGAGCAAGCGTGCACACATTCACACCCAGAGTGCAACAAAGGGCAGGGTGCAGCATGGCACATGGATCATCTTTTGGGTCACCCCCACCTGCTGTAGCCCCAGTGGCTTCTACACTGAGCCTTGCCAGGCACAGGCTCTGCGTGACCCCTCTCTTTGTTGGAGATATTTTTCTTTATTTAACATTTTTTTTTCCTTTTTGCTAGATATGGTTGGTACCCTGCCTCCAGGGAGCAGTTGAACATGGGGACTTTCTGGAACTCTCTTGAAACAGACCTGACCACAAAATACTCATTCAGGTTTAGATATGAATAAGAATAAAAATTGGGGCTCGGTTAAATGTCACTTTCTTTTGGTTTACTACTGAACCAGATAAAGCAGTGCCAAGGGAAACATACATGATCAATGACGTGGTGCGTGGACCCAGCCCTCAGTTCTGCCCTGGGATTTCACAGAGTTCTCTCCAGCGGTCCTTGCAACCCCTGAGGAGTATGAAAGTTGTTGGGTCAAAGGGCTGTGGGCCCCTTCGGCTGGAAAATGTAGCTGACTACATCAGTACCCAAGAATCTACGTACTACTATATAAGGACATCTTCACAGCATCGCACAATCATATACTTCTATGTTATATTCTTAGTGTATCACTGGGCCCCTGCCATCCTGAATGCAGAATATCCGAAATTCTTTACTTAAGTCCTAGTGTCTGACTTCGTGCCAAGGGGAAAACATAACACATATTTTGGCTAAACGTCAGGAGACATATGTTCTAGCCCTGGCTATGCCCCTAACTAACCAGTTGTGCAGACTTACACAAATCACATAATCTCCCAGGACTTTGGTTTATTTAACTATAAAGGGAGCCGTAGGTGAGATCTCCAGTCCTTTCCAGGCCTAAAGTTCTACAAGTCTGATCCAGTGTCTCCCTCAGGTACAAAAGTGATAGAATTGTAACTCTTAGGCTTCTGGGCCTGGCGAAGGGGATGGATAATGTGCTTTTGAAATAAATCATATAACTGACCTAAAAGCAAGAAACACAAGTGATGATGGACTTTAAGCAAGAAGGCAGCTCTAAATCTCACTCACCAAAAGGCACAGCACCTGAGAAATTCCAGATGAGCTGCTCATCACTTCATGTCCTAGGGAGTTAGGAGGAAGATAATCTAGACCTTCTTTAGATTTAGAGAAATTTGCTGGTAAAGTGAATGTGGTGGGAACTTGAAGAGAAAGTGAATTTTTGGTAACCAGGGTGAAGATGGTCAAGTGAAAGAAATACTTTGAAAATTTCTAGGAAATATGTTAAGTTGTATCAACCAAATGAGATACTGAAGAGGCAAAGAATTCAGGAGTTTTAGGATAGTCTAGAATATTTTCACCTGATTATACAATCATAAGAGATGCTAAGCAATGAGGGAAAAAGAGACATAGGAAATTTAGTTCTCAAAATAATTCAAATTTAATAAAATATGTTTAGCCCTGGAATAGTAACATAGAATCAATAACGTCTTCCCTTAGTAAATGTCCAACTATCCATCCAAATAATTCAGCCAGAAACTAAGGAAAGTTACCCTAGGACCTTGCTTCTCACTCTTATTCATCCAGTTGCCAAAGTCTTTCCATTTTTAAATGAATTCATGTCTCATTTTGGTTTCCAGCCTTCACTGTATATCTCAGTTTACTACAAGAGTCTCCTAGCTTGCACCCTTATCAGTTTAGTTCAGTTCAGTCACTCAGTCGTGTCCAACTCTTTGTGACCCCATGAATTAGAGCACACCAGGCCTCCCTGTCCATCACCATCTCTCGGAGTTCACTCAGACTCACGTCCATCGAGTCAGTGGTGCCATCCAGCCATCTCATCCTCGGTCGTCCCCTTCTCCTCCTGCCCCCAATCCCTCCCAGCATCAGAGTCTTTTCCAATGAGTCAACTCTTCGCATGAGGTGGCCAAAGTACTGGAGTTTCAGTTTTAGCATCATTTCTTCCAAAGAAATCCCAGGGCTGACCTCCTTCAGAATGGACTGGTTGGATCTCCTTGCATCCAAGGGACTCTCAAGAGTCTTCCCAACACCACAGTTCAAAAGCATCAATTCTTCGGCGCTCAGCCTTCTTCACAGTCCAACTCTCACATACATACATGACCACAGGAAAACCATAGCCTTGACTAGACGGACCTTAGTCAGCAAAGTAATGTCTCTGCTTTTGAATATACTATCTAGGTTAGTCATAACTTTTCTTCTAAGGAGTAAGCACCCTTATAGTATCCTCTAAACTCATCCTGCTAAGTCTGCTGCTAAGTCGCTGCAGTCGTGTCCGGCTCTGTGCGACCCCACGGACTGCAGTCTACCAGGTTTCTCCGTCCATGGGATTTTCCAGGCAAGAGTACTGGAGTGGGTTGCCATTGAGATCCTAGAGAGATCTATTTAACCTATAGATTTGATTATATCACTTTCCTACTTGAAGCTAGTCATCAGATCTCCGCTGTGTATAGAATTCGAATGCCAACGCACGGCATAAAATGCAATTTGGGGCTTTGTTTCTAGGCATGCTCATTCACAAATGGCCCTCTGGATGAAGGCTCCATTGCCTTAGAGAGAGTAGGTGTTTAACAAATGCAACCTGGATGGGGGATGAATTTGTATGTGCATTTTAATATCTGAGCTAAGCAAAGGGCACATACTGTTGCCTAATGAGCAACAATGGGTGTTAGCCTAGGGAAATAATGTATTTCCCAGAGGATAGAGAGAGAGCTTACTGAAGAGCCATCTGAACCTGTTGTCAGTGTTATTTGGGAAAGAAACTGTGGAGCACAGAAAAAGTATAAGGAAATCAGATAAGTATCATGGTTTTTAATATAACCTGGTAAAATTAACATCACTCTCAGAAACAATTGTAATTAGGAATATCTTATGCAGATCTGGGGGAAAGTTGTTTTCTCCAGGAATCACACTAACCTCACTTCTTGTGGGGCCAGGTGACTGGTCTGGTGAATGAGAAGAGTGAGACAGATACCATGTAACTAGATTTCAGTGATGGATTTGCCAAAGTTCCCACTATACCACGCTGCAGTGAGGCAGACACATGAAAGAGAGACAGTTGCTAGTGGCCTGCTGCGGAAGTCTGTCCTCTTTCCTGTTCTGTTCAGTAGCTTATCCCAATGCTTGAATTAAGATGGAGAAATCACACTGGCTGAATTCATGGATTCCATCTGTGTCATCAAATATTTTGCAAAGATCTCAAAAGGACTTGGAGGCAGGAGGAGAAGGGGACGACAGAGGATGAGATGCCTGGATGGCATCACTGACTCGACGGACATGAGTTTGGGTAAACTCCAGGAGTTCGTGATGGACAGGGAGGCCTGGTGTGCTGTGCTGTAATTCATGGGGTCCCATAGAGTCGGACACAACTGAGCAACTGAACTGAACTAACAAAAGGACACTGCAATAAAAAGTGAGGGGTCCAATATCGTAAAATGAAATTTGACAAGAATATAAGGACCTGTATCTTTATAACTGTGTTCAGACTGGGGAGACTTGCGGCTGCCCTTACCGTCTGAGTTGACAGAGTGATGCAAGTCTTCCTGGAAGTAAAGAATGTGGGTTGAGGAAAAGGATAGTCCCCTTTTCTGCGTGCTGGTGCATCACACCTGGCCTTTTGCTTTGGGCATGGATTGGTATCGAGTTGGAGCAAAGGTAGAAGAGAGCAAGGAGAATGCTTAAGGTGCTGCAACCCAGGTTAGTGGCATAGAAGCCACCTGCCCATGCAGGAGATGCAAGAGACCCAGCTTTCAATCCCTGGGTCAGGAAGATATCCTGGAGTAGGAAATGACACCCCACTCCAGTATTTGTGCCTGGGAAATCCCATGGACAGAGGAGCCTGGTGGGCTATAGTTCAGGGGGTCACATAGAGTTGGACATGACTGAGCAACTGAGCACAACACAACAACAGCTACCACACCCAGAGGAAAACAGTGGAGGGATCTGAGATGAGCAGCCTGTAAAAGGGAAGGTTCACTGGCTAAGGCAGCCGTCTTACACATCAGAAGGGATGTCATATGAAAGCAGGACCTTGCTTGGTCTGTGGTCTGGTCTCATAGTAGAGCTGAGACAAACAGATGGATATTTACATGGATGTAATCACATTTTAAGTAAGGGATTTATAATAATCACAGCAATGATTGGAAACCCACATAGGAAATGCTATTGATTCCATCTTTTGATGGGAGATTGGCCTGGAAAATCTTCTAATGTGTCTTCTAACCTCCATTTAAAAAAATACACAGTAGCCATATACAATAAATTGCAGAAAATGGCCAAAAACTTTTCCCATTCCTTTGTGCGCATACTTCTGCAATATGACTTGGCATCAACTCCCATGAAGAGTTTGTTTCCCAACCTCTTGAATCTGGACTTGGCTACAGAACTTCCTCTGATCAAAGTAGAGGCTTGAAAAGTACTTGCCTGTCAGGACTTTCTCTGTTGCGGCCCTGGGAATCCTGAAATTGCTGTGCTATCTTTTGGAGACACTCGACCCAGTGAGCTACTCACCAATAAGCAACACAAGAGTAGACCATTCTAGACCAAGCTGCCCCTTGACCACCTGCCCACTGACCAAAGGAAAAAGAGCCCAGATAAGACCAGTGAGCCCAGTTCGTGTTGCTGTGTCAACATCATCAGCTGATAAATTAGTGCTATTTTAAACCCCTAAGTTTTGGGAGGATTTATTACACATTAAAGAAACTGAGATAACAGGCTATACATAACTCTTCCTGAAATATCTGTTTGTTTCACAAAATCTTTTCAAGAGGGAATCTGAGCACTGTTCCTTTTTCAGTCGAAGATGGAATCTACTCGTAACCTGTTGTATGGAGAAAGGGATGGGTTGAGTTGGGGTGGAAGTGGTGGGAAATATGGGAAGACCAGCAAGAATTCTGCTGACCTAAAAATTCTTTTTAAGTTATTTACAGACATGCATAATTACCTATATGGTTGAATATCCTAACCTCTGCACGTCTAAAAACAATCACCAAAGACATGAACACACAGAAAATGTGCTGTGTCTTTGGGTGTCTTCCAGAAGCGTGGCCCATGAACAATGAGAGGCAGATTTAAACGTTCATTTATCAGGTTTTTAGGTATGTTATTCCCAATATTAATAACTCCACTTTGCAAAGCATATTCTAGTTTAAAAGCACTTTGCATCATTATATATTTATAGTTAGTATTTCACACCTAGAATGTGAGAGGTGTGTAAAGCAGATGCATTTTAGCTGGGGTTTCCAGGGACAGTCAAGGTCCTGCTCTTTCGCGGCAGCAGTGCTGAGTGGCTGTGGAGGACAAGAGGGAGCAGGGTTAAACGACGAAGGTGACTCCCCTCCCACCTCCCCCGCCTCCCTGGGTGGGAAGTAAGGTGTTCTCCCTTGGGGCTTGAAGAAGACAGCTTGAAGGCTTCTCACATAGCTCAGGCTTGAAAGACCAATATCAAGCACTCTCTTTCCTTTGTCTACTTTCCTTGGTGTGGTAACGTCTCCAGGAATGTTATTTATTTATTTTTAGGAACATTTCTAGATTTTCTTCACAAAGCTTTATTTGAAGCTATTATGCTATGAAAGAAGAAATATGACCTTCGCTGCTTCTTCTTTTCATGTTTCCTTTTGAATTTTCTATCTTCTGAGCCAGAAGCCCTTTCCCTTTCTAACAGGTTAGGCAGGGCAGAGGCCTGAAAATGAGCTCTTTAGAGTTTATCAAAGCCATGGGCTTCTTCTGCCAGGCACCCCTGGCCCTTTCTTTTGCACTCGCTTTTTTCCTAACTTTGCTTCTCATCTTCTTTGTCCTGCTATTAGAAAGATGCTTTCAGTGTTTCTCCACTCTCTTGGGGACCATACACATTCTTTGCTTATCCCTCCTCTAATAAGAGTCTCTAAATATTCATAAAAGTTGACCAAAGAAGAGACTTTGAATCCTGATTCCTGGGTTGGTGGGGTTTTTTTTCCAAATAAGCTCTGGACACATATTCCTTCAGAAAGTTCAGGAGGCTTATCCTTCTGCAGACCCACAGGCCCTTTGAGGGTGCCTGGCTAATGGATGAATTGATTGATTCACTGACTTAGCAGATAGCATTGTGGAAGTGTTACTGAAATATTAATTAACCGATAAAGCAGTTCTACTCACAGTCCCCTCACCCCACAAACTAAACAATGTCCATCGTCCATGGTGCTCTGTAAGGGTGGTTTCTCAGGGCTAGTTATTGCGAAAGTGATCACACATGTGCGTGTGTGCTCAGGCACTTCAGTCATTCCAACTCTGCAGCTCGATGGACTGTAACTCACCAGGCTCTTCTGTCTCTGGGATTCTCCAGGCAAGAATACTGGAGTGAGTTACCAAGCCCCCCCTCCAGGGGATCTTCCTGACCGGGGACTGAACCCATGTCTCTTATGCCTTCTGCGTTGGCGGGTGGGTTTTTACAACTGGCACCACCTGGGAAGTCCATGCATACTCATGAGCATATGTATGTTCAATATGTGTATCCTCTTATCCACTTAATTATATGTAAGGACCCCGTGCTCTTAGAAAGCTTAATGTAGAATAATACTTTGAACTTAACAAATAGCCATTTTCACTTAAAGATTCCCTTTCTTTCACTAGAAACTTTTAACGTGTTATTATTTCCTCACCACCCCCACACTCTCATCCAGAAAGATAGATTGGGTCAATGTTAAAATAACAGAAAATTCTTTTCATAGGCATCGTAGGCAACATCCCATTGTCAATACAGTAAACAGAAGTAAGAAATATCAATGTCATTAGGGAACAGTCAAAACTTCAAATTCTTCTCTGGAGATTATCTATTTTTGCCTCCTGGTTAGACTGAGTAATTCTTTCATTCACTTTCCAAACATTTGGCACAAGATTATCATACTGGGCATAAGTTATGACCATTAGCAAATTTATCCAAGCAAAAATGGGCAGCAAAAGGGATGTAACACTTTCTAAAGTTCAGTGTCTCTTTTTAAGGCAATCACTCGTCTCAACAAAAATAGAATTTAGGGAGTGCCAGTCAGAGCATCCTGCTGACTGAATCATCTTTACAAAATAGTTGTTCTATTTTCAAAGTACTAATATGTTTTTTAAAAATCATGTTTAGACATTATGTAGCCAAAAGGCTTGACCAGAAAGATTAACCGCCATGTTTGTGTTATTAATAACACTGGCTGAGATTGATAATCTGCTTAGAAAATTATTTCTCCTGCCACACACAGAATTTTATTTTGTGTATTTCAGTATTGCTATCTGATGGTCCCAGTGGTTCACTGTATTTATGTAAAGAGTCTTTGCCTCTTTTCAGAGCCTGAAATGTTTAGGTTTAACACATACTCTTCAAAGACATCCATGTGAAAAGTAGAATGTATTTTGGAAAACTTTTAATATATTTTCCAGAGTTATTTACTAAAATATGTTGTCTTGAATCTCTGTTTATGAGTGGTCCTCAATCAGAGGCAGTTTTCTCCACCTGGGTGATATTTGGCAACATCTAAAACACATTTGTCATTCTCACAACTGGCGTTTAGTGAGTAGACATCAGGGGTGTTGCAAAACATTCCCCAATGGCCAAGACAGCCTCCCACAGAACAGAGTCACCTGGTCCCAAATCTCAATGGTACCAAGGCTCCGAGACCCTGGATGTGCATCATGATACCACGTTTTATTCTGTGCAGTAGAGAATTCCACCCATAATAAACCAGCACAACTACCAATGGTCTTTGGATTTATGATCCTTTCACGCCGAGAACACAGCCCCTCCCTTTCTGCATGTGGCCAGTCAGGGAGCTGACCACCAGTTGGAGCGAGAGACTCGAGCTCCTTTACATTTGGCTCAGAAAGCTCAGTGTGGAGAGAGGGAATTTGCTGCTTCTCCTGTTAGTCACGGCGACTCTCCTGACTGCCCATGGAGAAGTGAGCTAAGGAAATGTCTTCAGTTGATATGATGGGAAAGGAATTTGATATTTTAAAAAATACTCATTGTTTATTCTACCACTGGTTTGCAACATGAGCTTGGGGAACTCCCTGGCTGAAAGCCGTTGTGACTCATAAATTCTTGGTGTCTGTCATATGCCAAGAGCGCACGGTCCTGCCTCCATCACTTTATTCTTCTAACTCATTTTATAAAAATCTGCTATGAATTCTTTATATATATATAAGCATAGTAGAAAGCAAATTCTTCTATTGCTTTCCCCCAGCAAATCCTATTTCCACTATTTCTGCTGCTGCTGCTGCTGCTGCTACTAAGTCACTTCAGTCGTGTCTGACTCTGTGTGACCCCACACGGCAGCCCACGAGGCTCCCCGGTCCCTGGGATTCTCCAGGCAAGAACACTGGAGTGGGTTGCCACTTCCTTCTCCAATGCATGAAAGTGAAAAGTGAAAGTGAAGTTGCTCAGTTGTGTCCGACTCTTCGCGACCCCAGGGACTGTAGCCTACCGGGCTCCTCTGTTCATGGGATTTTCCAGGCAAGAGCACTGGAGTGGGCTGCCATTGCCTTCTCCACTACTTCTACTTCTTAACCTTAAGTCCCTACAAAAGAAGTGATTTTCTTGAGATATAATCAGGGAAGGGCCCCATAGGGATATAATTAATCAAATACTTTTTGTTTTAAAAATAGTAAATAGAACTTGCAAATATAAACTTATCAGTTTATTTGTTGTCATGAACACCAAAATTTCAAGGTAATAACTGTTCAAGTTTCTAAATCTGAAACCTAAGTGTTTTATCCTTTGCACCAAAAGTAATCTCAAGTATGGCCTTCAGGTATATTTTAAGTCACTATAAGTTTGACACAGTGGAGAAATCAGGCAGTGATCTAGAGCAGATTGGTTTATCTTTTAAAATCTTATTTGTAAATTGAGACTAATAATCATACTTTACAACATTGTTGTGAGTTGAAAAAGTTAGACATCTTCATACGAAAACAATCTTTGGAGAGTTAAGCAGGTGAATGAACAGCAACAACGAAAAAAAAAGAAAAAAAAAAACCCATCCCTGGATCCAGATTGTTGTATAATGTCAGAATTCCAAAGAACTCATAGAAAAGTTTAAAAACTTCCCAAGAGAGGAAGAAAAACTGACCACAGGCCAAAGGATGAAAATCAAATCGGTATCAGACTTTCCATTAGCAACAGTAGACTCTAAAGGCAAGGTGACAGAATCAAATTCTGATGGAAATTATTCTGTACACAGCTAAATAATCAGTAAAGGACAAGAATAAAATAAAAACATTTCCTGTTATGCAAGGAAACAAAACATACACTACTCATACATCCCATAGGGAAATATTATCTGAGGGATTACTTCAGAAATTAAGAAATTTTCAAAAGAAAATAACATGATACACAGACTGAATAACAATGAAATGTGGCCTAGAAGAGGTTGAGCAAGACTGGAAGCAAATTCAGAAAAAAATCAAATAGCTGTTAACTGGACATGCTCTTAGGAGCAGCAAAAATCAGTGGCACAGGATCATATTACTCTTATACTGATCCCTTCATGAATAGCATTTATATAATCATAATATTTGCTCTTTTAGAATAAATATCTAATAAAGCATATGAGTTAATTAAAAGCTTAAGACTTAATCACTAATTGAATTGAAATGTTACAAACTTTGGCAATAAAAGACAACATTACTAATCAAAAGATAGTCAGGAAACAACACATTTAAGCAAGATAGTGTGCTTAAGCAAAAGTTTTAATTTTTCATAGTAGAAATCAGTAGAAACTGTCTAAAATAGGTAATTCAAAAATACATAATTATAGAACTTGATATAGATCCCTTTTAACTTTTATTGTTAATATCTTCCCAGAGGTATCAAACAATATATTTCATAAGACAAATATATTAGCGATGTGAACTGGAAGGCAGGTGAAAGAGCTATCACTATTTGTAGATTTCATGCTTATGTCATTGCAAAACCTTAGAGAATCTTCTAAAAAAAATCACCAAGAAAAAAATTAGCTCAGTAAGTTAGTAGAAAATATCAGAAATCAATAGCCTTAATAAAGTATCACAATGACAATGCTTTAAAAAATAACAGAAGTCAAATTACCAAGAAACTCAACTAGATATGTGTAATCTTTACAGTGAAATTTTAAATAATTCCTGATGGATACAAAAGTGAAAATAAAGACTGAAGGTGTTAAGTTAGGAGACTCAATATCATGACTATGTCAATTCTGCCAAAGTTAACTTACAGATATAAAATGATATAAAAAATGTTATCTAGCCAGAAAAATTCTGAGAATTGTCATTGTTCATGCTAAGCTTTAAAGTACAGTATAAAGCTTCAATAATTAAAATGGTGTGGTGGTCTGGTATGAATCTGAAATGACAAAATGCAAAGAACAGAGATTCATACATCATCCAAATGCATCCTAATATTAGTATGTGATTTCAGATGAGTGAGTAACGGGAAACTTCTTCACGAATGTTTTGGGACAACCAAGTAGCTATCTGAAATGAAATGGAGAACCTATATCTCATTGTATTCCAGAAAACTCCAAAACAGTCTGGAAATGAAATGTTAAAAAGAAAAATCATCCATTAAAGTACTAAAAGAAAATATAGATAGTATCCTTTATAACCTTGGAACTCAGAAGCCTTCTCTAACTATGACTCAAAATATAGGCACCAATTAAAAAAAAAGAAAGGACTATAAAAAGTCAGTATTTTTCAGTGTAAAACATTGTAAGCAAAGTCACAAGACACATGACAAACTGGGACAAATATTAATCATTTCACAGACAAACAACTAATCTCCCAAGTACATAAGGAGTTCCTAGATGATTGTAAGAAAATAGCCAGGGATTAGTAGAAAAATGGCCAAAGGGTATCTATCAGTAGAAAGTTTGCAGAAAAATAAAAAGTCTTTAAATGTGAAACATTGCTTAGTCTCACTAGTAATAGGAGAAATGCAGATTATAACAGTTGTGAGTTATCAGGTTTCAGTTAGCAGATTAGCAAAATCTGAAATCCATGGTAAATATGTGAAGAGATAGGAACCATTTCTATTGCTAGTGAGGAATATAAATTAAACATAAAATTACCATATGATCTAGCAATTCCGTTTCTGGGTGTATACCTTAAAAAATTAAAAGCAGGAATTCGAACAGATATTTGTACACCAATGTTCATAGCAACCTTATTCACAAGAGTCAAAGGGAGGAAACAAGCCAAATGTCCCCTGATAGATATATGGGTAAAGTCCCCTGATAGATACATGGGTAAATAAGATGTATATACTCACAGTAGACTTTCAGTCTTTGAAAGGAACGAAATTCTGACTCAGCTACAGCCTGAATGAACCCTGAGAGTTTTATACTAAGTGAAATAAGCCAGATACAAAGGGAGATGATACCATGTCCAGTCTGATGAGGTTCTTAGAACAGTCAGAAATTCCTTGAGACAGAAAGCAGAATAGGGACTGAGACAAAAAGCTGCTGGGAGCTGAGGGCGACTGGAAAATGAAGACTCGTTTAATGAACAGCTTTCTGTTTGAGGTGGTGAAAGCGTTCTAGAGATGGATGGTGGTGATAGATGCAAAGCTACGTGAATGTACTTAATTCCATAGACCTGCATACTTAGAAATGATAAATTTATGCTATGTGTATTTATCACAATAAAAAAAAATAGCTACCTAAGGAGCCCGGGTAAAAGATGCAGGGGTAAGAGTGATACTACTTTTGAACTATGTAAATATATCATCTAATTACCTAGTAAGACCAATAAACAAATTCATATGAAAGACCTGGGAATTTCCCCTTGGGTCACTTTCATAATTTGGTTTCTTTCTACATGCAAATATGACTTCATTCTATTTCAATATTATAAAAGCATCTTCATTAATAGTAGATTGACTAAAAGTCCACACACCAGAACACCAAGCAGCAATAGTTAAGAATATGGTCGATCTATATAGATCTATGGTAGATCCTCATTTCAGTGCGTAGACTCACGGGTTCTTGCCTCCAGAGACGTGCTCCCAGTTCTGGTCTTTCGGGCCCGTTAAATGCTCCATGCCTGTTCTGCAGTCATCTGCCTGGAGAAAGGAAGGAAAGCCGACGGCTTCATTTTATGTCTGCTCATGCTCCAAGATCACTTGTCAAAGCAACTTCGCCTGTAGCAGGATGGGGTGCTTGCTCAGCCATTAACAAATTAACCCCTCCTTTTTTCTGGTTATTTCACCTTATGTGGGTAGCTCCCCTGGCAGGGAAGCTGAGGGCCAGGGCCTCACAGTAGTCGGAGGGTTCCAAATCTCACCTCTGCCCCCAACTCTACCTGCAGCTACCCAGCCCCCACCGGAAGAATTCTGTGATGGCCAGGCAGCCCATTCTGGGGGCACCCATTCCACTGATCAACAGCTCCACTGACCAGAAAGGGCTTCCTTACGAAGTCTGGAAACTCGCCTCAGTCATTTCCATCCACTGGTCCTGGTTTTATTTCCAGGAATCAGAAAACGTTAAATTCTCTTCCTTATGATATCATTAGAGATATTTTAAAACCACTAATACATCCTTTCCAACAACATGTCTCTTCTCTAGGCCTTGGGAAGGCTTCTCCATGGAATCACTTTTTTCAGTGGCTAATTTCCAGTTACTCCTGAATCCCACAAGCTCTCTCTTCTCAGCATTCATTGGGGCTATAGCCCATTTCCATGGACATACCTTTGATTCCATTTCTACGTCTCTGCGTACCTTTACAAATCTTTTTCCTCCTGTAGCGATCAAATAGAAATGTAAGCCCAAATAAAACACATCTGTGTAAAAAGCTGGTGTGATAGGCGTTGTTAAAATGGTTCCCAGTTGTCCTCATGCCTTGTATAATTCCCTCCTCTGAAGGTACACTGGACCTAATGAGAACTGACAGTTCTAGGCTTCCACCCTAACAAATAATGACAAAATGGAAGATGTGGAAAGTGATGGCTTTTAGACATCTGAACATTATCAACTAAAATATCAAAAGAAATATCAAAGAAAATGAAGTTCATATTGTTGTGGATGTCTTGGTATTATTTAGATAGGTTGGTAATGTTTGGATGAGCAGTAAAAGGATATATAGTTAAGGTATTATTACACATGCATTCTATTTTTTAAACTTAATTTCAAGGAAGCCCAATAGTGCTGTTACAACAACAATTTTTATATAATTTGTTCTATGGTCAGGAATAAACCTAAGGTTAAAAATTGATTTAAAAGTAATATTGATTTAAATGCAAAAATGAAATATGTGCAATGTGTGCAGACTATCAATATATTTTATCTAAAAGCAAATTAAAATAATTATTTAAACTGAAAAATTAAACTATTTTCATATATTTTGTGATTTTTCTTTAAAACACTTAAAATTAGTTGTCAGAGTTAAAAAAAAGTTATGATTTATAAAACCAACATGCATGAAATCATTAGTAATAGAAATAGAAATAGAAATCATTAGTAATCAATATAAATTTTTAAAATATAAAGTATTTAAGTAAAACTGACCTTTAAATGTATTGAGTACTTCCAACTCTTTGCATCCCCATGGATTATAGCCTGCCAGGCTCCTCTGTCCATGGACTTCTCCAGGCAAAAATACTGGAGTGGGTTGCCAATTCCTTCTCCAGGGGATCTTCCCAACCCAGGGATTGAACCTGGGTCTCCTGCATTGCAGGCAGATTCTTACCATTTCAGCCACCAAGGAAACCCATACTTCAAAAAAATAGTTTTAAAAATCCATCTAAGTTGCCAATGTAATATCCAGAACCCAGATTGACTGGTTAATAGCACCCAGATTATAACCAGACCTTCATATAAATGTATACCTATTTACATACAAATAAATGCGAACTCTTTAGCGAAGCAGCAGGTCTCATAGGCTCTGTGTGCAACTGTTGCAAGGCTTTGCTGATTCCCAAGCACCTCCGGAACCACAGCCAGGAGCAGGAGAAGCAGGAAGATGGATGCCAGGCAACCCTGGGAAACAGGGTTTTGTTGTGCAAGAAGAGAAGAAGTTGGCAGGTTCATTAATTTGTCTTTTCTCTCCCCAAATGAGTCCACCACTTAAACTTTCCCTACACTTGAAGCAAATCTGAAAGAAATGGGAATACAGACCACCTGACCTGCCTCTGAGAAACCTATATGCAGGTCAGGAAGCAACAGTTAGAACTGGACATGGAACAACAGACTGGTTCCAAATAGGAAAAGGAGTCTGTCAAGGCTGTATACTGTCACCCTGCATATTTAATTTATATGCAGAGTACATCATGAGAAACGGTGGGCTGGAAGAAGCACAAGCTGGAATCAAGATTGCCGGGAGTAATATCAATAACCTCAGATACGCAGATGACACCACCTTTATGGCAGAAAGTGAAGAGGAACTAAAAAGCCTCCTGATGAAAGTGAAAGAGGAGAGTTAAAAAGTTGGCTTAAAGCTCAACATTCAAAAATGAAGATCATGGCATCTGGTCCCATCACTCCATGGCAAATAAATGGGGAAACAGTGGAAACAGTGTCAGACTTTATTTTTGGGGGCTCCAAAATCACTGTAGATGGTGATTGCAGCCATGAAATTAGAAGACGCTTACTCCTTGGAAGAAAAGTTATGACCAACATAGCATATTGAAAAGCAGAGACATTACTTTTCTAACAAAGGTCCGTCTAGTCAAGGCTATGGTTTTTCCTGTGGTCATGTATGGATGTGAGAGTTGGACTGTGAAGAAAGCTGAGCACCGAAGAATTGATGGTTTTGAACTGTGGTGTTGCAGAAGACTCTTGAGAGTCCCTTGGACTGCAAGGAGATCCAACCAGTCCATCCTAAAGGAGATCAGCCCTGGGATTTCTTTGGAAGGATTGATGCTAAAGGTGAAACTCCAGTACTTTGGCCACCTCATGCGAAGTGCTGACTCATTGGAAAAGACCCTGGTGCTGGGAGGGATTGGGGGCAGGAGGAGAAGGGGACGACAGAGGATGAGATGGCTGGATGGCATCACCCACTCAATGGACATGAGTCTGAGTGAACTCCGGGAGTTGGTGATGGACAGGGAGGCCTGCTGCTGCTGCTGCTGCTGAGTCTCTTCAGTCGTGTCCAACTCTGTGCGACCCCAGAGACGGCAGCCCACCAGGGTCCCCCGTCCGTGGGACTCTCCAGGCAAGAACACTGGAGTGGGCTGCCACTTCCTTCTCCAATGCCTGAAAATGAAAAGTGAAAGTGAAGTCGCCGGGTGGCATCCGACTCTTAGCGAGCCCATGGACTGCGTGCTGCAATTCACGGAGTCGCAAAGAGTCGGACACGCCTGAGCGACTGGACTGACCTGAACACTGAAGCAGTGTCTCTGACAGCAGGAACACAGCCCCCACATCGCCGCAGCACTCAGTTACACTCACATCCTCTTTCAAGGATGTGGGACAGAGCTTTGGAAAGCACTTCCTGAGGCACGAGCCATGTCAGTCGTGGAAAAGGGGAGTTTTCGGGTTCTGCGTCAAGCTGTGGAAGATCTGAAGGGAGAGCAGCTGTACTGCGGAGCCAAGCCCCCCACGAGTATCCCTACTCCACCTGGAGCATGGTGCACGTTCGGCCAAGGTCTGGACACGGCTGCATGGACATCTGATGGTGGTGGACCTGGCTCTCTCCCCCAAGGCGCTCGCCTGATTAGGCTCCAGCCCTGGGCTGAATTAAACCTTTCCTCCTGCTTGAAGCTGAGCTGCCTGCTTTCAGCAAAGCAGAAGGCACTTGCTGCCTTCAACACAGAGTTAAGTAATTCATATCATGAAGTGCTCCATATTGTCCATATGATTCTTGGAGGGCACCAAACTGCGGATTGGATCCTGTTCCATTGACTGACCAAGCATCCGTTGCTTCTTCTGACCTATTTCTGGCTTAAAGCAGCACTTTTCTTTTTTTGTAGCTGACTTTCTTACTCATTCCATCTTGGACAACCAAGTCCTCTCTGTTTTCTAATTTTAGCAGCAAGAGCTCTCTCCTAGGACTAATCATGTTAATGACAACAAGGACGGCCACAGTGAGGGCTGCACTTATCAAATGCTTACTAAGTGTCAGGCATGTTTCTGAGCACTTGAAACCCGTGGAACGCATTTGTCCTCATGGCAAGGCTACGAGATGGATACCGTTTTCTCCAACACACATTCACCAAAGAAGAAATGGAGGCCCACGATGCTGAGTAACCTGCCAAAGTAGGTCACACAGGCAGTCTGACTCTAGTTCAAGGTCTTCTCCAGTTTGCTTTGTGATACTACAGGAGAGGGAGAAATGGTGCTTTTTGTATGCCGCGGGCATGTTTGGCTTATTTCACAGGACGCACGGCTGTCCTTGCCAATTGGTTGAAAATGATATATACAAGATAAAGCACCGTATACGTTCACTGATTGCTTTTGCTTCTGGAGATGATGCTGTCACTGATTCCATTAATACCAGAACTACTAATATTAGGAGCTTCCCAGGTGGCTCGGGTAAAGCTTCCGCCTGCCAGTGCAGGAGACACAGGAGAGATGCAGGTTGAATCCTTGGGTCAGGAAGATCCCCTGGAGGAAGGCCGTGCAACCCACTCCAGTATTCTTGCCTGGGAATCCCATGGACAGAAGAGCCTGGCGGGCTGCAGTCCATGGGGTCACAAAGCATCGGACATGACTGAGCCACTGTGCAGGCATGCACACAGTTTTTATCTTGCACCCATTTTCCCAGAGGACTGCGTGTGCTCATAGAGACAAGGACAGAGGGAAGGAAGAAGAGCCCCATGGAACTCCATTCAAGCACCAACCAAAAATCTGCAAAGAACCCACAAACTTCAGGGATAAGTTTACAGCGCCCCAAGCATCACAGCCCACTGGGCAGGAAACAGTTAAATCATTTCCCTGCAAGGTCACCTTGAATGTCACTGAAAGAGCTGGGCACAGAGCCCGGGTCTCTGGATCCTCTTGCTGAGTTTCAGAAGGCAAACCATACTCTGACATTTATCTGGTGAGACACTGTGTTTGTGTTTAGCCTCCCTTGCAATATCTGCAACCCAAACACTATAGCGAGAGTTAGTGCTTGAATAACTGGGAAGAAAATTGGATCCAAAGTCAAAGTGCCAGCCCCGAATGCAGAAAGAGTAAAGCTAAATCTAGCCAGGTTCAATAAAGGATGCCATAAAAAGTCATCTTTAAGGTTTTCTGCCTAATCACCAATATTAACACAGTTCAAATAACCTTAAGATAGATGCATGCGGTCATCATAAGAGGATTCTTGAACTTCAGCCCTCTTATTGCAAGCAATATCTGATGAAACCAAATTTTAGGACTCTGCGAATTTGCTGCAGTGGGATTTGGGCTATACTCTATTAGGGTGCCCCATATATCTTACAGATCTTAAAGAGTTGAAGGTGTGCAATAGAAAGAGGACCTGCTTATTATTAGGAGGGAAAACTACCTGGTCTATCTTCCACAAGTCTGATTGCTGGACTAAGTGTAAAGCAAGAAAACTGTGGTGAGGAATTGGTTTTATGGGGCTTCCTGGTGGCTCAGATGGTAAAGCCGTCTGCCTACAATGCTGGAGACCTGGGTTTGATCCCTGGGTCGGGAAGATTCCCTGAGAAGGGAATGGCAACCTACTGTAGTATTCTTGCCTGGAGAATCCCATGGACAGGAGCTGGGAGGGCTGCAGTCCACAGGGTAGCAAAGAGTTGGCCATGACTGAGGGACTAATAACATGTGCGCCGGTATTACAGGCCTGGAGCTACATCTGGTTCAGCTTCTCTATGACTATGGAAAGATCTGCATCTGACTAGTTCTGGGTTGAAATCAGACTGAAAAAAGTTTGCAGATTTAGAAGGAGCTTAATTTCCCCTTGCTTCCATAGCTCCCTCATCTTTACCCTGAAAGGTGATCCCAGCAATACGGTTCTCAGAAGAGCTTCTTCCGGGCACTCTCAGTTCACTGGTCATGTGGGTCTCTTTGCCTTCAGAGCATGGGTCCATCACGCCCTCTCAAGACCACGGGAAGATTCCTGGGGAAACCAGGAGCCTTCAGTTCTGGCTCACGGTGGGTCTTGTTGTTGCTTCCCTTTACCCTCACACAGACCGCCTGCTAGGTTCCTAACTCCATGTATCTCAGACTTTGCCTGAGTCCATCATCACTGCCATACTGATCTTTGGACCCCAGGGTATGCTCCGTTGGTCTCTGAAAGCTACCTGTATCAACCCGACACCTGAGAGTCCGGAGGACTTATTCATCTCCTTTCGAGTGAACTCACCCCATGTATGTGAAGGGCTGGACAAAGTCATTCCTGCTTTATCCCATCCAATCGTTTGGCACAAAACAGTAACGTAAACAACTTATTGACCCAGAGACATGAATCCATCTTTTATTACCCAAACCTTATTGATGGAGTATTTCAGTACTCACTCACACAGCAAATCGCTGGCCGTAGGCGTTTGTTTCTGCAAAACTCCCCCAGTCAACAAGTAAGGACCAGCCACGCAAAGGTGTAGCTGGGGAACCTGCGGGGGGGCTCACCAACCCCTTTTCAGCGGGCGACACCAGTCTTGTACTAGATCTGTTTGTCTGACACCACGGTGCTCACCAGCTTGCTGCCCCATTAAATTGAAGTCATGCTCTGGGCTGTTTCTTCGGAACTCTTTATCATCCTCTTAGACAGTGTTTCAGTGGCCTTCTTTGGTTCATTCTAATTTGATTCTCTGTGCACCCTTTCTTGATGTACAGGTCAATCTATGAGTCTCCAGAAGAGCATGGTGTGGGTTTTCTACAAACAATGCAGCCTGGAAAGTGTGCTGTTCAAAAGAAGCAGAGCAAGGCAATGGCTTTCTGTTTTGTATTAGCCATATGACTCATCTTTTGTTAAACAAGACACCCAGATTGCTCACTCAGGAACTCTCATTTCTTTCTTTTCTCCCTTCTTTCCTTCTCTCTCTCTTTTCTTCACTCCATTCCTTTCTTCGAACAAATTGAATGATCGCTATGAGTCAGGCTCTGAGAAAGCTGTTGTCAGTCATATTAGGCCATGACTGCTGTGCTAGGAGTCAGCATGTAGCTAGATTTTCAAAGACCTCATTATACCTTTCAAGGTAAAAATCAAAATGTTAAATTTATAACATAATAAAGTATAACTACCTATTGAAATCACCATAAATATTTTACTGTCTTAAATAATTTACATTCTGTGTTATGTACATCTATGAATTATGTTCATAGGGTGATTGAATTTAAAGTGTTGTATCACATGCCAAACTGTTGCTAGGTAACAACTAAAAGTAATACACTCACGTATACATATCTCTATATACATGTGTGACCTGCTGCTGCTGCTAAATCGCTTCAGTTGTGACTGACTCTGTGCAACCCCAGAGACAGCAGCCCACCAGGCTCCCCCATCCCAGGGATTCTCCAGGCAAGAACACTGGAGTGGGCTGCCACCTCCTTCTCCGATGCATGAAAGTGAAAAGTGAAAGAGAAGTCGCTCAGTCATGTCTGACTTTTGCGACCCCATGGACTGCAGCTTACCAGGCTCCTCTGTCCATGGGATTTTCCAGGCAAGAGTACTGGAGTGGGGTGCCATTGCCTTCTCTGATATCTGTGACCTAATATTTATATAATCATGTCCACATTATGTATGTACACATGTGTGTATTTACTGTAATACTTAAATAGGGATCAAACTATCTCAATACCTATATAGACAGATTATTATAAATAGGTAAATATATAACATATTTCTTTGAAGGTCATTACCATGGCCTCAGAAATCATTTAAATGACTCACTTGATGGTAAATGGCTCCCGATTCTAAGAGCACATCCACAGTGCACTTGCAAGTGGTCAGACACTCCAGATGACTCTCTCAAAGTCTTTTCATGATATATGGAGAAATATTCTGGATGATGAAATACGAGTCTTAAATCATTTGTGTTTGTGATCAATCAGAAAAAATTTTATATATATATTTAGTTTATTTATATTTTTATATGCATGTGTTATTTGAAGTGTGAGAGTGTTGGTTGCTTAGTCATGTCCAACTCTTTGCCATGGACTGTAGCCCACCAGGCTCCTCTGTCCATGGAATTCTCCAGGCAAGGATACTGGAGGGGATTACCATTTCTTCCTCCAGTGGATCTTCCCGACCCAGGGATGGAACTCACATCTCTTGTCTTGGCAGGCTGATTCTTAGCCGTTTGAGTCATCAGGGAAGCCTTGCTTCATTTTATTGCTGCTATTTTTTTTTTTAATTTTAAACAATGTTCAGTCATGAGGTATAAAGTTCAGTTCAGTTCAGTCGCTCAGTCATGTCCGACTCTTTGCGACCCCATGAATCGCAGCACGCCAGGCCTCCCCTGTTCATCACCATCTCTCGGAGTTCACTCAGACTCACGTCCATCGAGTCCGTGATGCCATCCAGTCATCTCATCCTCTGTCGTCCCCTTCTCCTCCTGCCCCCAATCCCTCCCAGCATCAGAGTCTTTTCCAATGTGTCAACTCTTCGCATGAGGTGGCCAAAGTACTGAAGTTTCAGCTTTAGCATCATTTCTTCCAAAGAAATCCCAGGGCTGATCTCCTTCAGAATGGACTGGTTGGATCTCCTTGCAGTCCAAGGGACTCTCAAGAGTCTTCCCAACACCACACTTCAAAAGCATCAATTCTTCGGCGCTCAGCCTTCTTCACAGTCCAACTCTCACATCCATACACGACTACTGGAAAACCATAGCCCTGACTAGATGGACCTTAGTCGGCAAAGTAATGCCTCTGCTTTTGAATATACTATCTAGGTTGGTCATAAGTTTTCTTCCAAGGAGTAAGCATCTTTAATTTCATGGCTGCAGTCACCATCTGCAGTGATTTTGGAGCCCCAAAAATAAAGTCTGACACTGTTTCCACTGTTTCCCCATCTATTTCCCATGAAGTGATGGGACCGGATGCCATAATCTTCTTTTTCTGAATGTTGAGCTTTAAGCCAACTTTTTCACTCTCCTCTTTCACCTTCATCAAGAGGCCCTTTAGCTCCTCTTCACTTTCTGCCATAAAGGTGGTGTCATCTGCATATCTGAGGTTACTGATATTTCTCCTGGCAATCTTGATTCCAGCTTGTGTTTCTTCCAGCCCAGCATTTCTCATGATGTACTCTGCATATAAGTTAAATAAGCAGGATGACAATATACAGCCTTGACGGACTCCTTTTCCTATTTGGAACCAGTCTGTTGTTCCATGTCTAGTTCTAACTGTGTTGCTTCCTGACCTGCATACAGATTTCTCAGGAAGCAGGTCAGGTGGTCTGGGATTCCCACTTCTTTCAGAATTTTCCAAAGTTTATTGTGATCCACACAGTCAAAGGCTTTGGCATAGTCAATAAAGCAGAAATAGATGTTTTTCTGGAACTCTCTTGCTTTTTCGATGATCCAGCAGATGTTGGCAATTTGATCTCTGGTTCCTCTGCCTTTTCTAAAACCAGCTTGAACATCAGGGAGTTCACGGTTCACGTATTGCTGAAGCCTGGCTTGGAGAATTTTGAGCATTACTTTACTAGCATGTGAGATGAGTGCAGTTGTGCGGTAGTTTGAGCATTCTTTGGCATTGCTTTTCTTTGCGATTGGAGTGAACACTGACCTTTTCCAGTCCTGTGGCCACTGCTGAGTTTTCCAAATTTGCTGGCATATTGAGTACAGCACTTTCACAGCATCATCTTTCAGGATTTGAAACAGCTCAACTGGAATTCCATCACCTCCACTAGCTTTGTTCATAGTGGTGCTTGGGTATATCCCAAATGAGTCATTGGCCTAAATCACATTGTAACTCCCAGCTCAAAGACAATCTTTGTGTTTTCTGAACTTGGTTTTTTTGTTTTTCCTCAATTACTTCCCCTTTTTGGATGTTAAGTTGCATCTCTAATAATAGAAAATTGAAACACATTATTTTAAATATTGGAACATCCAGTCAACATTGAAAATATTTAGCCATTCTATCTGAAATGTACTTAAAACAATTTAAGATTTTAATAATCTAGTAATTTCAGTACTTCATGATTTCTAACTGTATAGTTTATAGAATAAGCATAAATAATTATCTGAAAGTGTTCTTCAGAGAGAATGGTTTAAAAAATCTAGAGACAGAAATGTAGTACTTTCTGAAAAAGGTGCTTATGTGAAATGCTTCTTTTTATAATATTTTATTTTTATCTGCTGACGATGACTGCAGCCATGAAATTAAAAGACACTTGCTCCTTGGAACTGACTCTTTGTAACCCCATGGACTGTAGCCTGCCACACTCCTCTGTCCATGGGACTCTCCAGGCAAGAATATTGAGTTGGTTGCCATGCCCTCCTCCAGGAGATCTTCCCAACCCAGGGATCGAACCCAGGTCTCTTGCACTGTAGGCAGATTCTTTACCAACTAAGCCACCAGGGAAGCCCAAGAATACTGGAAGAAAAGCTATGACAAGCCTAGACAGCATATTAAAAGCAGAGACATGACTTTGCCGAGAAATGTCCATACAGTCAAAGCTATGGTTTTTCTAGTAGTCATGTATGGATGCGAGAGTTGGACCATATAGAAGGCTGAGCTTGGAAGAACTGACGCTTTCAAACTGTTGCTGAAGAAGATTCTTGAGAGTCTCTTGAAAAGCAAGGAAATCAACCCTGAATATTCATTGGAAGGATTGACGCTGAAGCTGAAGCTCCAAAACTTTGGCCACCTGATGCCAAGAGCCTGATGCTGGGAAAGACTGAGGCCAAGAGGAGAAGGGAGCAACAGAGTAAAGATGGCTGGATGGCATCATTGACTCAGTGGACATGAGTTTGAGCAAATTCCGGGAGACGGTGATGGACAGGGATCCCAGGTGTGCTGAAGTCCATGAGTCTCAAAGAGTCGGACATGGATTAGCAACTGAAAAACAGCAATATATACACACTCAAATAGTAATATGGTTTATTACTAAAAACATCAGTCTCTAATCTCACTTATCTTTAGATAAGTTAGACACCTCACATCCTTAGAGACCCCACTTTGACTTTTTCTTTGCTTATTTGACCGCATCCAGTCTTGGTATGGCATGTGGGATCTTCATTGCAGAACTTAGACTCTAGCTGTGGCGTGCAGACTCCAGAGTGTGCAGCCTCGGTAGCAACAGCTCACAGGCCCAGTTGTTTGGCAACACGTGGGATCTTAGTTCCCCGTGTGTGCATGGGTGCGTGCTCAGTTGTGTCCAACTTGATGTGACCCCGTGGACTGTAGCTTGCTAGGCTCCTCTGTCCATGGGATTTGCCAGGCCAGAATACTGGAGTGGCTTGCCATGCCTTCCTGCTGATCCAGAGACTGAACCCTGCATTGGCAGGCGGCTTCTTTACCACTGAACCACTTGGGAAGCACAGTTCATCTCTCTCGTCTTTCTAGGCAAAGCTGCCCCAGATAGACGCAGTTATTTTCCCCTCAGCATGGACCTTGAACTTTAGTCTTCTTAATGGAAGCTGTGTCTAAACCATCAGAGTCAAATTATACTCCTTCTGAGGCACAGCGGATGAAATCTATTTCAGACTGTCCTCTAGAAGAAAACAAAAGCCATCTCTCTTGGTGAGGTAAACACTTCTCCATCTAGTTTCACTTTACTCAGTATTAAATATATTAAAAGTTGTCTGTACAGGATGTAGGGTCAGTGTTAAACTAATAAAAGAGCACCAAGAAAGCAATATGAAGGCATAGCAGAAAAGAAAAGCCTCCTAGCTTTTTCAATGCTTCTTTTAATCCAACAAGGAATATTTGCAGGGTGTTGGCTGAAAAATGTCAAGCCTCCATTCAATCTTACCTTTATACCTGTCACTACAGGTAACCCATAATCCTGTGAATGCTCAGGATTTGGAGATCACTTACTCCAGCTTTCAGAGATCAATAGAGGTTGGTTTTGCAACAATAAATACATATATGACAAGATGGGGTCTGATCTGGCGGCAGCATCTCTGGAATAAGAATCAGCAGACCTGTGCCCCAACCTCCACTCTGCTAAGAAGTAGAATCCATCTTCCCTTCAAGGAAAGAGAGTATGATTGACCACTCCCCATCCAAGTCCTCAAAAATATGGTCTAGTCATTTGGCCTGGATAGTCTAAGCTTCTGGGCTTCCCTGGCAGCTCAACTGGGAAAGAATCTGCCTGCAATTCAGGAGACCCTGGTTTGACCCCTGGGTAGGGAAGATCCCCTGGAGGAGGGATAGGCTGCCCACTCCAGCATCACTGGGCTTCCCCGGTGGCTCAGATGGCAAAGAATCCGCCTGCAGTGTGGGAGACCTGGGTCTGATGCTTGGGTTGGGAAGACCCCTGGAAGAGAGCCCAGCAACCCACTCCAGTATTCTTGCCTGAGAAACCCCCATGGACAGAGGAGCCTGGTGGGCTGCAGTCCATGGGATCGCAGAGTCAGACACGACTGGGTGGCAAAGCACAGCACAATCTAAGCTTCTAACCAGGCACTCCCAGGGCAAGAGCTGGCTCTGAAACATTCCTGAGAGAGGTTATTTGTAAGGTGCTTCTTTGTAAGGACATATATGGAAACTAGAGCAGAGTGGTGATTAATAGCCCAGAGACTCTCCAACCCCTCTCTGGGCAGCATAGAGGTTAGCGTAAGGCAGGCTGGTCTTGGCTTGTGTCCAGGAAACTCATTCCCACGAATCCTGAGAAAGACCTTGTTACAATAAGTTATGGTACAGCGGACCCACTATGAAGGGTGAATTCAAGGCTTCTTTTACAAGGAAAAGAGTTTTGAGAAATTTGCCAATCGTGAAATGCCTCAAAAAGGAGTGTGCCCAGCAAAATATTTTGCAGTTCTTGCATTTTAGAAATAATGGGATTCTCTAAGGCAGCCCATAATAGAATTCACTGAACAAGAGTTGCCCTGCTCCCTAGGGCTTAGCTGGACTGGACAGAACAATTTAACTCAGGAATTACACTTTGCAATTCAGCAGAAAAACACAGAAACACACATCCTAAGAAATAAAGGAAGGGCATGAGGAAACGCTCGGGTTCTCTCTCGTCTATCTTCAGTGGTTTAGATCTTTGGGGGTTTTAGCAACAGTTTAATTTCATAAACAGCAACGTAGGCAGGTTTGCCCAACCATTCAAGAAGACTGCCTACTATGTCTCTTTCCAGTTATGACGCATTTCACATTAAACATTTGATTGGATTACTAATTGTAAAACTCACCACTTCAGAATCACCTAAAGCTTTCATTTCCTATCTAAAAGCCCTGGAAAAAAAAAAAAGAGTCATAACTACTTCTGAACTGAGGCGGCAGGCTGCGCCAGAGAATTTTGAAAGTGTTGGTTTTTTTTTCTCTGAACACAGGCAGCTCAGAAAGCAGAGCACCTGCAAATAGGTTAATGAAGCTCAGAACTGCTGGAGTTGTCAA
The DNA here is from genome assembly GCA_917880005.1 of Nanger dama. Classification (NCBI taxonomy): domain Eukaryota; kingdom Metazoa; phylum Chordata; class Mammalia; order Artiodactyla; family Bovidae; genus Nanger; species Nanger dama. Next base: position 18,141,389 of record CAKJTW010000032.1, on the reverse strand, counting down.
GACCAACTGTTGCGAATTCCCATGGAGTTAAGTAGGGTATGAACCGGCTCTGAGTAAATATCATTACTCGTGCGTTCTGACTTCCTGCTCTCGGGTTTTGCAGCGCGCGTGGGTTTTTCCCCTTCAGTGCAACCGTTGGGTAGCAGTTGGGCTGGGGGTGGCTGGCAGTAATCTTTAAATGGCTCTGGGGTGGGCAGAGGCCCTGGTGTTTATTCCTGGAGCTTCCTGAGCCATAGAAAATTCGTTGCATTTTATTCACGTATATGTACCAGGTGAGGCTGGTGTTTTCAGAAAAACAAATGTGGCTGGTCACTCTGAGTGTCTCGTTTTGGTGTTTAACAGTTATGAGACATGGTAAAGAGGAAAAACAGCAAGAACCATCTGTGTTCTAAAGGTAGGTCCTCTTAGATCCAAACGCTCAAGTACTAACACTTACTGTTCTGAAGACCTGTATGAAGAAGATTTTTAGCAGATTTTTAGTGTGGTTTTAGTGTAAATGTCAGCCTCTGGTTGAAATGTGTCATAGAAAGTGCACAGAATCTAAGTGTACAGCTCAGTGCATCTTCAGAGTGACCGCACCCATGTAACCATAAATTCAGATCAAGAAACAGGACATTCTCAACACCAGAAGCCCCTCTCATGCCCTCTCAGTCTAGACCCTAGGAGTAACCACTACTCTGAGCTCTAACACTGGCTTTGTTTGGGGGATTTTTGGTAAGGTTTTTGTTGTTTTTGTTATTGTTGTTGGGTTTTGTTTTGTTTTTCTGGTTGTTTTCAACTCTGTACAACAGGAAACAGACAGTATATATTCTTTTATATCTGGCTTTTTCCAAATATGCAGAGATTTTACAAATATGTCATCGCAGCCTTTTACACTGCCGTCCCATTGACAAGGAAGTCATCAATCTGCCCAGTGCAAGTTCGCTCTCCTCAAAATGTGTCAAGTAAAAATACTCACGTCGGAAATAATGTATACACGGCTGCGTTACATGCTTTAGCCTGCCAATGAACGCATCCGGTTTCTAACAGATGGGGAAGGGAACTTCCCCTGGGCCTTTTAAAGAAGGAGGATAATAAGAGCTTTGCTATGAAGCTACAACAAAAAGTTGGAGGAGGGTGGGAGGTCAAGTTGGGGAATTCTGAGTTCTGAACTGAAGCATAAAGCTGGTGAAATGCACAAGAAAGTGAGACTTACTGGTTGAATGTTGATGTGCCGGGATGGAAAATGAGAGCTTGATGTATCATTGCAGACAGTGCGGTTTCCTCCTGCTTTACCTTGGTGTGTTCCCCAATAAACAGGCCCCTGCAGGTCATGTTTTGCTTCCTGCCATTTGTAGTTCGCTTTTCTAGGGCAAGTGACTTCCGTAGCCTCCAGTCAAGGAGAGGATAATATTAGTAATAATAACAATAAAATCATTGCTCATGCCTGAGCTGAATTAAAACAGTACAACTTTGTCACTAATGATAATGCGAGGCAAAGGATTTAGAATAGTTAGAGTCATAATTGCAAGTTACAAACGTTATTGCTGTGCAAAAATACTTAGGAGCCGACTTTACAGCTAGTGTTATGGGATTCTCGAGTCACACACACGTGAACCACAGTTGCAGACTTATTTGACCATGTGTCAAGCCTTCCAAGAAAATCATGCACTTGTTTGAAAAGTAATCAAATATGGATTATTTCAATAACAGCCAAAGAGTTTCTTCTTGAGATCCCTGCCAGTGAAAGGCAGGGGATTTATGCCTCTAGTTTTTGAGCAAGCCATATTTCTCTAATATGGCTGATCCCTCCCAGTCTAAACATTTTCTTTGAAAACCTGAAACCCTGCAATTAAATATTTCTCCCTGAAACAGGAGAGTTCACTGAACTGAGAACCAAGTAAATCCCCCATAGAGAAGACTGTGATTGGAGGGAGGCGATGTTGTTTGGTAGGAAGACCCACTGATGGAATGAAAACAGGAAGATGCTGGAGTGGAGGAGGAGAAAAACAGGAAGATGTTGGAGGGGTGGAGGAGAGGATAAAACCGTGTGCCCATCTGAGGACCTTCTCTACTCAGACGTTAAGGCTGGTTGTACATGTACTTGTCCCTGAGCCATAGAGATACAGCTAATACTCAAAATATTTTATGTTTCTTGGCAAAGATCACATTTAAATTAATCAAGCGTTGCTACTGACAATGTTCCTTTGAATCATGTCTTGCCTTGTAAAGAATGGGGGAGATCTTTAATAAGGGAAATAAAAGCTTTGGTGTCAAATGTTTTGCAAATGTGATTTTCCCTTCTCGTGACTCTTATTTCCTTAGCGTTTATCCATGGTGATGTTTCACAAAGGGTCATTTCTGAGAGAGATGCAGAAATGCATTTCTTCCCATGACCACTGTGTTGGTAATTCCCTAGGAAGGATGCTTGGAAACAGGGTCTACTCAACAGCATGTAATAAGTCTCACACAGATTGTGTATTAAGGAGTGGAGGCTGAGGAGTTGGGAGTAGATATTTGTTTAGATCGCCTTCCCAAAATACTCTTTCAGTACCTTGACACATGGCCCTAAATCCTTGGGACTTCCCAGGTGACCCTCAGTTCAGTTCAGTCATGTCCGAATCTTTGCGACCCCATGAATCGCAGCACACCAGGCCTCCCTGTTCATCACCATCTCCCGGAGTTCACTCAGACTCATATCCATTGAGTCCATGATGCCATCCAGCCATCTCATCCTCGGTTGTCCCCTTCTCCTCCTGCCCCCAATCCCTCGCAGCATCAGAGTCTTTTCCAATAAGTCAACTCTTCTCTTGAGGTGGCCAAAGTACTGGAGTTTCACCTTTAGCATCATTCCTTCCAAGGAAATCCCAGGGTTGATCTCCTTCAGAATGGACTGGTTGGATCTCCTTGCAGTCCAAGGAACTCTCAACAGTCTTCTCCAACACCACACTTCAAAAGCATCAATTCTTCAGAGCTCAGCCTTCTTCACAGTCCAACTCTCACATCCATACATGACCACAGGAAAACCATAGCCTTGACTAGACGGACCTTAGTCGGCAAAGTAATGTCTCTGCTTTTGAATATACTATCTAGGTTGGTCATAGCTTTTCTTCCAAGGAGTAAGTGTCTTTAATTTCATGGCTGCAGTCACCATCTGCAGTGATTTTGGAGCCCCCCAAAATAAAGTCTGACATGTTTCCACTGTTTCCCATCTATTTCCCATGAAGTGATGGGACCGGATGCCATAATCTTCTTTTTCTGAATGTTGAGCTTTAAGCCAACTTTTTCACTCTCCTCTTTCACTTTCATCAAGAGGCTCTTTAGGTCCTCTTCACTTTCTGCCATAAGGGTGGTGTCATCTGCATATCTGAGGTTATTGATATTTCTCCTGGCAATCTTGATTCCAGCTTGTGGGTGACCCTAGTGGTAAATATAAGAGATGCGTGTTTGATCCCTGGGCATGGAAGATCCCCTGAGAAGGACATGGCAACCCACTCCAGTATCCTTGCCTGGAAAATCTCATGGACAAAGGAGGCTGGTGGACTACAGTCCATGGGGTCGCAAAGAGTCAGACATGACTGAGTGACTTAGTACCCGTGCACACCAGCCACATTATCCCACCCTCTTCTCCAGAATTTCCGTATCAGTGAAACTGGTAGTTGTCAAATTGTTCTGCATAACACAGACAGGTACTCATATACATAGTTTTATCTGTTATACAGTATTATGGATTATATATCTATAGAACATCCAGATCTAGATTATATAAAACACTTGATAATTGTATTAGCATGGGTCCTCCAAAAAGTATACGTTAAGGTGAGTCTAGCTGTGCATGAGACTGCCTCTGAGGAAGAAAGAGCAGAACCAGAGTGGGCAGACAAAGCCTTCAGGCCACAGGGCAGGTTTGGTGCCTGTAGAGGCTGAAGGCAGGAAGGCAGGTGGAGTAGGAAGAGTCTTGGGATGCAGCAAATTCCAAGAAAGATTCAGTTTAGACTGTTGAAGAGACTTTGAATCAATGTCACCAGTCAGAGGGCTCTCAAGGATCTTAGGGATGGGCCTGCATTAAATCCACCTTGTGCTCAGTCACTGGCTGGGAGTGGCCCCGTGGGAAGCATGAACTTGGTGTGAATTGTGGTGGTGGATCTGGAGGGCGGCAGCTGGAGCTGACCCCGTTATGCTCCCCACAGCAAGAGACCTCAGTGGCATGCCATGCTTGCCACAGTAGTGTGTTTTGTATTGCTGTGTGTGTGTATGTGTGTGTGGTAAAATATACTCTATAGTATTTGTGTGTGTGTGTGTGTATATATATATATTTTAAAGTCTCTCAGTTGTGTCCAACTCTTTGCAACCCCATGGACTATACACTCAATGGAATTCTCCAGGCTAGAATACTGGAGTGGGTAGCCTTTCCCTACTCCAGGGGATCTTCCCAACCCAGGGATCAAACCCAGGTCTCCCACATTGCAGGCGCATTCTTTACCAGCTGAGCCACCAGGGAAGCCCAGGAAGACTGGAGGTGGATTCTTTACTAACTGAGCTATGAGGAAAGCCCGTATTTTGTATATATACTATATAATAATATAAAATATGTTGAAAGCATTAGATATATTTTGTAGTACACTATTTTTTAGTTATGTGTTCAAGAATTAAAGACTTCTTACATGGGAGCCCAATGTTCATGAAAATCAAGGATTTCTTCTAATTAGGTGGTAGAATCAAAAGGACTTGATATGGACACTTCTACTCACAGGAAGATGGAGTAGACATATGTTTCCCTATTCCTCCTACTAAGTACAACTAAAATCCCTGTACCTTATATGCGAAACAAACTTAAGAAGTCTCTAAAAGGTGAGAGAGAAGGGCAGTCCAACTAGGAACCTCACACTCAAGGATTGATGTTGCATTAAATTCCCGACCTTCCCCATATTTCCCAAACCGGGTGCTACAGAAATTAACAACCCAGAGATGTCAACAAACACAGATTTTTAAAGCCCTTACAAAAGCCTAATCTCTTGAGCCAAAGGACCAGAAAAGGGACAATCTAGCAAGAAAAAACAAAAAACTAATAGAGACAAACATCACAAGGCAGAGAAAATCTGTAGCCACATCCCACCCACACCAGCAAGGGCTAAGTTGAAAACCTAGATTTCCCTCCTTTACATGTGGTAATATATATGTTTCCATGCGCCATATGTATACCTGTGGCTGATTCATGTTGATATATGGCAGAAACCAGCAAATATCTTTCAATAAAATTTTTAAAATAATGAATTTTAAAAGTTCCAGAAGAGAAATAATATTTACTAGGGCTTGCCGGCAGTTTGTTCTGTCCTATAAGTAACTTAACTGTTCTCCAGGATTATGCTGGATCATCAGAAGGTTGAACTCTACTCCTGTTACTTTTCCCATTTAGCATCATAGAACTTCTTTTAATAGATTGTTTTTGGGGATTATGGCATCAACCTGCTTGTATGTGCATTGTGAGAAACAAACCCGTGAAATTTGCTGTTGGATGTGCTTTCTTGATCTTACTGAGGGCTCCAGTCACTGAATCATCACACAAGATCTCAGTGAAGACCCTTGGGAGGAAATCCCTTCAGGACACACTAGCAGGAAAAGTTGTGTCTTGATATTTTAAGTATTTTATGAAGCAGGTATATAATCACACCTTCTCTCTTTCTGATAGCTACTGGAAAGTTCAGTTGTATCTATAGTCTTCTAAAAACTTTTCCAGTCTTGAAAGTGAAAGTCACTCAGTCGTGTCTAACTCTTTGCAGCCCCATGAACCATACAGTCCATGGAATTCTCCAGGCCAGGATACTGGAATAGGTAGCCTTTCCCTTCTCCAGGGGATCTTCTCAAACCAGGGATTGAACCTGGGTCTCCCACATTGCAGGTGGATTCTTTACCAGCTGAGCCACAAGGGAAGCCCAAGAATCCTGGAGTGGAAGTGGCCACTCTTCTATAGACCAACTTCTCCTTTATTTGCTTTCCCGATGCTTGCTCATTCCTATTTTACTAGATCACTCTCATTTATTTTTTATCTTGTTGTATCTTAATGTATTAATGAATATAAATAATTCCATCTTCTGTAAGTCTCTATAAATCATTTTTAGAACCAGTAATAATAGAATTCAACAAATAGCTGCTAACTGTAGAGGTTGTCAGCAAAAGGAAAATTTTAAAACCAACCAGAAGTAACTCAGACAAGATGAAGATAAAGGACCTGAAATGACAGCCAGAGCAGATGAAGAAATCCATAAAAATGTGATTTGAGCTGTAACCACTATTTACAGTGATTCATTGAAAATAAATTAGGAAGATGCATTGCTTTGAATTGTCTTCTGGAAATACTTTGGAAGTTGGGAGGCTGAAGGAGCAGGGAATGTATGGGAATTCTGTAAACTGCTCTGACACAATAGTCACTTCTCACTCTTCTGTGCACACGTTGTGCTTGAAAATGTCAACAGAAATGCCAATTTGTATTTTCTGGGTTTTGAGAAACAGGAAACCTTCGGTTATCGTAAGTTCTATCTTTTGTTGAATTTAAATTAGTCCCACATTTGCTCAGTGATATAGACTGTCAGCCCATAGTCCTTTACTTCAGAACTCACCCCCTTATTGCTCAGGAAAAAACTTGTGGTAGTTCCTGTTCCTTAAATTCTCAGAGATGGTTCAATGTGTTCTAAAGCACACCAACTGCTCTGTGGGAAATGACCTCCAGTGAACACTACGCCCAAAGGACAGTCTAGGGTTTTGGTCACTGAGTAGACCACATACCTTGCCTTCTGTTTGCTAAACAGTCATGTAGACAAATCACTCTCCTTCCCTGTAAGTTCATGTACTTCCAAATGGAACTGAGTCCTCTGTCAGCTCCAGCGATGGAATCTCACTGGCCTTTAGGCAAATAAGTAAATCCCATACCTGGTCATACTGACGGGTTCATAATCACAGCCAGCAGTACATTTTGATGAGTCTACTGGGAAAGATAGAAAGCCAAACTCTTTTCCACTAGGTTTAATGACATGAAGATTTAGTGCTTGTAGCTGTTTCAGCCATCTGGAGAAAGCCTGGGTCTGCTGAGGGCGGCACACGCTGCCTGGGTTAAGACTAATTCAAAGATGAGAGCACCGTGAGAGTGAAAGTCACTCAGAAGTGTCCGACTCTTTGCGACCCTATGGACTACACAGTCCCTTCTCCAGGGGATCTTCCCAACCCAGGTCTCCCACATTACAGTTAGATTCCTTATCAGCTGAGCCACCAGGTAAGCCCATGGGAGGGAGCAAAGAAGCATCCTTAAAGCCTGAAGCAGGTAATACCTGAGGCGACGTTTGCCCATTAGCCTTTCTAATTGAGTCAATATACTTAGTTTTGCATAAGTCAGTTTCATCAGTTTTGTGCTCCCTGAAACATCATGAGCTATATTTAATTTTACCTTCCTGGTTGCCATTGGCAAATAGAACAAAAACATTTGTTTTCATTTTTCTGTATCCCTTCTAATCAATTTACATGCCCTGTATTTATTTGCACCATTTTCTTCATTCTCATATTCTCTACCCTTTTAAACTTTGTGCTACCTATGATTTTTCCCCCGTCATCATGTGAACTTGAGGCAGCTATCTGAAGGCTATTAAAAATAGGTGGGGATGTATATATGAGCTTGTTTGCTGGAAACGAAAGGAAGCATACTGAAGTCCTTTCCACGTTTCCACATTCCTTATGTTGCTCTCCCAAGTCTACAGGAAGTCTGCAAAATGGGGAGCCACGATCTAGTTTGTAACAGGTCTTTGTCATTGTTCAGTTGCCAAGTCATGTCCGACTCTTCGCAACTCCACGGACTGCAGCATGCCAGGCTTCCCTGTCCCTCACCCCATCATTCTTTACCAACTGAGCCTCCTGGAGAGCCCCTATATGTTCATGTGTATATATGTGCATGCAAAGTCGCTTCAGTTGTGTGTGACTCTTTGTGACCCTACGAGCTGTAGCTCCCGTATCTATTCTCCAGGCAAGAATACTGGAGTGGGTTGCCATGCCCTTCTCTAGGGGATCTTCCCAACCCAGGGATTGAACCCAGGTCTCCTGCATTGCAGGCAGATTCTTTCCCAGGTGAGCCACCTGGGAAGCTCTCATGTGCATATATACATATATTTAAATTCACCATACCCACTCTAGCAGGTCTAAAGCCTACAGTTTAGTGTTTGCAAAGTGTGGTTCAGAATCCTTTGAATTCAGAATCGCTGGGGTACGGACTACAAAAGCAGATTACCAGACTCCTTCCCAGCCTCAAATCCTAACTTTTAGGAACTTGATTTGGTAATCTCAGTTTTATTGATAATAAACTCCCCAGGTGATTCATATGCATATAACCTTGAGAACTCATACCCTGGATTTATCCTGTCAGCAGCTGCAACAGGAACTGCTGACATTACCTGTGGAATAGTCTCATACCACTGTAAATTCTGTTCTCTTGATTTATGGGTCATGCAGCTGTTTTTAAACATATAAAGTATGTAAGTGCTTTGAGTGATGGGAGGATTTCTAGCTGGCTGGACTGAATGAAATACAGAAGAAACTGAAGGAATTTCAAGAATGCTTTCTATCTAATCATTCATATTGAATGTCTTTCTTCATCTAAAACAATTTTTCTTAATTTTAATGTTGTCACCTTTTTAAAAATGCTGAATAGGGAATTTGGAGTTTCTGAGGAAGGGACCCAGGTATAAGTACTGGGACTGTGAATGGTCCATACGTATGAGTTGGCTAGACTAAGATCATAAAGATTCTTTTCAAGGTTGTATAGGCAAAGTCAATGTAAGAGGACACTGGATCTGACAAAAAGAGAAGAAAAATCCATTGAATTGTGAGACCGTGGACTGTGTCTTTACCGTAATCCCTACCATCATTTCTAAAAACATAGCTCTTTACTCCTTTCATCTGAGACCTTTATGGCAGATTTCATAGCTGATTAATATATCCTAATTTTCTGAGGTCATTATTAATTAACACCAGGAAGAGATTTTTTTTTTTTTCATACATTACTATTACCCTCATTCAATTATATTTTTATCACAGAAATATATGTGTGTGTGTGTGTGTGTGTGTGTGTGTGTGTGTGTTCTGTGTGTGTACTCAGTCACTTCAGTTGTGTTCAACTGTTTGTGACCACATGAATTGTAGCCCACCAGTCTTCTCTATCCATGAAATTCTCCAGGCAAGAATACTGGACTGGGTTGCCATACCGTCTTCCAGGGGATCTTCCTGACCCAGGAATCAAACTCACCTCTCCTGTGTTTCCTTACCCACTGTAGGTAAAGGCAGATTCTTTACCCACTGAGCCACCTGGGGAGTCCCTATATGTGTATCGTGATATTGACTACAGCCATGAAATTAAAAGATGCTTGCTCCTTGGAAGAAAAGCTATTACCAACCTAGACAGCACATTAAAAAAGCAGAACATTACTTTGCCAACAAAGATCTGTCTAGTCAACCTGTGGTCATGTATGGATGCAGAGTAGGCAATGGCACCCCCACTCCATTACTCTTGCCTGGAAAATCCCATGGACGGAGGAGCCTGGTAGGCTGCAGTCCATGGGATCGCTAACAGTCGGACATGACTGGAGCGACTTCACTTTCAATTTTCACTCTCATGCATTGGAGAAGGAAATGGCAACCCACTCCAGTGTTCTTGCCTGGAAAATCCCAGGGACAGAGGAGCCTGGTGGGCTGCCGTTTGTGGGGTCACACAGAGTCGGACACGACTGAAGTGACTGAGCATAGCATGTATGGATGCGAAAGTTGGACCATAAAGAAAACTGAGCACCGAAGAATTGATGCTTTTGAACTGTGGTGTTGGAGAAGACTCTTGAGGGTCCCTTGGACTGCAAGGAGATCCAACCAGTCCATCCTAAAGGAAATCACTCCTGAATATTCATTGAGGGGACTGATGCTGAAGCTGAAACTCCAATACTTTGGCCACCTGATGCAAAGAACTGACTCACTTGAAAAGGCCCTGATGCAGGGAAAGATTGAAGGCAGGAGGAGAAGGGGACGACAGAGGATGAGAAGGTTGAATGGCATCACCGACACGATGGACATGAGTTTGGGTCAGCTCCAGGAGTTGGTGATGGACAGGGAGGCCTGCTGTGCAGCAGTCCATGGGGTCACAAAGAGTCAGACACAACTGAGTGACTGAACTGAACACCCACTCTAGCAAATAAAAATCAAAGGAAAGAGCCAGCTTTTCCCAAATCCACCACGAGAAGCCAAGGGCGTTAGGGTGGATGAGATTCCCTGTCCAGGCCCTACTGGCCTTAATGAGCTCAGCAGTGTAAGACCACATGGTCCAAGGTGTGGCACAGAATATTCAAATAATTCCCTTTTCCTGGTGATGGAATGTCATGGCATAACAGCTGAGCTGGGACTCAATTGATTGATTCAGAGTGATCAACTTCTGTTGCGCAATTGTCTTCTCTAAAGGAATGCTGGTGCAATCTGCTAGCATCTGTCACTTTCTATCAAGTATGAATTATGCTGTATAATGGGTTCCAGGTGCTCACGTAAATTGACTGTCATAAAATCCTTGTGTGTGACAATTCAGTGAAATCATCTCATTCAGAAGATGAAAACACAGAGCAGAACAGTGACAAGAGAAGTGAAGGTGATCACCTCCACGCTGCTGACAAGACTAGCGATGTCTAAAGGCTGCTGCTAGTTTCTTGTTCACTAAGCTCAGCAATCAGCAGCTCTCCCAAAATATTCTCAGGCACGGTGATGATGTTACCAGAAAAGACAAGGTAGAAAATGGTCACGAGCTGTGGATGTGAATTGATTAGAACCACTTGTCAGTGAGAATCAAAATATGTATCAAGATTACTGGCTTATCAAGATACAGTAATTGCTGGATTACTGTGCACACTCTTTCTCCCCACTAATTTTCATGTCTCCGAATTTACCCCAGGGAGATAAAGCACAAGCACAGGACGTTACACGCACAACATTCTTCACTATAGCATCACTGAGATTAGAAAAAGTTGCAAAATGACAGAAATTTACAACTGCAAAATTACAGCAAAAGGTTATATAGAGGACGTGTGTATAAGGATCTATGAAAACATTAGAAATGATGACTATAAATGTATTGACATGGAAAGATGTTCAATACTGACTGCAAATACAGTTTATAAAGAGTATGAATTATTGTGCTCTGTTGATATAATATGATATGCATACATATGTGTATGTAAAATAGAGAAATGTCTAAAAGATGTTTATTAAAATCTTAATCACAGTTTCCTCTGTATGGTGGAATCCAGGGTGATTTTTATTTTCCTTGTATGTTTCCTAAAGGAGATCAGCCCTGGGATTTCCTTGGAAGGAATGATGCTAAAGCTGAAACTCCAGTACTTTGGCCACCTCAAGAGAAGAGTTGACTCAGTGGAAAAGACTGTGATGCTGGGAGGGATTGAGGGCAGGAGGAGAAGGGGACGACCGAGGATGAGATGGCTGGATGGCATCACGGACTCGATGGACGTGAGTCTGAGTGAACTCCGGGAGATGGTGATGAACAGGGAGGCCTGGTGTGCTGCGATTCAGGGGATTGCAAAGAGTCGGACACAACTGAGCGACTGAACTGAACTGAACTGTATGTTTCAATGTTGCTTGAATTTTAACAATGCACATTCAGCAGCTTTACAAAAACAATAAAGCTTTTAAAAAAGCAAAGACTACCATAAAATACTGTATGTGAGCACAAATGAGGCTGAGGAATTTCAAAGGGTTCTTCTGATTACACCTCCATTCAGAGATGATGATAATGATGATGGGTGAGTTGCATAATAATCATTTATGATAGCAAAAACATTAATTTACAACTTATTGAGAGTAGCAATATGCATTCAGCACCATAAGAAACAATAGTAATAAGTGAACTAGAAACTGAAATTAAATATACAAGCACAAAAACACCTGCGAGCAGATCGTAGTGGGAAGATGAAGGCCATTTTGTGGGGAAAATAACACATGACATCTGAGAACTGTTAGAGGAATGAGCTTGGTTTAACACAATTCAGGAGAGTTTATCTTGGCCTCAGAAAAGCTTTCTGGAGGAAATGGATCTGAGAGGTGAGTTTAAAAGTGTGAGTTAGACAGCTTGCAGGAGAGGAAGTCAAATAGGATATTTCATAGAGCCCAGAGGAAGGGAGAGGAATGTTTTTGCCTCGGATTTCCAAAGAATAAACGTGAAATGTCTCTAGCCCATGGATGCTGCCAAAGTCTGCAGCCAAGCTCTGTCAGGCGGGCATGCTTCCCTCAAGATGCCTTGGCAGGTTCATTGTACAGAAACTACTGTGGAGCGAGTTCACCCTCAGAAAAATCACGTCCTCAAATCCTCTGGGAAGCCTGTGTTGTCTCTTTTCAGACCACAAAGATATTACTGAAGGCACAGCAGAAGCGCTAAATGTTTTGTGTTACCATGTAAGTCTTACAGGTAGGCTTGAGTCCATATCGACTCGAAGGATGTTATTTCAAGAGTGTGAGACAGTTCTTTTCTTCCCCAAATAACCTCTGGCTGGTCTTCAGCTAGAGACTGAAATTCCTTTAAATATTTACTTCTTTTTGTTGATGTCATTGCTTTTCTGGACAAGGGTCCACAAAATAGCTCTTCATCAGCTGGTGGTAACTTATCATAGTTTCCATCATCACAGTATAGAAGACCCAGGGACTGGGATGTAGTAAAGATATTTTGAGGAAGTTGAATGAGAATATCCAATCTTTTGGGTGCTACCTGGCTAGGCCTGTCTGGGAACTATAATGGCACATAGGGAGGTACAGCCAGGACCTAATATATATATATATATATATATATATATATATATATATATATATATATATATAAATGCTTTAATAATAAAGCATAGTTTTTAATTTAGGGTATATATATATATATATATATATATATTACAAGCTTATTCAAAGTTTGAAACTAGGCAAATGACTTTTGCAGCTCCTAACTAGGCACAGTATTTATTGCAGTTCATAAGTACTTATTTGCATAGTTGTGATTAATCTTCCCTTCCCATTTGTAAATTCCATGAAGGTTAGATCCCTTCTATTTGGCTCACCTCATACTCCCAGCAGCCCCTGACCCACTGCCTGACACATAGCAAGTGATCAGTAGCATTTAATGAATCAGAATAGAATAAGTGAACCCTCAACAAAGGCCAAATACTGAAGGAGTAAGAGGAGGCAAGAGAAAGCATTGGGTGAAAAGAGAGGCCTCAAATTGGAATAATCTACTTTGCAAACTGTCTTGGGTTTGAACTGGTTTTCTGTGCTCAGTCACTCAGTTGTGTCTGACTCTTTGTGATCTCATGGCCTGTAGCCCTCTGTCCTTAGGATTTCCCAGGCAAGAATATTGGAGCAGGTTGCCATTTCCCTGCTTCAGATGCCTTTCCTGACCCAGGGATCAAACTCACGTCTCTTGTGTCTCCTGCAGGCAGATTGTTTACCACTGCACCACCTGGGAAGCCCAGGCTTCTTGAGGGGAATATATATCATTGTGATTTTTAAAGATCACTGCCACTTTTTCTTGCTGTATTACTTCTAGATTTTCCTGTTATGCAACTTCAGCATAATTACCTTTCTCCTACCAAAAAAAAAAAATTTAAGCTTACAGAGTGGAATTCTAAGCAATCAAGGGCAAAGAAAGCATGAATCTGTTCCACAGCGGTGGTTCTTAACTTTCCTTTTAGATTTGTGTTTGTCGTTGTTCTTCAGTCCCTAAGTCATGTCCAACTCTGCGACCCCATGGACTGCAGCACACCAGGCTCCCCTCTCCTTCACCATCTCCAAGAATTTGCTCAAACTCATGTCCATTGAGTTGGTGATGTGATCCAACCAGCTCATCCTCTGCTGCCCTCTTCTCCTTTTGCCTTCAATCTTTCCCAGCATCAGAATCTTTTCCAATGTGTTAACTATGTATAATTTTTGAAAATATCCCTCTTCCTATCTTTTCTAATTTTTACCTTCAAATTTTTGCATTAAATATTTAATAGTTTATTTCCTGTATCTCAATAATATAGATGTCAGTTTTTTCTATACTTTAAGTCACCCATCAATGCCAGAAAGCAATTATTCCTATTTAGCATACCTGTATTCCCTGCTATATTATCTGGAAGATGACGAGGGGAATGATAAGAAACTACAAAAGTGTTATCTGGGCCATGCGTCACCCCCTCCCCAGAATACAGGGATTCTTTCATCCAACAAGTACTTACTGAGTGCCTGCTACATCCTGGAACCTGGTTGGCAGCGCAGACAGCACAGCTGGGGACAGCAAAGTCCCCGAGAGCTAACGTCCAAATTCACTCAAAGCTCGTTTTCTCAACATTGAGGTCCATGTCTTGTAAAAAAAAGTTTGTTCGAATATGGAAAAATGCACCAACTTCTTAAGCGTAGTACAACCAGGTTTTATTTACATTTCCAAATTCAGAGATTAACCACAATAAACGAAGCCCCTGCCAGAAGCATCACACATCTAAGCTGTTAGTCATCGTGCTCTGGACGGGAGACACATTTTTGAACCCCATGATGGAGCAGGGCAGGACTTGTAGTGAGTCTGCACCGCCTCTTGGAGTGACTCACGGAGCTGTTTTCCAAGCCGGTTGTGGACAGGGTGCTGCCAGAGTTCCAGGGCCCAGGGCACTGTCACAGGGAGACAAGGAGACAGTGGTTATGTTTCTTCTCTTAAATTACTCACCCTTATCTGCTGGGTTTATCCTGAGGGCTGTAAAATTGGGGGAAAGAGGACATTATTCGAAGTTTCTCTTATCTGCCTCCCCTTCCAGCTCAGTTTCCAATTCGAAATAGGAGTCCTTGGTGTTTATGCTTTTCCATCCCCAGTGCCTAGGATTGAGTTTCCCCAGAAGCAGACCCTGAGACAAGGCATTGCCTTTGAGCGCTGTATTTGGGAGGTGATCCCAGGAAGCACAGGGAGGCGGTGTAAGTTCCCGCACTCCTGCGCAGCCTGTGGAATCCCTGCCGGCGACCCAAGCTGGGGACCTGAGGCTCAGACCTCAGACCCAGGGAAGGTGGCCTCCCAGGCCCGCGGGCCGCCCCTTCCCTCCCAAGGAAAAGTGCTGTCTCTGTTTCCTCCCCGCAGACGGGCTGGCTGCTGACTCACTCTTAGGAATGAAAGGTGGTGGGAAGTGAGGCTGGGCAAGTTCTGCGCCAGTAAGAGACCCAGAAACCTCGGTTCTCCTGGTCTCTGTGGAAGGCAGCTGCCATCCTGTGAAAAGTCTACTAAATAACGAGACGTGTGTGGAGAGAAAGAAGCCACTTAAGGAGTCTCGACCCATGAAGGAGGCCTTGGCCTGGCAGCCCCTCCGGCTGGGCCCTAAGGCCACTGAAACGTGAAGGCTGCCCAGAGGGGCTTCACCCGTTTCTCACCTAGAGTCATGAGAAATAACACTGTGGGTCTACAAAGTGGCTGGGGATAATTTTTAAGCAATACGTGCACCGACTCTGCTCAGTCACTGGCTGGGAGTGGCTCTCGGGGTGTTCATTTCTTGGCACTTCTGGCCTATCTCATAGGTGGGCAAAGCAGGCTTCACCTCCTTAGAGGTCATTTCACAAAAAGAGGGGCAAGTTCCCTTGGCCTGTGGATGTCGGCCCAGTGAGAGCTCTGGAGGCCAGGGCAGGGGCTGGGAGGCGGGGCATGGGCAGCCTGCCCCCGGGACGCCCACTCACCGGACATCAGTGGCCTTGTGACCAACAGAGGCTTTCCCCTTTCCTCTGAAGGCAGAGCTCTCTACTGCTTCTGTGGTCAAAACTTAGCCCTTCCCTTCAACTGGCCAGCTGTGATCTCAGCGTTCCAAGCCAGATCTTTGCCTCCCTAGAGATTAAAACCTACATCTGATCTATCGAAGCTTCTAAGTTGCCTGTTTCTTTCCTGAAGCATTTGCAATTTCTATGTCAGTGGGTTCAAGGAAGAAGAAATCCTTATTCAGCACAGTGTATTAGGTAATGTGGAATGTGAGTGTGTGCATGTGTGTGTACGTGTGTTTGTGTGTTGTGTGAGTTTCTGTTAGCAGAGTAAAGAATTCCAGGGAGGAGAATTTCATCTTTTCTCAAGTAGTTCCAAGTCTGAAAAGAGACAGGAGCCATTTAGGAAACAGTCTCCATCCGGCGGCAGTATTAAGAAAGTCATTCTCTAAATGTGCTGTCCTCCTGGATAAAAGTAATACTCCATCTAAATGGAACGCCTGTTATATTCCTTGTTTTTCCATTGGTGGCGATGAGGTCACCCAGAGGACCCAGTCTCTCCCCTCGTTGCCCTGGCAATCAAAAGCATGTAATTAAAAGCTGGCTGGTGACAGCGGAGAATGTGGTTCTGTGACCCAAGAACAGTTTTTCCTAAGCAAAGCTCGTTAGACCACATTAAACTCACAATAGGTTTCAGTTCACACAGTGTACACTGGAGTGATCATAAGCAAAGTGTTTTAACCAGAGAATTCCCCAAACGACAGAGGAGGATTAAAATTTGTGTTTTGTGTGTTTTTTTTTTTTTTTAATGTGAGCTCCTCCATGTAGAGGTAGGGTTTTTCTGTTGCTTACACAAGGCAGGAATCCTTGCAGAGGACCCTGGTAGAGGAGGAGCAAATTACGTGAGGGAGTTGCCTGGGAGGAGAAAGATGAGAACTGGGTTAGCTCAGTGAGGTTGGATTGGAAGGGCCTTACTGCTGGATCACATTCTCGTCCACATCATCAAGCCAAGTCACAGTTTATTTAGAATTTTCTATCTCCCAAACAGCTGCCTTAGGTCACTGCTTCAAACGATGGGATATATGTGATTTTTTTTTGTCCTGAAATATTAGGGCATGTTTGTTCACATCTGTCAGTGAAGCGGTCACCCACATCTCTTTTTTTTTAAGAAAGTTACGGAGAAAAAAAACCTGTAAATTTCACATACCTTTTAAGAAGCAGACTCAAACTCTTCTGCTGTGACCAAGGCTTTGGAGCGTCTCCCTAAAGCTGCCCCCCGGATGCTCTGAGAGCTAAGCTCTAAAGCAGCCTCTGGAGTTTTCCCCCGTCAGCTGTCTGCCGAGAGGACGGGAGTGGGCAGAGCAGACATGGCAGCCTGCTGTCCAAAAACCCAGTCAGCCGGAACCAAACCTCCGAGAATGATGGGCGGTGGCTCGTGGAAGCGGGCGCATGGTGAGGCGACTTCTATTCCCTCCCAAGAGACAGCCTGCTGGACTTGGAGCAAGTTGCTTAAACTCTCAGCCTCCACTGCCCCAGGTGAATAAAGAGGATGCCAGCGGTGCCTGCCTCGCAGAGGTGAGGTCAGAGTGCGTTGCCCTTGGCCTGCGGAGCGCGCACTGAATGCTTGTCGTCCCCACTATTAGCAGCAGCATTCAAGGGCGTTCCCGGCGTGATGTGCTTTTAGCCGTACTGGGAAATTTCTCCCCAAGCAGAGATTCTTCCAGTCAGCCCTTCTTGATGCCTGCAATTCCTCATTAGAAAGCGTCTCTGGTTTCTTAAGGATTGCCCTTTATTAAAAATGCAACTGGGCAACTCCAGAAGTGCCTTGTCGTGCCTCCCCACCCCTGAGAATGTGTTGTGTGCCAAGGCGTACCCCATCGTAGGGACACAAATACATCCCTGAATTGGTAGGGCAGTGACCTCCCTGTATATACAGGTGCATCAGCACAGCATAATGCAAAGGGGCTTAACCTGTGGGTCCAAAACAGGCTTCAGAGGCACTGATTCACCTACAGTTAGCTGCAGAATTCTCATGCTGCATTTGCGAGTTTGGGGGCTGGAAGATCCAGAGCTTTCACTGGATTCTCCAAGGGCTTTCTAATTGAAGAGCTGCTGGAGTGGAAACAGCAGCCCGAACCAGCCCTCCACAGCTTCTGTCAAGTCTAGTGGATTTGCAGAGGCCTGGAGAGATCCTGGAGGGAGAGGGTGGATCATCAGACAGGGGCGGGAGCGCTCCATGAGCAGTGAGGGCGCATAGGGTGAGAACGCAACCCACCCCTGTTGCCTTGGCTTGCTCTTGGAAGCTGCCTTGCAGGGAGCACACAGATAGAGGTGCCAGTAACCTTCTCAGCCTTGGAAGGGCTTGGCCCGGGGTGAGAATGAAGCCTCAAGAACCTTGGTGGAACCCTGGGCCTCAGGGATGCTGAGTTCCAGATGACGGGAATTATACTCAAGATTCCTTAAAGTTTCCTTCTTTTTAAATAAAACCATTCTAACGATTCCTTAGATTTTCCTCATTAAGCATTTCTTCTTCATGGAATACTTTTCCCTGTGTGTGTGTGTGTGTGTGTGTATAAATGCTCAGTTATGTCCTGCTCTTTGCGACCCCATGGACTGTAGCCCTCCAGGCTCCTCTGTCCCTGGGATTTCCTAGGCAAGAATACTGGAGTGGGTAGCCATTCCCTTCTCCAGGGGACCTTCCTGACCCAGGGACCGAAATCGCATCTCCTGTATTGGCAAGGCGGATTCTTTACCACTGTGCCACCTAAGAATTTCTCTCCCTACAGGAGCCTATGTAATTTGGATAGAGCTGCCAAGTAAAACACACGACTCCTAACCAAATGTGAATTTCAGAAAAATAATGACTAGTTTTATATGTCCCAAATACTGCATGGGACATACAAATACTAAAAATAAAACAAAACAAAAAACACCACTCACTATTCACCTGAAATTCACATTTAAATGGGAGTCTTATTTGCTGAATCTAGTGCTATGGGCTAAATTGTGTGCCCCTCCATGTAAATTCATATATTGAAGTCTTAACCCCTAGTACCTCAGATGTGATCTGAAGAGCTAATTAATTTCCAATGAAGTCATTGGGATGGGCCCTGATCCAAATGACTGGTCCTTTAAGAAGAGGACATGTGGACACAGCCAAGTACAGAGGGAAGACCATGTGAAGACCTGGGAGAAGAGGGCCACGTACAAGCCAAGGAGAGCGAATGCTGGTCTTAGACTTCCGGCCTCCAGAACTGTAAAGAAACAAATCTTGGCTGTTTAAGCCACCAGGTCTGTGGTATTTGTTATGGAATCTGTGGACAAAGAATGTTGTCTGCCGTGTCAGTAAACAGTGTTGCCCGCCATCAAGCCATCAGCAGTTGCAGCCACCCGCTACATTTCAGCCTGTGGGGAATTTAGGATGGAGAAAACCAGGATACCGGCCCTATGTACTTAAGATTCATATCAAAGGAATAATGTCCCTGAGCCCAGCCTCTTGCATCTTCCCCTTCATCTGTTCTCTTTGCAGTTGCTCAGTCGTATCCGACTCTTTGCAACCCCATGAATCACAGCACGCCAGGCCTCCCCTGTCCTTCACCAACTTCCGGAGTTCACTCAGACTCACGTCCATCGAGTCAGTGATGCCATCCAGCTATTTCATCCTCTGTCATCCCCTTCTCCTCCTGCCCCCAATCCCTCCCAGCATCAGAGTCTTTTCCAATGAGTCAACTCTTCTCTTGAGGTGGCCAAAGTACTGGAGTTTCAGCTTTCGCATCATTCCTTCCAAAGAAATCCCAGGGCTGATCTCCTTCAGAATGGACTGGTTGGATCTCCTTGCAGTCCATGGTACTCTCAAGAGTCTTCTCCAACACCACAGTTCAAAACCATCAATTCTTCGGCACTCAGCCTTCTTCACAGTCCAGCTCTCACATCCATACATGTTCAGTTCAGTCGCTCAGTCGTATCTGACTCTTTGCGACCCCATGAATCGCAGCACACCAGGCCTCCCTGTTCATCACCATTTCCCAGAGTTCACTCAGACTCAAGTCCACCGAGTCAGTGATGCCACCCAACCATCTCATCCTTGGTTGTCATAGGAAAGCACTAAAGTCATTAACTTGAGATGTCTGATTTTTGTGATTAGCAGTAATAATCTTTTTATGCTCGACTAAGTGTTGTTTTTATTTTTTCCCCCAGAAAAAACTCCTGTGTATCCTGGCTCCTCCTTTATCTCTTGGGAGCAGTTCCTCAGAGATGTTTGAGAGGCTGTCTCCCCAGCTGCAGTCCTCAGTACGGTCCTGAAATGAAACTCTCAATTTTCAGGTTCTGTGATGTGTGATTTTTTGTTTTTTTCAGTCAACAGTTCTCTAGCAGTCTCTCTAGCAATTGCATTTGGCAAGCACCACTAAGTAAAAAGACACAAAATTATGAGTACAGAATTAAGAAAAATGTGAAGATTTATTAGAATTACAAATCACAGCAAGTTACCAGAGGCTTACTTGTAGACTTGACTCCCTTTTCAGAGACTCATTTAGGCAATGGAAACACTGTGCAACTCTGGAACTCACAGAAATCCCAGCAAGTGGAGGCTCTTAAGCTTAAGCTTTATTAATACTGTAGTCAGCTGAAATCTGCTGGGATGTTTACATCTTTTAAAATTTTCTCTGTTTATTTTCCTGGTTTCACTTGATTTTCATGGCAGTCTCTCAAATTACACAATTGGGTATTTTGGAACTCTGTCTCTTTATCCTTTAGTTTTCAGTCTTCCTTTTCCTCTTCTGCTGCTGCTAAGTTGCTTCAGTCGTGTCCGACTCTGTGCGACCCCATAGAAGGCAGCCCACCAGGGCTCCGCCGTCCGTGGGATTCTCCAGGCAAGAACACTGGAGTGGGTTGCCATGTCTTTCTCCAATGCATGAAAGTGAAAAGTGAAAGTGAAGTCACTCAGTCGTGTCCGACTCTCAACGACCCCATGGACTGCAGCCTTCCAGGCTACTCCATCCGTGGGATTTTCCAGGCAAGAGTACTAGGGGTCAGTTTTTTAGCTCTTCTATTTCATGTAAGAACAGATGTTAGAGTTGATAAAACAGTGTAAGTTTTTCAAATTAGAATTATTTTAGAAACATTATTTTAATGACATGGAAAACTGATACCTTTTTATTTTGTACATTGTACGAAGTCTAAAAGAGAAACAAAGAATAATATAATTTTCTTCTACATAAGGAACTCTTATAGGTAACATTTTCTTTTGGCTATAGCCTGCAAATTTATAAAAATATGTCCATATATATATGCATATGTCTATATTTAATATATTTCTGATGCTACATGGAATTATTCTAAAGCACATCTAATTATGCCAATGTGATTGACCAGTAGGATGTTGGTTACATTAGACAAAATTGTCATAACCATATATAAAAATTCTCTGTGGATAAATATATGTATATTCAAAATATCATATGTAAACAGTCCAAAGAAGACATTTCTGTAAGAAAACGCCGCGGGAAGAAAAAGCCACCTCTAGGACCCGTTAGTAAAAGGCCTTTATTGGGCGGTTGCTCTCGGGCAGAACTCCCAAGGACAGGCAAGCGAGGGGCGAGGAGTCTGCGAGGTGGGGAGGGGTGCGGGAAGGTTTTATAGTGAGGGCTGGCAGACAGACCAAGTGTTTCCCATGTAAGGCAACAGGTGCGGACCACAGCAGGGGTTGGTTGCCCATGGTCTTTTGGCATTTCCCGATTGGATCGGGGCTCCAAGGCCGGCCCCGGGGTCGGGCCCGTTCCCTGGTTCCGGCTTGGTCATCAGCCGCCCCTGGTGCTGACCGGATGCCCCCTTTCTGGCCACGTTCAGGCAGCTCGCCCTTCATCCCGGCCTTCTTGATATAGGATAAGGGGCGCCGAATCTCTCGGCTACTCCTGCTGAACAGGGGCGATGAAGGGAAAGGGTGGTCGGGATGTTTGGGCTGGCTCTAGATTTGGTGGAGATCTTTCGGAGTGGACCCTGAGTACTGTTGTCGCAGCACCATCAGCTGAACCGCGTTGGGCCTTTGTCCCAGCTGGCACATGTTTAGGGTCACGTTTGACAAGTAGCTGAGGATATAAGGCTCAAAAAGAAGAAGGGTTAGCACTACAAGGACAAATATGAAAATGGGCTTCACCAACTGAACTTGAACCAGGAAGTAATCTCATCTAGAAGAGAGGGGGAGCTGTCACCCAACCGGGAGATACTGTCTCTACCTCAGTCAAAGTGTTAGAGACATTTTGGGAGAGATCTGGGATATATACACAGCACCCTGTCTTGATAATAGCGCAGGTCTCTCCCTGGGCAGCTGTGAGAATGTCGAGGCCATTCTGTTTTGTAGTCGACCTGGGTCACCACTAACAAGGAAATATAGTCCCTCTTGCTCTGGCTGCTTGTTGCCCAGGGCCCCATGGACGCTGGGGCCTCAGGGTGGGCTGGGGACTGGCCAGCTCTGGGTGAGTCGAGGGGCACTCATGGGCCACTATGAGGGCGTGACTGCCTGCACACACCCAGCCCTTGGCCTGCTCCCACCTCTGTCCCTGTCAACACATCCTCGAACCCCCGCATCCAATCTATGCACCCTCATCCCTGCCTCTTGGGGCCCCATGGACCCCCTTCTGTCACCTGTTCCTTTCATTACCTCCCTGTCACACCAGCGCTGGCTGCCTTCTACCACGCCCGCGTTTACTGTCCCTGAAGGCCACCCTCTGTGGCCACGGCCCCTGGGCTTCTTCTGTACCCCCTGAGGTCTTCCACTCACCCCTGCAAGCTTGGCCAGTCTCCAACCCTGAGGGAGGACCGTCCAGGTGAGCTGAGTGGTCAATTGGGTGTCAGGATCTGTTCAGGTGAAAGCGAAGAGAAACTGGCAATCGGAATGAAGTGGAATAGTAAAGAAGGCATCTTTGAGATCAATGACAGTGAAATGAGAAGTTTGAGGAGGAATTGAGGAAAGAAGAGTGTAAGGGTTAGGGACCAGCGGGTGTGCAGGATGAATCTAACTGACAAGACAGAGGTTGTGTCTGGAGAGGACATGAAGGTCGGCCGTCAATTTCCATAACCAAAATCTGAGAAGGATGCAAAATGCCCCCAAAGGAAGGAAGAACCGAATAGGTAGCCCCGTATCAACCAGGAAGTTGATAAACTTACTCGCTACCTGGAGCGTTACCCTGGGCTCGGCTTGGGTGATCGGGGTCCCCGAGTCTGGGCGGCATCAGTCTTTGTCGAAGCTCAGCAGCTCCAAAGCCGGGAGTAGGGCAGGAAGTCTCCTGGGGCGCTCTGGTCCCTGGCCCCTAGAGGTCGGGGCCCGAGAGGCCTGGGGACAGTCGCTGGCCCAATGTCCTCGTTGTTTGCACAACGGATACGGCTTGGATGGAGGGCGTGGGTTGTGGCAGGCCTTAGCCCAGTGTCCTTCTTGGCCGCACTTGAAACAAGCCCCCGGAGGGGGCTGGGACCGCGACCCCCCCCCGGCCAAGGCTTGGGTTTGTTGGTTAAAGAGACTTGCTTGCTGGTTGAGGAGGCTAGCCTGAAATTCGGCCTTTTGTTTAAGCCTTGCCTTTTGGCTGGCCTCGGCTGCTTTTTCCCGGGCATTGTAAACTTTGAAGGCCATTTTTACCAGATCTCGGATAGGGGTCTGAGGGCCATCTTCAGCCTTGGCCAGCTTTTTTTTTGGATATCGGGAACAGACTGAGAGATAAAACGACTGGCCAAGGTTGTTGCCCCTACAGGGGACTCAGGGGACAGCCTGGTGTATTGAATGAGGGCCTCAGTAAGCCGATTGAGGAACATAGCTGGATTTTATCAGGCCCCTGAGTCACCTCATCTAATTTAAGGAAATTTACAACTTCATGAGAGGACACCTCTATCCCATCAAGAAGGCACTCTATCATATAGCCTACTCGCTGCTGGCCACCACCCCCCCCTGATAATTCCAGTCAGGGTCAACGTCAGGGACCACCTGAGCCCCTGGGGGTGTTTGGGAGAGGGATTGGCAATGTGCCTCTGATCAGCCTGAGCTTGGCTGCCGTCCAGATGGCCTGCCTCTTCTGGGGGTGGTGGAGGATCTCAGAATAACAGATGTCTTGCCAGGTTGAGCATAGGCACGGGTCAGGCCCGTGAACTGTTTGATATAGTGAGTGGGGTTGGAAGAGAAAGATCCCAGCTTGGTCTCAATCTGTGCCAGGTCCTGGAGAGAAGGGGACATAGACCTGGGCTAGGCCTTCAGCTCCAGCCACCTGCCGCAAGGGAAAGAGCGAGGCTGGGCAGAAGAAGGGGGGGGGGGTAGAAGAAGGAGGTTTTTGCAGACTGCTGTGAGAGCGAGTGGGAGCTAACCAGAGAAGGCGGAGGGGAGGGGGCCGCCGACGGAGGGAAGAGGGGGATACAAGATAGGGTTTAGGGCCAGCGATCCAGGGCCGGCGGCAGAGTCTCGGAGGAGAACGGAGTAGGAGGGGGAGGGTGAGGATAGAGCCAGGGTCGGAGGAGGGGAAAGAATAGGGTTAACTGCCAGCTGGTTGGGGGTCGAGGGCGAGGCTGGGGCCGAGGTGGAAGGGAGGGAGCCGGGGAGAGGTAGGGAGGAGGAGCCACCAAGTCCTCTGGAGAAACAGAGAAAGCAGAGGACTCAGAGCGGGAGGAGTTGGCTTGGAGCCACGTGGTGCAAGTGGGGGGGCGAGAGCACAACGCCCAAAAGCCTGTACATAGGGGACCTCAGACCATTTTCCCGTTTTCCGGCAGTAATTATCTAAGTCACGGAGGACATCAAAGTCCAATGTCCCTGTGGCTGGCCAGTGAGCCATTATCTAGAGAATATTGAGGCCAGGCCTGTGAGCAAAAAAAAAAGTAAGCTGTTTGGCGCGGACATGTCTCTTTAGTCTTAAGGTCTGCAAATTAGCCAATAAGCATTCTAAAGGGGTTAAATCTTGGAGTTTGGGTTCGGGTTTGGAGACTGTCGATCCCATAGCGACCACCAACAGCGTAGGCAGACCCCGGTATCCAAACGCTTTGGACACGCTGTGGGAAGCCGGATGGGTCCAGGCAGCCGATCAGGACGCTCCTTCACGGTCTGCGGGACCGGAATGGGCCAAAGCCGGAATGGGTCCAGGCAGCCGGTCAGGACGCTCCTTCACGGTCTGCGGACCGGAATGGGCCGGGCCGAATGGGCCGAACGGAATAGGTCGATCAGCTGATCAGGACGCCTCCTTCACGAACTGATGACCGGAAGGGCCCAGTAAGTGCGCACCCGCTACAGGGCCCTAGGAAGTGGTCGCCAGGGAGTACAGACCTCAAAGCCGGAGGGACTTACCCCGTTTCCTGCCGTCCGGGAGGTTGGTCAGCGCCTGGGTCCGGGGCTACCGCGGCGGTGGAGCTCGAGGGGGACCTCACGGCGTGCCGGAGGCCCTCACCCGAGCCCCACGTTGGGCGCCAGATGTAAGACGCCGCGGGAAGAAAAGCCACCTCTAGGACCCGTTGTAAAAGGCCTTTATTGGGCGGTTGCTCCGGCAGAACTCCCAAGGACAGGCAAGCGAGGGGCGGGAGCGCGGGTGGGGAGGGGTGCGGGAAGGTTTAAGTGAGGGCTGGCAGACAGACCAAGGTTCCCATGAAGGCAACAGGTGCGGACCACAGCGGGGTTGGTTGCCCATGGTCTTTGGCATTTCCCGATTGGATCGGGGCCCAAGGCCGGCCCCGGGGTCGGGCCCGTTCCCTGTCCGGTTTGGTCACAGCCGCCCCTGGTGCTGACCGGATGCCCCCTTTCTGGCCACGTTCAGGCGCTCCCCTTCAATTTCTTTCTCATTTTGAATTTAAACCACTAGTTTCAACATTTTTAGTTGAAGGAAGGTGTTTTTGAGCATTATTGCCTAGATTTCACATTAGCATACCAGGCAATATTTTTGACCTTCAAAATATTAAATCTCTTCCTAATAGGGCTAGAAACAACTTAAACGTAGTATGATAGAAAACTGAAAGTATAGTGTTATAAAAGTACAATGATTGTTTTTTACAATAATTTAAGATGGATGATACAAGCAGGAGAGAGGATGGAGTGGAGAGCAAGATAAGCAGATTGAAAATGTGGATGAAATATCAAGAAATGAAACTTAATTAGCAATATTTGGAAAATCATCTGAACTAAGTTGTGCAATGTATTAATGGATACGCAATAGAAAGTGAATAAACTCCCTTGCCATTCTAGCTATTTCAGTCTTGTAATGTTAGAATTTGTGCAACTATTTCCTTGCATTTTCCCTCCACAATATTACAGCACATTGCTGTGTGTGTGTGTGTGCGCACATGCTTGTGTATAGCAATGTTGTTGGTTTATTAGATTATGTATTTGCATGTGTGTGAATTATGATGGCAGAGGGCTGGTGGTGAATAACACACAAGTACTGTAACTACTTCAGTATGTTTCTCTTGGTTTTTATTTTATAAATTATAAATACTTATCTCACACACTAGTAAAGTAATGCTCAAAATTCTCCAAGCCAGGCTTCAGTAATACGTGAACCGTGAACTTCCTGATGTTCAAACCGGTTTTAGAAAAGGCAGAGGAACCAGAGATCAAATTGCCAACATCCGCTGCATCATGGAAAAAGCAAGAGAGTTCCAGAAAAACATCTATTTCTGCTTTATTGACTATGCCAAAGCCTTTGACTGCGTGGATCACCGCAAACTATGGAAAATTCTGAAAGAGATGGGAATACCAGACCACCTGACCTGCCTCTTGAGAAATCTGTATGCAGGTCAGGAAGCAACAGTTAGAACTGGACATGGAACAACAGACTGGTTCCAAATAGGAAAAGGAGTACGTCAAGGCTGAATATTGTCACCCTGCTTATTTAACTTATATGCAGAGTAGATCACGAGAAACACTGGACTGGAAGAAGCACAAGCTGGAATCAAGATTGCCAGGAGAAATATCAATAACCTCAGATATGCAGATGACACCACCCTTATGACAGAAAGTGAAGAGGAACTAAAAGCCTCTTGATGAAAGTAAAAGAGGAGAGTGAAAAAGTTGGCTTAAAGCTCAACATTCAGAAAACGAAGATCATGGCATCTGGTCCCATCACTTCCTGGGAAATAGATGGAGAAACAGTGGAAACAGTGTCAGACTTTATTTTGGGGGGCTCCAAAATCACTGCAGATGGTGACTGCTGCCATGAAATTAAAAGACGCTTACCCCTTGGAAGAAAAGTTATGACCAACCTAGATAGCATATTCAAAAGCAGAGACATTACTTTGCCGACTAAGGTCCGTCTAGTCAAAGCTATGGTTTTTCCAGTAGTCATGTATGGATGTGAGAGTTGGACTGTGAAGAAGGCTGAGTGCCGAAGAATTGATGGTTTTGAACTGTGGTGTTGGAGAAGACTCTTGAGAGTCCCTTGGACTGCAAGGAGATCCAACCAGTCCATCCTGAAGGAGATCAATCCTGGGATTTCTTTGGAAGGAATGATGCTAAAGCTGAAGCTCCAGTACTTTGGCCACGTCATGCAAAGAGTTGACTCATTGGAAAAGACTCTGGATGCTGGGAGGGATTGGGCAGGAGGAGAAAGGGACAACAGAGGATGAGATGGCTGGATGGCATCACCAACTCAGTGGACGTGAGTCTGAGTGAACTCCGGGAGTTGGTGAAGGACAGGGAGGCCTGGTGTGCTGTGATTCATGGGGTCGCAAAGAGTCGGACATGACTGAGCGACTGAAATGAACTGAACTGACCTGATAGTTAAGAATCACTAAGGCTTTCTTTCACTGAAATATTTAACAATGAATAGAATTACCTTACTGTTTAATCTTTAAATTCTGCCTTTCTTTTTGAAAAGGCAATTAATTAAATGCCCAGTAGGTATTTTTACTACTTTGTTTTTTACTTTTTCTTTTTGCTTTAAATCAGTTTATTTCCTGAGCAGATAATTATGCTGGTATCTTCCACGTGTACATTTAATGCTTGAGATTCCACCCCCACCCCCCACCCCCCGCCCTGGAATTAAGCATGTAACTGCTGATAAACTGTTACATACACAACTTTAGCTTGGGGGAGCGAACAGCAAATACTGCCTCAGCAAAGGTCCTTTTCCTTATTGTCTGACTTCAAGATTTTTTTTTTTTTACAGCCCAAAGTTACCAAAACTAGCCCCCTCTTCTTTTAGGAATATTTACTTGGTACGCTGCTGATGTATTTATATCTGTTTTTACTCTCAATGTAGCTGCCTTAGGTTTTTAAGTTATTGTTCAGTAGCCATTTTTTGTGCTCTGAGGTCATTATATTTTCAAATTTTTTCTTAATTACAGTTATTCAACTTACTATAAAACAGATTCCTGAATATTTCATTGTTTTCCTACTTTGTACAATGTGGTGGCAGTGGCTTAGCTGCTAAGTCATGTTGTGACCCCATGACTCTTGTGACTCTTGTGACCCCATGGACTGTAACCCACCAGGCTCCCCTGTCCATGGGATTTCCCAGGCAAGCATACTGGAGTGGGTTGCCATTTCCTAGGAGGTCTTTCCAATCCAGCGATTGAATCCCAGGCTCCTGCACTGCAAACAGATTCTTTACTGCTGAGCCACCAGGGAAACCTCACACAATATATTCTGGCTTTAGTTAGCTGCACTAAATGATGCCTCAAGAAAGACTCATACACATATTTAGCTGAAGGCAGGAGTTGCAGATTACATTTTCCCATCTTTTGAAAGTATGCAAAGGCCTCATTGGAAGGTAGCTATTTGCACCCACAAAGACGTATTATTTTCCGTAATTGGTCATAAAAAGAATGGACTGTATGGCAATTTGAACACTAAAATGAACACTGTATTTAGCAGTAAGAGAAAATATCAATCTTAAAAACATACTAGCCTGGAGTTTTTGTTATGTGTTTTGTGTTTTTTTTCTCCCAGATGTAAAAATCTTTTTTTGAAAGTATGAAAGCTGCTTAAAGGAGCAGGAAAAAATAGGTGAAAAATCTGTATGCTTTCCTGCCCATCAGACTGGTAAAGGGTTCACAGCTGACCATCCCTAAATGTAAGAGGACTCTCATATATTTCTGGAGGGAATATAACTAGAGCAACCATGTTAGAGATAATGTGATTATACTGAATCAGCTTGAGGGTGCTCGTATCCTGAGCTCATCAACAATGTTTCTGGTATAATAACGCCTTAGAGAAACAATAGCCCACCTGTGCAAAGAAATGTAGCACAGAGCTCATTAGAGCTATTTACAATTTTGTAACATTTAAAATAGTAAAAACTGGAATGAGTACTGAAATTAGATGTCTAAAGACATTTTAGTATAGCCACATAATGTCATCGTGGAATATGACTAAGCTACACAGATTAAAACTGACCAATATCAGAAATATGTTTGAGAAGGAAAAGCAACTTGCTGAAGGGTAAGCCCAATGCCATAGGATTTATATAAAGCAAAAAAAAAAAAAAGATTGTGCACACAAGGACTTGCTGTTAAAGTAAAATATATAAGACAAACAAATCATGAAGTTAAGGCTAGTGGTTATCTCAGGAAGAAAAAGGAGGGAAATGAGATTAGGTACATAGAGGATGTTACCTATTTGTATATAAATATACATATTATACAAGATATAATTTGGTTTTTAAAAGAATACCTAAGCAAGACAGTGTTCAGAAAGAAAAAAAATAAGTAGTCACCTTACTGCAAATGAAAGAATAATAAATAAAATTTTAAATAAATACAGATGAAAATAGATACCATTGATAGTGACGCATAACAGCTCTCATATACTTAATACAACAGAGATGAGGATGAAGATTGCCAAACCTGCTAAAAATTTGATTCTTTATTCCCTAGATTTTAACCTTGACTGACTGCATTCTGCTGTGAAAGAGAAAATAGAATAAGAATGATAGCTTGGAAATATATTATCAAGCATTGCATCTCAAAAGGAAGTAGTATTAAATATTTTTTAGAAATTTAATCCTCTGGGAATAAGGCTACCTTACTAACAGAGGAGCCTCTGGTTTGACTTTATTATATTTGATTTTCAGATCTCGTTTTTGGTGCCCCTTATGTAAGGAATAAAAGATTTATCACAAATTTTAGTAAACACACCAAAATAATCACATTGCCTGTTTCTCTTCCCTTTTCCCTGCCTCATCCAGTCACATCATCACTATTCACCCGGGTGCACAAGCTAGAATCCCCAGACCCCCAGACCCTTCCCACATGCCCCCCATCCCCCTGTCACAGTCACCCTGCCCTTCTTGCTCCCACCCCTCCACTCCATCTACTGCCTCCTACCTTAGGCACCATCAGCGCTCATTTACCCACAGTGAAAGCCCCAGCAGGCTGGCCACACCCTGGCTGACGGCACTGACGCGCCCTCGGTCTGGCCACCCTTCTTCCAGTTCTCCCCATTGGTCTGCCAGCCTAATCCAAGTTGAACCCGGGCCTCCGTTACCTTCGGGCCTCCTGAGCCCTCCCCGCTGCAGCCCTGTGCTGCCTGGGGCCCCCTCCTCTCTACTGCGCCTGCGCATCCTGAGGGCAAGAGGGATGTCTGATGCACCTTCACCCCCATGTCTAATGCACTACGTGAGCCAGGTAGCGTGTACGCAGAAAACTGAAAGGAAACGAGTCACGACTGCTAACCCACATTTAGTACAAACAGCTAAACTACAAGTATATTGACCTGGGCCATTGGCAAACAAGGACGGGTAAGCCTCCAGCTGGGTCCTCACCTCATCCTCACGTTCTGTTGTCGTTTTATCTCCTGGGATTCTCTCCCCCACCAACCACTCTCTGTCCTGTGGTCCTGCCCTCTACACTCTGCCGTCGTTTCCTTGGGCAGTTAACTCAGTGCATACAGAGATTTTTCACAGTTAACTCATCGGGCGCCCTTTGCGTATTGGGCTGGGTTTTCTAGAGCTGCGTGTAGTGCTATTTCTAATTTGCAACTAAACAAATCTATGGCAAGTTGGAATTTACGGAGGTTCGCTATCGTGCAGTATTTGGTCTACAAAGTGTTTATTGTAATTTACAAAATAACCTCCCCAGCTTGACAAAGACCACTGGACTCCCTTCATGTTGCTTTAGGATGATATCATCTGATTAATATATTCCCCCACTTTCAGTAAGGGAACCTGGAATTTGGGTTGTGTGATCCTTTCTGGGCATTTATGGGTTACAGTGCGACAGATGAAAATGTGAATGGAAGGCTGCACGGAGATGTATGTCCCACTTGGGAAGGTCTTGTCTGTAAATATCTCGTAGTACTGTGTACCACTGCATCACCACCCTTCCACACACACACACACACACACACACACACACACACACACACACCTTGTGTTCTCACACAGTCTTTGTATTACTCACAAGGTCCATGACAGGCTTCCTTCACCTTATATACTTCATCTTCAGTGCACACTCCATAAGGGACATTCATCAGTATCTGACCTTTACTTGACGAGCTAAATCCAGCTGCTCTTCCACAACAACACACCAGCCTCAATGACTCATCAAAACTGCTCATTTCCCAAATCGAATCACGTCCCCAGGCAGTCAACGGGTCACACATTCTGCTACCACCACGCTTACCAATTCCTAGATTCCTTTTTTTATTCCCACAGGGTGCAGGCTTTCTGAAATAAAATGTTGCCTTGAAAGAAAAAAACAAGACACTAACTTCAGTTGATGAAGATTACTTAACCCATGAACTTTTTGCAAAAGAAGACTATTCACACGCAGCTTCAACGACACATGTCCTTCAAAACATTCTCAAAAGCTGTATTAAGAACCACTCTGGTACATTTTGTTCACAAAGAATAGTATTCCAGCATGGTTGTTTTACAGTCACTAAGTCGTGTCAGACCCTTTGTGAGCCCATGGACTGCAGCATGCCAGGCTCCTCTGTCCTTTACTGTCTCCTAGAGTTTGCTCAGATTCAAGTCCATTGAGTCAGTGATGCTACATGACCATCTCATCCTCTGCTGCCCACCTTCTTTTGCCTTCTTTCCGTCTTTCGCAGCAGCTGGTTCTTTTCCAGTGAGTCAGCACTTTGCATCAGGTGGCCAAATCCCAGTGTATCTCTACGTAAAACCCTGTCCGTATGAGACCTAAGAATCGAGATGGAAAAAGGACAGACTTATCCAGTGGTTCTCAAAGTGTGTGCCAAGCATCCTTGCAACCGTTCAAGGGGCCCACAGATTTGATTCACTTTTGTAAATTTCACTGTCCTGTGTGTGTGTCTGTGTGTGTGTATGTGGTGATATTTCCCAAAGCCTATGTGACCTGCAATATCCCAGTTATCTCATTTGACTGAATGCAGAAGCAGCTATGAGAATCCAGCTCTCTGCTCTTAGGCCAGACATGAAAGAGATTTGTGAAAACATAAAACATTGCTATTCTTCTCCCATGTTGTTTTGTTTTGGAAAATACAGTTATTTTCCATAAAATATATCACTTATATTGATGAAATGGTTTATTACTGTCTTAAATGAATTTACAAATATTGAAAATTTTCTCCATTTTAATTTTTAATACAGGACATACTGGTAGATACAACCTGCCCTGTATAAAGCTCTTTGAGGTCACCGGTCATTTTCAGGTCACTGAGCATAGATTTTCTGAGACCAAAACGTTTGAGAAGGGCTGAACTACACAAATAGGTGGGTATATTACTGTCAGCTTGGAAACATTTTTTCCCCTAAAAAAAAAACATTTTTCAAAACAGTGTTTCAAAAAGATGTGTTCAGTGACTCAGAGAAGAGTTTTCCATGTAGAGGCCTCTTGATTGGCTATCAGCAGGCTGCACCTGGGCGAGTTTCCACTGGACCTTATCTCTACCATCCTCTAGAGCTCCCTTTAGGTAAACAAAGCAGAAGGGGGAATGGGGGCCTTCAGGCCCCGCAACAAGTTATTCCTGGAAGAGATTTGTTTGCCCCCGGGTCCTGGGCCTCCTGAAAGCTTTAGCTATTTAAGCAAATACCACCAGAGGGGTTTCACCTTCTCGGCCTGCCTAGCTAAACCCTATCCCGCTTGAGCTCTCTGGGAGTACAAGCAGCCATATGAAATACATATTTGATTTCTGATCGCATAAGAATGACTAGGACGCATTTTCAATGTAAAAGTTCCAGCCCCTCATCCAGAACCTAAGAAATCAAAAGCTCAGGGCTGAGAGGAGCGTGTCATTCTCTTTGATAAGCTCTCTCCATGACCCTTGGTCTACAGTCTCCAGGAGGCAGGTCACTCAGGAGAGAAAGGAGAGTCCCTGATGAGGCCATGTCCCTCCACCCAGGAGCGCAAAGCAAGCATCATGGGCCTTGTTGTTACTGCTCAGTTGCTCAGTCATGTCCAACTCTTTACAACCCCTTGAACTGCAGCATGCCCGGCTTCCCTGTCCATCACCATCTTCCTGAGTTTGCTCAGACTCATGTCCATTGAGTCAGTGATGCCATCCAACCAACTCTTTCCTCTGTTGTCCCCTTCTCCTCCTGCCCTTAGTCTTTCCCAGCATCAGGGTCTTTTCTAATGAGTTAGCTCTACCCATCAGATGGCCAAAGTATTGGAGTTTCAGCTTCAGCATCAGTCCTGAATATTCAGGGGACTGATTTCCTTTAGGATGGATTGAGATACAAAGAAGTCTCTAATGGAAGCAGCTCCTAACTTCTGCCATGAAGTCAGGCCAGGGTAAGGTACCCAGGAACCAGGGGGCCGTCAAGGAGAAGAAAGCTAGGTATCACAGGGCCTTGTGGTGGGTATTTGGGTTCTGAATGGTGACTGATGGAGGAGAAAAATAAAGGGAAATCAAAAAGTGGAAATATGGCAAGAAAAGACAGGTTCCAGAAATGAGGACCCAAGAGTGCCAAATTATCCTTTTTCACCTAAAATTTGCTTAGCGCTCTGGTGTAGTCAAGAGCCAATACAGACTTGATGAGTTCCCCAATGTCTGGCTCTGATGAAGACTCGGAAAATATAAACAGAGAGAATTTCAAAGAGCCAGAAGGAATGATCACATATATAAAACCTAAAAAAATCAGGCCAATATGCACTACAGTGGGCATGGAGAAACAATCAGATCTAAGAGAGAGCTTTTTCACCTACAGAGGGTGTTTGAGGGCAGAAAGCCTGTGTCTGCATCTTCCTCCAGCCCCAGGGCTTAGGAAGCAGGAGGCAGAGGAGGAAGAAGCTCAGCCTGGCTGTTTACCATTCCCCTTTGCTGGGCACGTTGTAAAAACCCATTCAGAAACAACCCAAGAGAATTTATGGCTTTTATTTATCTTTTCTGGGCTGTTCTTTAGTGCCTCAGATTGGAGTCAGTGAAGCTTCAGTGCACAGTAGTCTGGGGTATAGCTAGGGGCTAAATCCTAACCCTCTGTGATCTTTTCTATTGTCCCCAGTTCAATTTCCTTTCAAAGAGGGGTTCAACGTGGCATCTCTTTCCTTGGTTCTTTCAACCTCCCTGCCCTATGAACACATTAGGCCATTCACATATAGATGGTTTTTAAAAGAAACTATTGCATTTCAGCAAAGGCCTGCTGGGGCTTCCCTGGTGGCTCAGAAGATAAAGAACCTGTCTGCAGTACAGCTAGAGAAGACTGTTGAGAGTCCCTTGGACTGCAAGGAGATCAAACCAGTTAGTCCGAAAGGAAATCAACCCTGAATATTCATTAGAAAGACTGATGCTGAAGCTCCAATACTTCGATCACCTGATGTGAAGAGCTAACTCATTGGAAAAGACCCTGATGCCGGGAAAGATGGAAGACAAAAGAAGGGGACCACAGAGGATGAGATGGTTAGATAGTGTCACCAACTTAATGGATATGAATTTGAGCAAACTCCAGGCAATAGTGAAGGACAGGGAAGCCTGGTGTACTACCGTCTATGGGGTAGCAAAGAGTTGGACATGACTTAATGTTTGAACAGCAAAAACGAAAGGCCTAAAGAATTTGGGAGAGATGGTGAACAGGGTCGGAGAAGGCAATGGCAGCCCACTCCAGTACTCTTGCCTGGGAAATCCCATGGACGGAGGAGCCTCGTAGGCTGCAGTCCATGGGGTCGCTGAGAGTCGGACAGGACTGAGCGACTTCACTTTCACTTTTCACTTTCATGCATTGGAGAAGGAAATGGCAACCCACTCCAGTGTTCTTGTCTGGAGAATCTCAGGGACAGAGGAGCCTGGTGGGCTTCCATTTATGGAGTCGCACAGAGTTGGACACGACTGACGTGACTTAGCAGTAGCAGTAGCAGGTGAACAGGGTAAAGTTGGGTTTATTGGGATGACTTTTGGTTGCCCAAATATTTTCAACCTTCACTTATTTTTATTGTACAAACAAGATTAGATTGCTCTACCAAGTCTTACCCAAGTTTTGCAACACATTCGCAAGTTGAAATCTGTGTGGCAAAGAACACTCCTATCACTGGCCGCACTGATAGCTAGCAGGGGTAGGGAGGAGCTCAGTTTAGCCCACTCTGTAGTGCCTTTGAAAAGTTCTTTGCTTCATTTGCCTCAGCTTTCCCCATTCTCAAGATAAGAAAGCCAAAGAAAGAAAAACTCACCTCATACAGGTCTTTCAGAAGACAGACTGCAGGCTTGTAGAATGCCTAATGAAAGGCACAATTCCTTCTTCATTGGCTTGCTGCTGAGAAAGAACTCCCTCTCCAGAAGATAGGAGATGCTTTTGATGACGTCAGTTCTGTTTAATAAATAGCCTCCTCTGTGCTTTCAGCAGTCAATGCTCTGAAAGCGTTCAGAGCATCCATAAACACTCTTCTTTTTCTTTCCAAATCAATTCTTAGTGTGGCTTCACATATCTGGAAGACATCACCACTTTTGTAAAAGTATGCAACACTACTGATCCAGGTGGTCAGAACCATCAATGCCCACTTGAGGCTGAATTGCTTTTTAATCTGTTCTTGTCTCCACCACCCCCCCCGCCCCAACCCCATCTCAAAGGATCTTTCGTAGGGTAGGTCCTCATAGAATAGCAGATAAAGGATTGTGTACCAATGCCCTATGTCGTGATCTAGTTGAATGTGACCTGAAAATGAGATATTTGGGGTTATTTAGAGAGTTCTTTCCAGATTTCACATTGCATGCTCAAGGTGAATGAGGTCCATGGAGACCATGGGCCAGGTCTACTGCAGGGAGGTAGGGAGGGATCCTGGGGCACCATGCACCCCAAGGGCTCATTCACACAGACACAGTGGGGCAAGGGGCATGTGAGAACTCTATGTTCTGTCTCTTGAGATCACACTTCCAATTAGCTATATCTTCTCCCAGATTTCAAACGTCTAACAGCTTTTCTCTGAAATTTCATTTTTATTTCTATATATTTTATCATTTTTCTAGCCAAGCATTAACTTATTCACTCACTCAGCAAATAAATATCTATTGAGTACATACCCTGTTAAGAGATGGGGAATCTGTTAATTGTTTTTCACAACTAGTATGTATTTGACACCTGAAGGATTCTGGACCTCATGTTTGTATTTATGCATGTGCTATTTGTGTGTATATTTACTTATTTGTCTGGTTGTGAGTTGCATAGTACATGCATAATTTTCTTGAGGGAAGAAGCTATGTTCTACTTATCTTTGTACCCACAGAGCTCAATAGACAGTAAGTGCTCAATAAACATTGAGTGAGTGAGTGAAGTCACTCAGTCCTGTCCGACTCTTTGCGACCCCATGGACTGTAGCCTACCAGGCTCCTCTGTCCGTGGGATTTTCCAGGCAATAGTACTGGAGTGGATTGTCATTTCCTTCTCCAGGGGATCTTTCCGACCCAGGGATAGAACCCGGGTCTCCCGCATTGTAGACAGACGCTTTACCATCTGAGCCACCAGGGAAGTCAAGAAATAATGTTAAATCATATCACCTTCCATAATGGGATTGAGACAAATTATAATTAAAGCGTGCATTTCATCAACATAAAGCTCAAAATATCAGTAAAATCTTGTAGAAGAAATGGAGAAAAGCATTAACCTATAGCTGATGCAAATTAGGCTATAAATTAGATTCTAAGCTTCCCAATGTGTCATTTGTTGTTGTTCAGTTGCTAAGTCATGTCTGACTCTTTGCAACCCCACAGACTGCAGCCCTCCAGGCTCCTCTTTCCATGGGATTTTCCAGGCAAGAATACTGGAGTGGGTTGCCATTTCCTCCTCTAGGGAATCTTCCCAGACCAGGAATTGAACCCACGTCTCCTGCATTGGCAGGCAGATTCTTGACTGCTGAGCCACCAGGGCAGCAAGCTTCTAGACAGCCAAGGTTAAAATTTTCCCAAGATACATCAAAAATAAGGATTATAGATTCAAAGATGTTGAGTTCTAGATTTTTATATATTTTAGATGCTAATAAACATTTTATTATTTATTATTACATTTCTGAAAATTTACAATTATAATTACACATTTGTCTTGAGATAATATTGATTCCGTAGAAAAATTACTTTTTTGTTTTTACGTATACAAGGTATTCGGAGAAGGCAATGGCACCCCACTCCAGTACCCTTCTCTGGTAAATCCCATAGACAGAGGAGCCTTGTAGACTGCAGTCCATGGGGTCGCTAAGAGTTGGACACGACTGAACGACTTCACTTTCCCTTTTCACTTTCATGCATTGGAGAAGGAAATGGCAACCCTCTCCAGTACTCTTGCCTGGAGAATCCCAGGGACGGCGGAGCCTGGTGGACTGCCGTCTATGGGGTCGCACAGGGTTGGACACGACTGAAGCAACTTAGCAGCAGCTGCAGCAGCATACAAGATACTTGAAAAAATGGAAAACATCAAATAAATGACATAATAAACGTTAATCTTTTCCAAAATGAAACTTCCATAGCCCTTTTCATTAGAAGTGATCAGATGAGTTGCTTCACTATTTTTGAGACGATTAAGTTTACACATAAAATGTGCCCAAAATAAATCAAAAGCCTACTCTATTCTGTTCCAGTGAAACCAACCTAAGTCAAGATCAGGATACTTGGAGCAGTCAGGTGGACGAGCGCCTAGAGTAAAATGGGCATCAGGCAGGCGGCGTCTTCAGCAAGCAGTGCTGTAGAGTAATTCCTGAGTAGAGAGAGCCATTTATGAAGACTCTGATGGCGAAAATAACCTAAACACTTCAATGAACTGAGAACACTGATTGCTAATTAAGAACAGACAGTCCTGTTGTTTTTCTTATTCTTTGAGCCTCTTGAGCACTTAGAGTCAGAGACAAGCTCCAGGATCACTCACTGTCCTGTGTTCCCAGGGGACCACTAACTCTTCGAAGCCTCAGTTTCTTATCCTGCAAAACGGAGATCATAATTCCTACCTCCTGAGACTATTGTAGGAATCAGTGCAAACAGACGAGATTATGTGAACAGACTGCAAACTGTGTTGTTGTTTAGTCGCTGCTGTGTCCAACTCTTTTACGACCCCAAGGACAGTAGCCCACCAGGCTCCTCTGTGCATGGGATTTCCCAGGCAAGAATACTGGAGTGGGTTGCCATTGCCTTCTCCACGGGATCTTCCCAACCTAGGGATCGAACCCGCATCTCCTGCATTATCAGGCAGATTCTTTACCACTGAGCCACCAGGGAAGCTACAAACTGTAGAAATGAAATTTTGGTCCTATAGATTCCAAGACTGACATGAGTTAATTTGTGAGTTGGGAAATGGTTGATTTCTTATAATGGTGCAAATGTGATTAGTCAGATTCCTGTAAGTGTAACTAATTTTATCCACTGCTGAAATTAGTTATTATTATTATTTTTGCTCCATAAATGTATGCAATTTTTAAAAAAGCTGTTGAGTTCAGTGGTTCAAATCTACATTGCAGTACTGATTATAGGATTTGATTTTATATTTTAAAAGCCCTCTGTAGCTATAGACTTAATACTTACTTATGTGGTATCATCGTACAGGATTGTCCTACATGTGATCAAGTTCTGCTTCTTTTTCTAGAACATTTTTTTCTTGGCTTTATTTCCATTTTGCCATGATAAGCATATTTAAATCATTTAATAATTCAAGTGATTCTACCATGTTTTTGAGGCCTTTATGAAAAAAATTGAAGTATCAACTTAAGTTTTAAGTGAATTGATTTGACTATCTTCAAAACAAGATGAAACAAAAACCCTGACTCTAACATTTTAAATAGCCCCATTGTCTTGTCTAGAAGTAATCAATCAGCAACAATCACATTTCAGATAAGCCTCAGGGCTAAGATGTCATCAAGGTGACTGGAAGAAAATAATCAGGCCCCAGTGGATAAACAAAAACAAACCTGTTACTCAAGGCAGAGATCGCAAGGCAGTCCATCTGTCCCCCTGGGCTACACAGCAAAGGGATGTTGGTGAGGGTGGGAGAAATACGGCAGGAAGTACCATGGTGTCTTTTCCAGATCTGCCGTGCAGGCTGGTCCACGAGGATAACAAGAGCGCAGTCCCAGCCCGCTAGAGGCACAGCCTGGGACAGGGCATGAAGGGCTGGGGTACCAGCCTGGGAGGACCAAAGGAATCATCTAGTCCCCGGAACCCCTGGACAGACCCCGCCACCACAAGGCAACAAGCTCAGCATGCATAGTATCGGGACACCAAGGGCGTCAACTCTGTTCAAGACCCTTCCCTTCCAAGCACCTGCTGCCGTCTTTTCTTGATGACTTTTTACGGGGCCAGGGGTAAAAGCATCAGCACTCTCCTGACCCCTTATGTCATGCCCTGATGCTGCTCCAGTGAGGGGGAAACAGTTGGGATTAGACAGATTTATCTTTTTGTGATGTTTTATTTTCTTTTATCCACTTGCTGGTGTCCA
This sequence comes from Nanger dama, assembly GCA_917880005.1. Classification (NCBI taxonomy): domain Eukaryota; kingdom Metazoa; phylum Chordata; class Mammalia; order Artiodactyla; family Bovidae; genus Nanger; species Nanger dama. The sequence goes on along the minus strand of CAKJTW010000032.1, from coordinate 18,101,874 downwards.
ACAAAAACCCTACACACCCATATGGAAAAAAACTATATAACAGTGTAGCCCGGGTGTCGAGGCTGCATATATTCAGATGTCTGTGTTTCTTCACTGAGTTGTTAATTTTAATCCACTGGAAATTGCACAAGGTATTTCTCTGACAAGAGCAAAAGAAAAAATATGCATTATTTATGATATTTCATAAACTCTCAGTCCTATCATTTTGAAAGATCACAAGTTTATGTATGGTACCTAGTGATTCCTAAGAATTACCTTATTATAAGTAGAACTCATCTGCTAAGGAGAGAATACATTTGTGGTTCCGGGAGTCACTGAACTGCTAATATTATGCAATTAATACACTAGCAAAGTATTAGCAGGACGGAGACAGTAGTGTGTATAAATATTCTATTTGTTCTCCTACATTTCTAGTTAGACAGGGCCAGGTAATGAATGTCTTGCTTTTAGCCAGAGGCATGAAAAGATCTTGAGCAATTCTCCAGCTGCCGAAATCTGCAGGGTTGGCGCAAGAGTATCAGGTGGGAAAAACTTGACACTGAAGTGGCCTACACTGTGGACTGGGGCTCCTCGACACTGTGGACTGGGGCTTCTCGACACTGAACTGGGGATTCTCGACACTGTGGACTGGGGCTTCTCTGGTGGCTCAGTCGGTAAGGAGGCCATCTGCAATGCAGGAGACCTGGGCTTGATCCCTGGGTCAGGAAGATCCCCTGGAGAAGGGAATAGCAATCCACTCCAGTATTCTTGCCTGGAGAATCCCATGGACAGAGGAGCCTGGTGGGCTTACAGTACAAAGAGTCGGACACGACTTAGCAGCTAAAGCACACACATTCTTGAATTGCTGCAGTGAGCCATCTCCAAGACCCAAGTGGAAATTATTTGGATGAAAAACAAACCTTTACCACATTAAAATGATGAGATCTGGGAGATGCTTGTTACTGCAGCACAGCATGCCCTGACTAACATAGAGAATAAGAATGGATTTCAGTCTTGAGGGTTAAATAAAAATCTAGAGCTAGACTGTTACACATGTGCAGTCTTTTAATTGAAGACTTAGTTAAGAAAAAGCAAGAACTGGCAAACGTTTTCTGTAAAGGACTAAGCAGTAAATATTTTAAGCTTTGAGAGAAAGTCTCTCCACAGCTACTCAGCTATGCCTTTGGAGCACACAAGCAGCTGTGACCAAGTGTGATGTGCATTGCTGTGTGTTTCAATAATTCTTTATTTATAAAAACAGAAAAGGGCCAGGATTTGGTGCATAGCTGACAGTGCATCCCTTTACAGTGATGCAAGTGAGCTTGAAATAAGTTTATACGTCTTGACTTTGCTCAGAGATACCAATTCATGAACTGTTTTGAAAAGTTTGAAATTTTAGGTACATAACAGAACAATTAAAAGAAAAACCATGCTCCTAATTAAAATAATAAATAGAATGTTGCAATGAACATTTATAATTCAGTACTTTTTATAGGCACCTACCTTTTCCAAAACACTGATTGAGGCTTAAGATGAGAAAATTAGATTTAATTTGTATTTATTTCTTGAGACTGTTATTAAAGCAGAGGATTGATGAAATGATTGTTCTTTTAGAATCTGAATACAGACATCAATAGGGAATTATTAAAGACAAAAACTACTATTTCCTTGGCAAGTTTTGGAACCTTAAAATGCAAATAAAGCAGCACACAGTTAATAATCAGGTATAAGTGCTTTAGATGTCCATAGAACTGGTTCAGAAGAAGGAGGGACCCTCAAGGCCTAGTAAGGGGATGACCTCTGGAGAATGGGGTTTGCATAGACTGGATGGGAAGCATCTACTATGCGCAAAGGCATAAAATTACATAGCTTATGAGGGAGGTTCAGCCTGACTTGAGGCAACAGGGACATATAGGGGAAATAACGATAGTTGTAACTGCAAAGAGTCATCAATACTGATATAACAGACCCTGAATGTCAGCCTAAGGAGAGTTCAGATTACATTCACGTGCAACAGGTCTCGGAGAACAATAGGTTTCTGAGCCAATAGTCAAACCTGTGTGGTGTAGTCCACAAGATAAACAAGGCCATGGGTCGATGAGGAATTAGCTCAGCGTTATCCAGGAGCGTCTAGGCATTATGGAAAAGATGGGAAACACTGTGGCAGGGTCATCAAGAGTGGCACGTAAAAGTTTTGAAGGACCTTGAAGACTAGAGTTCTGAGAGAAAACCACAAAGGAAGGAAAGATGAGTCAATGCAATCCCAAGTGGAAGGAAGGAAGAGAAAAGACCAGGAGGCAGCTGATGTAAACACAAGGAAGGAAAACAGGCCAAATTCTACCTAAGTACTCTTGGAATGAAGGCCAGTTCACTAGTTCCTCTCAAATAAGTCAAGCTAGACTAAGATATCCGCAGTTACAATAAACCTTCATACTTAAGCAGCTTCCTTAGCGCAACAGACGCATTTCTTGTTCATATTACACATCCAGGGCTAACTGAAATGGACCTCTGTCTCACAGATTCATTCAGATGAAGAATAATGAGATGCTGCTGTCTCACCATGGAGCTGCATGAGTGAGAAAGAACCAGGACAGTTTCCACCACACTTAACTATCTTCAGTCCATTTGCTGGAACCAGTCACACAGCCCCAGCGCAATCGCAAGAGAGAGTGAAGCGGCAGAGAAGCCCAGGGAAGCCCAGTGTATAAGTGTTACTATCGCTGGGCCTCCCTGGTGGCTCAGATGGTAGAGTGTCTGCCTACAGTGCGGGAGACCCGAGTTCAGTCCCTGGGTTGGGAAGATCCCCTGGAGAAGGGAATAGCAACCCACTCCCGTACTCTTGTCTGGAAAAATCCCATGAACCAAGGAGCCTGGTAGGCTACAGTCCATGGGGTTGCAAAGAGTCAGACACAACTGACCAACCTCACTTCACTTTCTCTACTATATTATCATTTTTTCCTTCTATTTCAAAAATAAATTGTTGTCTATGAGTTTCTGTTCTGATTTTGCTTTTGGTGATTTGCCTGAAGTGAGTCTATTTCTTTCCACATGTTTCCACTAGCTAACCACCAGGATATCTCATATGTTCTCAACCAAAACCATAACAAAGGACTTTCCTTTCACAGTCACTCGGAGCTACAGATTTATGGACAAAAGCAGAATGTTAAGATCTGCGAGCTGTTTCCCCCAGACTCTTGAAAGAGAAGCCCATGAAGAGCTCAGTTACCCTGGAGTTCCATAGTTTGTGTGTGTGTGTCTGTGTATGTGTGTGTTTTGACACACAAAAAGACACATTTTGCTCAGTTGTGTCTGACTTTGCGACCCCATGGACTGTAGCCTGTCAGGTTTCTCTGTCCATGTGATTTTCCAGGCAAGAATACTGGGGTGGGTTGCCATTTCCTTCACCAGGGGATCTTCCTGACCCAAGAATTGAACCTCGGTCTGCCTCACTGGCAGGTGGATCTTTACCATCTGATACCAGGTAAACCCAGAGTTTGGTAGAATCAGAGCCTAACATCTGACTCTTCCGAGACTGACTTGGCTCATTCCCTAGAAAAGAGGCTCTGGCTAAAGAGGAGAGCACTGGGATGTCAGGGTAAAGAGAACGGCCACAGGAGGGGTTGCTGTTGAAAGAAAGCTGTCTGTGTGCCTCCCGTAGACAGAAGTGGACCTCCAGAGGATCAAGCCATGGGTTATCCTTAAAAGGACTCTGCCTAAGAGCATGTCTTGCCACAGAAAAATCATCAGATTTGGGGGCCTAGGTGCGAGTGGTTAGTTAGAAAAGCCGTCTCCAGGCTGACACCTGGTGAGGGATCATGCTACCTATTTTTAAAAGCATGATGAGGGATCTTCAGACAGGTGTGAACTGGCAGGGAGGGAAGGAGAGGTCTCCAGCAAACCCCAAAGAACAATATTTAAGTGAAAAAGTCAGTGTTCAGAGTCTGTTAGACCTAAGTCACTAACGAAGATGATCAGAGTGCTAAGCCAGTACGACTTTTACGCCCCATCCTCTCCTGGTGCTGACCTTGGAGGGGCCCCAAACAGCTGCCAGGAAACAAAGGCCAAAAGAAAATGAGAACGTGACAACACATTTACATGGCATATTGCAGGCAATTCTAGTCAAACAGTTCATCTTTGTGAACTGTTTCTGTTGATGATGCGTTTGATGGGGGATTACGTTTTCAGAAATTTAAAGCATGTGTGATCAGCAATCCATTAATTCAGAACTGCTTAATTAAGTTTCTATAACAGAACAGCTTCACAACCTTCAAGCTGCTGTAGACGTTTGGAAGACCTTCACTGTACTTTTTCAAATCTTTTACATACTAGTGAAAAGAGCAGAGAGAGAAGTAATCTTCAGACGATGTGATTAGTGCTGTAAGAGAAGAGGAAAGACTGTAATATTACAGCCAAGACTAAGGGCATTTATCTATCTGAAAGAATCTAGAAAGCTTTCCGAGAAGGTGATACTTAATCGGATGTTTAATGTGTTTATTTAACCATTAACCGGAAGATTGAAAGAGTGGAAGTTATTCCTGGAGGCAAAACAGTCTAACACAAAGGCATGAATCAGGAGAACCTGACTTGCTCAGAGAACTGCAGATTTATCAGCAAAATTATAGAACTAAGTACCATTGGACAGTGGTGGGTACCTCATGTGGAGGTTATTCAGAACCTGTGTGATGTGTTAAGGAATTTGGAGATATCATTTAAGCCACTGAAAATTTCTTAAAAGATTTAGGTCTTGCTCTTACGTTTATATTTGTTGTTGTTCAGTCACTAAGTTGTGTCCAGCCCTTTGCAATCCCATGGCCTGCAGCACGCCAGGCTTCCCTGTCCTTCACTGTCTCCTGGAGCTTGCTCAAAGTCATATCCATTGAGTCAGTGATGCCATCCAACCGTTTCATCCTCTGTCACCCCCTTCTCTTGCTCTAAATCTTTCCCAGCATCAGGGTCTTTCCCAATGATTCACTTCTTTGAATTAGGTGATGAAAGTATTGCTTTTAAAAATAGACAGTATTATATAAGACTTTAAAAAAATTATCTATAATTTCATTATCCAGAAAGGACTACTAACTATATTATGGAGTGTTTTCTTCTTTTTATTTATTAATACATATTTAAACAGTTTAATCCTATCTTAATTTCATAGCCTATAGTTTTTACTTACTATTACACCGTGATTATCTTCCAGGATCATTGAATAATTTTTGACAACATGATCTCTAATGAGTGACCAATATTATAAGAAATGAATCCACTGTTATTTATCTCACCATTCCTTTACTGTTACCAGTTGGGTTGTCTCAAATAATTCTCAGTTAACATCCAGGCATATAAATATTTCAGTGCATTTTTTATGCTTTCCAGTACATTGAATTGCTAGATCAAAAAAGATAAACCCTTTTGAAGCTGTTTTTTTTTCACATTTCTAGATTAATTTCTACAAAATTTTTGCTAATTTATACTCTCATCCCTTATTCAGTAGTGGTATAATTAATAATTTCTGCTTCTTTATAGGTTTATCGTGGGACAAGTTATTTGCTTTTATAAACAGTATTGGTAGATTTTTTTAATAAAATAAAATTTTAATAGATTGTTTATAAATGATTTTTGGTAACTAAATTTTGTTTGATTATTTTAATAAAAGTTCACTGAAGAAATGTGGGAAAGTATGGAAAAATGCAAAGAAGAAAGGTTATATGATTTTAATTCTATTTCCTATAATTGAAGACAGTAACATTTTGGTATATAGCCTTCCAGTTTCTTAAATTTTCTCTCCCTCTAAGTATATTTAATAAAGTTGAGATCTTCATTATTTGGACTTATATTTTGTCTCTTTCGTTTTATACTGTAGAGCAAGTGGTATAGAAGATCATTAATTAGGCTTGACTTACAAGACCTGCATAATATTCCCTTATATGAATCAGTTCAGTTTGGTCAGTTCAGTTGCTCAGTCGTGTCTGACTCTGCGACCCCATGAATTGCAGCACACCAGGCCTCCCTGTCCATCACCACCTCCTGGAGTTCACTCAGACTCACGTCCATCGAGTCTGTGATGCCATCCACCCATCTCATCCTCAGTCGTCCCCTTCTCCTGCCTTCAATCCCTCCCAGCATCAGAGTCTTTTCCAATGAGTCAACTCTTTGCATGACGTGGCCAAAGTACTGGAGTTTCAGCTTCAGTATCATTCCTTCCAAAGAAATCCCAGGACTGATCTCCTTCAGAATGGACTGGTTGGATCTCCTTGCAGTCCAAGGGACTCTCAAGAGTCTTCTCCAACACCACAGTTCAAAAGCAGCAATTCTTCGGTGCTCAGCTTTCTTCACAGTTCAATTCTCACATCCATACATGACTACTGGAAAAGCCATAGCCTTGACTAAACGGAACTTTGTTGGCAAAGTAATGTCTCTGCTTTTGAATATGCTATCTAGATTGGTCATAACTTTCCTTCCAAGCAGTAAGCGTCTTTTAATTTCATGGCTGCAGTCACCATCTGCAGTGATTTGGGGGCCCAAAAAATAAAGTCTGACACTGTTTCCACTGTTTCCCCATCTATTTCCCATGAAGTGATGGGACCGGATGCCATGATCTTCATTTTCTGAATGTTGAGCTTTAAGCCAACTTTTTCGCTTTCCTCTTTCACCTTCATCAAGAGACTTTTTAGTTCCTCTTCACTTTCTGCCATAAGGGTGGTGTCATGTGCATATCTGAGGTTATTGATATTTCTCCCGGCAATCTTGATTCCAGTTTATGCTTCTTCCAGCCCACCGTTTCTCATGATGTACTCTGCATGTAAGTCAAATAATTAGGGTGACAGTATACAGCCTTGATGTACTCCTTTTCCTATTTGGAACCAATCTGTTGTTCCATGTCCAGTTCTAACTGTTGCTTCCTGGCCTGCATATTGATTTCTCAAGAGGCAGGTCAGGTGACCTGGTATTCTTATCTCTTTCAGAATTTTCCACAGTCTGTGGTGATCCACACAGTCAAAGGCTTTGGCACAGTCAGTAAAGCAGAAATAGATGTTTTTCTGGACTCTCTTGCTTTTTCCATGATCCAGCGGATGTTGGCAATTTGATCTCTGGTTCCTCTGCCTTTTCTAAAACCAGTTTGAACATCAGGAAGTTCATGGTTCACATATTGCTGAAGCTTGGCTTGGAGAATTTTGAGCATCACTTTACTAGCGTGTGAGATGAGTGCAACTGTGTGTTAGTTTGAGCATTCTTTGGCATTGCCTTTCTTTGGGATTGGAATGAAAACTGACCTTTCCCAATCCTGTGGCCACTGCTGAGTTTTCCAAATTTGCTGGCATATTGAGTGCAGCACTTTTACAGCATCATCTGGCCCTTATAAATCATCATGCTTGTATTGAAAGTTAGGTCGATTCTAATCTTCATCCTCCCGTAGTATCCTTATATGTACATCTCTGTGCATACCTTGAATTTTTTTTTTTGAGACCAATTGCTAAAAATGGAAATGTTGAGTAAAATGATTGGAATATTTTTAATGATTTTTAATTCATTTGGCAGTTTGTTTTTTCTTTAAAAAAAGGTATTCCCATCATTAATGAATGAGAGGTCTTGCTTCACAATATTTGAGGGTTATCAACCTTTTAATTGTCCCTATTTGACAAGTAAAGATGTTTTTTATTTTAATTTGGCTTTCTTTGAGTATTTATAGCATTAAATATCATTTTAGTCTTTATGGGAAATGTTTTTTTTTCTTATTTTGAGGATTTGATGCCATTCTTATGGATGTTCAAAGTCTTTTCCTGTACTTTTAAGAACATTAATCATTTATCTGCAGTATCTTTTCATATAGTTCTGTTTTTTTGCCCTGTATTTCATACTGATGAGTCTGGGATTTTATTTGTAATTTTTTGGCTGGAATGAGTAGATTTGAGTAGATTTATCAGGACACTTACAGGGTTACTTTCTGAACCTTTACGTAACTAAAATATCTTTTCTGTTTCTATCACATGTGAGTGACATCTTTTCAGGATATAGAATTCTTGGGTCACAACTTTTTCCCTCACAAACCTGGTTACTGTATTCTCTTGTGTAGGATAGTGGAGAAGAAGCATGAAGTGGGCCTTTGTGTATATGGCGATTAATTTTATATGTCAACTAAATTGGGCGGTGCAACACCCAGATACCTGGTCAAACATCATTCTGAGTGTTTTCGTGAGGATACACTTAGGTTAGACTAACATTTAAATCAGTAGACTGGGTAAAGCACGCTCATGTATATGGACCCCATCCTCATGCAGTTCTGAATAGAACAAAAGGCAGACTTTTTCCTGAGTAAGAGAGGATTCTTCTGCCTGACTGCCTTAAAAGTGAAACATCAGCCGTCCCAGAGACTCGCCACCACCCTAATACTGTCAGCCACTTCTTTAAGTCTCTCCCTCTCTCTGTTTCTCTCTCTACACACACACACACACACGCACGCGGCACACACACACACACACACACACACATATATATATATATATATGTATATATATATTTGCATCCTATTGGTTCAGCTTCTCTGAAGACTGTTAATTAACATGATATGTTACCTGGAATTTTTCTTGTATTTCCATACTGATAACATCCGTCTGATTTTTTTTTCCTGTGAAATTTGAAAAATGTTTTCATTATACATCTCAGTGTGAGTCTTCAGTCATTGTTTGGAACACGAAGTGATCCTAATAGACAAGAAGGTGAAAGTGAAAGTTACTCAGTCGTGTCCACCAGGTTCCTCTGTCCATGAAATTCTCCAGGCAAGAATAGTGGAGTGGGTAGCTGTTCCCTTCCCCCAGGGGATCTTCCCAACCCAGGGACTGAAACCAGGTCTCCCACATTGCAGGCAGATTCTTTACTATCAGAGCCACCAAAGTACTTCCATGTAATAGTTGTTCTTTGTGGTACAGAGTACAAGGAAGGTCATCTGCTCAGAGAAAGCGGGCAGATGGTGAGGATGTTGAGCCCTGTGGTTCAGGCTGTGCCTGTAAGGCTCACTTCCTGCTCTCAGTGCTGGTCAGGCCGTCCATGCCAGCTGTTCTCTATTCTTCTAAGCTTAGTGTGGACCTTTCACCGCTGTGATTCAGATTCGACCTAGGTCCAGCTCTCCAATCTGAACCTCCAGCCCTTCACATATTATTATTTTTATGTATTTAAGTCTCTTTACCCAGATAAGCACAGGAATTATCTGAATATATGCACCTTTCATTTAACAGGCTTTTGATAATATTTATTTTCTGATTTAAATTGAAAAGACCAACAAATATCACACACACTGCAAAAATAGGCAGTTGAGTATTTCTAAAATCTCCACCCTTTTAGACCACTGTTGGCAATAATCAAAATGAACTTCTGCTTTAGGCTGATCATCAAGCTTTGTCTTTTGAAAATGTATACGTACAAATTCTCATAAGGATTTATTATCAATAGGAAGAACACAAAAATACAAATCTCACTGCAAAATGTATCTATTCTAATAAAAATGTTTCCAAAGTGATTTTGTTAGGGATGTAAAATAACATGTAATTAGTTCACTGATACTAAAATTCCTCTGTTGAAGATTTCTGCATGATTACCTACGACTTTAACAATAAGCAATTAGACTGATTATGTGTCAGGCATTGTGATAAGTGAAATTTATCAAGTTTTATTCATATAGGTTTTTAAATTTATGGAAGAAAACTATGCTACTTATGTGATCCATAGAAAAATCACATATCCCTGAATTTAACTTAGTGTTCTATCAATTAAAAAAAATTGCTAACTTACATTAATGATATTGTGCTTCAAGATTAGTAGATGTGTAAGTGACTGCCATCAGTATAGTCTCTGAAACCTGAGGCTGGGACTAGAAAATAGATGAAATAGCAAGTGATACCTCTACATTCCACTCGTCCCTGTTAACAGGTTTTCAGTAAATCCAGGTGGACCAGACCCAGGATCACTCTTCCTGGGGTAGCAAAGGCAGAGCTGCTTATGAAAATAAGCACCATTTCTTCCAACACCCCAGTGTCACTGTAAATCTAGCCCATAGATTAATCCTAAGTCCTCCCTGTAAATAAGAGTGATATTTCAAGGATAACAAATAGTAAAGCAACCCAGCTAGTGGGAAAAAAAAATCTTTTCCACCCACCATTTCGTTATCTTAATATTATTATATATTGGACAAGCCTTTCATTATAAATTTGGAGTTAAGAGACTTAAAGAAAACTCAGTGTTAGGAAGCTGCTTGTACTCAAGTGGAAATTGTTAGCAGCAGAGCCCTGCCTGTTTTCATGGGACATGGGAATGAGACACAATGGAAGCATCTGTGAATTGCACATGGATGTGTAGAAGCTGAGGCTGAAGTATTTTAAATCTAGTATTAGACGCTTCTTGCAAATGTGTTTGAAGAAGGTGTGTTACTCTGCTCAGCCTACAGTACCAAAGCTCCATAGAATAGCTGGCTTAAACAGCAGCGATGTGTGTCTCACAGCTCTATAGGCTAGGAGTCCAAGATCAAGGCCAACGTGGTTTCTGGTGAGAACTCCCTTCCTGGCTTGGAAATGGTCACCTCCCCCGTGAGTCCTCACACGGCTGAGGGAGAGAGAAGAGATATGTTCCCCTTCCTTAAGACCAGCAGTACCATCAAATTAGGACCCCACGTTATGTTCTCATTTAGCATTAACCATCTCCTTAACACCCTCTCTCCAAATCCTGTCACACTGGGAGTTAGATCTTCAACATAAGAATTTTAAGAGAAATTCGGTCCATAGTAGGTTGTATAATTCTTTTCCATAATTTTGTTTCTATAACTACATTACTCTTAATTTTTTTAAAAATAGCTTCTGTTTTGCAGGAAAACGAATGTGTGACTACTTAAATAGTACCTAGCAGTCAAAATCACACCAAGTGGTGTGAGCTTCCAGCCACCCACTTACCCTAATTCATTGAAATCCTGAACCTAAAAATATGCCTTGTATTCTGAAGATCACAGGCAGTATATCAATAGATTTTATAGGTTTTTTTTTTTAACTTCAAAAATGTTCTTTGATGAAGTTTTCCTTGCCACGATTGATGGATTCGAAAATATCACACTGCTTTCTTTGTTTGCTTTACACTGTTGTACCGTTACGGGGACGCGAGAAACCCCCAGGGGGATGAGAGCGATTTTCCTGCCCTCATTCCATCAACCTTGCCCTGAATACGTGGGATAAAATGTAGCACACAGACTGCTTGGTTTCCTGGACTGGAGCGTCTGTTGAGACTCTCTAGGAAAACTCATATTTAAGGACATGTGCACGCTTGTGACCTCTGGTTCAGGGTTGAATAGTTTTTGAATCAACATCAACTATAGGATGTTCATCCTCATTAGGCAATAAAAGAAGACACTGCTTATCTCACTCCTGTGTTATCTCTTGGGTACATTTGGTGACTGGTGCCCTACCATTGCATAGTATGGACTAAGAAACTTCAAATCTGACTTATTTAATAAGGACTTGTGATGTGACCTGCAGTATCATCCCGTTGCAAGAATAAAACTGCTATTCTGTTACACAGGTGGGTGCTGAAGTTCAGCCTAACATGAGACAAAAATGCTAGAAAACTAAATGGGATCAAGTTTAGTGGAGTCAAGTTGTCAGGCTACCTAAATAAAGAGAGGAAAAAAGTAGGCAGTATACAAGCTCCCTTAAAAAAAAAAAAAAAAGAAGAAAAGCTCACATATTTCAGTATATACTTAAATTCTTTCCTAACATTATTTAAATGTTTACAGTATATATAATATGTAGCGGCTCAGATGGTAAAGAATCTGCCTTCAGTGCAGGAGATGCAGGTTCAATCCCTAGGTTGGGAATATCCCTTGGAGAAGGAAATGACAACCCACTCCAGTATTCTTGCCTGGAGAATCCCATGGACAGAGGAGCCTGGCAGGCTACAGTCCATGAGGTTACAAAAAGAGTCAGACACAACTGAGCGACTAAACAACCAACCAAAAATGTACATAAAAGTACATATAAGTCCCTAAGATATAGTTTGAATCCATCTATAAAATTAGAAAACTGTAGTAATTAAGCACAAGTGAAAAAACATAAATGAAATTAAAATTGAAATACTTTTGCTAAGTTGCACATGCTGTTGTTAAATCACTGCTTTAACATGATTACTAAAGGCTATAAAATTGTTTTTTTCCCTGATTTGGAAGGTTTTAATGGCTTTATATTTTATAATTGCATATTTATAAATTGTTTTATTGAATTTATATAATAAATACATGTTTTTCATAGATAATAAAATTATGCATAAATATTTATATATTATAAAAACTAAAGTGCAATTTATATCATCAGATCTATATCTTACAACTAGTTTTTTTTTAATTATAAATTACCACAAGATATAAAGCCAGTTAAAATTATCCAAACATCTAAACCTCAGAGACCAACCCTGTTTAGTGTATTTCTTTTTTCTCTGTCAATGCACAATTCTGGAGGGCGGAAGTGGGAAAGCAGGTCAGTCTATATGGGAATTTTATGTAACACCCTATGCTTTCAGTTAGAGTGACCTGTCCCAGTTTGCCTGGAATTGAGAGGTTTCCTGGGATATAGGACTTTCAGCTCTAGAATCAAAACAGTCCCAAGCACATGGGACAATTGTTCTCCCTACTTTCAGCCTTATACCTTCCCTGTCCCTTACCTTCTTCATACCTCAATCTGCCTGTGGTTTAGACCATAGCTTCTTTTGCCTTCTATCATCAGTCAACACTCTTAATACAATTTCTCTAATTTTGTTGAAATACCTTAGCTTCAGTGTTGCCCCTTTATTCTCTCCATTTTTGAATGTTGAGAAGAGTGGTTTATCCAAACTCCATTCCTTGCTATTTTAACAAGCTTTCAAGTGTGCTCTCATCACCATCTTAACCAGAAGGTGCTAGATTCCTTTTGAGTTTTACAGCGTAGGTTTTTGGCGACTCTGACTCAACTCACTTCTCAAGAAACCTTTCTGTGTACAGCTCGGACTTCCCTTGCCCTGAATGCATCAGCTATGACCTCTGTTCAGCTGCTCTTAACAATCAAAGCTGAACTACTTGGCTTCAATGTGGTCCTAAATATAAATAGAAATTCGAGGTTAACACAGGATGTTTGGTTATTAAAAAGTCATCCAAATGTTATTGAATACTCACTTTTTAGACTATCATTAAAATAAACACATATAAAAATGTAATATTCATAAAGAATCTCTGGAGCCACCGAGAATATTGTCCAGATTTGGGAATGACTTCTTGTAGATCATGTTAATACTGCATGTTTATTCATATTCACAGAGAGTACCATTTTAAAATATGAAAAAATTATGATAGTGAATTAGACTTTTATTTTAAAATCCTAGAATCTTGGCAAACCCATTTTCATATAAATTAAGGTTCACTTGCTTAGGTCTATTGAAAAGGAAATTTCTAAGAAATGTTCTAAATAAGTTCATATGATTTTAAAAAAAAAAGAAATTGGATGGTCACGTGATTTCTCATCCCCAGGATTTTAATTCTTAGGTCAAGTTTTTGTTTCCTTTCCTTTCAGGTCTTAAAAAATTCTCTTCCTGAATATTTTCAATTAATTTTGGCCTATCAGCTCTGACTCGTCTAAGGATCTATACTCCATCCACAGATAAACTGTTTTTACAAATGTTTTTATTTAACTTAATTTCTCATTTCAAATGTGAAGTGTATCAAAAATGAGAAGATTCGTAATGCAGCAAAATGTCTGGGGTCATTTCAGAATCTCATGTAGACATACTCTGGGGACTCTTTTTACCATGAGGCCATTTGATGTTAGTTATGGAAACAATTTAAGTAGTCTGAATTCTTGTAAGTTTAAAAAGAAACATTCTCATTTTCATAGATATGAAAAGAGAAAATCTATATGCAGGGCCATTTTCAGTTCATTCCATTATTATTCCAGCTCTTCCTCACCCCCTACAATTCTTGTTGAATTCCTACAAATAAAGTATCTGTATTTTGCCTTAAACTTATTTATTTTGTTATAAGTATTTTGTCTTTGTTGGATTGAAAGTAAAGATGTCTTCTGAGAAATATTTTTGCCCTTGATAACTAAGAAAAAGAGTTCAACAAAATTACAAACATGAAAAATTCATACATTTTCTTAAAAGATTTTATGGTAATGTCTTCTGCAATGCGAAGATTCTCTTTGAGAAGGCCACTACTTCTTCTGTGTAAGAAATTTTGTCTCATGACTATTTAAGCAATAACTCTCTCAATGTTTTATGATATGACAATTTTTATAGATCTCTTTTTCAATCAAGCAATTCAGAAATAATTTCTAGTCCCTTAAATCACTCAAGCACATACTTCCCAAGTCTCTCAATTTAATATTGATAAATACCTTGAGTCAAGGTAAAAGAATGTGACTAATTTGTGTCCCCAGAGTGTGTTACTTACAACCATTCTGTACACTAATCTCCATTTAAATATTTGATTATAAATGAAGATAAAATATATAGCAAGTACAAATGGAAGGAAAAAAAATTAGAAGGGCAAATATAGAGGTCTGAAATAAGAGTAGTTGCTTTGAAGATAATTTGTGAGATTTACTGAAGATGCATGAAGATTTTTTAACTTCACTTGGTTTCCTATGTTCTTCCCATCCATGAAGAATCCTACTTACCAGCTTTGGTTATCAAAGCCCAAGGCAGTGACTCAATCTGCCATTTCCTTGAGCAATGGCACCCCACTGCAGTACTCTTGCCTGGAAAATCCCATGGATGGAGGAGCCTGGTGGGCTGCAGTCCATGGGGTCGCTAGGAGTCGGGCACGACTGAGCGACTTCACTTTCACTTTTCACTTTCATGCATTGGAGAAGGAAATGGCAACCCACTCTAGTGTTCTTGCCTGGAGAATCCCAGAGATGGGGGAGCCTGGTGGGCTGCCATCTGTGGGGTCACACAGAGTCAGACATGACTGAAGTGACTTAAAAAAATAAATGTTCTGTTTCTCAGATGGCTCAGTGGTAAAGAATTTACCTGCAATGCAGGAGTTATGGGTTCGATCCCTGAGTTGGGAAGACCTCCTGGAGAAGGAGATGACAACCCACTCCAATATTCTTGCCCATAAATCCCATGGACAGAGAGGCCTGGCAGAGTATAGTCCGTGGGATCACAAAGAGTTGGACATGACTTAGCGGCTAAACAACAACAACAGCAACAACCACAACGACGACAACAAGGTTTGCTCTTGTCAAGGCAAGGATAAAATGTGTTCACAGTCTGAATAAAGATTTAGGAACTATCAAATACAATTCTTAGCAATTATATCCTACTAAGGACACAAGAACTCAACAGAGGGTCACCAACCTGTGAGTTGAGTTCCAAGTTAATTTCTTGGAAATATTTGCCTACAGAAATAACATATGTGGATCTATGTTGTACTACTAACAAATCTGAGACCCTGACTGTCACACGTGACATTGTTTTACAGAAAAAGACGCCCCATGCTTCAGTTCCCAAGGTGGCACTTCTTTCCCCTTGCCACCTTGACAACGAGGGCCAGCTCTAGTCTAGCACTGAGCTGCTCAAAGGAAAAGCAAGATCCTGAGGCATCGTTAACAGAGATCCCAAATCTCCGTAATAGAGAGGAGACGGAACACTGAAGGGGTTTGATGATCGGGTTCCAACACGTGGCGTGTCACAGTCAGTTTTCAGGCTTACAAATAAGTGGTTTTCCAGGAGGCTTGATAGTCTGCTCAACTCAACTTTAGAAATTTCAGCCTCTGTGACTGAAATATAGTCACAAAAGATAAGATGTTGATGATATTTGTGACAGAGAGAAGCAAAATTCTTCCTTTACGTCAACTTCGTGCAATAAGATCTATAAATTTCAATAAGCTCTGAGGACATCAATGCATCCATAATTATAGAAACTAGATATGGTGATGGATCACTCCATTTTTCCATTTTCTAGAGGCTGTCGTAACACCACGTGAGTACTGTGTCTTATTCTTCTGGCCTTTGGCCATTCTATATACACAAGCTATGCTGACCAAATGTCTCACTTTTTTAGCCAGAATGGATTTAGTTGTGTATCAATAGTGGGAGAAAAAGTGAATTAATGCTTCTTCTTAGCAGTTACCTGACATTACATTTCCTGTTCTTTCTAAACTCTCCTGTGAAATATACACAATATTAAAATTATAAATCCTAACATTTATAATTCTTTCCTTCTAGTAATTTGCTTCTTTCCTTTGGCAACTTAATCACTAGAGGCCTGGGTTTTCTCATCTGTAAAATGAAGGAATTATACCAAATAATATCCAAGAGTTTTTCTAACCGAGTAAGTCCATAGTACTACTTGTGTTTATACTAAGATTGAAAAAATACATAAATACGTTGTGGATAATGAGAGCCAGGTTTTTCACTTTTGGAGAAAAAGTTTCAAATAAGGAAAGCAAAGAACAGAATAAACTCGGTAGTGTTGGATTGAACCGAAGGTTTTAGTGTGGATTCCTGGTTAGACAAAGAAATACAGGTATGTTCACATGGACAGGTTGGTGTCCAGACATATTTCCCAGCTCTGTCTGCTGAGAGGGCCTAGGAGCAATGTGAGCCCAGCAGCGATTAGCATACCTAGAGCTCAGATATTGGTTCCAAATTCTATTTTCTGAAAGAAACCTTGTTGCTTTGGAGAAAGTATTGATTCCAGGCCTGTGGCAGGAACGTAGAAGACATGCCCAGAATATCTGTGGTGCCAGGATAGTAAAGATGCATTTAAGAAATGATGGGGCCATGAGGAACTCAGGAGTCAACCTGGAGGAGCTCCCAATGGCCAAAGCTGGAATAATTTGAGTGACAAAATAAATATTGATAGTATCAAACTATAACCCATAGACTAAAATAAATATCCACAGGTGGATGGCTGATATTGACAGCAGGATGGTGGCCATGGGAGCTGGAATCCACTAGAGAGTGTATAACAACTCACCTGTCAAATCAACTAGCGGTGAAAATGGGTGGCGCTGGAGGGTCAGACCCATATCTGGCCGCCTCAGGGGGCCCAGTCCTTCTGATCGAGGCCCAGCCTGTGGACGGTGTGAGGCTGGTAGTGGCTCCCCGGCATGCCAGGCCTGGGTCTGCCAGAGTCAGGTTGCTTGGGAACGCAGCCCAAAGCAGGTGGTAAACTCCATCTAAGGCTGAATACCAGCATGATACCGAGAGTCAACAAGTACCATAATAGAAAGTTGCAAAGAAATATCCGCAAGTCCGTACTTCTATCAACCAATCGATCAGTAAAGGAGAAGAGCCTACTCTTCTTTATAGTCATGGGGCATGCATATACTCAGTCACGTCTGACTCTTGCGATCCCATGGACTGTAGCCCACCAAGCTCTTTTGTCCATGGAGTTTTGCAGGCAAGAATACGGGAGTAGGTTGCCATTTCCTACTCCAGAGGATCTTCCCAACCCAGGGATGGAACCTGCCTCTCCTGCAATGACAGGCAGATCCTTTACCACTGGCCCCATCAATTCCAATTAATCAGCATGAAAGAAACGAGGTAGATAGAAAACAACCAACTTAGGCAAGTTTAAGAGCCATGGAAGAATGCTGAAATGAGTGGACAAAAGCACGATGAGACACTAAGATGAATATTTACACAGCCTTCAAGTATCTCCCAAGATATTTACTTTCACAAAATAGGCAAATATTTTTGAAGACTATGAATATCCAGTGTTGATGGGTAGATAAATGTGAAGTTGAGAACTCAAACAGACTGTTAGTGAAATGAAATCCTCCTATCTTTTGACTCAACAATTTAATTTTAATTAATCTTATCAAAAATACATGTGTACACAAGAAACATGTATAGAAAAGAACATTTGAATTATTCATAACAGCAAAATATTGGAAATGATCTTAATATCCTTTAAAAGGAGGAAGGGTTAAAAATTATAGCAGGTGCAGACATCGAAATGTTTTCCAATTATTAAAAAGGAATGAGGTGGCATTGATGTATAAACATGAAAAGATCTTCAAAACATTCTATGGGTAACAAGCAGGTTGCATAGCAGTTGATGAGTATAATAGAGGATGGATAGGTAGATAGATTAAAGAGAATTTACATATTTTACCAGTAACTGTCTCACATAATTCTCGATTTGAATTTCTACATTGGGAATATATTCATTTATGACATATGTAGCTAAAAATAGAAAGTAGAAAAATAAGCTCCCATATGATTTAGAGCAGCTCTATGTAAATATAGTTATTTTGTCCAACTTTTAAGGTCACGTTTAAAAGATAAAAAAATGGGCCAAAAGTAAAATATTCAACCAAAAATGTGTATTTCTGAGATTAACTTAAGCAATAGATTTTCTTCGTAAAGGTTGGGAACATGAATGATTTCCTCTTCCACACAACTCACTGGGCTATAGGTCAGGTAGACTGTTGGAGGAATTATTTTTGCAATATTATTTCAGAGGATGAGCTAGGGAGGGAGATGTCAGGAATCTCCCCAGCTCTAGTTAACAGCCTGGCTGTTCACACTGTGTGTCCTGGCGACCTATACAGTCTCTCTTGTAAACTTCACTAAATAAGAATGGTAATAGCAAAACAAGCTTACTCATTTAAATACATTTCTTGTACTAATGAAAATAAAAGTTAGGATGAACAAAACAAGAAAAAGGTCTGCAAAGCCACGTATTATACAAAGTCAGGTATTAAAAAGAAACTGTTGGGTATTATGAAAATTAGAGAGTAAGACTATAAAACCAAAACAAAATTAGAGGAGATAAGAAGCCATGGGCGAATGCTGAATTGAGTCACACCATTTTAAAAGCGTTGTTTCAGTTCTGATGGTGTAAGTAAACCTCTGGAGGAAATATAGAAACAAAACTTCCCAGCCATCAGCCAGTTGTTCAAAGCAGAACCTAGAGGTCATTTTTGATATTTCCCTCTCTCACTGCCAAATCTAATTCATTGCTACAAGGAAAATAATTCCGTCAGTTCAACAACCAAAATAGTTTTCAAATCTCCCCACTGTGTCCTGCTTCAGTGCCACCCTGGTATCACCACTGCTCAGTCTTACCAGGACAACCTCAATGACCTTTAGCCCCTCTCTTAGCCTGCCTTCCTGTCCTCTCAACTCATAGCAACTAGGCTAATCCTTTAAAAACTTAAATAGTCCTGTCCCTTCTGCTTAAAACTGCTTGCCTACCAGGGCCGCCCTGCTATGACCTTAAGACAGCAGACACTTGCCAAGCTCCCCTCCCCTCCCCGTCCACCTTCATTGTAAGTCTCTCTCCTCATTCTCCGAGCCAGCCTTGCTTCCCTTCTCTCCTTGTGTCCCTCCGCAGGACCATCATGCTCTTCTTCCCCCGATTTTTGCCGGATTGATTCTTTCTCATCAGTCAAGTCTCAACCTAGATGATATTTACCAACAGATGTTTCCCTGACCACACAATCTAACAGTGGAGGCCCTCACCTCCACCGTTTTGGCCTCTGATCTTTTCCTTCACAGGGCTTACAGAATTGTATAATTATATGTTCATTCAAACATATGCCTCTTTAGTGTATATCTCCCCCGTGGTATGGATCCAAGAGGGCAGGAGCTATGTCTACCTCATTCACTTCTGTATTCCCAGTGCCTCATCTAGCACCTGGCATGCAGTAGGTGTTCAATAAGTGAATAGGTAAACAAGTTAGCATAATCAGGTCTAGGAATATTTTGAAGGGATGGCAGTGCCATGCAAGATGGAGATTGATAGTGTGTGTACACGGTCAGTCGCTTTCGTCGTGTCTGACTCTGCGACCCCATGGACCGCAGCCCTCCAGACTCCCCTGTCCATGGGACTCTCCAGGCAAGAACAATGGAGTGGGTTGTCGCGCCCTCCTCCAGAGGGAAAGTGAAAAGTGAAGTGGCTCAGTCATGTCCGACTCTTAGCAACCCCATGGACTACAGCCCACCAGGCTCCTCCATCCATGGGATTTTCCAGGCAAGAGTACTGGAGCGGGGTGCCATTGCCTTAGGGAAGCTTGGTAGAAATAACTATTATTCCTGTGATTTAAAGTTAGAAATGATACAGGAATAGACACAGCGCCCTCTAGAGAATTCAAACAGCTGCCCAGACAAGTGCGTTAGGAATTGAATGTAGCCGCAGTGTCTGCTTCTCACTCATTGGGTTGAGAAATAATTTTGCCGTTGCATCCACGGTGATTAACAAGTGAC
This sequence comes from Nanger dama, assembly GCA_917880005.1. Taxonomy (NCBI): domain Eukaryota; kingdom Metazoa; phylum Chordata; class Mammalia; order Artiodactyla; family Bovidae; genus Nanger; species Nanger dama. The sequence continues at coordinate 18,081,678 of CAKJTW010000032.1, read as the reverse complement.
TCATATTGAATAAACTCGTGTCAGATTTATGTGTACATTACAAAACCAACTCATTCATTTACAATAAAAAGTATAGCTATCAAGCTAACCTGAGTCTCAATCTTTGTTTAATTCCATCCATCACTCCCCATAGGAGAGAGCCAGGTAGCTAAATTATATCCAAATGATAACCAAAGCTCAGAAAAGATTCCTGGCCACCAATTACTTGTGCTGCAGAGGTACCATCTCCATAGTTTTAGGCCTGAATTCCTACAATAGCCTCTTAACCATTCTCTGTATACCCGCCTCTCAAATCTATTAAGCACATAAATGTTCCATTAAAAACAGCCATCTGGTCACCTCACTGCTCTATTCAAAACCCTTCAGAGGTTCTCCATCACATTTGAAGGAAATCCAGCCGCTACTTGGGGTTTACAAGGCTCTGTGTGATCAGGGTCCTGCCACCTCTCCAGTCTCATCAACAGCCCCTCTCTTACATTCTGGATGCCCCAGTGCACTCATGCTTGCAGACTGAGAGATCTAACACACAAATGGTCAACAGTCAGACCAGGTATAAAAATAGAGCTCTGACCCACAGCCTGCAATAACCAGCCCCGGAAGCCAGCCTGCTATCTATGTCAGACTGGTGGGGAGTCAAACCGCTCTCTCTAACAACTGATCCGGGAAAATAAACAGTAATCCTGCAGTAGTCAGACCCAGGCAACCAAGGCACGTGGATAACTGATAGCCTTTGAGCCTCTGCCAAAATGTAAGTGACCATGGCTGACTTCCTTGCCAGGGCCAGCTCTGAATAAATGGCCTTTGCTTGTTGTCTTTTGGTTGGTCTTTGTTTATTTCCACAAGACCCTTCACTGTGACAAGCTGCTTCCTTCCTCAGACACTTTCTAACACCTGCTTCCTCTGCCTGGAATGCTTTCTCAACCCTTCACTTGGACAGTCCCTTCCTACTTTCTAGATCTCCGCTTATGTATTGAAAACACCTTCCCAAATCACTCTGTATACACACCCCTGTTCCAGACTCTCTTTTGATTCCCTTTACAGCACTCACCACAACTTGCTATCATTTTGCCTGTCTTTTCAGTTTCATTTCTACCTGTCACCTTCACGAGGATGAAGCTCTATGAAGACAGAGACTCTTTCTCGCCTGTTTTTTCTGCTCCTTGAGGACCTAGAATAAAATCCCCCGAAACACCAGATACTAAAGAAGATGTTGAGTGGGTGAATAATTGATCACACACCTAAAGTGAATGCAGACCCAGGGTAAGGAGCGACGGTGTGTGGCGGCTGCTGCTGTTTAGCCCACCACGTGCTCTGTCCATGGGATTTCCTAGACAAGAACACTGGAGTGGGTTGTCATTTCCTCCTCCAGAGGGTCTTCCTGACCCAGGAATCGGACCCGCATTTCCTGCTCAGCAGGCAGATTCTTTACCACCAAGCTGGGGTCAGATGGGGGAAGCCCCAAACTATGCCTGCTGCTGCTGCTGCTGCTAAGTCGCTTCAGTCATGTCTGACCACCCTCTAAAACAACTAGATGTCAAGTGAGTCTGTGATGCTGCAAGTTTGCCAGTCTGGGACCGTTTAGGGGGCTGGAAGTTGGTCTCTGTTAGACCTGCCTTGATATGGAATATCCTACTTCAGCACAGTGGCTGAAGGAGGGCCATGGCCCAAGGGGGCATGGCTGTCTCACAAAGTCTATGAACCCTGAACATCCGAGTTACTTGCCTCTAGCTGTCAAATAGTCAGTCCCCCAGGCCTTCCCAGAATCCAACCCACAGGGTCAGCTGCTTCTTGTCAAGTTGCTGGGACAAGTGGAATTTGGTGACTTAACAAACCACCAGCCTTGTCCTCAAAGGTGTCATCAGACTGAATAATCGGCCACAACTTTACTGTAGTCCTACCTATTGGGGATTTATCAGAAAACTGGTTTCCCTGGTAGCTCAGTCAGTAAAGAATCGGCAAGCAGTTCAGGAGACCAAGGTTCGATCCCTGGTTGGGAAGATCCCCTGGAGAAGGAAATGGCATACCACTCCAGTACTCTTGCCTGGAGAACTCTATGGACAGAGGAGCCTGATGGGCTAAAGTCCATGGGGTTGCAAGAGTCAGACAGGACTTAGTGACTAAACCACCACCATCAGATAAACAGTAGCCAACAGGAGAGATAAGGGTGGGGATAGGGACAAGGATTGGAGTGGGGATGAGGGGAGAGGTAGAGATGACAGAGACAGACAGGGTAGAGACAGAGACGTAGAGATACAAAGACGTATATGTAAAGCGGTTTAACTTCAGCAGTTGTGGGGACTGGCCAGTCATAAACCTGCAGGAAAGTCTGCTGCTGTGCTGTGCTCAGTTATGTCTGACCCCATGGACGTAGCCCACCAGGCTCCTTGTGCATGCTAATCACATCTACAGAATATCTTCAGAGCAACATCCAGACCAGTGACTGGCCTGACCACTGGGCACCACAGCCTAGCCATAGAGACATAAAATTGATCTGCACACCAAGGTTTCAACTTCAACTCCCCATTTTTAAAATGAGAGAATATCTTTCCTCAACTTAAAATTGCCCTAGGCTTGCTCCCACCCTCAGCTTAAATTCCCAGTCCTCTACCGTGATGGACAGGCCCAGCTGAGTATGATTCAGGCCTATCTCTCTGGCCTGGTCTCCTGCAGCCCTATTTGTCAGTATTCTACAGTCACTCTGTTCTTCTAGCACCTCCGTCACACCAGCCTTTCTCCTGTCTCAGAGTCCTATTCTTCCTTCACCTGCCCCCTCTGTGGCTCATTCACTCTAGAATTCAGGTCTCTTCTGAATGAAACCTTCTTTGACCACCATACATATCATCTGGGCTTCCCTCATAGCTCACTTGGAGAAGGCGATGGCACCCCACTCCAATACTCTTGCCTGGAAAATCCCATGGATGGAGGAGCCTGGTGGGCTGCAGTCCATGGGGTCGCCAACAGTTGGACACAACTGAGCGACTTTACTTTCACTTTTCACTTTCATGCATTGGAGAAGGAAATGGCAACCCACTCCAGTGTTCTTGCCTGGAGACTCCCAGGACGGGTAACCTGGTAGGCTGCCGTCTATAGGGTTGCGCAGAGTCGGGCAAGAGTGAAGCGACTTAGCAGCAGCGGCAGCATAGCTCAGTTGATAAAGAATCTGCCTGCAATGCAGGAGATCCCAGTTCTATCCCTGGGTCAGGAAAATCCCCTGGAGAAGGGCTAGACTACCCACTCCAGCATTCTTGGGCTTCCCTTGTGACTCAGCTGGTAAAGAATCTGCCCACAGTATGGGAGACCTGGGTCTGATCCCTGGGTTGGGAAGATCCCCTGCAGAAGGGAAAGGCTACCCACTCCAGTATTCTGGCCTGGAGAATTCAATGGATTATACAGTCCATGGAGTCACAAAGAGTCAGACACGACTGAGAGACTTTCATTTTCAACAATATATCACTTGCTTATCTCCTTGATCATTATCTGTAATCACCTTTTTATTCACTTGTCTGTATTTAAATCACTGATTCTCCTCTGGGGCAAGTTTGCCCCAGGAGACACTTGAAGGTGGTGAGAGACATTAAGAATCTGCATATCTTTTGCAAAGAGCCAAAAATATTTGCTGAACAATCAGATTTGCCAACAATTGGGCTTCCTTTGTGGCTCAGCTGGTGAAGAATCCACTTGCAATGCGGGATTCCATCTGTGGGTTGGGAAGATCCCATGGAGAAGGGAAAGGCTACCCACTCCAATATTCTGGCCTGGAGAATTCCATGGACTGGATAGTTTATGGGGTCACAAAGAGTCGGACACAACTGAGTGACTTTCACTTTCAAAAACAATCAGCTATAGGAAATGAAAGAAGAATGGAGTCTATTAATCTGATAGGATGGGAAGACTTCTATGGAACAGGTTTTGTGGTTAAAATCAGGAGTTCGTGTTTGCATATGCTGATTTTTAAATCTTTATTAGACATCCAAATAGTGACATCAAATAACCATTGTTGCATCTCATCTCTGGAAATATGCTTGTAGGAACCATCAGCATGTGGAAAGTGAAGCCACAACACTCGATGAGATCAACAAAAGTGTGAATAGGAAACAGAGGCAAAGACTAAGCCCTGGGTCACCCGAACAGGAAGAGATCTGGAGAAGAGGAGGAACCGGCAAAGGAGAAGACAGACAGACCCATTAGGAGCGTGGAAGGAATAAACAAGACAGTGCAAAGTCCTGGAAAGCAAGTGAGGAACGCCTGTCAGGATGGAGTGATCTGCACTGTCAAATGCTGCTGAGACATCAAGTCAAAAGACGCCTGGGAACTGACCATTGTATTTAGCAACGTGGAGGCCCCTGCTGATCTTGACAGGGGAGTTCCAGAGGGGTTGCAGTGTGACAGCCTGAGTGGATGGATAAGAAGGGAACCGGAGGAGAGGAATGGAAGATGGCAAGCAGCAGTAACTCAGTGTTTGGCTGCAAAGGGAGCAGATAGGACCGTAGATAAGAGAGGAGGTGAAGAGAGGACTTTTGTCAAGCAGGAGACATTACAGCAGAGCAACCCAGCAGAAGGTGGGAATGATGATGGTGGCGAGAGTAAAATCAAAGGGGATGGGGCTTAACGCAGGAGAAGACCGGGAGTCTCTACAGAGGAGTTTGGCCAGATCCTCTATGGCAAAGGGCAGTAACGTAAGGCAGAAATGTGCTGTCTGTCACACGACGTGATGCTGTAGAAAGCTGGCTGCCTTTACAGGACCAGAGTGGGCAGAAGTCAATGTCTTCATGGAATTTGTCCTCCTCTGTTGATGTGTTCAGAGGTCTGGTCTATAGGTGACCTTTTCCCTCCTGAGAAGGCAAAGGGCACATGTGTTTTCACCTTGAGTCTCCCAGACGGACAGACACCATGGGGTTATTTGAAGAAATCATCTAGTACCGTCTCTGGGTTTGGTTTCTATCCTGTTTCTATTCCATTTCATCCATCTCATCATTCCATTCATTTCCATCTGTGATCTTCATCTCAAATTTTGGTCTTTTTTGACCCTGCAGAATTGGCACTTGAGTCCCAGTTTCCTGGTTGGATGTCGGTACCCCCCTCTCACTTTGCATGGTCTCTTCCCCATGGCAACTAGCTGCCAAGAGTTGCATGACCTGCGCTGTTTCTAGCTCTTTCAGGCCCAGCCCCTGACTCTGGCTTTATTGGCTAATGTACTGGCCTGGATCTCTTCCATCACCCCCAGAAGGAAACAGATACATTCAGTGATAGCTGGAATTTGGTGGTAAAATACAAATTCAGGATAGCCAAGTACATTACCACCACTGATAAATCCAGAAATATAGCATAATATAGCCCAGCTCATTAATCAATAACAGCTGGAAGTATCTTATTTCTGAAAAATCACACAGGATGTTATGGTAGGTGGAATTCCAAGATGCTCCTTCCCTCCTAGTGTAGGTATCCCCTCATAACTCCTGGAATGGCGACGATGATGGAATTGATTCCCATGATGAGGTCACGCTCTGTGGCAGAGTTGACTTCACAAAGTGTGACTATCAAGGTAGTACTGACCCTTTAAAAGCAGATGGTTTTTCCCCATTGATCTCAGAAGAGTCAGAGAATCAAAACACAAAGAAGGGTCTTTGGACAAGCTGTTGCTGACTCAAAGGTGGAGGGGTCTGTGTCTCAGAACTGCAGGTGGCTACTAGGAGCTGTGTGTGACCCCACAGCTGACAGCCGGCAAGGAAATGGAGACCTTGACGGCACAACCACAAGAAATGAATTCTGTCAACACCAAGATGGAACCTGGCAGCTGATTGCTACCCAGAACTTCTGGGGTCTAGTGGGCACTCACTATAGAGGAGGGACTAATGGTGAGCAAGGAATTTTCTGGGTTCTGTGAAGATGGTAGCAGCGATAAAGATACATCCAGAGTGCTGAAAGCCCACTGTGTTTCAGGCACTGTGCTAAATACCAGAAATACTACAGGCAGCAGAAGAGTCCTCTTGGTTTATGACTTTGTGGAAGTTTCAACTGTCTTGCTCTGAGAGCCAGCCTTTACAAACTTGAGCATGGTCTTAAATGGTCTCAAAATCTTTAAGGGAGGTATCCTAAGGACTTGTTCCCCTTTAAAAGTGAAAGTAGTCCAACTGGCCTGAATGGGATCAGTGAAAATAAACCAAGCGGTTTCCAGTAAATACAACTAGAGAGTTTGGGCAATAAAAGGCGATGAAAGTGTTAGGACATGTCTAACTCTTTGTGACCTCAAGAAATGTAGCATACCAGGCTCCTCTGTCCATGGAATCCTCCAGGCAAGAATACTGGAGTGGGGTGCCATTCCCCTCTCCAGGGGATCTTCCTGACCCAGGGGCTGAACCTGGGTCTCCTGCATTGCAGGCGGGTTCTTTACCATCTGGACCACTAGGGAAGCCCTTTGGAAGTATCCGAGTTCAAGAAAACCTCTGTGAGAGTCATATAAAGAGTCAGGGAAAGAAAATGATTGCGATTATGAAAGCTGGAATCGTGTCAATATATCCTGTTTGGGCAAAGGCATTTAAAGAGAAGATGGTCTGCCTAGAGCTTAACAGCAAGACATTGTAATAGAGACCAATTTGTTCATGTTAGTCCAATACAGACAGCCAACTGAGGCAGAGATTCAAGTCATTTGCAGAGATATCAACCACTGAGAGATAAAGATGATTTTTTTCCTGGTCCATATGAAGTCTCTCTTGAAATGATTCTACTTTATAAATTTCTAATTCCATACACATCAGCAATGTTTGATTAATATTTTGCCTTTGGTATCAGAAATTGGGGTCTGGAGTCTAGACAACTGATTATATTGGAAGTCTCCTTTATATCTGCATCATTTATAAATTTGAGTAACACAAGTCAGTTTCAAGGAAGTTGAATGACCAACTTGGGAAAAATCCTACAAGTTGGTAAAATCTAGGCATAGTCGTATGCCACGGTTCAATCTGAAATAGTAAATTAGATTTTGAAGCTAAGAACCCGAACCTGAGGAAAGGGGACAATGTCCAGTGTTACCATCTTTTGAGAGATTGTCCAGCCCCTCTCTCCAATATCACTGTGACTTTACCAGTTGCAAAAAGCCCTAAGAGAACATTCTTTGAGAGTGAGCATGCTAGTAAATAGGCCATGACTGAAACTTACTTCTCTCTTAGCCACTTTAGTGTTCTAGAGTATCATGAAGATACTCTAGTATCGGCTTGGAAACTACAAAGAACACAACTCTTGGACTTTATGCAGGTTGATTTTATCTGATATCTTCTTTTTTACAGTGGTCTTTTTTCTTGGAGAATTGGATTTCCTCATTCCTGAATTTGCAATCAGAAAATTGAATCTATCCCCATGGAGCCAAAATCAGTTATCTGTGTTGATTGGCAAAGCCTCTGAATTATGGTTTTGTTCTGTCTTCCTGTGCATGTTGGAAGCCTGCTGTTTAGAGGCAGCATTTATATTAGAAACAGCTGCACTTAGGTCTTTGTCAGGGAGTGAAGCTCTCTTCCTGGCTGGGGTCTCTCCTTGGGTGTCCAAAATGAAGTGGCATTTTGAGGGACATGGTTTCTAGATAAGGGTTTCCCTGTGGGCTCAGATGGTAAGGAATCTGCCTGCAATGCGGAAGACCAAGGTTCGATCCCTGGTTGGGAAGATCTTCTGTAGAAGGAAATTCACTCCAGTATTCTTGCCTGGAGAATTCCATGGTCAGAGGAGCCTGATGGGCTACAGTCCATGGAGTCACAAAGAGCTGGACACGATTGAGTGACCAACATTATACACTATATAGATGAAGACACAGAACTGGAGAGGTAAGGCAACTGGCCCAGTGTCATACAGGGGGCAAGTGTTGAAGTCAGCGTTCACAGCCAGGCAGTCAGAGTTCTGAGCTTCATCTCTGGACCACACTTCTCCCCAAAGTCTGTAACTTGCAAGGTTATAGTGGTCTTCTCTGCCGAATCTCTGTCTTTTTCCTTCCAGACAGGGTGGACATTTCTTGTTAAACTAACGCCCAATTTTGCAATGACTTCTAAGCAGTCATCGTTAACACCAAGACTTTTACAAGGAAGGTAATCCTCGGTGTATCTGAGCTCATGGGCTCCTGACAGCTTCTCTCAGCAGCTCTGCCTGAGACTTTCTCGTTGCCTGAACCATGCCAACTTGTCCAGCCAGCATGCAAGGCAGCTGGGAATATTGGGGATGTAACACCCCCAGGGAAGCCCAGACAGTCAGGGCAGGGAGTAAGGGGGTAAATCACGCCTCCCCTTCCTTACTACCATCCCTCCCTCTCACCTTGCCCTCATTTGTACCTTCTGGGATGACTCAGTAAATAACCCCCAGTGTCTTTATCTCATCTGTGCTGGGGAAACCAAGATACTTAACAAACATGAAAGTGGGGTTGCAAGCCAGCTGCTACCTAGCTTATGGTTTCTGCTGTTGTTGCTTTTAACCGAAGCATTTCCTCGTACCAGATGTTTGTTGGAGTACTGAGGGATGAACAGCCTTGACAATGGGTCATTGGGCAAATGCGACTCCGGGATAATTCACCAGAGTATGGACGTCCGGGAATCGAAAAGGAACTGGCCAGCCTCCTACCATAAGCCCTGGTAAACAGAACAGACACTATGAAATTTACAACCACAAACAGCATAATTAAGTTGGAGCCAAAGCGAATGTGTCATTGTTGGCTCTTTACAGAATAAATGAAATGCAAGCTGAGCAGATCTAAAGGGCAACTCACTTCTTCTCTTTCCGAGGAAGCCACCGTGGGTTTCTCTTCACTGATACTAAGAGCACCATAAGTGGTCCCACAGTGAGTTTCCCATGTGTACTGCAACTGAGCTAGACCAAGCCCTTGAGGGGAAACCAAACAGTAAATGCATATTTAAAATGATTTTATTAAAGGAACATTCAGTTCATCAAACCACAATGAACCCATCAGAAAATCATGAAAACATTATTTTGTCACAACCCTAAAAAGCTGGTTCGAGTCTAAATGATTAATTAGAAGTTAATCATAAACAACCAAGCAAATACCCTGTTGCACATTTATCTTTAACAAGCAGTCATATGGAATCCACCCAACAGAAATGTCATATCCAAAACTTAACACAGGATGAGAGGGACGATGCTTTCTTGTTTCATGAATCCTGTATATAATCCATGCTAAACACATGAAGTTAGGCTCAAGAAACTCACAAGCAACTCAGCTACTCAAACCAAATACAATAAAGTGATCCTAGAATGATATCTAGTGCTTTCATTTTCTCAAAGTAAGTTTGTTTCAAGGGGGAAATATGAGCAATGGAACAAAGACAGTAAAAGTTAAAGTAGGAGATGGTTCCAAGTGACAATGAAAGTTACAAAGGAAAAAGAGAGTCAAAATTAGATGGAAAATTACCACAGCCTCATTTGCACTGAGAAATTTAATTTCATCTCTTCCTGCCATGACAATTATGAAAGAAAAAGAATGACAGAGGAAAAATGATATGAATGAAAAAGAAAAACAAATGATTCTCTTTCCTTCCATGAAAATAAACAACAAAAACAAAGCTTTGAGAAAGAAGAGAGTTAGGAGTTTCTTAATTTAGTTTGGAATGTTTCCACTGGAATAAAGTCAGAAATATTCATTTTGCTTGTCTACACTCTTACCTGTCTCTAGATGTGTCTGTCTCATCTATTTTTAGAAGATTCTTGAGCACAAGGATTATAATGTACTTCTGTTATCAGAGAAGTTTGTTGTGTAAATTAGAAGCAATTCTCTTTGCACTAAACTAGAGTTATTGATTAACTTTTACTCTCATATATAGCTCTGAGTAGTTATTGGAATAAATGTGTTTGAGGATGTCGATGGTCTGAACAGATCCCAACTTGAAGGGACACCGTTCGCAGGCTTGGATAACATTAGAGGCTGTTACTTGCCAGTGAATATGGATATCTGACCCGTGGTGTAGCAGAGGGGGCTCACAGAGCCCCCAAAACTCCTGTAGAACTTTACTCTGCACGGCCATTAGGGAATGATCTGTACACAGAGACCAGTTTTGTTGATCTTTGAGTGTTTACATTTTAAATCCTTGACCTTTATAAAAAACATAATGTGAAAGTGTTTGCATGCTTAAATATATTATGTAGTACATAATGAACTCTTTTAAAGGTCTACAAATATTATTTCAGCTCACAAAATATTTTGTTTTGTGATTAAGGCAATGCATGAAGCATTGGACCTAAAAAAATGAGTATTAGACTTTTTATTTCAGTGACCCTACAAGCCAATGGAGAAGATGTATCTGTTTTTTGTTTTGTTTTGTTTTATGGAAAATAGTAGATAATTGTATATAGAAAACAAGTTAAAAGTAGTCTGGACGTTGGGAGTACAAAGGAGAGAAAGATCCAGAATGCCTCCTGGGTTTCTAGTCTGTTTTTGTGTACATTGTGGAGCCATTTGCTGAGATGGGACTGGAAACACCCCACCAGGAACAAGGACTTAGGGGATGATAGTGAGCTTATCTGTGAATTGCGGTTGATGAAAATGAAGATAGTGGGGGACATACAGCCCCAAGAGTGGCCCTAAAATTGAAAAAGTCGTGGATGTTAGCATGCATTTTTGGCTTTTGGCTTTGTTGTTATAAGATGAAATCATTCAAATACCACACACACACACACGTCCAAAAGACATTCTATCTGTAGTTCAGGGCAGGTTACTGTTTGTCCCCTGAGTATGAAGCAGCCCTTCTAGCTTCTGTGTCTTCATCAGAGGTTCTCATCTCCTCTATGGTCAGAGTCTATCTGCTCCTCCGACCACATTTAAGTTGCTGCCAGCTCTATAGTAACCACTTATCTCTTCAGCTCTCTACTGAGTCATTTTTTTCTTGGCCTGTTCTTGCCAAACCTTTAATGTTTCTTGGCCTCCAAGCTAATGCATGAGCCAATACAAATGGGTTTTTCTCAACATCACCATCAACCACGGTGCTGCAGGCGACCCCCACAGCAATGGGGCTCTCCTCTGCACAGTGAGTTGTAGACTATGAGTACTCCATCACTGGCTTTTGCCTCCAGGGACAGTGGGGCAGGGATTCTGTCCTGACAGCTCCCAATTTCAGTCACTTCCAAAGTTTGAAGTTTTCAAATGCCTCAACTTCAGAAAACTGTACTTTTGTTAGACGTTATTTCTGAATTTGATGTTTTTTTTTTTTTTTTACTAAAGGCAAGCATGTTCAGATAAAAAGTTATTTTTACCTTCATTTCTGCCAAGAAGTTCTTTGAAATGATGATTTTCATGCCATAATAAATCTGGAAAAAACAGCAAATAGATACTACCCTAGTTTCACATTACGAAAGGACTTGCAAGCAGTGTTCAGGAGGCTGAATTGTACTCTGAAAGCAAAGGCCTGGGAGGTTTTGGATAGAAAACGACAGAGTCCTCCGCTTTCCCTTGTTCCTTTGGCCCCAAGATACATATGTGTGTGCGCTCTGTTGCTCAGTTGTGTCTGACTCTTTGCGACCTCATGGACTGAAGCCCGCCAGGCTCCCCTGTCCATGGGATTCTCCAGGCAAAAATACTGGAGTGGATTGCCATTCCTTTCTCCAGAAGATCAAACCTGTGTCTCCTGTGGCTCTTGCATTGGCAGGCAGACTCTCTACCACTGAACCACATGGAAAACCCCAAATATTCAAGAAGCAGATTAAAACAATTTCACCCTGAAAAGGAAATGCTGTTCTCTGGTCTCCACTGATTCTCTGAAAGTAGCTTCAGTGTGCCTTTGGTTTCTGTAGGAGTCAAGAGGACAACCACCCCAGATAACTGCAAGACTAGCTCACTTCGTTTCTCATTTCATCCACACCCGGAACATTCCCTGGGAGCACTGTGATCACCCACTTACACTTTTCCACTTTCTGTGTGCCTTTCTCCCTCCTAGTAGGCTTGTGATACCTTGTTCTTTTGCCACTCAGCTCAACTATGGACCTTTAGAAAGCATTCTCTCTTCCCTCACCTGAACTGTCAAATCATTAGCAAAATGTCTCCATTATAGTTCTTATTATACAGAATTGTGGTTATTGTGTTATTTCTGGTAATTGTGGTTATTGTCAATCACACAGACAAGGAGACCTGTTCTGCGTATCCCCCAAAACTAGCTCTGACACTTCATAGCCTCAATAGCATCCTGGAAAGGGATGGGACTAATTGAATTAAATAAGGATAACTTGGCTGGCATTTTTCTTTCTTCAAATATATCAGCCCCCTGTGGGGAAAAGTGCTAACACCAGCATGGTCAGACCAGTGATGGTGGACAGTGAAATCAGAGCGGCATACGCCAGCTCCCTACATTTCATTAGTTCCACTCCCTACAATACACCTAAGGATATACAGTAAAAAGGGAAAATGAAAGACAGGAATCAGTGATTTACCCAAAGCATATGTCAGGAAAAGAAATAAGCATAGATGAAAGGAAAAAGAAACTAATTACTGCCCGCTACCATTACCCTGAGGGGCTTCCCGGATGGCTCAGCAGGTAAAGCATCTGCCTGCAATGCTGAAGACACAGCAGACTAGGGTTCGATCCCTGGGTTGGGAAGATTTTCTGGAGGAGGAAACAGCAACCCGCCCCAGTATCTATGCCTGGAGAATCCCATGGACAGGAGACTGGTGGGTTACAGTCCAAAGGGTAGCAAAGAGTCAGACACGACTGAGCGACTAAACGTGCACACACACACCCACACCCACACACACCATTATCCCAACTCTGGTCCTGTCTTTTTCCAAAATTTGCCCTTTAGTTTTTGTATGGGAACCTTTCTGATGCACAGATCCGCCCCTCTTGGCCGCCTGAACAGCACGGGGTGAGTCTGGTTGGTGTACACCTGTTCTTCCTGCTTCAGTTCTGTCTCTGATCATCGTTCTCTGCACGTTCCTGAACTGCGCTTCCTGTCAGCCACTCTCGCTGACTTTATCCATTTCCTCTTTAATTTTGATGTGTTGTTTTCCATATGATAATGGGCTTTCTTTATTGCAAATTGACTAATTGGACAACTCAGAATTTTCTGTACACAATTTTGCCCATCAGCTGGGGAAAAATAATCTAAGTTAGTAAATTAATTTCTCAAGTAATTTAAAATTTTAATGAACTCATATCTTAACACATCTTTATTTTCTTAAGAAATAATCATAATCTATTATGATACAGCAAATGGATTTAAAAATTGTCATGTTTGTCATTACACAGATAGATGAATATAGATATGATCAAATGATCAAACTAGAAGACAAGTATGATACGTTGAGAAATCTCTATGAACCCGTCCATTTTTTAATTGATGTGTTTTTTTCTGAATTAAATGATTTATATAGTCAATATTATGCTATATATCTATATAATCAATATTATGTTATGAATTATAACTTGTCATATAGGTGGCAAAAATCTTCCCCAGCTGAAACTTACCTTATCACTATGAGAGGCAGGCTGTGCTGTGCTTAGTCAGCCATGTCCAGTTCTTTGTAACCCCATGAACTGTAGCCTGTTAAGCTCCTCTGTCCGTGGGATTCTCCAGGCAAGAATACTGGAGTCGGTTGCCATGTCCTCCTCCAAGGGATCTTCCCAACCCAGGTATTGAACCCAGGTCTCCTGCATTGCAGGCAGATTCTTTACTGTCTGAGCCACCAGGGAAGCCCAAAAATACTGGAGTGGGTGTGAGAGGCATGCTTATTTATTTATAATGCTTGTGCTATTTAACTGACGAAAGTATTCTTTCCTGGCTTGCCTTTATGTAATAGAGAAAGCTTTGCTGTGAAGCTTTAAGCTTCAGCTCCTCTCTTGTATATGGGTCCCTTTCAGAGTTCTGGAAAGGCGCCTAATAATGTGTTGACATGCTCATACATTTTTTCAAAATCAAATACTTTAATCATATTCTGTCTCTTTTCACTCTCCTTTCCTCTCCATTACCTACACTAAACTTCTTGTCAAAGGCAGTCAGAGAGAAGAGGCGCATTTAGGAATCCAACCAAGGACAGCTGAGATCAGGATACAGTGAGTTCAGCTGGATGTGTTGATGTAGTTTGCTCTCATTTCTGAATATAGTTTCGTTATTGCTGCTGTGTCTCTGTAGAAATGGCTTCCAGGAATAGGTACAGTATGTTTGAAATGTACAGAGCCAGGAACGAGTCTATGGAAAATCCTTCCACAGAGTTTGGTCTTCTGCAATGCCTGTCATAACAAAATTTCTCCTGACAATGTGTATAAATAATTAAGAGGATGAAATGGTTGGAGAGCATCATCAGCTCAATGGAGATGAGTTTGAGCAAACTCCTGGAGATAGTGAAGGACAGGGAAGCCTGGCGTGCTGCCGTCCACGGGGTCACAGAGTCAGACATGACTGAGTGACTGATCAACAACACAGTATATGTAATTTTAAGTGTCCAGAAAATAAAATTATGTGGCATTTATATATAATATCAACAAATTATTCTGACATTAAGAAGCAAATTGAAATTTTGAAAGCTCAATTAATATTATAAATATAATTCACTAAAAAGAAATAGAAGTAGTGAACAACCCCTAGGATTATCTGATTTTCCAGCTAAGAAAGAGAAGCAAATAATATTAACAAATTGGAAAAAGGATGTTTTTTTTCTCTTTTTTGCTGTTAAGAAATATTAACATTAAGAAAATAACGTAACACAACACCACAATGCCATTAAGTACAACTGCTTAAATGAGCACAACCATTTCAAAATTGTTTTATACCCTACAGAAATAACTTGAGATATGCCAATGTCTTTCAATTTATATATGAAAGAAACTTATGAAATTTTTTTCCAAACTCAACAACAGTTAAAATTCAGGTGCTATTATCCATTATGAGTTGTGAAGCTTAAGAAATTTTTCTAATCTATCCATTTAAATTGATCATGATAGAAAAGACTAGATTATCTTTTTCTTCTTTAGAAAATGATATTTTAAAAGTTACTGGTGTATGAAGAGGGAATATAGGCCAAAAAAAGAAAAAATGTACAAAGAAAAGTGTTACATAGTGAGTCAAGCAGTTAATTAATAAAATTAATTATTTTCCCAGATTTTGTCATGTTTATGATATTTATCAACTTTGTTTTCTTGTTCATAACAGATATTCAGTTTTCTTTCAAAAATGAATTTTGCATTCACATTTTTACATTACTTTGTTTAATGAAAATTCTGAAATTGATCAAACTTGAAGCCTCACGAAACTCGGATACAGCCCCTGTACCCTGTATCATGCTTGGAGAATTTCTCTTGACTATAAGCATGGTTTTACATATTCAAAATCTTTAATCTGTCAGGAATTTATTTTTAATATGGTATGGGATATTTGTCTTGTTTTGAAATGATTAGCCAATTGTTTCTACATCATTTTAAAATAGTGTGTATTTCTTTCCTATTGCTAATAAATGTCACTTGAGCATGTATTAAATTCTTAAGTATGCTTGAGATACTAGGATTCTTATTCTGTTCATTGTCCTTTCATTCCAGTACTACTGTTTTAATTATTATATTTTGATAATTTGTTTTGAAAATATAAGAGAAAACCTCATTTCTTTCTTAGTTTTCAAAACTTTCTTGGTTGTTACAGTTTATTTTTCTAGTTGAGTTTTGAAATCAGTCATGTGTTATAAAAGAAATTCATTAGGATTCTGATAAATTTGCAGTTAATTTGGCAAAAAAAATATTGGTCTTAATATTGGAGCAGTATTTTTGTAGTTGCCCATGTCCCTTGGAAAATGTTGTAAGTGTTTTCCTATGGGTCATATGTATTTCTAATTGAGTATATGTCTAGATAATTTACTCTCATTTGTTGCTGAAGGGAAGGACTCTCTGCTTGGTCATTGCTGGTTATAATTGGAAAACTGTTTTGTAATTAATATGTCTGTGTGTGTGTGTTGCAAGTGGCCATTTTACTGAAAATTCTTTTATTTAAAGAATTTTCTAGCTACAAACATTAGTATCAATGATGCTCTTTTTCATCTGAATATTTTACAGTTTGCTTAGCTTTTCTATTATCCTGGCTAATATTCCAATATCACAGAGTAGTAATTAACTGTTTTCATAAAGTATTTATGACATCTATAGGAATGCTTCTGAAACAAAGAAATATAGAGATTGAGAGAGATAGAGAAATAATCTAAGAATCTGGGTATTTGTGTGTACGTTGGTATATGAATATACAAATGTATGATATGTTCAAGGAACGTTTTTTCTAGTTTCTTTAAATATTTTATCAAACATGGATGTTAAACTAAATTGAACACTTGCTATCTTTTGATATAATAACATTATTTTTATTATTTATACCTATTACATTAATAGATTTCTTGCTAAACCATCTTAATTCCAAAAATAAACCCTACTATGGTAGTAATTTGTTGTTCTTTTAATACATCTGGATTGATGATATTTTATTTAGAATTTTTTCCCCACTATAATCATAAGTGAAATTTAGCTATAGTTTTCTTTCATTGTGATAATTTTATCAGGTTTGGGTATAAGGTTAAAATAAACTGGGAAGATTTCCATCTTTCTTTATTCTCTGGGATATTTTAAATTGCAAAAGAACTCTATAATTTCAGAGTCTAAAATAACATCTATAAAATCATCTGGTTTTGGCAAATTTGGGGGATAATTATCATCTTTTTCAATTTTATTCATGGTGGATCTCCTACACTTTGAGCCAATTTTGGTTATTTATACATTCCACGCTGACAATCTGTTTCATCATGCTATTCTAATGCACTTGCATAGTTTTATGGAGAAGTGTTTTGTCCATGCATGCTATCAATTAGAACAATTTTTACTAATTTTATGTATTTATTTTTCGGCTGTGCTGGATCTTCACTGCTTTGCTCGGGCTGCCTCCAGTTGCGGCAAGCAGAGGGGGCTACTCTTGGCTGCAGAGTGCAGACTCCCCATTGTGTGGCTTCTCTAGCTGCAGAGTGCGGGCCTGAGGGTGCGTGGGCTTCAGGAGCTGTGCCACGTGGGCTTAGTTGCTTGGCGGCAGTGGGTGCTGTGTGTGGGATCTTCCTGGATCGGGGATCAAACCCATGTCCCCTGAGTTGGCAGGTGGATTCTTATCCACTATGCCACCAAGGAGGCTCTAAAAAGGTTTGAGTAAGCACCACAATTCACTTGTTTAAGAATCTTATATATTGACCACTTTACTTTATAATGAATGCGTGGATTGCATTCACTATAAAACAAAGTTGATAACAGAAAATTTTAAAGATAATATAAAGGTGAAATACATTATTCTAATTTTAATTTTTTGGTGAAAATTAGCTCTGTAATAGAATTTAAAAAGAAAAAAAATTTGCTCCTCTGAAGTAGTTTTTTCCCCCTGGTTTGCTGAGATATAATTGACAAGTAATACTGTGCATGCTTAATGTGTACAGTGTGTTGACCTGACACACATATATTGCAAAATGATTAGGTGGCGTCTCCATCCCATCACAGATACCCATTTCTTGTTTGTGATGAGAATAGTGAAGATTTTCTCACTTAACAACTTTCAAGTATGGAATGCAGTACTATTTGCTGTACCCACAATGCTGTACATTAGATCCCTAAGACTTACTCATCTTATGACTGGAAGACTGTATTCTTCCCCATTTCCTTTCCCACCCCCAGCCCCCCAGCAAAAATAGGCTTAATATTTTAATACAAGTTATGTCATGAAATTAGCCTTTAAAAAAATTTTGGTTTAACACTTTGTGAGATCAAATTTCTTTATTCTGAATTCCATTTATTTTGATATATATATTTTTAAGTTGCCCCAGCAGAAACCCATGAGATACCTCTTAGGAAACCATAGGTCCAAACTGGAAAATTTAAGTGCACCATTGCCAAGCTTACTAAGTCATTGAATTCATCTTTTTGAATTCATTATACTCAATTGTATAGATAACAGCTAAAATGTTTAGGAAATGTTCACCTCTCTAGAAGCTAATCAGTTGTTGTTTTAAAATAATCAGAAGTTGTTAAATTTTTATATTTTTACTGGAACTATATATTTTGAATATTTTTAAAGCAGGTTAGGTCATTTTTTGTGTCCAAGTTTTGAGACTATGCAGATGTAAGAAATATTAAAAGTGACAAATTCTCTTTTAGCAACAGAATTACATAATGTACTCCACATCGCTAATTACTGGAGAAATGCAAATCACTCCAACAATTAAGTATCACCTCACACTGATCAGGACAGGTGTCATCAAAAACTCAACAAATAACAAAAGCTGGAGAGGCTGTGGGAGAAGGGAACCCTCCTACAGTGTTGATGGCAATGGAAACTGGTACAGCCACCATGGAAAACAGTATGGAGACTCCTAAAAATACTAAAAATGGAGCTACCATATGACCCCCGATCCCATTCAGGACATACAGTCATAAAGAAGGAATTCCTCATTTGAAAAGCTGCATGCATCCCAGTCTGTTCATAGCAGCAGTATTCACAACAGCCAGAACATGGGAACAGCCCAAGTGTACGTTGACAGAAGACTGGTTTACAGGAATATTCTTAGCCATAAAAAGAAAGAAACAGCGCCACACGGCAGCAACGTGGATGAACCCAGAGACCATCGTGCTAAGTGATGGAAGTCAGACAGAGAAAAATGAACACATGATACCACTTACATGTGGAATCTAAAAACAATACAAATGAATCTATACACAAAACAGAAATGAAGACACAGAAAATAAAGGTCATCAAAGGGGGAAGGGAAGGGGGAGGATAAATTAGGAGCACAGGGTTTACAGACACAAACTGCTATACAGGAAATAGATGAGCAACAAGGGTTTGCTGTATAGGGAACTATAGTCAATATCTTCTAACAATGTATAATCGGAGAAGGCAATGGCACCCAGTACTCTTGCCTGGAAAATCCTATGGATGGAGGAGCCTGGTGGGCTGCAGTCCATGGGGTTGCAAAGAGTCGGACACGACTGAGTGACTTCACTTTCCCTTTTCACTTTCAAGCATTGGAGAAGGACATGGCAACCAACTCCACTGTTCTTGCCTGGAGAATCCCAGGGACCGGGAGGCTGGTGGGCTGCCGTCTATGGGACTGCACAGAGTCAGGCCCAACTGAAGCAACTTAGCAGCAGCAGCAGCAACAACAATGTATAATGGAAAATATACATGCCCGCAGACACCTGAATCACTTTGCTGTACACCTAAAAACTAACACAGTATCATAAATCAACTATACTTCAATTTAAAAAAATATGAATCAGATCTTAACAAAGAAAAATTGTTCTTCATCTTTTTCTCCCTGTATTTACATCTTCCTTCTACTACCTCCTCCCCCAGAGCATTTGTTTTAATATATGTTTATTTTTGAAACTATGTTAATCACCATTATTTTCTACAACAAAGAATATACATATAAATTGAATGCTTAATTTTGAAATTACCTGTGAACATAAGGTTCTGAGTGTTAATTGCCTCTTGGATGGAGCTATCATTACAATTGTTAGTAGTACATAATTGGTCAAAACAACTTACCTATATTACAAATTTCCATAAATAATCATTAGACAATTTTTTTAATTATTGGGAAAAAAACTCTTAATGGCATGAATAAGACTGGGTTATTTTTGTGTATCCATGGATAAATACTGGTCATGACTTGAATAACAGGGCTCACATCAATTCTATTCATGTATTTCATGTATCTGGATGTGATCCCTGAGAGACTTTGCTCATATAAATGGACAGGAACGGAGGTTTCATTAGTGCTGCTCAATGTATTGAACCACATCTGGATCATATGCCAAAAAAATCACCTACTGATGAAATTAAATAATCTATCTTTTGATGAAACTAATTTTTTCTTCAATTTTGTTGAAAGCAAAGAATGGATATGCTACTCAGTCATTAGAATTCATTCACTTAAAGTTTTCTGAAATCTACCAAATGATGATGATAGTAGTGGGCTTTTGCTGTGTAACCAACAAAGTCTCAGAGGCATATATACCGAAAAGCAGTTATTTCTCTCCCTGGCAAGTACATAAGTCAGTAGGGACAACTCAGGTTTAAGCCGTGGGTCAATTCCGGTCCATTTTCTGTGTCTCCTTCTGGAATCCAGTATGAAAGCATAGTGGGCGTGTTCTTCTCAGTTTGTTTAGTCGCTCAGTCGTGTCCATCTCTTTTCGACACTATGGATTGCAGCACACCAGGCCTCCCTGTCCATCACCAACTCCCAGAGTTCACTCAAACTCATGTCCACTGAGTTGGTGATGCTATCCAACCATCTCATCCTCTGTCATCCCCTTCTCCTCCTGCCTTCAATCTTTCCCAGCATCAGGGTCTTTTCAAATGAGTCAGTTCTTCCCATCAGGTGGCCAAAGGATTGGAGTTTCAACTTCATCATCAGTCCTTCCAATGAATATTTAGAACTGATATCCTTTAGGATGGGCTGTTGTATCTCCTTACAATCCAACAGACTCTCAAGAGTCTTCTCCAACACCACAGTTCAAAAGCATCAATTCTTCAGTGCTCAGCTTTCTTTATAGTCCAACTCTCATATCCGTACACAACTACTGGAAAAACCATAGCCTTGACTAGACGGACTTTTGTTGGCAAAGTAATGTCTCTGCTTTTTAATATGCTGTCTAGGTTGATCATTACTTTTCTTCCAAGGAGAGGGCATCTTTTATATTCATGGCTGCAGTCACCATCTGCAGTGATTCTGGAGCCCCCTAAAATAAAAGTCTGCCACTGTTTCCACTGTTTCCCCATCTATTTCCCATGAAGTGATGGGACCGGATGCCATGATCTTAGTTTTCTGAATGTTGAGTTTTAAGCCAATTTTTTCATTCTCCTCTTTCACTTTCATCAAGAGGTTCTTTAGTTCTTCACTTTCTGCCATAAAGTTGGTGTCATCTGCATATCTAAGGTTATTGATATTTCTCCTGGCAATCTTGAGTCCAGCTTGTGCTTCCTCCAGCCCAGTATTTCTCATGTCTCTCCTCAGGTCACGGGAAAAAGCACGTGGAGCATCTTAACCCCTAGGCTCAGATCTGGTGCACGACTGCTTTTGCCCACATTCCACTGGCCAAAGAAAGTCAGGTGCCCAGGAGTATTATTATCATGGATGCGAGAGCTAGAAGAGTGAAGCTTGCTAACCAGTAATCCAGTCTACCATCTCTCTTCAGTTCAGTTCAGTTCAGTCACTCAGGCGTGCTGACTCTTTGCGATCCCATGAATCGCAGCACGCCAGGGCTCCCTGTCCATCACCAACTCTCGGAGTTCACTCAGACTCACATCCATCGAGTCAGTGATGCCATCCAGCCATCTCATCCTCTGTTGTCCCCTTCTCCTCCTGCCCCCAATCCCTCCCAGCATCAGAGTCTTTCCAGTGAGTCAACTCTTTGCATGAGATGGCCACAGTATTGGAGTTTCAGCTTTAGCATCATTCCTTCCAAAGAAATCCCAGGACTGATCTCCTTCAGAATGGACTGGTTGGATCTCCTTGCAGTCCAAGGGACTCTCAAGTCTTTTCCAGTACCACAGTTCAAAAGCATCAATTCTTCGGCGCTCAGCCTTCTTCACAGTCCAACTCTCACATCCATACATGATCACAGGAAAAACCATAGCCTTGACTAGACGGACTTGTGTTGGCAAAGTAATGTCTCTGCTTTTCAATATGCTATCTAGGTTGGTCATAACTTTTCTTCCAAGGGGTAAGCGTCTTTTAATTTCATGGTTGCAATCACCATCTGCAGTGATTTTGGAGCCCAAAATAATAAAGTCTGACACTGTTTCCACTGTGTCCCCATCTATTTCCCATGAAGTGATGGGACCAGATGCCGTGATCTTTGTTTTCTGAATGTTGAGCTTTAAGCCAACTTTTTCACTCTCCACTTTCACTTTTGTCAAGAGGCTTTCCAGTTCCTCTTCACTTTCTGCCATAATAGGTGGTGTCATCTGCATATCTGAGGTTATTGATATTTCTCTCAGCAATCTTGATTCCAGCTTGTGTTTCTTCCAGTCCAGTGTTTCTCATAATGTACTCTGCATATAAGTTAAATAAGCAGGGTGACAATATACAGCCTTAACGTACTCCTTTTCCTATTTAGAACCAGTCTGTTGTTCCATGTCCAGTTCTAATTGTTGCTTCCTGACCTGCATACAGATTTCTTAAGAGGCAGGTTAGGTGGTCTGGAATTCCCATCTCTTTCAGAATTTTCCACAGTTTGTGGTGATCCACACAGTCAAAGGCTTTGGCATAGTCAATAAAGCAGAAATAGATGTTTTTCTGGAACTCTCTTGCTTTTTCCATGATGCAGCGGATGCTGGCAATTTGATCTCTGGTTCCTCTGCCTTTTCTAAAACCAGCTTGGACATCAGGGAGTTCACAGTTCACGTATTGCTGAAGCCTGGCTTGGAGAATTTTGAGCATTACTTTACTAGCATGTGAGATGAGTGCAAATGTGCAGTAGTTTGAGCATTCTTTCGCATTGCCTTTCTAGCTATTTCTTTATTGCTGTTTGTTTTTACTTCGGGTTTAATTTTTGCTTTGTGGTAACTTGTTCGAAATACTACATTAAAAAGCACTGGTAGGTTAATAAGATCGGTGTGAGATGTTGGTAATGCTCTGTTTTTTTAATTTAGGTTGTAGATACACAGGTGACTTTGCTTAGTGATAATTCATTGAACTGTACATTCATGATGTGTGGACATTTTCTGTAAGTATGTTGTGCTTCAGATAAAAGCTTATTTTTAAATAGGGTGTTAAGAAAAACACGTTCTTTTTCATTCTGAAATCTTTTTCAGTGCAAGATTTTTATTGCACTGAAAATTTATTTATTTAAAAGAATCATTTATTTTATGATTCTTTTAAAATTTACCACAGGCTTTAAGTATGTATTTTATTAATGTCTGTAGAGCTGTGGATCTAGGACATTCAACTTATGGAAAATGTCTGCTATGAAATCTAATTAGCTAAGCCATTTCTCACTTTCAAATCTATCAACTAAACCAGAGTTACCTTGCATCAGGAAAACACTGCATTTTTCAGTTCAAAGCAATGTATTAAAATTTATTTCAAGGAATGTTATTTACATTTTAGAACACATTTTGTAACAGAGTTTACCAAAAGTGATCACTGCTAAAATTGTGTAGATTCAATATGATGATTTTACCACCAGTTAAAATATATGTGTATATGTATATGTGTATCTCCTGACTTGCTCAGGTTTTTATCAATTCTATTGGAGTATTTTGGAAGTGGTCTTTTGTATTGATCAGGTTTCTTTTTGATTTATTTTTATACTTTGGCATTTATTTAATAATTATGTCTTATCCTTTTCCTAAGTTTATTTTGCTGTGATATTAGCTTCTTGAGTTAAATTCTTTTTTAGGTTTTTTGGTTTTTTTTTTAGTTTAGGGATAGAAATGTATTTGGGACTTCAGTAATAAGAGGAATGAGTTCTGAGACTCTAACTGTTCTCTACACTTGAAATTTCCTGAGAGAGAAGACCTTACATGTTCCCACCACCCACATGAAAAAACATGGGCACTATGCTGGGTGATGGCGATGTTAATAAGCATGATTGGGTAATCATTTCACAATGCATGCACATATCACATCACCACATTGGAACCCTTAAATAAATAAAAATTTTATTGGTCAATTATACCCCAATAAACCCAAGGAGGAAATATCTAAGATGAGTATATTTTCCCTCAGAGTGCAGCTTTCATTGCATTGGTGTAATAAGTTGTTTTCCTTAAGGTCAATGTCTATGTATATTCATAATATTTAAACCTGTAATCACATTTAATTTCTTTTGACTCAAATGTTATTTACATAGGTGTTTTAATATTTTCAGTTAGTTGGACTTAGAGGAAGAAGGAGGATTTGGGCTTTTTTTTTCCATTTTAATTTTTGGTTGCATTTATAGCACTATGATTAAAAAAAAAAATGTACCACTTCTGCTTTGGGAAGTTTTACTGTTTTCAGTTTATTAACTTGGGGACTAGGTTGTGGTAGGTTTGATGAGAAAGGTCCTGAATTTTTTATTTAATCTCTAGTCCTTTCTCACTAGGTCTAGCAAGGGCATAATTCTTAACCAAAAATCTTTCCTGACCAATATCAATGAGCCTCACTATAATTTCTTGCGATCACCTTCGAAGAAAACTCCCATTCCCAAAGGAAACACGATCAGCAATGGTAAATGGGCTCTTCTGCTTCTTGGAACAGGACAGGACAACCTCTGATTTCCTTGGAATCACCACTCTGGCAATTGGCCAAGAAAAGCAGCTGCGTGGACATCCTCCCTGTGCTGGCCAGGCGGTTTGGTTTTACCTTGGAGCCTGTGGCAGGAGGGAAGGGGTGAAGAATTGATGACTGGTACCACAGAACTGACGGCACGGGTTCAGCCTTCTCAGCCGCCTGTGGACAGCACCTTCCTAGCTGTGACCAGCATCAGACTGGTCTGACCTGGGAGGCAGTACAGCCTACGAAGGACATGAATACTCTCAAAATCAGCTTCGCTCGAGGAAACAAAATTGCAAACTCTCCCAAACACCTGCTCAAAAATTTTATGAACTTACTATAAAAGAAGCCTTTATTTTTTTTAATGGTGTTTTGTACTAGTAATAAGGAGGTAATGAAACCTTTATTACTTTATTTTATTATTATTATTTTTTGGAGAAGGCAATGGCACCCCACTCCAGTACTCTTGCCTGGAAAATCCATGGACAGAGGAGCCATCCTTGTTTAACTAACATCCAGCCTGAAGGGGGAGCCTGGTGGGCTGCCATCTATGGGGGTAGCACAGAGTCAGACACGACTGAAGTGACTTAGCAGCAGCAGCAGCAACCTGAAGGAACGATCACTGACTCAGCAAATACAAGGTTTCTCTCCAATCAGCTCACTCCGGGGACGTGATTCTCCATAACTGATGGGACAGTCCTGCCATTCTGTGGGCACCAGAAACACAGGGACACTCTGTTTCTGAGGGATGGGTTTTATTTATATCCACTGAACCTTCATTACCAATGAGGGAACTGGTGGTAAAGAATCCGCTTGCCATGGCAAGAGACCCAAGAGACGCAGCTTCCGTCCCTGGGTCGGGAAGGTCCCCTGGAGGAGGGCATGGCAACCTGCCCCAGTGTTCTTGCCTGGAGAATCCCATGGACAGAGGAGCCTGGCGGGCTACAGTCCCTGGGGTCGCAAAGAGTCAGACACGACTGACGTGACTTGGTACACACTACTCGTGTTCCTAGGTTCTTCATATTAATTCTTACATTATCACCCACTTGATATCATTGCTTTTCTCAACCAAAGCCTCGTTGAAAATTTTAATTACCATAGTTAGAAAGCTCGTTGCAAAAACTAAAGAAGTGATCTTGGAAAATGTGACGTCTTTACTCCAGCCCCCTCTCATCCTACCCTCTGTAAGCATTAAATCTGTGTTAGAAATTTGGGGGTGAGCTTTTCTACATTTCGCTTCTAACAAACACATACAAATGCTCAGGTTTCTGAAGTGGAATCATGCTGTAGATCTGATTTCCACAATTTTCTTTAAAGTGAAATTTTCCTAATATTCTTTGCGCGTGTAATATGCAAGGCTATTTAGTATATAAAAGTTTATGACTTTAGAAGTAAGTCAGACAGAGAAGGAGAAATACTGTATGGCACCCCTTATATGTGGAATCTAAAAAGAAGTAATACGAAAGAATTTACAAAACAGAAAGAGATTCACAGACTTAGGGAACAAACTTACAGTTGCCGTCCACATGGCTATATTTAAAATGGATAACCAACAAGGACATACCGTACATGGAACTCTGCTCAATGTTATGTGGCAGTGTGGGTGAGAGGGAGTCTGGAGGAGAATGGGTTCATGTAGGAGTCCCTTCACTGTTCTCCTGAAACTATCACAACATTGTTAATCTACTATACCCCAATACAAAATAAAAAGTTTAAAACAAAGTTTATGACTTGAAAAGTTTTGTCATGTAAGTATAAAATAATTTATTTGGATCTCACTTCATGCTTCTTATCTTAAATTGATATTTTTCAATAATTTTATTGACATAATTACATATCATAAAATTCATACAGTTTTAATATGTGATTTACTGAATTTTAGTATATTTACCAAGTTGCACAACCATCACTAAAATTTGATTTAAAACATTGCCATCATCCTAAAAAGTAGCCTCATGCCATCATTCCCCCTTCCTATCCCCAGCCTTGAGCAGAAATTAATGTAGTTTCTGTCTCAAATTTGCCTTTTGGGGACATTTTTCATGAACAGTAGCATACCATTTGTATGGCTTCTTTGACTGAATGTGATGTTTTTAAAGTTTATCCATATTGTAGTTTTTATCAGTACGTCATGCCTTTTTCACTGTCAAACAGTAGTTCTTATACTGATCTTTGCCTAGCATACATTTACCATTTTATTTTTACCCTAGTAAAATCACCTCCATTAAAATCCCTCTGTTTTAGGTGTCTTGTAAACAGTAAGAGATTAGATTTTTGTCTTGTTATCAAATTTGAGAATCTTCATTTTTTCTTTTTAACGAAATAGCTGAATCCATTCACATTTTAATTTTGAAACTAATAGAATTTCACTTGCTTTTGTCATCTTGTTTTATGTTTTCTGCTTTACATTTGATACCTTCTATATTTCTTTTTCCAGAATATTCTTAATAAACTTTTTCTTTTTAAAAGTTTTTGCTTTTTCCCCCTGCTAAACATTTGGAAAATATATAACTTGCTTTATGTGTAGTCTCCTTAAAGATGAATTTATATTTTTCTATGTTCATGAGTGAGATCAGCCTATAATGTTTTGTTTATATCTGGGGGAGATTTTTTGGATCAAGGTTGTTTTCGTCTTATGAAATGAAGAATATTCTTTGTCTATTCTTTTTAAAAGTTTGGTCAAATGAATGTCATTTTTCCCTAAATAACTGATAGGTTTCTTTTGGGAATAATTATGGATTCAATATCCTTAATAGAAAAAGGACTACAAAAATGTTCTATTTCTTCTTGTCTACTTTATATTTTCTTTAGAGATTTGTCCACTTCATCTGTCTTTAAAAGTATCGGAATAATGTTTTTTGTAATGTTTTCAGAATCAGTATCATTATTAAGGGTTTAAAAATTTTTTTATCTTTTTTTTTACTCTTGACATTGTTATTTCTGTCTTCTATTATTCTTGTTCGAAGAACTAACTTTTGGATTTCTTGAGCTTCTTTCTCGTATGTGTTTTAAAGAATAAATAGTACATTTTAAAAATTCAGTTATCCGCGTAGCCCCTGGAGCCAGGGACCATGCCGCAGGCTGCTTGCCAAGTATCCTCCTCTGTCTTCCCCGGGGCCCACCCAGCTATGGGCCTCTTTGGCCTGAGCTCATTTCTTGAGTGTGTCTCCATTCCAAGAGGCTACGGGAGGGCCTCTTTTTGAATGCTTTATTAGTTGTCCCATCTACTTTATGTACCTTCTTCATTCTCCATTTTTAACAACTTTTGGACTAATTATATTCATCTTTTGGTTTTCCCACTGCTGGGCTTCCCCAGTGACTCAGAGGGTAAAGAATCTGCTTACAATGCAGGAGACACAGGCGATGTGGGGTCAATCCCTGGGTTGGAAAAATCCCCTGGAGGAGGACATGGCAGCCCACTCCAGTACCCTGGAGAATCCCGTGGACAGAGGAGCCTGGCGGGCTATAGCCCATGGGGTCACAAAGAGTCAGACGTGACGGAGTGACTGCACACCACCAGCCCTGGATAACCACCCTCTGGGCTGCTTCTAACAAGGCTCACAGGGTTCAGGGTTTCCTGCTATTCGTTTGGAAGCAACACACTCATTGATTATTCTTTTAGGGATTGGCCTAGAGGTTAGAGCAATCATTTTTTTGACTTATCAAAGTCTAATACTAATTTATAACTTTTATTCTTTTTAGGAAACTGCAAGAAAATAACACTTTCATTTTCTTTGTCCTGTTCTCCGATTCTTCTCTTTTTATTATACTTGATCTTATTTTGATAGATGTGATGTACTCTCAGATCATGTGGAGAATATAGATCAGAGATTTTCAAAATAGCCTTTTGTTTCTTGCAGTGAATTTTAAAAGTTGGTGAGGAGGAAAAGAGATTTTACTTCTCTCAAATTCCTCCCCTTTTCTTAGCCTCCAAATCTTTTTTTTTTTTTTTTTTCATATATCTGGCGATTTGTTGCTGTTTCTGTTTAGCTTTTCCATCTGGAGGGACGTATTTGTGCTGTATTGGTAGTCTCTATGGGTTTTATTGGCAGCCCTGAGGATTGCGTTGGTAGATTGTATAATAACTGAAAGCAACTATTTTTTTTCACTGGGGACTTCCCCACTGGCTCAGCGGATAAAGAATCTGCCTACAATTCTGGAGACACAAGAGACCTGGGTTCGATCCCTGGGGTGGGAAGATCTCCTGGAGGAAGAAATGGCAACCCACTCCAGGATTCTTGCCTAAAAATCCCATGAACAGAGGAGCCTGGCAGGCTACCATCCACTGGGTTACAAAGAGTCGAACACTAATGAAACATTCACTAATGCAATGAAGCATTTCTTTCACTGAATGCACACCCTTTTGCTATATAACATTTCACCTTCTCCTATTGAGATTTGGAATCTGTTCCCCTACTTCTTAGTTTGGGCTAGCCTTTGACTTGCTTTGATAAACAGAATATGGCAGGGTCATGAACCAATTCCAACTCCAAACCAAAGTTTCAGAAGGCTTTGTGCCTTTTGGTTCTTTCCTTGAATGTGGCAGAACCATTAAGTAAAGATTCAGATAGTCTGCTGGAAGAGGAGAGACCATGAGAGGACCTTGAGTCATCACAACTGAGACCTTCCTACATAAGCCAGCCTCCATCAGCCCAGCAGTTGACCACACTCCCAAGCAAATCCAGCCAAGAGCAGAATACCCACGCAGAAATACCCACCAGACTCCAGTCTGCAGAACTATGGGCTAAATGAATATCTTAAGTTACTAAGTTTGGGGGTGGTTTGTTATGCAACAAAAGCTAACTGATACAAATCCCTATTCAAAGATTTTAGACTCAGAAGAAAGGAGAGGGAAAAAAAGTTTGGATTTTCTCACGTTTTACTTTGGAGGCTTAGAAGTCTAGCAATCTGTCCGGTAGGGAGGTAGTTGTGCAGATGGGCATTTTGATAAGACTGTGTGGTGCCTGGTGATCAAAAATTCATGTTGGGCCTTACATGCGAGGCCTTACAGTAAAACACAAACTTTGTGCATTAGTAACATGTACAATAGAAATTGGAAAATGTGCTAGGGGAACTGAATTGTTAGATATATCTATAAAATGGGGCTTCCCTGATGGCTCAGCAGTAAAGGATCTGCCTGCAATGCAGGAGTCGCAGGTTTGATCCCTAGGCCAGGAAGATCCCCTGAAGGAGGAAATGGCAACCCACTCTAGTATTCTTGCCTGAAAAATCC
Organism: Nanger dama; assembly: GCA_917880005.1. NCBI lineage: Eukaryota > Metazoa > Chordata > Mammalia > Artiodactyla > Bovidae > Nanger > Nanger dama. The sequence continues at coordinate 18,052,204 of CAKJTW010000032.1, read as the reverse complement.
CATGGACAGAGGAGCCTGATGGGCTACAGTCCATGGGGTCGCAAAGAGGCAGACACAACTGAACAGCAGAGCACACATCTATAAAATAAGGATTAAAGGCTCTATGAAGAAAAGAAGAGATTAAAAATAAATAAGATGATACTTTAAGTCTAAAAATGAGGCTGATTATAGAAAGAGGAATTAGAGAAGGAAATGAAATTTTTGTTGAAATTTGATTGTGCTATAAAGGAAGCTTGTTAATCATCTGTAGTTTTGTCTGAATGAGAATAAAAGGAAAAAGAAGCGAAACTCTTTAGTTACACTGATTAAGAACTAAAATACAGTTGCATGCATAATGGTTTAATGGTCTATAAAACCATTAAGTAGTAGTCTATAAAACTATAAAAATAAATTCAAACCTTATTTTCAGTACTTATAATTTTAAATCTTTTAAAAAGTATTTTGATGGTGTTTTGATACTTCTAAAGGTGTCATTTAAATCTCCATTTACCTTCAAGTGCAAAACTTTAATGACTTAGTTAAAGTAGCCATCATCATCCAGATTGTCTCTAGGGACCATCCTCAGGTATATGAAATGTTACTGAGTCCACATGTGTATTAAAATAAAGTAGAAATCAAGTTTACATGTTTCTGAACTCCTCCTTGAACCCTAACCTGCTTTCAGTAGACTTGTAAATCTGTTACTTAAAGCATCTCAAGTTAAAATTCTTGCCATTTCCCATTAAAAAGTAGGTTCTTGATTTTTCATCCTTCTTTACTCATTGTCTCTGACTCATATCCTGTAAGAGCAGAAGAACTGTTCCATCAGACAGAAGGTAAGGATAATAGAAGAATCTCTGTTTGGCAATTTTGTGCTGAAAAAAACAAATGGATCAACAAGTACTAGGTTAGAGGATCAAATTTCTAGACTGAATAACCTAGCATTTCATTCAGACAAAAGTAAAACATTACACAAGGAGTTGGTCTTTTTAAAAAATCAGACGTATAGTTTTCCTGTTCTAAAGCATATTTGTGTCTGCTGGCAGACAAGCACAAGTGACTGCCTCCAGGTGTTCGCCTGCAGGAAGTCACTGAAACGCAGTACGGGTAATGGCAGTTTCCTCAGCAGCGGAGACTGACCTGCAGGAGGCTCGTAGGCACAGGTATATTTTAGAATAGGACGCCAGTCAGCTGAAAGGCCGCAGACCCAGAAGGCCCAGTTTAACAAGGAACAAATTAACTAAAACAAGAATCAAGATGTATTTTTAAACCATCATCAAAAATTAAAGATTAAAAAAAATATGTTATTGGTTTCTAAAAAGGTTTAAACTTGTTTATTTTTCCTAAAGTTTTACTCCTTTATGCTAACTGCATAGCAATTCCTCTCCCCACATCACTAAAGGGAATTACAAGAATACAGATATGCATCAGAAGAATGAATGAAACTGTTGCTGAAACTGAAGCTCCAATACTTTGGCCACCTGATCGGAAGAGCCCACCCATTGGAAAAGGCCCTGATGATGGGAAAGACTGAGGGCAGAAGGAGACAGAGGATGGGATGATTAGCGTCACCGACTCAAAGGATTTGCGATTTAGCAAACTCCAAGGGATAGTACAGCACATAGGAGCCTCGCATGCTATAGTCTATGGGGTCCCAAAGAATCTGACATTACTTAATGACTGAGCAAAAATGACAAAATGTTTCTTTAAGTTCTGTTGGTATGAAAGCTCATGTTAAAAATAATTCATTATTAAAATATAACCTGGATCTTTTTTTCCATTGTGATAGATACCCCATGGCATTTTATTTTAATGTATCTATTTTAATTGCAGTATAGGTGATTTATAATATTACTTTAGTTTCCAGCATACCCTGGAGAAGGAAAGCGGCAACCCACTCCAGTATTCTTGCCTGGAGAATCCTATGGACAGAGGAGCCTGGTGGGCTACAGTCCAAGGGGGTCGCAAAGAGTCGGACACGACTGAGCGACTTCACTCACTTTCGAGCATACAATGTAGAGATTCAATATTTTTACAGATTATACTCCATTTAAAGTTGTTAGAAAATAATTGCTATATTTCCCCATGCTATGCAGTATATCCTTATTGTTCATTTATTTTAAGCCTTGTAGATAATCCTATACCTTTCACTCACCCCTCTCCCCGATTAATCATTAGCACTTAGCTCATTTGCTTCACTCAAACGACAATGACTTTTGTATTTTTTTGAAAGGTACAAACCTCTGAAGGCAAAATAAACAAGAATGAAGACAACAGCAACAAAAATTTTGAAGCTGGGAGCAGATCTGAGAAAGCTAAATTCTAAGTTGGCTTCAGGAAAAGTTGAGAAGTAGCCTGATTCGCGGGGAAATTAAAAAAAAAGATCCAGGAATGGGTATCATTAGGACTCCGGAAGTTCTGTTGGAAGTGAGGTTAAGAGGGACCTAGACCACCAGACCCCCTCACCTGTTCCGTGCCACAGGTCAGCTGTCAACCCCAGCAGATGACCGGAGCAAATGATGTCCTGGAGACAGACAGGCGGAAGGGACAGTCTTAAAATACAGGAGGACTGAGCTTACATACTGAGTGCTAGGATGCCCAGCTTTGCTTCTCTTTTCTTTTTAAAAGAATTATTAATTGTTTTGGCTGTGCTGGGTCTTCTTTGCTGCGAGGGTTTTCTCTAGTTGTGGCGAGGGGAGGCTACTCGCTAGCTGCGGTACGAGGACTTCTCGCGGTGGCTCCTCTGGCTGTGGCGCTCAGGCTCAAGGGCACGCTGGCTTCCGTAGCTGTGGTTCCTGGACTCTAGAGCACAGACTTCAGCAGTTGAGACGCTCGGGCTTCGTTGCTTGCTCCAGGACATGTGAGATCTTCCCATCTCAGGGATCGAATCCCCGTCTCCTGCATTGGCAGGTAGATTCTTTGCTGCTGAGCCATCAGAGAAGCCCTCCAGTATCTCTCGCCCTTTTCTGATCTGAAACACTGGTGGAGACACGTGCACACACACGCAAACACATCCAGACAGGTGAGTAAAGTCTCCTCTAGAGTGCCTAGCCAGCCTAAGAGAGACAATACAGAAATACACCGAGGGCTCTACCAGGAAGAGCAAAGCCAGGTCGCCAGTGGAGTCTCTGGTGAATAACCACTAGTCACCCACTCATCCGATGAGCTCTTAATTTCCATTCCTGGAGAACATCCAGGCAAGGATCAGCAGGATCTGCTTCTCCTATGAGAGAGACTGAAACGAATCATCAGCCATGGGAGGAAACAGAGACTGCGGGGAAGAAATAAAACTGAAAACCATCGTTAATACATTCAGAGATAAGCTGGGCCATGTGTAAGACAAGGATTCTATTTTAGAAAAAAGAGTACTTGGGGGAGGGGGTGCATGGTGGTAAAGAGACAGTAGAAATTAAAACGGAATGGTGGAAATAAAAAAATCAATAGAAGAGGTGGAAGATAAATTAGAGGAGATCTTTCAGAAGTTAAACCAACATGGGAAATAGCTGCTGCTGCTAAGTCGCTTCAGTCGTGTCCGACTCTGTACGACCCCATAGACGGCAGCCCACCAGGCTCCCCCATCCCTGGGGTTCTCCAGGCAAGAACACTGGAGTGGGAAATAGAGGATAGAAGTTTAAAACTAGAGCGCGTGTCCAGGAGGTTGAGCACCTATCTGATAGGAGCTCCACAGAGACGACTGAGCAAATAGAAATGAGACGATCCCCAGTGAAATAACTCAGCAGTTCCCCAAACACAAGGACATGTGATTTTAGATCAAAATAAACCCAGCACCAGAGATAATATTCAGCCTGCACTAAGATACATCATGGTGAAATTTCAGAAGCCCTGGTGATAACAGCTATACTGAGAGCTTCTAGAAAGAAGTGATGTCTTAAGAAGAATCGAGATTCAGAATGGCAGAATATTTCTCAACAGTAATGCTCGAAGCTAGAAGACAAGGAATTAATGCCTTCAAAATTCTGAGGAAAAATCGTTTCCATCCTAGAATTCTTATTCAGACAAATGAATTTGTATTCAGACTTATTCATCTCATTCTCAGATGTTCCAAGTCTCAAAAAGTTTTGTTTTCAGTTTTGCTCTCTATAAATCCTTTCTTAGGAAGCCCCTGGAGAATGGGCACCACCCAAATAAGGGAGCAAACTACGAGGAAGGCACAGGATCCAGGAGATGGTGCCCTCCTTGAACCAGGGGAGACAATCTCTAGGATGGTTGGAGGGCATGGCCCATGAAAACAGTGGCATGGACGGCCTAGGGTTCCTCTTCCCAGGTCAAGAAGCTCCAGGACTGAACTAGCCACTAAGACCAAATTAATACTATATTGAGTGACTTTGAATGTATTAAGATGGTATTTGCCCATCTTAGATTGGATGACATAGCACATACACAGGTTAGGCACTTATTTTCACCAGGAAAAAAAGAAAAAGCACTGTAGTCCGTGGTATGGTTTAGCCGTCAATAGTGTTCATAATAACACACATGGTTTCACTGATGATGTATCTGTAAACACTGCCAGGCTAAGCAAAACGGTCATCTCTGTGGGGCCCAGGGGCGGGGGCACTGTAACGGAGGGAGGGTGATGGCAGAGATAAAGGTGGAGTCACTAAGCAATTGTGGGGTATCCGGGGCTCAGCAACTTCCCACTTTAATGGTCTTAACTTTCTCCACCGAGCTAGTCAAGGCCTTCTGCAAAAAAGCAAGATAAATGGATGTGTTAGATTAGGAGTTAGGAGCTGGAGAGAAAAGGCAAGTTTCAGTCCTTAGAGGCAGGATGTAGAGCCAGCTGTGGGAAGCACTGTCAGGTATGATTTAACCAGGCTGGCTGAGACCAAAGCAGCATATTACTATTCAGGCATACCACCTGGGGCTTCCCAGGGGCGTTAGCGTAAAGCATCCACCTACCAATGCAGGAAATGTAAGAGACGCAGGTTTGATTCCTGGGTGGGGAAAATCCCCTGAAGAAGGGCATGACAACCCACTCCAGTGTTCTTGCCCAGAGAATCCCATGGACAGAAGAACCTGGTGGGCTCTGGTCCACAGGGTCAAAGAGTGGGACATGACTGGGCAACTCAGCACACAGGCACACCCCTCATTTCACTGTGTTTCACAGACACTGAGTTTCTCACAAATGGAAGGTTTATGGCGACCCTGCGTGGATCACATCCATCAGCGCTGTTTTCCCAACTGTCTTCTCTCACTTGTGTGTCTGCATCACAGTTTCTTAATTCTCGCCTTATTTCAACCTTTTTCATTTTCATTATTTGTTATGGTGATCTGTAACCAGTGATCTTTGATGTTACTATTATAATTGCTTTGGCACTTTTTAGCAATACAATATTTAAAAGTGAAGGTATGTACTTCTCTTTAGACAATGCTATTTCTGCATGTGGCAGAGTAAACATAGCTTTTTGATGCACAGGGAAACCAAAAATTCAAATTGCTGTGGTCTGTACCTCAACTCTCAGCTCTGAAGTGGGCATGCATTGCAGTTATAGTTTATAAAACATCTTATGCTTTTTGAACAGTTGCTTTATTTTTTTAATTGTATTATCTCACTAGGCTCTTCCATATGCTATCACTATATACAAAGTAAGAAAATTGAAGCTGAGAAAAAAACATAACTTGCCCAAGATGACATGTGCAAGTAGGTTTTGTATCACATTCAAAGCATTTTAACAATCATATTTGGTCATTAGTGAGAAAAAAATCATTCTATTTATTAAATAGGTATTCTTCCTTGGATAGTTTCTTGGTCAGCACAGAAGCTGAAAGCTTCACAAAGCTGAGATACAGTCAAGATTGCCCCAAATGTTTGAGGACAGTATGTGTTTGCAATGGATGAACACAAACTTCTAACAACTGGATAGAAAAAACAATTGTTTGAAAAGAGACCATACTAAAACCCATCGGGTACTAAATATACTTAGGATGTCGTGTTTGCACAGAAATCTTACTTTCATCTTTCCTACACTGCAGTGCTTCCATGGTTAATCACATCTTGAGGACAGGAGATGTTGAAAACTGTGGTGCTTAGTGTTAAGTTACTTATAATTGAATCATAGTTAAATTGGAGGAAACAAAGGTGTGTTTAACACCCTGAGTTTAGGAAGATTTGCAAGTACTGAAGAAAGGGGCAACATGTGCAGATGAATTTTGTTTTTAAATCTATATTTTACAGTGAATGCAAGTTAGGCCTAGCATGTTATCTCAGATGGAAGAGTCTAGAATGTGAAGTCTAAATGCTATAACTGAAGATTGCTGAAAGCTTGTCTGTATTGAACTGCTATGCGGTTTCAACGATGACAGTTACTGTTTATCTATGTTTTACACACACACACACACACACACACAGTATTAGAGGCAAAGGTAATAGCTTATGGGTCTTATTTCTCTGCAAGGATGCTTTGGTTGCATCCTTAATAAACAATCAGAGTTAGTTAACAATTAATTAATTATTTAATAAGGAAGACTAAAGGGGGGTTATATGAAATAATAAGAGCTGTCTGTTCTAAGCAATTTGAGACTAGAAGACAGAAAAAGTCACACAATGGCACTTAGCATTGCAGGCGCGATTGCCTGCCTGATCGAGAGGACGTCAGTTTTACATGAGTCCGCTGGACCATCTCACGGAGTGCTCACGGGAAGGGGACAGTTCATCCGGATGGATGTTAGAGGAATGGGGAGGGTTTTGATGAACCAAAGAGGAGGAAGGCAGGCATTCCTTGTGGTGACGGTGGTTAGAAACATGGAGGAAAGGACGCTGCAAACTTACTGCAGAAACAGCAAGTGGAACCATGTAGCTGAAATGAAGCCTGTATTTAGGAAGCGGCTGATGATAACACTGGAAATACACACTTGGGTCATGCAGCGGTTTTGAAAGCCGGCCTGGGAATATGGGCTTTGTCTTGTAGTTGGGAGCCACTGGGTTTCTTCAGTTACATGATCAGAGTGTTATTTTTAGGAGATAATTAGTGGCTGATTAAAGGGAGCTCGGAATGTTTGGACTCTAGCCCTATCTTTCCCAAGTTGTTTTCACGATGGACAACTGTGTTCTCTCCCAGACACCCTCCAATGTTAATATTGGCAACTTTGAGTACTGCTGAATTAAATCTACTATTGAGAAGCTTTTTATTAAATGTAGTGTAGGCTGCACTTGTTTTTCATCTTTAGCAATCTTTTCAAGAAAAGAGTGAGGAAAAACAAATTTCAATGTATCACAGTGGGCTTCTACATCTTCAATTCAGTTCAGTTCAGTCGCTCAGTTGTGTCCGACTCTTTGCGACCCCATGAATCGCAGCACACCAGGCCTCCCTGTCCATCACCAACTCCCGAAGTTCACTCAGACTCACGTCTATCGAGTCAGTGATGCTATCCAGCCATCTCATCCTCTGTCATCCCCTTCTTCTCCTGCCCCCAATCCTCCCAGCATCAAAGTCTTTTCCAATGGGTCAACTCTTCGCATGAGGTGGCCAGAGTACTGGAGTTTCAGCTTTCGCATCGTTCCTTCCAAAGAAATCCCAGGGTTGATCTCCTTCAGAATGGACTGGTTGGATCTCCTTGCAGTCCAAGGGACTCTCAAGAGTCTTCTCCAACACCACTTAGAATGATAATAATTAAATCCCGAATCTTCTAAATATGGGGGAAAAAAAAAGCAGGGAGTTGGTGTCAGGAAAACAGGCAGGAGGGTGTTGGTTAATAGAAAATTGAGGGAATTAGAAAATTCAGTTAGAAATGTCAGAATTGTGGGTTATGAGTGGTTGTAAAGAGATAATTCTGATTTTAATTAGTCAGAGAATCTATATTCCAGAAGCCAGATGTCAGGCCAATACAAATTAGAAGGAAAACAGAGATTGTGCACAATCTCCATCTAAAGAATTCAATCTGCTTGTAAATATTATTAGAAGTAGTGATTCTAATTTAATTTAAGAGGGCAAATGTCCAACTCACAGACTTTATAGAACCAAAAATAATATTGTCCTCGGTTTAAGAATAAGCCATTCACTTCAAATTCAGAAGCACAGACAAGAAACAAAACAGAGCAACAAAATGGCAAGTACTTACAAGAGAGGGAGATAAATGCTTAGTTAAAAGGAATCCGATCACGCATCGATACTATGTAAGTGGAGAAAGAAAGGAGGATATCATAGATACAGGGAGAACATAAAAGACATCACACACAGTGAAGGATAAAGAGGAGGAAATATGATGTTTAGTTATATACTTTTCTAAGCGAATACTTCCAGATAACTTAATAAGCACTCACTGCTCTTTCGTAAAGCATCCCTGGGATGATAATTATGATTATCATCCCATTTTACAGATGAAAGAAAGAAAAGAAAGTGAAGTCACTCAGTCATGTCCGACTCTTTGTGACCCCATGGACTGTAGCCTGCCAGGCTCCTCCGTCCATGGGATTTTCCAGGCAAGAATGCTGGAGTGGGTTGCCATTTCCTTCTCCAGGGAATCTTCCTGACCCAGAGATCGAGTCCAGGTCTCCTGCACTTTGGGCAGACTCTTTACTGTCTGAGTCACCAGGGAAGATGAGGACACTATAAAATGCCTCTTAAGAGCTTGCAATCCTAAAGGAAATCAATCCTGAATCTCCATTGGAAGGACTGATGCTGAAGCTAAAGTTGCAATCCTTTGGCCACCTGATGGGAAAGGCTGACTCATTAGAAAAGACCCTGATGCTGGGAAAGATGGAAGGCAGGAGGAGAAGGGGACGACAGAGAACAAGATGATTGGAGGGCATCACTGACTCGATGGACATGAGTTTAAGCAAGCTTTGGGATTTATTTGGTGCAGGACAGGGAAGCCTGGAGCGCTACAGTCCATGGGGTCGCCAAGAATTGGACACAACTCAGTGACTGAAGTGAACTGTAGTGCATTAATCTTTGGTTGCTAATTACTGATGTGTCTAAGTTGTAATTTGGCCATGATAAGAAACATTAATATTTCTTTCTTTTCTGGGATCTTTTAACTTAGAAGAATGGTTCTTTTAATTTATCTGCTACACAACTGGTCAGTGTCTCATGATTACCTCTCAGTATGGCCATATATTTTAGATTAGCAGAAAAATCAAGCAAGCTTCAAGGTTATCTTAGTAGCAAGAAATCCATACTCTTATGATTATGTGCTAATATTTCTGCAGCATCTCCAAATTTCTTTCATAAATACTGCCCAAATTTATTCTGGCTCTCTTTGAATTTGTGTAAATGAACACAATAAAATATTTTCTTGTGACTTGTTGCAGGGTGGCAGCTTGGCCTTTTGAGACTATGAATCACAGGCCACTGTCATAAAGTAACTTGTGTTTGGAAACTTTTCTGAGTAATAATTGCTTGGGACAAGACTTTTTCTAAATAACGAAATGAAAGTTTCTCAATCTCATTAGACATTTGAGTGGAAAAACATGTGTGAATTTGCTTTAATGGAACCAAAACAGATATAAGATCATCAGGCACTCAGGACAGGTACTTGTAAGGAATGATTATTGGAGCAGTAAAAAAACAAAAAATATTTTGGAAAAAAATTGAGAAGCTACCACCTTCTTTCTCCCAAACACACTTTAGGGTGCTTTTAGAAAAGCTACTGTCAGGGAAGTGTCTGATTTACCTTTCCGTAAATTGTTTTATTTTTGTCCCACAGGTGGACTATGGAACTTTCTGAGAGAACAGGCTTACGAAACTGCTGCATGCGCAGCGCTCAGAGGGGCGGAACTGTTTTGACTCCCTTGTTACTATGTGATGGGTGGAATTTTGCAACCAGAAGGTTCCACAACAGTTGGGAGTGACAGTTGTGAGAGTTGCAAGCAGAAGACAAATGTGTGTCCTGTTACTCCTGCTCGGAGACTACATACCATGACTGTGCCAAGATTTTCTGCTTGCATCAGTATTTTTATAATTACTGAACCTTGTGTGTGCATAATCCATCGGGGAGCCAAAAATCTTAGAAATGAGAACCCCACCTTCCTTAGGTGGACTCCTGACTGGCAGACATTCACTCTGTGCACACACACGCGCACACACCCTTACATAGATGACTTACTATAATCCTTGTTCCGTTTCCTACCTTCTACTATAGATTAAGCTCCAACTCCTCTTGCAGAATTAAAATAGCTGAAATTTAAAAAGTACTCAAAGCCTGTTAAAGTTTACTGTGAGCTGTTATTGTCCTCTTCTCAGTGGCTAAGTCTTGTCTTTTATTTCCTTGCTGAGCACTTACTTGTGTATTGATATGATTTTTGCTTTTATACAGTCCATGCTGTGTCTCACCCTTTCTCTAACTTTTCCCAGTTTGGACTTTGACTCTCCATGCCTGGGTTCTGCTGTTTATTGATACCCATAGATATTTTGTTACAATAGGAACTACTATGAAAAGAAGATATCAATAAACTCAAAATCATAGACTAAACCATGGGTGTATACAGACAAAATTAAATGAAACAATACAGAGTAGGACAGCATCGAGTTTGGGGAAGGGGAAGAAAGGATAAGTTTGGGTTATTTACCAGAAGCATTTCAGTTGCAAAATTTCATCCAGTGAGCAGGCAGGCATCTGGAGACAACTTTTAGAGGCCCCAAACATGTAGAAAGCCAGAGGCTGGTGAGGTTGGGAGCTGGTAAGGTTTGGGTTGGCAGAGACAATAGAGTTGGAAGTAGGCATACATGGGGTGTGCTTGGAGAAAGAGGGTACCTTAGAGCTGGTGGGGGTGGAGTCACAGGGCTGGTATTTTATTTACAGAAAGAAAAGTTTACTTATAACCCATGTTATCAACAGGAAACTTGAAACGCTTTAATGTTGTGTTGAACCCCATAGCCTGCTCCATACACCTAGTGGACCCCTAGGCTGAGGCTGAAATCCCGTAATTATAGATAGGCATGCATGCTCAGTCACTCAGTCATGTCCAACTCTTTGAGACCTCGTGGACTGTACCTACCAGGCCCTTCCGTCCATGGGACTTTTTAGGCAAGAATACTGGAGAGGGTTGCCCTTTCCCATTCTAGGAGATCTTCCAGACCCACAGATCTAACCTGTGTCTCTTAAGTCTCCCACATTGGCAGGTGAATTCCTTACCTCTGCCCTACCTGGGAAGTCCAATTATAGATATAACCCCCACTAAAATGAAAATATGCCAGGGATAATCTAATAACCTGGTGTATTTGAACTTAAGATATATAAAATATTTTTAAACCTAAATATTTATATATATAAACCTGAAATCTGGTTCTACTAGAGAGGCCATCATGGTGGGAATTCAATCTCAAAGAGGAGAAAGGGAACTTGAAAAAAAAAACACTATCGCTGCAGAAACTCTGTGTAGGCCGCGCCTGCCCTCCTAGCCTGGATGGCTCCAGGGGTGGGGGGAGTAAAAAGGAGAACTCAGAACCCCTAGGAGACTGCAGCACCAGGGATTCAGTGGCTGGGCTCCACTGTGGCGGTGAGGGTCTCTGTAAGGCCACATGCGATTGAAACTGGACATGTCACTTAACCTCTAAGCCTGAGTCCCTCATCAGAAAGGCCTGGTAACAGCACTTTCTACAGCTATGAGTCATTATTTTTAAAGTCAACTTTATATTTACGGAAAACTTATCAAGATCGCACAGAGAACTCCTGTAGACCTTCATCCAGCTCTCCCCACTGTTGACATTTTTATATCACATTTGATCAAAAACAAGAAGATACCAAGAATACATTACTATTGACTAAACTCCAGCCTTTATTTGGATGTGACCAAGTTTTTCCATTAATGTCCTCTCTATTCCAGGATCCCATCCAGAGGACCACGTTTCACTTAGTTATCAGGCCTCCTCAGTCTCCAGAGACTCTCCTCTTAATTTAAAGGTAATTAAGGTCAAAGTACACTTAGTGGAGAGCTGGACAAGCAATAAGGAATTTATCATATATATATGACATATACATACATTTAAGTATAAACTGCGGAAAATTCTGAAAGAGATGAGAATACCAGACCACCTGACATGCCTCTTGAGAAACCTATCTACAGGTCAGGAAGCAACAGTTAGAACTGGACATGGAACAACAGACTGGTTCCAAATAGGAAAAGGAGTACGTCAAGGCTGTATATTGTCACCCTGCAAATTTAACTTATATGCAGAGTACATTATGAGAAATGCTGGGCTGGAAGAAGCACAAGCTGGAATCAAGATTGCTGGGAGAAATATCAATAACCTCAGATATGCAGATGACACCACTTTCATGGCAGAAAGTGAAGAGGAACTAAAAGGCCTCTTGACGAAAGTGAAAGTGGAGAGTGAAAAAGTTGGCTTAAAGCTCAACATTCAGAAAACGAAAATCATGGCATCTGGTCCCATCGCTTCATGGGAAATAGATGGGGAAACAGTGTCAGACTTTATCTTTTTGGGCTCCAAAATCACTGCAGACGGTGACTGCAGCCATGAAATTAAAAGACGCTTACTCCTTGGAAGAAAAGTTATGACCAATCTAGATAGCATATTGAAAAGCAGAGACATTACTTTGCCAACAAAGGTCCGTCTAGTCAAGGCTATGGTTTTTCCAGCGGTCATGTATGGATGCGAGAGTTGGACTGTGAAGAAAGCTGAGCACCAAAGAATTAATGCTTTTGAACTGTGGTGTTGGAGAAGATTCTTGAGAGTCCCTTGGACTGCAAGGAGATCCAACCAGTCCATTCTGAAGGAGATCAGCCCTGGGGTTTCTTTGGAAGGAATGATGCTAAAGCTGAAACTCCAGTACTTTGGCCACCTCATGGGAAGAGTTGACTCACTGGAAAAGACTCTGATGCTGGGAGGGATTGGCAGCAGGAGGAGAAGGGGACAACAGAGGATGAGATGGCTGTATGGCATCACCCACTCGATGGATGTGAGTCTGAGTGAACTTCAGGAGTCGGTGATGGACAGGGAGGCCTGGTGTGCTTCGATTCATGGGGTCGCAAAGAGTCGGACGTGACTGAGCGACTGAACCGAATCGAAGTATATAAGTTTAGAGGACATTTTAAACACTTTAGAAATACCAACTCATCCAATCCACATAATATATCTATGAAGACTCCAGTTATATCCACTTTACAGATGAGTAAACTGAGATTCGTGGCTTTCCAGGTGGTAAAGAATCTGCCTGTCAGTGCAGGAGACATAAGAGACGTGGGTTTGATTCCTGGATTGGGAAGACCCCCTGGAGGAGGGCATGGCAACCTTCTCCAGTATTCTTGCCTGGAGAATCCCATGAATTGTAGCCCGCCAGGCTCCTCTGTCCATGGGCTTGCAAAGAGTTGGACACAACTGTTGTGCCTGAGCACACACATACAAGGTTAGTGGTATTAGTATCGGCATAAGTGTGAATTACATCATCGTTCTTACACCTGGACATGTGTGTGTGTGTGCACTCAGTCATGTCCAACTGTGCACAATCCTATGGACTGTAGCCTGTCAAGTTTCTCTGTTCATGGAATTTTCCAGGCAAGAATACTGGAGTGGGTTGCCATTTCTTACTCCAAGGGATTTCCCTCTGACCCAGGGATTGAACCCACATCTCTTGTGTCTCTTGCATTGGCAGGTGGATTCTTTGTCACTGTGCCACCTGGGGAAAACGCTAAACCTGGACATGTTATCTCCTCAGTCACTCAGTCCTGTCCAACTCTTTGTAGCCCATGGACTTGCCAGGCTCCTCAGCCCATGGAATTTTCCAGGCAAGAATATTGCAGTGGGGTTCCATTTCCTACTTCAGGGTATCTTCTTCACCCAGGGATCGAGCTCACATCTTTTGTGTCTCCTGCATTGGCAGGCAGATTCTTTACCACTAGTACAACCTGCTGCTGTCGCTTCACTCGTGTCCGACTCTGTGCGACCCCACAGACGGCAGCCCACCAAGCTCCCCCGTCCCTGGGATTCTCCAGGCAAGAACACTAAAATGGGTTGCCATTTCCTTCTCCAATGCATGGAAGTGAAAAGTGAAAGTGAAGTCGCTCAGTGGTGCCCGACTCGTAGCGACCCCATGGACCGCAGCCCACCAGGCTCCTCCGTCCATGGGATTTTCCAGGCAAGAGTGCTGGAGTGGGTTGCCATTGCCTTATCCCAGTGCAACCTAGGAAGCCCCCAAACCTCAATATGGTTACATTTAAAATCATTCTCTCTTCTATTCCTTAAGCATTGCGCCATCCCAACTTTGCCATTTTCATCACACGATCTACCAAGTTCTCAAAACTTGAAACGATGGACCTTCTTGACACTCCTTTTTCTTCTTTGTTTCACGGAGGTACAATGCTATAGAATTACTGTGATGTTTTTCAGAAAGTTTAACCTCTGAACTTTAGCATCTTGTTTTCCTCTGGGTTCCAATCCGCAGATCTACCCCCCCTTACTAGCTCTGTGGCTGCAGGCATATTATTCAACATTTCTAAGCCTCTGTTTCTTCATTTGTGGTATGGGTTTATGGTGGAGAGTGAGTGAGTTTATACAGGAAAGCCTGGTGAGTTCTACACTCTCAGTAGTTGTCAATTACCTCCGCCACCACTGCGGCTATTATTTCTACTGCTGCTGATAGAAACAGAACTAGATAACAACTGGATGACAACTTCCGGGACATGAACACTATCCACGTGCATCTGTGCTCAGTCGTTTCAGTCCTCTCTGACTCTGTGCGACCCTATAGCCCATAGCCTGCCAGGCTCCTTGGTCCGTGGGGAATCTCCAGGCAAGAATACTGGAGTGGGTGGCCGTGCCCTCCCTCAGGGGATCTTCCCAACCCAGGGACTGATGCTGGGTTGACTTATGTCTCCTGCATTGGCAGCTTCTTTACCACTAGCACCATCTGGGAGACCCCACTATCTGCTGTCATGGCCCCCACAAATACTACTCTAACTATTACTGCCCATACACATGCTGCTGCTGCTGCTGCTAAGTCGCTTCAGTCGTGTCCAACTCTGTGCGACCCCACAGATGGCAGCCCACCAGGCTCCCCGTCCCTGGCATTCTCCAGGCAAGAACACTGGAGTGGGTTGCCATTTCCTTCTCCAATGCATGAAAGTGAAAAGTGAAAGTGAAGTTGATCAGTTGTGTCCAACTCTTCACGACCCCACAGACTGCAGCCCACCAGGCTCCTTCGTCCATGGAATTCTCCAGGCAAGAGTACTGGAGTGGGGTACCATTGCCTTCTCTGATACAAATGCTACTAACATTATTTTTTGGTGATACAGATACAGACTGTCCTGGACTTAGGATGGTTTGACTTCCTTTTTTTTTTTTTTTTTAACTATAAAATAGTGCAAAAGCAAGATTCAATCAGAATCATACCTTTTCAGTTTGATCTTTTCCCAGGTTAGCAATTCACACTACTATAGTGCTGGGCAGTGGCACAGCTCTCAGTCAGCAACATCATCAAGAGGGTAGAAAAGCAAATACAGACAGACACTCAGGTGTTCACTTTCAGTACAATATTCAATAAGTTACATGAGATATCTAAAACTTTATTATAAAATAGGCTTTGTGTTAGATGATTTTGCCCAACTGCAGGCTGATGTAAGTGTTCTGAGCACGTATAAAGTAGGCTAGGTTATACTCTAGGCTTTCTGGAGGCTCAGTAGTAAAGCCTTGCCTGTAATGCAGGAGATGTGGGTTCAGATTTGATCGCTGGGTTGGGAAGATCCTCTGGAGGAGGGATAGGCTACCCACTCCAGTTTTCTTGGGCTTGCCTGGTGGCTCAGCTGTTAAAGAATCTGCCTGCAATGTGGGAGACCAAGCTTCAATCCCTGGGTTGGGAAGATCCTCTGAAGAAGGGAATGGCTATCCAACTCCTGTATTCTTGCCTGGGAAAATCCCATGGACAGAGGAGCCTGGTGGGCTACAGTCCACGGGGTTGCAAAGAGTTGGACACGACTGAGCACCCACACAAAGCTAAGCTCTGATGTTCAGTAGATTAGGTGTATTAAGTGCATTTTTGACTTATGATATTTTCAATTTACATGGGTTTACCAGGCACAACACTACTGTAAATCAAGGAAGATCTGTGTTACTACTATCTCTGTTGCTGCTGCTGCTAAGTCGCTTCAGTTGTGTCTGACTTTGTGCGACCCCATAGACGGCAGCCCACCATGCTCCCCGTCCCTGGGACTCTCCAGGCAGAACACTCAGAGTGGGTGCCATTTCCCTCTCCAATGTGGCTACTACTATCACCACTAAAGTCATTAAAAATACTACCATGACAGATTCTAAATCCAGCAGTAATAATAATTTTCCTTTAAAAGATCATTCTCAGTCCAAAATGTCTCCAAAGAACATGCAGCAATCTGACTTAATTCCTTCCTAAGGATGCCCAAGAAGGCTTTCCCCAGGGCATTCAGTCTTCAAAGTCCACATCTCAGTACGAGCGAGAGAACACAATCTTCCCATGTGGCTGGGAGGCGACAGGCGAATACCTCTCATCGGGGCATTCATGGCCTCTCGCTCCCTCTCAAAAGTACCCTAGTTGGGAGGCTGCATTTATATGGCCACCCTTCTTTTTCCACATTTACTTTGACCTGCGGCGCTAGCCAGAAAATCCATCACACATGTTCACTTGCTCTCACCTTCAAGCTATTTCCCTTGTCTGGAATGCTATTCTCATCCTATTGCCAAAGCATGAACCTTCTCTCCTGCAAAATCCTACTCAGAACTCACCCTCAAGATGAAACTTTCTCTGATAATCCTGCCCTTCACCCAGTCCAGAAAGTTCTCAGCAATCATGTAAGTAACTGTATAGCTTTAATTGGCTCTGTTTATAAGCTTCTTCTTGTATCTTTTTTTCCCTCTAGGTATTTTTTCCATGTGTTTATTCTGTCTCCATTAATTTGTAAACTCCCAGAGGGCAAGGGCCTGAACAAGGTCGGTGTTGGCATAAAGTGGATGAATAGTCAGTCAGCTGAATGGCAGACTGTGCAATATTTGATGGCTAATCTGTTTAAAAAGAAAAAAAGCATCCTTTGTTAGCGCTCTGTTTGTGATGGTCCTGAGACTGCTAACCTAATGTAAAAATGCATTCAGTTTCTGCTAGTGTCCAGCAAAGATAAAATCAACAGTTATAAGCTCTCCATAATGGGAGGGGGAGGGTGCTGGGAGACTCTAACCTGTAAGAATGGTATATAAAGAGCATGTTATTACCCAGTTTATATTCTTCAGAAGGCTCAGGGGTAAACAATCTGCCTGCAATGCAGGAGACACGAGTTCGATTCCTGATTCAGGAAGAGCCCCTGGAGAAGGAAATGGCAATCCACTCCGGTATTCTTGGCCTGGAGAATCCCATGGAGGAGGAGCCTGGAGGGCTATAGTCCATGAGGTCGCAAAGAAGTCAGACACGACTGAACGACTCAGCAACAATAAATGTTCTTCAGAGGTAGCTTGTCTTCCAGGCTGCAGGTCTATCTTAGAAGGGAAATCATATTTACTTTCAAAACTGAGATCAGAAAACCAAACAAAGCCTGAAAAAACGTACACCACCACCTTTTTTTTAAGTTTGTGCTGAGTGGAGGGAAAATGAATCTAATTCAGAAGGCCTCTTTTTTTTTTTTTGGTGTGAAGTCTAACAGAAAAAATGCCACATGGCCCTTCTCCCTGGGATTAACTAGATAGGCGGTTTGTTCATTTCAGTCCAGGTAACAAAAGGGAAGCTTGGGACGGACAGAAGCTCCTTTCTCAGGACCGGGGCTGAGAAGTAGGAATCCTTCACCGTTGACCACCTGCTTCCCTCCCTTCAAGCCGGCATATAAAGTGCCAAATATCTGTGTATCACTCTGGGCGCGGAGCCCACGGTCTGCACCCAGCGGAGGCGGTGCACCAGATAACATCAAAGCCCCAGGCAGGGGCCAGAAAAGGGGGGGTGCAAAAGCAGACGAGGGAACGAAGCGCCTCCCCTAGCATTTCCTCTCACGCCCACTTCCAACCTAGGAGGCTTTTGGTTTCTGCTTTTGTTGTTTTTAAAAATTAAAAGTTAAACCCAGGAAGCTGTGGATCAGAGTTTTGTTTGGTTGTTTTGTTTTGTTTTGTTTTGCGTGGCAGTCCGGGTAAGTTTTCTCTCGGTCCTTTTGTCCGGCTGGGGAAGGAGAGCCCGGCTCCGGGGGGCGGGAGGTGGGCACGGTTGGCAGAGCGCGCGGGGCAGGTCTCGTCGCCGGGTCGCCCCAAAGAGGAGGAGGAGGGGATTCGGCCGGTGGACGGGAAGAGCCTGGCGCGCGCCGAGGGCGGAGGGCGGAGGGGAGGGCCGGGCGGCGGCGTGACCCGGAGGCCGGCGGGGAGGAACCCCGGGATCTCCGCGTGGCGCTGGCGCTGCCGGGCCGCGCGCTGGGCGGAGGGCCGGGGCCGCGGGGCCGCGCCAGGGGGCGCCCGAGCCGGGCCGGGCGGCGCGGCCGCGTGGGAACCCGGGGCAGGGGGGCGCGCGGGCGGAGGCGCTAGGCGCAGGGGGACCATGGGGTCCCCGGACGGAGCCTCGGGGGGCGGGGGGGGGGGTGCTGGTGTTCTCCCCAAAGTCTGTGCAGAGAAACCGTGTTCAGAGCCTTCCCGAGGCCACTGCCCTCACTTGAACCCCAGTCCCCGAGGGGGCTCCTAAGCGCTCGCACGGCCCGGAGGTGGAGGGTGCAGGCAGAGAGAATCGGGACCCCAGGAGTCCCCCCACACACCTTTTTTCTTTTTGAGTACGGTGTCCTTCCCCAGTGTTCCAGAATTGTTGACAGTTCAAACTGCTTTTACCATTCCCGTTTCATCTTCTGGTTCGGGGGTGGGGTGGGGAAAGTACACCCCACCCCCCTCACATTCCGTTTATAAGATATAATTTGAGAGACTGTATTTAATTTGCCACAAAATGATTAAAGGCGGCTCTAGTTACCTTCTACTTTAGTTGGAGTCCCCTGCAGTCTGATGACTAGGAAGTTAGAATTGTAGGCAGAATTAGGAAAAGAAACTGCACCTAGAAAATTCGGAAATAGAAAATGGGGAAATGTGTGTTTCAGAAAAAAGATTACTATTGATTTGATCTCAAGAAAGGCAAATTGTGAATAGTCCATTGCAAATAAAACTTAACAAACTGAAATGACAAAATTAATCTATTACGACTCCAAATCGCATATTTAATTTGTTAAGAGTTCACTGCAAAGCCAAATCCCACATAAACCTTGTGTGCACACTAGGTATTTGTTATGGTCAGGGCCATTGGGTTAAAAATGTATTGCTAGTAATTTTGACTTAGCCAGTGACACAAAGTAGAGTCGATAATCATCAAGCTATCTTGATTTTTATCCTCTGACAGATTAAGTATACTTTCACATTTAAGTGGATGTTTGTTTTTTTTTATTCAAGTTTCAAAGTTACATTTACATACGTTTTGTGATTGCAGTCCATTAGATGTCAATTAAATTTCATGACATGATTTTATCACATCGAAAATGAAAAAGATTGTATTATTTCATGGCAAGGTTGAAGGTGTAGTGTGCTAAACATTATTTCAAATTTAGGTAGCTGTTGGGTGATCTTTGCTTTTGTGTCCAAATCTAGTTTTTAATGGGCATATTCCTCCCTTTACATGACATTACTTTTGGTTACAAGCTCGCTGTTATTGAGTATTCCATTTTTAGTCATTCACATTCTGGTGCATTAAGCTTTTCTAAGCTCAGCTGAGCTAGAGGTAGGATTTCCTCCCAGGAATTTTAGGGGTCAACCCTAGCAAGGAAAACCTAGATATCTTTATGGAAGCCCCAGGGAACAATTCAAGTTTGCACAGATGGCCAGCAGAGTGGGTGTACGGTCGTTCAGCATTTTTATTCCTTAAAAGGGGAAAGCACTTTGGTTTTTATATGAGAATTTTTTTTTCTGCATCTTTTTTTTTTTTTTTTGTTTTACCTTATCCCTCCCAAGTTGAGCGTGGCTCCGTTAACCAGTCATTTGTGCCTGCTTCTTTAGGGATATATGTGGAATTTCTGAGCCTCAGACTTTAAACGATAAAGACCTAACGTTCTTTAGGTCTAACCCTGAAAAACCTTCGTCACTACCCTGGTCCATCCCCTCCAGATCACTTTTCCATAGAATTCCAATCCTTGCTTCCTCTATCGCTTTTTTCCCCCTCCTCCATTGCTTTGTAGCACCCGAAGTCAAACTCTGGCTTATGGTAATTACTTCTTTCTCTCTTTCTTGCGACCCTGGAGCCAGATCGCCTGCTCAGCCCCGAAACCCCCTCTCCAGACCCCAAAGAGCCGTCTCCTCTCGGCCCCTAAACTGTCAGAGCGGAGCCCTAAGGGTTAAACTG
The DNA here is from genome assembly GCA_917880005.1 of Nanger dama. Classification (NCBI taxonomy): domain Eukaryota; kingdom Metazoa; phylum Chordata; class Mammalia; order Artiodactyla; family Bovidae; genus Nanger; species Nanger dama. The sequence continues at coordinate 18,031,951 of CAKJTW010000032.1, read as the reverse complement.
CGCTCGCAGCTCGGGCTCTGGGAACCACCGGCGGGCACGGCCGTGGCCTCTGGAATAACCTTGGCTTTCCTCAATCTTTTAATAGAACATCCGCCACCAAAGCGTAGTTTCAGTTCAGGGTTAATAATGTGTCCCCTTCAACCCAACACCCGCCCCCCTCCCGGTTTTTTTTTTATAAAGTTGTTTTTCAAAGTTAATGAGTTTCAAGTTTCACAATGACTTTCTCCTTCCCTCCACGCGTTGCTGAGGAAACCCCCTTGGGTCCCCCCCACCCCCGGGCCCGCCCTCTCCCTTCCCCTCCTCCTCCCGGCAGGGGCTGGGGGGCGGGGCTGGGGGAACCCATGACGTCAGCGGGCCGGCCCCATATCCTGCTTTAGGAAAGTAAAGAGCCGGTACCGAGCTGCCGCCGCCCCGCCCGTCCCCGCCTCTCTCCCCCGGCCCAACCGCTCCCCCGGCCGCCCGGCCCGGCCGGGCCTGCCCGGCGCCGCGTGACCGGCGGGCCCGCCCCTGCGCCCCAGCCGGGCGCCAGTCCCTGAGCCGGCGCGACCCCGGGCTCCCGCCCCTCGCGTCCCTAACTCCGCCCCGGGTCCCCGCCTCCCGTCGCTGCGGAGGCCGGGCGGGGCGGAGCCGCGGCCCCGGGCTCGCCCGGCCGGGGAGACCCGGGACTCCGATCGGGCCCCGATCCGGGGCGCCCAGCCCGCCCCTAAGCCAGGGCCGGGCCCCGCGGCCAAGCCAGTCCGGCCTGGCCGCCGCGCCCAAGGGTGACCCTGCCGGGGGACCCCCCCAGCCCCGCCCGCGCGTCGCAGCCCGCGGTCTCCCGCCTCCCGCCCCCGGGGATCCCCTGCCGCCCCGCCCAGCCGCGGGAAAGCCTCCGACCTTCGCCCTCCCTCCCCCGCGCCGCCCCGGCCCGCGCTCCTCGCGTCGCCCCTAAAGACGCTAAACGTGCCCTACTCTGCCCCCGGGGAGAGGTAAAAAGCCCGCGCCCGCCCTCCTCGCCCCACTCCCTGGCCCCGGGGCGCCCACCGCCCGCCCCGGGGGTCCGCCCGCCCCGCCTCGCCGCGGTGCGCCCCCCCCCACCCCGGACACCCGCTCCCTGGCGGCGGTCATGCCGCGGCCCCGGGCGCCGGCGAGCGCGGCCGCCTCTCCCGCCCGGCGCCTGCGGCCCCCGCCCGCGCGCCCCGCGCTCCCCCGCCGCCCCCGGCCGGCTCCCCTGTTTAATATTTCAGAGCTGGGCCGTGAGAGTGCCAGTCGCCGGCCTTTAGTGGTGGCAACGGCTGCTGCTGCTGCTGCTGGGGCGGCGGCGGCGGCGGCGGCGGGGAGGGGGCCGGAGCCGTGGGGTTGGTGGGGGGCCGGGAGGCCGCCGCGGGAGGAGGTTCTGTTTGTGTTTGGGGTTGTCAAGTGAAGGAGGGCGCCCAGCCGCCGCCGCCGCCGCCGCCGCGCGGTGGTCGCGGAGATTCCGAGCTGCGGCCGCCGCCATCAGCAGCGCAGCTCAGGGCTGGCTGCAGCGGCGGCGGCCCCGCCGGGCGTCCTGGCAGCAGGTTCGGCGCGCGGGCTCCGCGGGCGGGGGGCGCTGCCGCTGGGAGGGGGGCGGCGGCGTGGGGAGGGGGTGGGGGCAGGACCACGTCCTCTCCGCGGGCGCGCGAGAGTGTGTGTGTGTGCGTGTGTGTGCAACCGCCGACCTTGCAGAGGGGATGGCTGCGCGTGCGGGAGACACTTGCCACTTCTGGGCGCCCTCGCGGCCCGTGCTGCGGTCCTGCGAGCAGAGCAGGTACGGAGGGGACCCAGCCTCCCCAGCCGCGTTCCAGCCGCGGGCGCATTTTCCGAGAGGCTGGCGGTGGGGGTGGGGAGTGGTGGTGGGGTGGGGGGTGAGGGAGACCAGGCCTCGGCTTCCCAACCTCCCGGCTTTGTGGCTTGCTTTTTTTTCCCCCTTTCGTTCTTTGCTCGAAGTGCCTGTTTACTCCCAGCCACCTGGGTAGTTTTCTTTCCGGGTTGGGAGTACGCGCCCGCAGCACAGTGGGGTGGGTTGGGGGCGCGGGTCGGCTCCCCGATCGCCTGGGGTCGGGCTGGCGGAGGAGTTGCTGCTGGAGAGGGAGGGGACGGGAGGGGAGGGGGCGGCGGCGGCGGCGAGGAGGAGTCTCCGGGCTGCCGCGCTCGCCTCCTCTCGTCCTGTTCCTCCTCCTGCCGCTCTCCGCATTCACTCTGGGCTTCTTCCTGAGCTGGCACTTCCATCCCTCCAACCGCCCCCCTTCCTGGCATGCGAAGCGCTTTTGTTCAGTGCAGCGTTGCGGAGGGGTTTTCCCAGGCTCCGCCCTCCACATTCATTCATGTTTTTCTCCTTGCAACTGTCTTTACGCTTTTTGATCGTGTCATGTTTTTTGCTCCATGTAGTATTTATCTCTTTTGCTGTAAGGGGAACCGGTTCATCACTCATCTTCGTCGCTACAATGCTGCTGTCTTTGGAAATACTCAGTCCTCCTCCCCCTCTTCCCCCCACCCCAAGGATTTACACTGGGATGGATAGCTGGGCTCAGTAGGGAGGCAATGAATAAGGTAGCGGAGAGCTGTTACTGATTGGAAATTTGTATGTGCAAATTGGAATATTTTCTGTTCAGATTCCTCATCCTTTAGTGTCACGTGATTGAATCACAGTCGGCGTTCATGCTTTAAAAACTTCTAAATATCGTGACCATTTAAAAGCTTTAAGTTGGGAGTTGAGCATTCCTACTATTTATTCGGCCTTGATGTCTCTGAATTCTCTCTTGAATCAGCAGCTTCCTCAGTTGAATGGTGGATGCTTTTAATGCAGGGCGTTGTGGAGCCATATCTTTTATAGATCGTGTAGCACAGCGCTAGATGAAGTCCACAGTATTGGACCATCATATTTTATATTCTTTCCCATGCAGTTCAAAATTGCAAATAATGCTTTTGTACAGTGCCCGCATACAGCCTTATCAAGGATAAAATACTGAAGTTAATTATAGCCTTCTTTCCTTCTCTGCTGTATTGAAACCATAAATTTCTAAAACCTTATACTGGTTATTAGATACAGTCTTTCCCACACAGGCATTCTTAAGAAGAATTAATATTTGATATTTTTGTGAGCCAGCAGTAAGCAAAGCTTCCACATGGTTCCTTCAAGAACTCATTGAGGGGAATACTATATTTCCTTGTTTTACAGTTGGGAAATCTGATCCTCAGAGAGGTTAAGTACCTTAAACAAGGCCACACAGCAAGCTTTGAGCCCAGTCTGATTTGACACTGAAATATTTATTAACAGTCGTGACTTGTGTGATAGAGACTGTTGAGTAAACCCCCTGGTCTTACCTCCAGCCAGGAAGTAAGCACTAAGGGTCCCTGAGTCAGGGGGTGCCCTGTTTCTTAGTTACTGACTATGGGCTCAGTTCCTTTACCTCTTTTTAATTTTCTTATCTACAAAATGGATAAATGATAGTTACCTCAGCAGTTACCATTAGGGTTATTTTTAGGTAATGTGTAGGAAGTACATAGGCACACAGTAGATTCTCAATAAGTATTTGCTTTTTTACCCCCTACAGTATTAGATGTTATAAAAGTCTTAACGCGTTTCTGTTCCATTCTTGTGTCATTGTTAGCGATTAAACATAGTTTCACATTCAGCATTGTCACGGGCTTTATGCTTATCAGTTGTATTGCAGAAAGTTAAAACTAAGATTTTAGCTCAAGGATCCTCGAATATCTCCTGGGACTCTTTCTGGGAAAGAGATGATTTGAGTTTTGGATTAGTGTTTTGGCATATTGTTTTTGAAATTGCCCTTTTAAGATGTGTTAAGTCAGGTCACGGTTATGCTGCAGTAACAAATAACTCCCAAACCTCAGTGCTTAAATCAGCAAAGATCTCTTTTATGTTTATGCACCATGATCGTGTTGCATCGGCAGGAGCTCAGCTCCGCGTTGTCAGACGTGCTGTCTAGAACAGTGCCTGTCTTATGGCAGAGGAGGAAGAGAGCACTGGGGTTCTTACTTTGATAACTAAATGCAAAGCCTGAAAATGACGCCTGTCTCTCCACTCACAGGTTATTGGCCAGAACTGGTCACACATTCTGGCTCAACACAGGGAAGCAGAAAGAACAGTCCTAACAGGAGCCTCGAATGGAAAACCACAATAGTCAGCCCCAGTGGCAACTGCCTTATTTACCAAATTAACCCAGTAACACAACATGAATGAAGCATGGTCCTTGTCCCTAAGAAATTTATAAATGGGCAGGCATGTACTGTATACAGCAAAGCCCTTTTATAACCTGGTAGTGTTGCTTTAAAACACAGTTCACTGAATTTTTTCCACTCTTTTTTTTGTTAAAGGTACAGTGATCTTTTTTTTCCCCGTGTTCTTAATAGGAAGCCCAGATAATGACGAAATGACATGTACTGTGTTTAATTAAAAGTAAGTCCTCTTTTGCAGGGGCTTTCAGGTTGGTTACCTTTTGTTGAGTTTAGAGTAGTGCTGTATTATGTCATAACTTCTGAAGTGTCTTTTTCCTTTGAAAGTAGTGAAAAATAGTAAAACATGACTTTTTTTTCTTTTTTAGCACATGGATTAACTGATGGACCTTGAGTTTATGGAGCTACCTTTTTCATGACCTGCTCTTCCTACAGTTTCTAAGAAGAAAAGGGGCCTCTGAATCAAAGAAGATGCCTCGAACTAAACAGATTCATCCCAGAAATCTAAGAGGTAGGGCTCTGCATTAGTGGGAAGGAGGGTTTGTAGTAAGTCTTTAATCAGGTATCTCTTTGCTGGCAGCAAAGGCAGCTTGTGAGATGGTGACCCTGCCCGATGGTGGGTCAGCCCCACCTGTTCTCTTTCTCTCGTTCCCTTCCTCTTGCACTTCGTAATTCCTGCCTCTCAGGAGATGCTTCAGAAATACTTGTTAAATGAATTAATTGGATTCGACAGAATTACAGTGCCTTCCCAACCATTAGGGTGGGTATTAAAGTCTGAGATTTACTGTCTCTCAACAGGCACCTTTTGGACTGAGGAATCGGACGTAAATGGTCAGCTCTTCTTTGCCCACTGGATCACCTTGAATTACTTTTCTTCACCCCGCCCGCACACTTGTTTTGAGATTTATTTTTGTAGCAGTGTTATATTAGCTTGAGAAGTGGAGAGGCGAAGTTGACATTAATGCAGACCATTATGTGCAGAACTCAGGAAATAGACACACCAATGTATTTTCCATAGGGAAGCAGTCAAAAAAATATATATATGTATGTTTATTATATGTACATGTCATATAAAAATGAGCATTTTCTTTTAACTGTTAAGAGGTATTAAGTATTAAGAAAGCCAGCCTATTTTAGCTTATTGTTTTAAAAGATTTGTATTGTTCTAATGTGTTTTATCCACTGGGAGCAGTAATTATCTTTTATATTTAACTTAGGAGATACAAGTATAGCAGTGTTTTAAGCAAAGAACTGTTAAAGCAAATAATTCCAACCTGAGTAAAGTAGCTTCTGAAATATTTACTATTACAGAAAAAAATATTCTCAAGCACATGCAAGGTAAGAAATGACTTAAATTGGACAAATTAATCAAGAATGTTCCCTGGTGAAGTAATTCGGCTGGTACCTGTAAGGTGGTAGTTGAAAATGTGGCCAGTCATGTGGCCTCCTTGACTCTGCAGACAGTGCTTGCCTAAGCGGGCTAGAAGTCTCTGCTGGCTCAGGTGAATGCCTTGGCCCGAGTTCAGATTGATGATTCTAGCACCTCAATGAGGTGAGGATTTAGAGGGAGTACAGTGAGTGTTCTATATCAGAGTCAGATGTTAGGGTTGCATAGAAAATGTTGCAGACTGTCTGTCTCTCACACTAGAATCTGAGCGCCCCCGAAGTCAGGACTCGGTCTCATTTACTTCTATAGGCAGGGCCTCCATGCTCACAGCCAGCTGGGGCAGGTGTTTGGAGTCCTGAGCCTAGCTTTTGTAACTCCTCTGTCCAGAGAGGGTGCCCTGTTCCTGTTGATCCATGTGCTCAAAGGCAGCCTTGGGGCTGGCAGGGGCCCCAGCCCAGCACAGCTCCTTGCAGCTAAAAGGAGGCCACACGTTTGTTGAAAGAATGAATGCATGATTGATTTGAGAGTATCATTCATTAGGTCATAAGCACTAAACACTTGTTTTTCATATTTAAAATATATCCTTGTTTTTAAAAATTGGAGGATAATTACTTTACAATGTTGTGTTAGTTTCTGCCCCACCACATCTTTGCGTCAGTCATAAGTAGGCTTAGATCGCCCCATCTTGAGCCTCCCCCCACCATCTCCCCCACCCCACCCCCCCGCCTCGGTCTCACAGAGCACCAGGCTGAGCTCCCTGTGTTTCACAGCAGCTTCTCACTAGCTCTTGGATATACAGTAGCGTATATATGCCAGTTTTACTCTCTCAGTTCATCCCACACTCTCCTTCCCCTGCTGTGTCCACAAGTCGGTTCTCTACGTCTGTGTCTATATTCGTGCCATAAAATACATCCTTTATTATATCCTAGATAGCTTGGCTGTCTGGAGAAATGCAGATTTTTAGGCCGTAGTCTTTTCCTTTTTGTATCAAATGAACGTACAGCTCAGTAGGTGTCCGCTGAACGTCCTGTGCCCCAGGCCACAGGGATGAACTGATCGTCAGAGGCAGGCCATGCGAGGGGACGCGGGGAGAGAGCAGCCTTTCGGAGATTGCCCCAGAGCGTGGGCGTCATGTTCCAGCCCAGTCTTGGGGGCTGGTTTGGAGAGGGGCAGGGTGGGAAGGAAAGGTAACCTGTGAACTGAGTTCTTAAGGCTGAGAGGTGACCCAAGAAGCTGTTAGGACAGCGGGAGTGCCTTTCATCCTGGGGTAAGACTGGCGAAGCCGCTGGGATCCAGGCTCGTCTAAGTTACGTCCATGAGCATCAGAAAAAGCAGGAGGGGGGGAGGCTAGAGTAGAAGAACTGGGAGGAGTCAGATTTTGAAGATCCATGAACTGTGTCTAAGTTCATAGAGGATGGAAAATGAAAAGTTTTAATAGGAAAACTTGCTTGTTTTCTGGAACTAAGATTTTTTTAAAGTTTTCAACAAGACCTTGTGAGAAATTGTGTTCAGGCCCATGGGTGAGAGTCTAAAACGTTACGATCTCTTAGCCACTGAAGAAAAGATCAGAGTGGATTAGCACAGATGATGAAAGTGACTTTGCTAAAGCCATGTGGGTGGACTGGCAGGTTGGCCAGGCCCAGGGGAAGGGGGCTTCGTGGAAGGCGTGATGCTTGAGCCAGCCAGCTCGTTCACCTGAGGAGGAGGAGGGCCAAGCTGTTCCCACTGGGGAAGCCCAAGTAAGCAAAGCAGAAAGGCAGGACCACCGTTAGCGTTTCCACTTTCCCTTCTAAAAATGTGTATGAGGACTCTGTCCCCGGCACAGTTTGGGGGTTAAAGTGGGCAAGTGAACAGTAGCTACTGAAAGGAATTTTCCAGCATTTCTTGCTGATCCTTGAACAGCAAGGTTTTGAACTGCATGGGTCCATGTGTGTGTGGATGTTTCTCCGCCGTGGGTTGGGTGAATCCTCAGTTGTGGAATCTCTGGAGTACGCAGGGCTGACTCTACTAGGCCGTTTTATTTATGGGACTTGGGTATCCTCAGAGGGTGGTATTTCTAGGGGCCCAGACCCAGGACCCTGCAAATACTGAGGAAGGACCGTGTTTTGTGCCTCAGTTGTGGGGCACATCTGAAGTACCACGCTGGCGTCGCTCTGCCTGTACCCGCTGCTTTGGCTTCCAGCAGCCCTGTCTCGCGAAGTAAGCTTTGCCATGGGGAGAGACCAGCTCATCACTCACCCTCTGGGCGGTGTCCCCGCAGGGGTTTCCCATGAAACACGTGCCTCTTTTGAGGCTTCTTCAGAAAGTAGCCTGGGAAGTACTTTTCTTCTGTCTGGTCATTAAGTCAGTCATTAAAACTTTATACTTAAATCTGAAATCATATATTAATTATGCTTCCATGACAGTTTTCAAATATAATTTTTCTTTGGTTTATCATTGGTCCTTCAGCTGGGGTTGGTATAGTCCCACGAACATGCAGAGTCACAGGATAAATGTATGCAACTTTCTAGAATATGAAGTTTGCTTGGAATAAGCACGTATGTGTGTGTGTGGAAGAGTGTATTTGTGTATTGAGGTGTCACACATGTATAAAGAAATACATACAGTGCTCTGTCATGGAGAAGCATAAACGATTTGCCTGGATTTAAATTAGGCACAGGCTTTACTGGTGGTGTTAGTGGTAAAGAACCCTCCTGCCAATGCAGGAGACATGAGACAAGGGTTCAATCCCTGGGTGGGGAAGATCCCCTGGAGGAGGGCATGGCAGCCCACTCCAGTGTTCTTGGAGAATCCCATGGACAGAGGAGCCTGGCAGTCTGCAGTTCATGGGGTCGCCCAGAGTCCAGACACAACTGAGCGACTTGGTGGACACGCAAGTCAGGCACAGGCTGTGTTCCCCTAAGGAGATGGCGTTTGCACCTCTCTGATGCTGGAGGTTCTTCAGTGTAAAGAGCAGGAAAACTGGTATATTAAGGGTGGGACGTGAGTTTGGGGCATAACTAAGTCAGAGTTCTCTGTCTGATGGTGACCTGTCGGGTGAGAGTGGGGTTGGCTGAGTTCTGGTCTCTTCTCCTCGGACCATGTAAGCCAGGCAGGACCTTTGTCCTGAATGCCTGTCTGCGTGGTGTGTGTGTCAGGGGGGGGGGGGGGGACAGAGAGCCTTAAAGGTGGGCTTGGGGTTTGGAAGAAAGGCTTTATGTGTTGTCCCAGGCGAAGGGGTCCTGGCCACCATGTGGGAGATTCCAAGGCCAGCTCCCATCGGGTCCTGATGAATGTGACCGTGACCGTGCCTCCCTCCCTAGCAGTCCTTCGCTACCAATCAGCGCCTTCCTGGGTCTTTACTGGGACTCCTGGGTAACGTGGAATGGAGGAACTGGGGACTTTCAGGGGTTCCATCTGTCCTGTTTAGATAAAGAGCTGTTTTTGTGCTCTGCCAGTCACCACTGTGAAAGTTTCAAAGCTTTGGGGAAAAAAAAAAAAAGAAAATAAGTGTTAACCTTTTTAGCTGTATTTGGGCCCAGGGTTTCAAAGGCTCATCGGCTTGAAGATTGGAAATCAGTGTGGAAAATACTAAGTATTAACCTTTGCAAAACATATTTTGAGAATTTGGTGGGGCTGTTTTTCATTTTTATTGGTTGAGTGCATTTGGCTCTGAACCCACTGCAGAAGACGAGGGCTTTTTTTTTTTTTTTTTTTCTGCTCTGAGCTCCAGCTGTATCATAAGGTGAGAAGGAACACTTAGGAGGGTGATCAGAGGCGTGGCCGAGGCCCACACGTGGGGTCTGTGGACGCCCATCGCCTTGGAAGATGAGGTCCAAAGCCGCAAACTTAGCTGGGACACACCCGCCTCGCCCTGGCCTTGTTCTCTGATGGATGGCCGTTCGCCATCTCCAGAGCTCAGCGTGCAAAAGGAGCATATCCCAGCATTTCCATGTGGCCCATCTCTCTGGACAGTGTCCATCCCCTTCTGCTTCCACTGTTTCCTTACTCTGTATGGGAGATGTGCCGCTGAAGAGTTCACTTTCTCAAGTTTCCTCCGCTTTTCCTCCTCTCCCCCGCCACCCCTAACCCCAGGATACAGTGGGTTTCCATTGCTCGTGTCTACAGGTGCCTTGTTGGACTTTGTTATTCCATCCTGATTACTCTACAGGGACTTCACTGGCAGTCCAGTGGTGAAGACTTTGCCTTCCAATGCAGGGGATATGGGTTTGATCCCTGGTTGGGGAGCTAAGATTGAGCATGGCTTCCTGGCCACAAAATCAAAACATAAACTGCAGAAGCAATATCGTACCAAACTCGGTAAAGACTTGTAATTCTGTAGACCTGCCATCTTAGCTGGGTGAATCACGTCTCAGGAGAGACTGATTTAGTCTTCTGTGCTCAGCAAAATCGCATTCATGTTAGCTTTTTTCCCCCAAACTACAGGTTTATACTCATGAAATTGGTTTATGTTTTTGAACCTTAAGTAGCAAATGCATCTTATATTTGGTAGCCTCTGATCAAGAACCCTGCTCTAATATAAATTTTGAAGTACTCCAAACAGATGAAGCAGGTAGTTATTACTAACTTCTGTTTCATGTGAAATTTTGCCATAGGATTTCTAGCGTCCATCCCCTTAGTACTTTTAGTTAATATAATGGTGAAGAGTTTGGCTGTATGCTATCACGGACTAGCTGGGTGGCCTTGGGCAAGCTGGGAGTGTTGGTTTCCTCTGTCTGTAAAACACAGATAATGCATTTGAAGATTCGATGATGTGTAAGCATTTGGGACAATGCCTGACACTGGGTAGACACCCAGTCCAGAGACCTGTGTGTTACTTTCAGTGAAAAACTGGTTTATGTCTGACTCTTGAGTTACACACAGACCACCAGGGAACACCTGTGTGAAGCCTCTGCCTGCATTTTGAGAACTGCGTAAAGGAGGCTGCATCTGTGCTCAGCGTTGATCACCGGTATGCCTCCTTCTTGTCCTGACTCCTCAGAGATTGGGATCGGAAGAGAGAGGTCAGTGCAGACAGTCATTCGGGGAGGAAAATTCTTAGCCACCGTGCTGCCGCTGAACTCATTCAAACCTCAGCTCCTATTTTGACAGCACTGAGTGAAGTGAAGCTGGTTATTTGTTCTGTCTGCATGTAGTTCTCAGGCCACTGATTGTGAGGTCTTCTGTTTTATTATCATTGCACTGTTGTTAAAAATGACATTGCCATCACGTGGCAGAGCAGTGACATACTCTGGTTCTTCAGTACCAGGTACATCTACCAAATACATCTGGTAGACGTGGTCCCATCTCTCTACTCCCTGGCTCCTCTCCTGTGGGGACCACGGAAGCCAGCTGGGACCCCAGGTGTAAGCTCATCAAGTGGCTGTTTGCATTCCTATCAAGATAGGAGCCCACTCTAGTGATTGTTTTGTAAAATCTGACTGTGAATAAAATCTTTTCTTGTTATGTGGGGATTATTTGATTGAGCTGTATCTATAGAATAGGCTGAATTTTGATGATTTTTCAGATGTAATTCCAGCTGCTTGTGTGGTGTTTTTACATTTGAATGTTAGGTCAGCACTTCTGTGCCAACAGCCCCAAGATTTGAGAAGTTAGAAATTTTGCAGGGCAAACCATCCCGTGGCTTTTAAAAATAAATTCTGTATATGACTGTAGTTAGAAAGGAAATATATAACAAAATATAGTTTTGATGAGAAAGGTAAAAAAGCAGTTGTACTTATTAGGAACTTTCATGTAAGTAGTTGATATTATTTAGTTTGATGAGGATAAAAATAGAAGAGTAGACTGAATATAGCAAGCCACTTATTTTTCTTTATTTCAGATAATTATTTTTCAGCTCATGTTGAGAGCTTATCTGATGCTTTTTGAATGCTTATTAACATTAAGCAAATGCTTTTCTCTTTTTAAAAGCAAATACAAAATGTAATAATGTGATTAATCAGAGTAATGACTTTATTTTAGAACATTGTTGCAGAAAATATGTTCTGATGAGGAATAATTTTATCTTACCATAGAACAGAAAAATACATAATATGCTTAAAACCCTTGGTCATATACATAGATGTTTAAAGCCACACATTTTAGAATGCAATGTAATTGAAGTGAGTCTGGGCTAAAGTTGATTCTTATGTTATCTGAAAAAATATTTTATAAATAAATTAAGCACCTTATTTTTTCATTTATATATTTAGTTCTTTTAAAACATTCAGGCGGTATTTTTGAATGTTCAGTTCAGTCGCTTAGTTGTGTGTGACTCTTTCTGACCCCATGGACTGCAGCACGCCAGGCTTCCCTGTTCATCACCAACTCCTGGAACTTGCTCAAACTCATGTCCATCGAGTTGGTGATGCCATCCAGCCGTCTCATCCTCTGTCATCCCTGTCTCCTCCTGCCTTAAGTCTTTCACAGTATCAGGGTCTTTTTCCAGTGAGTCAGTTCTTCTTATCCGGTGGCCAAAATATTGGGAGTTTCAGCTTCAGCATCCTTCCAGTGAATATTCAGGACTAGTTTCCTTTAAGATGGACTGGTTGGATCTCTTTGCAGTCCAAGGGACTCTCAAGAGTCTTCTCCAACAACACAGTTCAAAAGCATCAATTCTGTGGCACTCAGTTTTCTTTATAGTCTAGCTCTCACATCCATACATGACTACTGGAAAAACCATAGAATATTAATAGTGTTCCAATGACAAATGATACGAAGCTCTTCTTATGAAGCATTGGGTGTTTGTAATACTGTTAGGCACTGTTCACCATAGCACCACAGCTTTTCACCAAATAGAGTCCTTTCATCCCAGTACTCAAATCATTATTTAAGAAGGAAGATCTTTCTGGCCATTAAGCTTAAAGTTTATACTTGGTGCAATATTGTATTAACTTTGACCTTTAAAAAAATAACTTTAGAAGGAAGACTTTTCAGGAGGTTCTTAGATATTCTCTAGAACAACTTTTGTTCTAGAATATTCTAAGGCTGTGCTGCCTTGCAAAAGTATTTAGAAAGTATGTAGTGATCACAAAATAGTTGGCTGCTGTGTAATTAACTGGAATAGCAGTCACCAAATACAAGATGGAACTATAGTAGACCAAGAGTTATACCCACTTAATTGATAACAAAAATTGATTTTTATGATACTCAGGTGCCTCTGTGATTAGAGTATGAGTTTGCTCAAGTGTATTTATTGTTTTATATTTTGAAATGTGCATGTGTATATGTGTGCTTAGTTATCTGTGCTTATCTTCCAACTCTTTCAGATTCTCCAGTGAAGAAAAAGATATAATCAGCATATAGCCATTTAACATTCCCATATCCAAATAGGAGTTGATCACACATACAGGGCAGTGTTTGATAGTTTAAAAATCAACAGAAATGATCTGAGCTGCTTCACAGGGACTTGGAAGGTGGTTAAACAGTGTCAGCTTTCTTTCTCATCCCTCGTTTCTCATATTCCTTTCTAAGAGAATTCCTAAATTTTACAGCTGGGAAAGGACGAACCTTAGATACTTAGTTCATCTTCCGCATTTTACAGATGAGAAAGTTGGGCAGAGAAGTTTAAGTGAATTGATCTTCAGTAGCTATTTAATGTCTTGTTTGAGATGATATTTGTGGAGTGGTCTTTAATTTCTTTTTCTTAATCATGTTGATTCCCTTAGTTACAGTTCGTTGTGGGCCAGTAGCAAGAGGGGGAGGTTGTGTATCACTTTATGATGAGAAGAGCTACACAGGTCTGTGTACTTGGCTCTAGTCAAAGTGATTTTTACATGTTTGCTCATTGAATCCTTATTATCATGGGAGATGGCTGCTATTACTACCCCCATTTTATGGACGTGTGAGTGAGGTACAGAGAAGTTGTGAGTGGCCCCGGGTCCCATAGCCAGGAGTTTAATGTGCTCGTAACTGTCATCCATATAGGGCTTCCTAGGTGGCTTGGTGGGTAAAGAACCTGCTTGTCAGTGCAGGAAATGCAGGGGATGTGGGTTTGATCCCTGGGTCAGGAAGATCCCCCGGAGGAGGGCATGGCAACCCACTCCAGTATTCTTTCCTGGAGAATCCCACGGACAGAGGAGCCTGGTGGGCTACAGTGCGTGGGGTTGCAAAAGAGTTGGACATGAATTAGTGAGTGAGCACACACACACGCACGTCATGGTTCTGCTTGTTCATGTTGATAGCAGACAGGACTCCCCAGATTAGAGCAAGAGCTGGGAAATGCTGTTCACCCTGGTTACAAAATGAGGGGCTTCCCAGGCAGCTCGGTGGTAAAGCATCCATCTGCCAATGCAGGAGATACAACCGAGGTGGGTTCAATCCCTGGAGGAGGAAATGGCAACCCACTCCACTATCCTCGCCCGGAGAGCCTGCGGACTCCTGCCTGTGGAGCCTCAAAGAGCCAGACGTGACTGAGCGCAACGGCACAAAGGCCCAGTTACAAAATAAAACTTGTCAAGCATAGCACATGAAACTGAGGTGACTCACCAGGTGAGGAAGACCTCTCCCCACTCTAAGTCTTTAATTGTTGGAAATCCATTTCAGAATTGTATACACAGATCACAGTCCGAGTTGGATTTGCTGTTGCGAACAGTCAGGGGTGTTTCCAAACTCTTCAAGAGAGAAGGAACAGTTGTTCCATCAGAGATGTCTGCTTATGTGATTTGCTTAGTAAGATGTAGTTGAAAGTAAAGATGTCTTGCTTAAGATGAGGAGTAGCAGTATTTAAGTGGGCATCTCCACATAAAGGTTGAAATTTTGGGCACAAAAGCTTAGAAGCTGTTTTGGGGAAAAGTAATGAAAATGTTAAAATTCTAAGTAAAATAAAACAGTTTATAATTTTTCCTTGTGCAGTAGGTACAGAAACATATAGAAAATATAGACTATTCTAGATATATGTGGGCCTATATCCAGATTGCAGATGTAGGTAAAGAGCAAGTGAAGAGCTACTTTTAGTGATAAGCGATCAGAGTTAGGAGACTTTATTAGTCTTTCATTTTAGCAGTGAACAACAAATCTTCTCTAAGAGTTTTTCATATGACCCAAAACACATGAAAAAGCTCTCAGGGCAGTGCAAAGCAACATGTATATAATTTCAGGTGAATATGGTGCATACAGTGTGGAATCCTCAAAGTGAAAAAAAATCTGAGTGGGATAAAAATCAGAAAATACTTATTGGAGAAGTTTAACTTTGTTCTCCTTTAAAACCTGAAGGAGGTAGAGTTTTGAGATGCTTTTTAAAGAAAAGAAGGATAGATTGACAGAAAATAAGTTGTTTTGAGACTTTCGCAAAAGAAGGGATGGGGAAATCATTATAGAAGTGGCTGTTAATCTAGTTTGGTGGTTAGAGTGGATTTCTCAGTGAACTTGAAACTTTACTGAAGAAGAAGAAAGGAACCTGTTTAGATACGATATGTGTGTGTTTAGTTGCTCAGTCATGGCCGACTCTTTGTGACGCCATGGACTGTAGCCCACCAGGGTCCTCTGTCCATGGGGATTCTCCAGGCAAGAATATTGGAGTTGATTGGCATGCCCTTGCAAGGGATCGTCCCAACCCAAGGAACGAACCCAGGTCTCCCTTGTTGCAGGTGGATTCTTTACCATCTGAGCCACCAGGGAAACCCTGGTGATTTGATATATATAGTGCCTATTCATGATAGTTATAAAATTAACCAGGTTGCGTCCTCTTATACTAAGTTGAGTATTTACAGAAGAGATGTCAGAGGCTTTGGACTGTCTTATAACATTTTGAAATGAAATAACAGCCTCCCCACAGAAGATCTTAAGAGCAGTGAAACTCTTGTGTATGATGCTGTAATGATGGATACATGTCCAGACCCATGGCACATGTGCCAGGAGTGAGCCTTCAAGTAAACCGTGTGCTCTGGATGCTAATGATGGGTATTTCATCGTTTGTAACAGATGCACCCCTGGGGGTGGACTGTGTCGATGGTGGGGGAGGCTGGGCTTGTGTGGAGGGGAGGGGAGATCCATGCACATTCTGCTTCATTTGCTGTGAACCTAAACCTGCTCCCAAAAGTTTCTTAAAACCCAAAATACCACCTGTGTCCGTAAGGTTTGTTGATATCCAGGAAACAGGACGATGAGTTAAAGGAGTGTCTGTCTCCCTCTCTCCCTTCCTCTTCATCTCTCATTCTCTCTCTCTTTTACTTTAGAAAATTCTCTTTATGCATACGGACAAGCCAGCATAAGCTAGTATGTGACCTCAAGCAAATAGCTTAAATTACTTGTCTTCATTGAGAACAACGCATGGGAGTAGGCAGGGGTTGGGGGCAGGGCACTGTCAACCTGTAATTTCCTTTTTAGCTTTAAATAGCTGTGATTCTAGGCAGGGGTCAGCAGGCTGCAGTCCAGTGGTCCGATCCAGCCTCCCACCTATTTTTGTGAATGTCCTGTCGCTGGAGGCGAGACCACGTCCATTCATTCACTCGTCATCTGGCTGCTTTACTGGCCACTGCAGCCGAGGTGAGGAGCCACAGGGTCTGGAACATTTGCTGTCTAACGCTTTGCTTTTGTCTCGTTGCTCCGTCGTGTCTGACTGTGTCCCCGTGGACTGTAGCCCGCCAGTCTCCTCCGTCCATGGAATTCTCCAGGCAAGAACACTGGAGTGGGTTGCCATTTCCTTCTCCACAGGGTCTTCCCTGTTGAGGGGGTGGAACCCCTGTTCTGCATGGCAGGAGGATTCTTGACTGCTGAGCCATCTGGGCAGCGTCTAACACTTAGAGGAAATGTTTGCCGACTGCCATGCAGGGGTAGAGAAGTAGGTGATTTATCAGCCCACTTCTGTTTGGGAGTAAGTCGGAGCGCCCCTCTTTCTGTGGAGGATGGCCATAGACGTGGGTCACGGGGACTCAGAGCTGCTGCCTGAAACTGTCAGGGGCTCCCATTCAGGCTTGCTTGGGAAGGCTCCCTCTGCTTGTGGTTCTGAGCCAAAGGGACGGCCTTAGAGGTTAAGTTGGTCTTGCCGGGAAATTCAGTTGTCTTCGATGTTCTGATGCTAGGATCTTGGGTCCCACCCAGAAGGCCCGGGTGGTCAGGGAGGAGCCAGCTGTTCATCAGGTAAAGCCCTGTCCTTTTCCGGGTTGGATTGTCCCCATTATTCGCCTCTGTATTTAACTCACAGTAGGAGAAGATGCTGGAGGCGGTGATTTCCAGCGGTGTGCATTTTCTTTGCAGGATTGTTCTGCAGGGAAGCAGAGCCATCTCTGAGCAGAGGGCCTTCTCAAAAATGGGCTCCAGAAGGCAGTCCCGCTGCCTTGAGTGGGCCTGGGGGTGGGCAGGTCGTCTGAGCGAGGATGGCACTCACACGTGAGGTATCAGCACTTTGTGCTTAGGCGTCTGAGAACGTGATTCAGTGCCTGGGGTGCCTGAAGTCGCAATATTGCCTGCAACGCTTCCTTTCATCTCCTAGCAGTTCTTTCTGGTGGTTTGGGATGGTGGGATAAGAGTAGAGGAAATGATATTTCTGTGATCTGTTTTTATTTTGCTGTATTTTCCTTAAGTTTATTTTACTTTTAAACTTTTTACTTTGTATTGCGGTGCTGTGCTTAGGCGCTCCAGTCATGTCCAGCTTTTTGCGACCCCATGGACTATATATAGCCTGCCAGCCTTCTCTGTCTGTGGGATTTTCCAGGCAAGAATACTGGAGGGGGTTGCCATAGCCAATTAACAATATTGTGATAGTTTCAGGAGAACAGGGAAGGGACTCGGTCATACATGTATGTGTATCCTTCTCCGCCAAACTCCCCTCCCATCCAAGCTGCCACACTGAGCAGAGTTCCACATTTCCCTTTGCTACACAGTAGGTTCTTGTTGGCTATCCATTTTAAATATTATTTTGCTTAAGATGAAATATTCTGTGCTGAGGATAGGCTCAATTGAGTTCATAATATCTGAGTGATTTAAGAAATGCTTTTGAAAGCACCGTCAGTTCTCCATGGACACACTGGAACCTTAGCCGCTACTTCTGTACAGGCTGATGTTAGCACGTGACCCACAAATGGTCTGAGAATCAGGAACCGTTAACTTGCTGCTTCTCATGGTAAAGGGAGGGGCCTGTAGAGTCATGAACGGACCCAGAAGCCTCTAGGCCCTGCTATGACGTGTGGGACACACTGAGGAGCTCAACAGCTCTGCCCCTGTCTTCCAGGAGATTTATAGTTGAAGACGTTGAAAGGCCATAATGGCTTACACATGCAAGTTCAGCCAGCTTGTGCAAACATCTGATGAGTGAACATGTAAGTGATAATTAACACGCATAAGCAGATGTGTGACTGTGTGAAAAGGGTTAAAGGCATCATTTGGCCTCTTATATGTTGAGAGTTTAAGTTGATTTGCTGTGTTCTGATGAAATTAATGCCATGTGAGTGATGAGCTGCGCACCTAGCATTCAACTGACATCCTGGAGAAGCCAGGGTTTGCACTGAGTCTGCATGTGATGCCCTTTCATGGCAAGAGTGCCCTTGTCAGTCTCCAGACAGTAGTTTATATTGCTCTGTCAAACCACTGTACAATGCATGAGTTTACAGATTTCCAGAGATACAGTGTGCGTGCAGAAAGCTCAGCCCCGTGCACTGTCCACTCCAGTGGTGTTGAGTGCTTCCATAGAGTTCGGCAGTCTTGACCACAGGCGAGTTTCAGGACATGTCCATTGCATCCTCCACACTTCCCTGAATTGTTTGTCTCCCATTCCTGGCCCCAGGCAGCCAGGCCCTGGTCTGCTTTCTGGCTCTTTAGGTTTGCGTTTTCTGGACCTTTATTAATAATATGAGGATCACACAAGTTATAGACTTTTATAGCTAGCTTCTTTCAATTAGCATATAATATATTTGAAATTCATCTCCATGTAGCATGTATCAGTTTTTTGTTACCTCTTATTGCCAAGTAATACTCTGTCGTGTGCCTAGATCCCATTTTATTTACCCATTCACCAGCTAGTAGACACGTTTGGATGGTTTTAATTTTGTGGCTGTTGTGGATAATGTTGCTGTGAGCAGTCATGCCCACATCTACAGTTAGCTGGAGTTTCTCTAAATGTCACTGAGGTCAAGTTGGTTGTTAACATGTTTCACCTGATACAATTATCTCCGATTCCAGCTCTCCTAGGGTTGCTGTTTGCAGAGTATTATCTTTCTCTGTCTTTTTCCTTTGAAACTTTGGGTTTTTTGAACCTACGATAGGTCTCTTGTGGACGGCACCTTGTTGGAGTCGTGTTTTTATCCAGTCTTGACAGTTTGTCTTCTGAGTGTGGTGTTTATTCCATTTACGTCAATGTAATTATTGTTATTGATGGACTTACGTCTTCCATTTTGTTACTTGTTTTTCTGTTTGTCTCATAATCTTGCTTTTCTCTATGTCACAGTCTTCTTTTGTGTTAAATATTTTTTAGTGTACAATTCTTATTTCTCTGCTGCTTTTCTTGTTGTTACTGTCATTTTGAGTCATTTCTTTTAGTCATTTGGTTATTTTAGAGATTACAGTATGCATCTGAATGTATCATCTACTTGAGAATCAAGCTATCTGAACACTGGTGACTTTGTTTTGGCTTTTCTCTCTTTCCCTTTGTGCTTATTGTCATAAATGTGTGATCCTTGTATGTCACAAACAGCTTTACAGTGTTAAATTATGGCTTTGTACAGTCTTCTGTATTTTTACGAATTTGCAGGAAAGAATGAGAAAAGATAGAGTTTAAGAAATAAGAAAAATATTAATGGAGTCTTACATTTACCCCTTCTGGCCATCTCCATTTCTTCTTGTAGGTTTGAGTTATTGTCCATGTCATTACCATTCAACCTGAAGGACTTCATACAGCATTTTTGTAAGACGGATCTTCTAGCAATAACTTTGTCTTTTCAAAAAGTCATCAGTTCAGTCATGGGGTGCCTTTTTTTTCTCCTGCAGCTTGGAAGGGTGGTTTTCTGGCTGTAGAATTCTTGGCTGGTAGGCGGCCCTCCTCAGCACTCTAGCTAGCCCAGGGCCTTTGATCCTTCCTTGTTCATGATGAGGAATCAGGGGTTGGTCGTGTTGGTCTTCTCTGCCTGATGGATCACTTTTGCTTGCTGTTTTCGAGTTTAGCTCTCTGTTTTTGGCTTTCGGCAGCTTGAGTACTATGTGTTTAGGTGTGGGTTTCTTTGTCTTTACCCTATTTGAAGTTTTGTTAAGCTTCTTGGATGTGAAGATTAGTGCTTTTTAAAAAACTTTTTAATCAAATTTGGGAAGTTGTAGGACATTATTTCTTCAAATGTTTTTCCATCCTTTTTCTTCTCCCGTTACAAATATGTTGGTAAGCTTAATGTTGTTTCACAGGCCTCTGAAGCTCTGTGTATTCTTCTTTGATCATTTTTTCTGTTTTCTTCAGACTAGTTAATGTCCTTTGAGCTGCCATCAACTGTACTGCTATTTTTCGTGTGTCAGCTCAAATTCATGTCTGAACCCCTCTAGTAAACTTTTCGTTTCATTTATTGTACTTTAACTTTGCAGTTGACTCTTTGTTAAGCCTTTGTATCTTTTTGAGGCTCTCTGTTGCCTTACCACATTTTAATTCTTTAGGCAGGCTGCCCTTCAGTTCTTTAGTGTGTGTGTGCGTGTTAGTGGCTCCGTCGTGTCCACCTCTTTGCAACCCCATGGACTGTGGCCCGCCAGGCTCCTCTGTCCATGGGACTCTGCAGGCAAGAATACTGGAGCGGGTCGCCATGCCCTTTTCAGGGCATCTTCCTGACCCAGGCACCGAACCCAGGCCTCCTGCACTGCAGACAGATTCTTTGTCGTCTGAGCCAGCAGGAAACACGTTCAGATAATAGCTATACTCTGAAGCCTTGACTGTTGAAATCCAGCGTTTGGGGATACTGGAGGTAGCTTTTAATGACTGCTTGCTTGTCCCCCCACCCCCCGAGTATGGGTCTCGCTTTCTTGTTTCTTTTCATGTCTCCAAGCTTTTTGTTGAGTATCTTACACTTCAAACAATGGGTTCTAGCAGCACTCGACTCTGACTCTTGTCTGCTCAACCGTTATTTCTGTAGTTGTTTGTTTAGTAACTTGCCTGAAATCAATCTGTGAAGGCTGTCTCTCCCATATTGCGCAGCGGCTGGTGTCTCTTGTTCAGCTTGTTCTTTTGTTTCTTTTCTTGCTGTTACTTTTAAGCCTAGCTTTTCCCAGAGGTCACCCTCGTGGTGTCCAGCCGAAGACTCCTCAGACATTGACGGGGAGTTGGGAAAGCCTTTGCTCTCCGCTGATGGGCCCACACATGGGCTGGGAGCACCTTCAGATTCCAGGCAGCTGTCCTGTCTTCCCTGGCTTCTACTTCCTGCCGAACTCCCTGGCATCCCTGCGGGCGTTGGTGCCAGTTGGGGACGTGGGGCAGGGCGAGATGTGTCCACTCCGGCATCTGCGACGTGTGTGCGGGGTCACTGGTGGGCCAAGGATGCCGGTGGAGAGCCATCTCACTTCCCAGAGCTCCCTGGGAAATCCTGGCTAATCTGAGGGTCTCTTGCTTGACCCGCCTTGACCTCAGCCGCAGGCTGGCAGAGCCTCAGGCCCTTGTGTTCTCTTGCCAATGGCATGGCCCCCTTCGCTGACAGTGCCCTGAATCTAGTGAGCCAGGTCTGGCCTGGCCTGGCAGTGAAGCTCGTGGTCTTCTCAACCGACCCCCGCCCCTAACCTGTTGCACTGACCGGAGCTGGGGACAAGGGCATGGACACAGCCCGGAGCAAACCAGCTGTGGGCTTGCACCGTGCCCGTCCTGCTCGAAGCTCAGCGCTTTTCACAGAGATGCATTTCTGGTTCTGTCCTTCTTTCATTGACTTCCGGAGGGCTGGGCTGGTTGTTCTGTCTCATGTTAAAAGGTGTGTGTAGGGAGAGGATGTATCGACCTCCTAGTTTTGCCTTTGCTGCGTTTTTCGTGGATGTGCTCTAAGTACCCGCCCACTCCCCCACCCCGCACCAGGCTCTGCCATGTGACTGTCAAGTCCCATAATGTGTTTTTAACCAGCTTCCACTTGACTGCTCATCGAGACCCATCTGGTTGGGTGAAAATCTGGCTGCTCTTTTTTTAAAAATTATTTATTTATTTTAGTCGGAGGATAATTACTTTACCATGTTGTCATGGTTTTTGCCGTACATTAAAAGATAGAAAAAGGAGACAACCGTGTTTTTAGGATGCTGTTGTAGCCATTATTCACACTTTAAATCTGTACTACTCATGTAAATGTTAGCCCATTGATAACTTTATATCAAAGCTTCTGTCACTGAAGGTGTGGTTTAGCTGGGGAAGAAAAGCAAGAGCTTTCGAGTTTGGGACTGTGAAATTGGATTGAATCCTGAGTCTGCAGCTTAAAGGCCCATGACTTACAGAATGTTATTTACTCTCTCTGAGCCTGTGTTTCCCTCACCCTAAATTGTAGCCAGTAGTACCTACCTGATGAGTTATTGTGACGATTAAATATAACACAGGTAGAAGATCTGGTACGCAGCATGTGTGTGTGCTCAGTTGCGTCCAACTCTTGTGGCCCCATGGTTGTAGCCCACTAGGCTCCTCTGCCCATGTGGTTCTCTAGGCAAGAATAGTGGAGTGGGTTGCCATTTCCTCCTCCAGGGGATCTTCCTGACGCAGGATCGAACTCCAGTCTCTTGTGTCTCCTGCCCTGGCAGGCAGATTCTTTATTGCTGAGCCACCTGGGTATATACACATTGATATATACAAGAGTTAGATATGACTTAGCAACGAGACAGCAACAGCAAGATACACATGTATAGCCTCCAAGTGATGTGGGCCGTTAACAGGCATCCAGTGTATGTTAGTGGTTGGGAATGTAATTTGGGTTAAGTTTTTCTTTATCAGATTATCTGCCTCTTGTTTTCCCTTAGCTTTTGCTGCTTAAGTTTTCTTTTTATTGAATAGTTTTTAGTATCTATATGGTAATTGAAGCGTCTAACATTTTTTTCTCAGAGTGCCTTTTGGTTGAATACTCTTTCCAAATATCCACATGTTCCCAGGTGTTTCATAGTGATTTCTTTCTAAAATCTAAATTTTATATGTTTATAAGTGTCTGTGAAACTTTTTACAGCCACTTTGTAATGAATGAGCCTTTATATAAAAAAATATAAATATGAAAGTGAAAGTGAAGTTGCTCAGTTGTGTCTGACTCTTTGCGACCATGTGGACTGTGTCCATGGGATTTTCCAGGCAAGAGTACTGGCATGGGTTGCCATTTCCTTCTCCAGGGGATCTTCCTGACCCAGGGTTGAACCCGGCTCTCCTGCATTGTAGGCAGATGCTTTACCATTTGAGCCACCAGGAAGTTTTATATATACACACACACACACACACACACACACATATAAAAGTTTGTCTCATGGGGAGCTCCATAAAATGAAAGAAAGTAGATCACTATCTAGACACTCTCAGGCCGTGATGGGAAGGGGTGAAACCAGGTCTCTAGTAGAGAGTATGGAAGGCTGCTATCAGATCTTGTAGGCCCAGCACTCATTCAGTTTAGCCCCAGGGCCCTTGCCCTCTGGTGTTTCTGTTAATGCAGAGGAAGTGGTGAGACTTTTGTGACATCAAGTTTCAGTGTTATCTTTGGTTTTCGAGAGGGCTGATTAGACGATGGTGTATTCAGATCCTCGTAACAGTGGCCATCCTTTCACATGATCCGTGGGAGGGAGAAGTTAATGATTCCTCTTACTTAACATTTTACTTAACTCTGGCAGAGACCCTTATGCTAGAATATCTTGTAATTGCTTTTTGTTAAATTTTATTTTTTTTTAATTAAGTTTCTAGATGATCCCTCTTAGAATTCTTCTTTTTCTTCTAGAGATTGTGTTTGTCACAGAGTATGTGTTATTAAGGGTAATGCTTGACAACAAAAGGTCTACTGTATAGCCTAGGGAACTGTAGTCAGTATCTTGTAATAATCTGTGATGGAAAATAATTTCAAAAATAATATATGTGTTATTTGTATAACTGAATCACCTGATGTGCACCTGAAACAGTGTAAGTCAACCAGATTTCACTAAAATACATAGATTTAAAAAAGAGTAATGCTTGAAGTTGAAATCCTTGGATACCTGTAACTTTTGCAGCATTGACATTGCAAAATTTAGAAGCAGGGAAAATCAGGGTTCAGAGCTCTTTCACTGTAAAATGAGGTCAGGAAGTCAGTGGTCTCAGGTGGACAGGGCTCGGCAGACACTGTAGGTAGGACCCTCCCACTGACAGCTGCAGCTGCGTGCTGTCTAGAATGAGGCCTGATTTCACAGCCCATACATGCCTGTGACGTGCTTGACACAGCCCAAGTTCCAGAGTTAAACCACAGATTTTGTAAATATCGAATGGTCCTCCAGCACCTGCATTTGCTGCAGGACTAAAGGATAGAGTTAACATATTCATGTTGTTCCTATTAAACATGCATACAAACCTGTCTCTTGAGACAGGCCTATAAAAATGATTACTTTTTTTTTCCCTTCAGGCTTTAAAAACCATATTTTTGGCAACATTTTTTCTATGATAAAAAATCTTACAAGAGTTTTATTAAGTGAACTAAAAGATGAGACTTTCTAGTCTGTGTAGATTGGATATTCTGTCCCATGTGCTCAGTGAACATTGGATGAGCAAGCGTGTAAGGTGCTGGCCCACTGAGCACCGTGGAGGGTTCCATAGGGACCTTGGCTGGCAGGACCCAGACCCCAGGGCCCCGGGTTCAAGGGGTGTGACAGGACAAGCCCCGAGCCATGCAAACAAGTGCAAAGGGGTCAGTGCTGTGGGCTGCTGGAGCCTGGGAAGGGAGGCAGTGCTTTCTGGCTCAGTGGGAAAGCTGCCTCCAAACCCTAAAATTCTATTTCCTGTGTCCATATTGAACTAATTCTTCAAATCTCTTCTAGTGATAAAACTGATCAACCTACCTGTCTGTCTATCTATATATTTTTTTAATTTTCTTTCATTGTGGGAGCATGAAAGAGAGGAAAGAGGAATTCAGTGGTGAGAGAGTTGGTTAAGAAGAGTAGCTTAGGGGCTTTCCTGGTGGCCCAGTGGTAAAGAGTCTGCCTGCCAATGCAGGAGACACGGGTTCGAACCCTGGTCCGAGAAGATCGCACATGCCTCGGAGCAGCTAAGTCCGTGCACCACAGTTACTGAGCCTTTGCTCTAGAGCTCGGGGCCCACAACTACTGAGCCCACATTGCTGCAAGTGCTGAAGCCCCTGCACGCCCAAGAGCCTGTGCTTCACAACAAGAGAAAACACCGCAGTGAGAAGCCACGCTCGCTGCACCTAGAGAAATGCCTGAGCAGCAGTGAAGAGCCAGCACAGCCAAAAGTAAAGAAATAAAATTATACATATATTTAAAAGAAGAGAAAGAGAAAAAGAGTAGCTTGGACTCTTGGTGTGGTTTCTCCACTTGATGGGCCAGGCTGCGTGTGGCATCTACCTGATATGTCACTGGAAAAGCCCTGTAAGTGCAGGGTCTCAACAGAAATATCCAGGAAAAACAGCTCGAGGGGCTTGGACACAAGTTTGATTGGAAAAATACCATTTGTGTGAATTAAGCACTTGGTACCAAATGTATGAAGAACTACTGACACCTCATGGATGTGGGTATTATTTTTTTCTGTTCAATAAAGGGTGTGCGTGTGTGGCTGAGTCTGTGTGTGTGTGTGAGTCCAGACACCTGTATGGCCCTGCTTGGACTGATCCGTGAGTTTAATCAGTGACAGTGAAAACTGTTCAGTATCTTCCCAAATTATTTTAAAAATAGATTGTCGTATGTCTGTTAGTTTGGCGTCACAGTTTAACCTTTCCAAAAATACCAGATTTATTATATAGAATTCTGCCTATAGGATTTACTAAAAGTGGAGACGAAGTATATTTAAATAATGCCTTGTCCTTTGAAATGTATGTGGATGATTGTTTTAGGAAAAATTGTAATCATGCTTTTTTTCTTTTTAATTGAAATAAGAATAGTTCACATAAGTAGAGTGTCAGGACCTGTTTACAAGTAAATCTCAGTGAACATAATTTCAGTGAAAAATTACGTGTGGTGCATTTCTGTTGTTCAGTTGCTAAGGCGTGATCTCTGCGACCCCATGAACTGTAGCACACCAGCTTCCCTGTTCTTCACTATCTCCCGGAATTTGCTCAAACTCAGGTCCTTTGAGTCTGTGATTTCATCCAGCCGTCGGATCCTCTGTTGCTCCCTTCTCCTTCCTTTTGCCCTCGATCTTTCCCAGCATCAGGGTCTTTTCCAGGGTCTCTTCCCATCAGGTGGCCAAAGTATCGAAACTTCAGCTTCAGCATTAATCCTTCCAGTGAATATTCAGGGTTGATTTCCTTTAGAATTGACTGGTTTGATCTTCTTTTTATTTAAGGGACTCTCAAAAGTCTTCTTGGAGAAGGCAGTGGCACCCCCACTCCAGTACTCTTGCCTGGAAAATCCCATGGACGGAGGAGCCTGGTGGGCTGCAGTCCATGGGGTGGCTAGGAGTCAGACACGACTGAGTGACTTCACTTTCACTTTTCACTTTCATGCATTGGAGAAGGAAATGGCAACCCACTCCAGTGTTCTTGCCTGGAGAATCCCAGGCACGGGGGAGCCTGTTGGGCTGCCGTCTATGGGGTCGCACAGAGTCGGACATGACTGAAGCGACTCAGCAGCAGCAGCAGCAGCAGCAGCAGCAGCAAGAGTCTTCTCCAGCTCCATAGTTTGAAATCCTCAGTTCTTCAGTTCTCAGTTTTTATAGTCCACCTCTCACATCCGTACATAACTACTGGAAAAACCATAGCTTCGACTATATGGACCTTTGTACATTTTATGTATGGTACATTTTACTTTTCATGTACCCCTTGCTCTGTGAACTTGTGTGTGTGTCAGCAAAGCTGATGTTAAAATCTGGTTCTAAAGTGCATCTTGTTTTTTAGCATTTACAATTTTGGAATTACTCTTATACACACACACATGCATATACACTGACAGAGAAGGATCATTTAAAAATGATGTTGGGCTTAATTGAGTAGGTACTTGGTAGGAAAGATCCTGAAACTTCACCCCATAAGTCAACATAAATTTTAAAGAGTGGACATATAGAAAATCATATGTTTTTAAAAAGTAGGAAATGTAGAAGAACATGTCAGACCTCTGGAGAGATTACCTTCTCAGGTTTGGAGAGTTAGAATTCAAATAAAAAGCATGACACATATAAAGGTATAAAATGTTTATCCCAGAGTCGTTAGACAAAGTCTGTTAAAGGTAACTTGTTCTAATATACGGGCTTCCCTAGTGAGTCACTGGTAAAGAATTTTCCTGCCAACGCAGGAGGTGTGGGCTTGAGCTCTGGTTTGGAAAGATCCCCTGAGAAGAACATGGCAACCCACTCCAGTATTCTTGCCTGGGAAATCACGTGGACAAAGGAGCCTGGCGAGCTACAGTTGATGAGGTTGCAAAGGTAGGCATGACCTGCCAACTGAGCATGCATTCTAATATGTAAGAAAATATGACAGGTAAACGGACCAAGGAAACTAGAAATGATAAAGTAACATGTGGAAAAGTTACTCTCAGTAATAAAAAGTGAAAATGGGATAAAGATAATTTTTGTTTACCAATACATTTGGTATTTAAAAAAAAAACAAAACCACCCAGGTTTCCTGAGGTGGTGTGGAGGAGGTTGTGTAATCAGTTGCTGTTGGTGACAAGGGCGGGCCTTTAAGGGGTGTAAATCTGAGTATAAACACATTGAAACAAACCCCTTACGCAGATTTTCTGTTTCTTGAAATTTATCCCAAAGAAATGATTCTTTCAGAGACATTCTTGCTTCTGAGCTGTGTTCATTTAGTGTTATCATTAATAGCAAAATAGTGGACGTGACTTGTATGCTGTTTAATGTAGTATAATGAAGTGATTCTCTGTACTAGCAGGCTCTAAAAGCGATCATTTTTGAGATCCCATGGAAATACGAAAAATGCTTGTTGTTACATGCAAAAATATAATGTACAGTTCCATGTGTAATTACATGGTCTTTGTGGAAACGCTTTTGACAGGGTAACAGCAGTATGAAAATTTTAGATTTTTTTCAGACATCAGTTAAGCGTTTGCCATGAGACTCTTCAGTTCAGTTCCTTGGTCTGTGTTCAGGGCACCGCTCTAGGACCGCAGGGGGTGCAAGGCTCCCCAGGCCGTCCTATCTGGTCATGCCTATGGGTACCTGACACAGCTCAGAATACAGTTAGGAGTGACCTTCCAGAGAAGTCGATGCAAGAACTGGTCTTGGAGAATGGATGAGTTGACCAGATGATCATCAGGGAGGAGGTAATCTGAGCAGAGGCAGAACGGTACAGATAAAGGTGTAACGTGCAAACCGGGAAGGATGTGTACGTTTGCAAAAGCCGTCTTTTCTTCAGGCTGGATTTCACTGTGAGGAGCGGGGTGGAGGGCAGGAGACGGTGCTGAGGATCAGACCGAGGAGGGTGTGTGGTCGTGAGGCGTGGGAAGGACTGCCTCGCGGCTACCTCGCAGCTCCTGCTTCTTTCTGAGCACAGTGGGAGCGGTCTACCTTGTTTGTGGTGCCCCATTTTCCTGGCTGGTGAACTTCTGCTGGTCAGGCTGTCAGCTAAATACCTTGGTGCTAGTGGTGAAGAACCTGCCTGCGAGTGCAGGAGACAGAAGAGCCTCGGCTTCGATCCCTGAGTTGGGAAGATCCCCTGGGAGAGGAAATGGTGACCCACTCCAGTATTCTGCCCCTTTGTCCATGCTTCCAAATGGACAGAGGAGTCTGGCAGGCTAGGGTCCTTAGGGTCGCAAAGGAGTCCACCACCACGGAAGTGACTTAGCATGCATGCCCACGAGTCACTCAGAATCAAAACATCCTTGTCCGTGTAAGTCGCTTTGTGTATTTCCTAGTGTGGTCATTCCTACATTGAGCATTGATGATTTTCTCGAGACTGTACATGAATCAGTGCCAAAAATTAGATTTTCTGATTCTTGATACATGAGACGGTATTCCTTTTAGCAGTTTATTGCTGAGTAATAGGTTACAACTAAATAAAAACATATTTGTGGATAATGTGGTTTTATGTGGTTGGCAAACAAGTTTTATTGGCTATTATAGGAAAGAATTTTGTCTGTGAAATAGATAGTAGCAGTATGTATTTTCCTTTTTAAAGCATACTCTTCAACATTATAGAATCTTAATAATAAGCTCTGCCATTGATGATTCTTTTTCTTTTTTTAAAGTATCCTATATGGAAAAAATTAAGGAACATGATATATCTCTTAGACATTTAATGTCGTGCACATTCATTATGTTGTAATGATTTGAGCTTTTGATGTCCTTTCTACCAAAGGCAAAAAGCAATAGTTATTAAGTTTTTTGCTAGATCTTATATAATGTCTTCTTAAAGAAGAGTAGACAATATTTCTTAAATAGAATTTTTAATATTTGGTATAATTGATTTTTTATTAGCCTATATGTTTTATGCATTTAAAAAACATTCTGAGAAGAAGTCTGTAGATTTTGCTAGACTGCAGAGGTGTACATAGCACACACATAAAGTTAAGAACTCCCAGTTCCCTAACCCCTTACACCTCAAAGTCAGGAAAGGAAGGGACCAGGATGGGAACTTTAGAAAATGACGAATATGAGTTTTGAATCTGTACTCTGCCTCTTATGATCCTTCTGTTATGCGGATGAGGCCTTTAACTTTTGAGCTTCATTCTCTGCATTACAAAATGAGTATGATATATCCATCACAGGTATTGATGAGGATTAAAATAGATGCCATATGTAATGCTGGCTTCCCAAGTGGCACTAGCGGTAAAGAACCTGCCTGCCGATGCAGGAGACGTGAAGAGAAGCAGGTCTGTTCCTGGGTACGGAAGATCCCCTGGAGAAGGGCATGGCAACCCACTCCAGCATTCTTGCTTGGAGAATTCCATGGACAGAGGAGCCTGGTGGGCTACAGTCCACAGGGTTGCAAAGAGTCGGACATGACTGAAGCGACTTAGCACCCACGCCTCTGTAATACAGTTGGCAAGGCAACTGGCACCTGGAATAAACATTCCTACCTTTGGTCCTAACTCTTCCTGGAAACTAGAGTTGTGTCTTTGGATAGGGTTGCCTTTTTTTCAGATTGGAGTCATGTATATGTTGTCACGTGACACCTGTCACAGGAAGAGGGCACAGATTTTTGCTTTGTTGATTAAAGACAGGTGGGCGTTGATTTTTGTTTCTACACCACCTAGCTTTTTTTTTTTTTAATCATTTTTCTTGAATTAGATGCTTACGAGTCACCTTTGATTGAAATTATGCCCATTGCCTCAAATACGAGCTAGAAGGATATGGCGGCTGCCCTGGTGAACGAACCTGTTTTGGGGACGGGTTTTAGGAATCTCGCTTCAGTTCCAGCCCGCATATTCTTGCATTTTGTGACTGGTCACTCTCTTATCTTCACTTCCAGTAGCTCTTTGGGCCTTATTTTTCCCATTGGCTCCAAGTTGATAAGAAGGCTGTGGGATTGGTTAATTGTAGGGGTGGGGACGGTGCTGGCTGGAGGCTTATAATAAAGTAGGAGCAGACTTATAGTCAGGGTTCCTGACTGCAAAGAAGAGAAGCAGGCTCTCAGTCAGTGAAGGAATTCCCTGGAAGGATATAGAATAGCTCACGTGATCCCTTCGCACAAGCTGTGTGTGCACGGTCACAGCAAGGGGCAGCTTGATGAGGTGGCCACGCAGGGCACTCCTGGACCCAGGGCAGCACCCTGGGGAGACCCTGTGTACAAGCGCCCTGGGGATGCCGCGTTCTGGAGCACAGGGCTGCTGCCTGATCTACCCTGCATCCAGGGTCGGGAGGGCAGTGCCTAGCCCTGTGGAATGGTGGATTCCCGGCCTGGGGTGAGGATCCAGATGCCCAGCAGCTAAGAGGAAGTATAAGCACCAAGAAAGGTGGATGTTTCCTCCTGCCGGAAGCAGGGGATGTTGCATGTGCTTCTTAATCATGTGTTTGAATCTGCCCCCGCTGTGAGCGGGCGTGCACCTGCCTGTTTTCAGAGAGGAGAGGACCCCCACGGCTTTCACCAGAGTCCTGAAATTAGGGCCTTTGATCCAAGAGCACCTAAGAAACGCTCTGTAATAAAGAGATTTAATGTGTTTGAATCTTTGCTTTTCCACCAGGTGGTGCAAATCTTTTATGATGTTCACAGAAGTTAAATTCTCTTACAAGAAAAATTTAAATCATTATCTCTTAAGAGTCTACCTCCACCATGTAACGAAGGCTCATTGATCTGGTTCTTGCCTTCTTTCTGTCTTTCATGAAGAAATAAATGCATTTATATAGCTTACCAAATGCTGGCCATGGCTTAAACTACCCATAGATTTTTGGGACTGTAACACGCAATTTTGTTTTTCCCAGGGCAGGGGGTGGGGGAATTAGGAAAACTGGGAAAAGATAGTAATACATTCAGTATCATTGTTTAATGCTCTTTATGTAGCTAGAAACACTCAATTTTCTGTTTGCTTGACAGAAAGCTTATGTGATTTAAACCTTTGAAGATTAAAGGGTAGCAGACACGTCACACTTTAACTGTCTTGTAATATGACTCAAGTGACAAGTAGGGTTGTAATCGGGACAAGAAGGAGGTGTACTGAGACCCCTGCCATTTGATGTCTCGTCTGTGGGTAGAAAGAAGGCTGCAAACAGGGTTGCTGTATGCAAAATGTAAATATTTCAGTGTCAGGGTAGACAAGTAAGACTGAATCTGCAGTTTGAATATGTTTAAGGTTGTCTTAGAAACCTGAAAAATGTTCAGTTTAGACATGTTTTGAATATTTTTGGGGAAAGTGTTTGAATATACCTACTAAATTTAAGTGTTCATAGACGTACTATTAACAGAGTAGCTGAAAATAAGCCTTGAGATTAATGTTGAATAGTTCAGAGATAGTTTAAGGTTTGATTTTGATAGTTTTTATTTAATAGTTTAGGTGTTTATACCAATGGCTAGCTAGTAACAGTTTTATTGATACCTCCCAACGGGAAGAGAGACCCAACCAACTAGACATGCCTCTTGAGTTTAGATGAGAACTTGTCAAGTGAGATTTTTTTGGTTTTCCTTGTAACTACTCTTGCCTGGAGAATCCCAGGGACGGGGGAGCCTGGTGGGCTGCCGTCTATGGGGCCACACAGAGTCAGACACGACTGAAGCGACTTAGCAGCAGCTACTCTTTAGGCATGATCAGTGTTTCTCAATTTTTTTTTCTTCTCATTATCACCCAAAGCTTATGGATTCTTTTTATGAGCTGGTCAACACACCAACCAAGATGCATAATGTTTCTCCAAGGGAAAATATATTTGAACTTCCGAACAAAAAGATTCTCAGTTGAACTTTGAAACTGTGGCATTTGAATGAGGGCCTCGGAGGGGGTGCCAGAGTGTATCACTAGAAACTTGAGCCCCCTATGAGCTAGCACCCCTCAGATCACACATCTCTGACTGCAGCCAGTGGAGATGGCAGTTTTCCCATGCACAGCCGCAGCCACCCCCCAAGCAGACCGGGCCTGCCGCATGCCTGGTCTACAGCCCTCCTGGAGTCTCGGCTCTGATGCTTGCTGGTCAGTGTCTGCAGAGCATTTGTTCTCTGGTTATAGGGCTTCTGTAGCGATTCAGTCGAGTTGTCAGGAGCTAGACTCGAGAGGTCACCAAGGTGATGAGACACAGTGTGGCTCTGGGCGCATGCATTTCAGGCCTCACCCTGGTCGTTTCCTGGGGCGCGCGGCGTGTGTGTGTGTGTGTGTGTATACACTCTTGGTTAGAAGTTGGATTGTGTGAATATGTTTGTGTGGACCCAAAGAGATCCGTCAGACACGCAGCTTGGCCTCTGGCCCTGGAGGTCCCCTGACTTGCCCGGTAGAAGGAGCAGATTTGGTCCACATTAGAATTGGCTCCTGACAGAGTCGCTTGATCTGGAAGGAAGGTGGGGCATGTTTGAATTGATTTGACATGTCGAGGGGGATTTATGTGGCTTGTATACTTCCTTTAATATGTCATGAGTTGGGTGCATTTTTCAAGGTGCCTCAGAGTGAAAAGGTGGCCTGGGGATGCTGTGCTACCAGCTACAAAAGGCAGCGGGGATGGCACCCCCTGGGGTTGTGCAATGGGCAAGGCCTGCCGCTAGTTCCTTGGCTTCTTGAGTAAATTCTTGCTGAGTTAACGCTTGGAAAGGAAGTATGCCCATGGTCAGTGGAGGCTGACCCACCAAGAGCCTCAGAGGGTGTGTTCATAGCATGTAAACAACCTTTTCATAACCTCTCAAACAACAATAAAACATTCGTTATGATTTTTATGGCACATGCCTATTAAATGCTCTCCATAGTAGAGTGGCTCAGGAAGCGTCCCTAACAAAGTTTGATCGTGACGTTTACAGATATCAGGAAGCCATGCTTTAAATTTTACCAGTTTGAAATTAATTGTATTCTTGGGATCTCCTGTGGTGGCTCAGATGGTGAAGATCTGCCTGCAAGGCAGGCAACCTCAGTTTTGATCCCTGGGTTGGGAAGATCCCCTGCAGAAGGGAATGGCAACCCACTAACGCTTGATATTTCTGTTCATAAATGAATATGATTTGAAAAAGAATATTAAGCATCTTTTGTGAAACACTGACCCAAGAGATGGAATTAGATGTAATTTAAATTACCCAGATTCACTGGGAAAAGATTTTAAAAATAGTGATTTTAGCCATAGAGAAACTAGAGAAATTTTACCTTGTTTGTTCTGGAATATCTGAACTACTTTTGGAGATTTTGTAAACTGGTAGATTGTGTTAAATTTTTAAAAATGTGCTTCCAAACCCTTAGATATTCTTAACTTGAGTAGTAGTTAGAAAATTAGCTATATGGTAATAATATTTTTCATATATTCTTATGGGCGGTGGCCAGCATTTACTGAGTTCTTACTGTATTTCTCAGCCTATCCTAATCTCATTACCTCATTCAGTGCTCCGAAAAATTTTTGTAGCTAGTTGTAATTGCTTGTCCCCATTCGAGAAAGAGGAAAACCAAGGCGCAAAGGAGAGAGAAACCAGAGGCTCCCCGGAAATGGAGTGCTGCAGAGACTGGCGGGAGAATTGCAGTCTGTCCCTACCCGCGGCGCCACGTGTCTAAGCGCGTAAGACACTGTACTTTTTGCAGCGATGTGTAAATGCCATCGTAGTATAACAGTAACATAATTCTGAGTGCCTGTGAGATCTGTGTATGTCTGATGAATTATTCAAGTTTGGGGATGTGCTCTGTACAGTATGCCCCTCGCCCAGGGATGGACCCGGATGCCTATGCAGTTTTAAATGATTGGAGGCACTTTGCCACGATGGTTGTCAGAGGAATCAGAGAGTTGCCATTGGGTAAAGCCGTGTTTGGGAGGCCCCCTGGAGAGTCAGGAGGGCACCCTCTCCATGTGGGCTCTGTGCTGAGCGGGGTTGGCTCCTACAGCCCTGGGTGGTGGTATAACCTGCCCCGGTCACTCCAGCTCTGGGTGGAGTTGCCAGAGACGCAAGCCGTCCCTGCCGACCTCTTCTCCATCTGTCGCAAAGGCCGCGCTCCCCTCACTCTGCCTTGGGGGCAGGTCTGAGGGCGCTGTTTGTAGCTGTCTCCATCGCTAAGTTCATGGCGCTTTAGGTCCACACCAGCTGCCACCTCACTCCTGCAGATGCACCAGGGAGGCAGCATTTTAACTCCCTGCCCTGCTACCTGCAGCCCTGGGTAAACCGAGTTTGTCTTGGTGAGCCAGCTGGGAAAGAGTTTCAGACCCTGTGTTTGGGTTCGTTGCCCTCTTATTGCTTTTTAGCATCTGAGGTCTTGAGGTTCACGTAGCGGGACAAGGCGAGAGGATTGGCAGAGAGGCTGTGAGGTTATCCCTGCACCCACTTACCTTCCCATTTAGCAGAAATGGCAGCCCCACTCCAGTACTCTTGCCTGGGAAATCCCATGGACAGGGGAGCCTGGTGGGCTTCAGTCCATGGGGTCGCACACGGTTGGACATTTAATGATTGATCAACAACAGTATAGCCCTCGTTTTCTAACCAGCTGTTGTGCCCGAGGTGTTTTAAGCCTTTCCCAGGCTCTCTGTTAAGCAGTCACCACTTTTGGGGGCAGTTATTTGTTCCTTTTAAAAAGTCATGAATCCTGAGTGGCTCAACGTCAGAGGTGAGGCAGGTGGGCTGCAGAGCGTGTGACTGGCCGTGGAAGGCATGTCAACACCGCTCGTGAGAACAGCATGCTGCAGAGGCCCAAGAGTCCACGTCTTCCCACTCCTTTCCATGTGGGAATGAAAATGTGCTTGAAGACAGAATTATGACCGTATTTTTCTGAACTTTGTCATCCAGACATTGAATGACCATTTAGTACTTGGAAGAAGTGGCTGATATTTCCAGTACTTCCTCTTTCTACAAACAGCTCTTGGCCTCCTTCCAACCGGGAAATGTCTGCCACCCCTCCAAAAATTTCTGCTTTTTTTTCCCTTAGTCATCAAGATGTTCTTTGTGATTTACAGCATATTTCAAAACATTGTGTGAATCTGTTGTTAATAGAACTTGGAGACACTCTTCGCTCAGAAAATCAATGTGCAGGGTCCAAAGCAGAATGATTATTTTTCAAAATGTCTTTCCAGTTGAGTTGAAGAACTGTGGAAGTCAGAAACAGATTTTTCTCCTTGCTACTATTATTTGAACAGCAATTCTTTCCCCTTACAGGTTATTGCAAATTGTTGAGCATAGCTCCCTGCCTGGGGACATTTCTGTATTCTTTTCTCAGCCCTAGTCACTCTAAACCAGAATCAAGCCTCGAAGTGTTGGTATGATGCCTCATTTCTGCTTACTGCATGGGAACAGGAATGTCAGTGAAAAGGATGATAGCCATCCACTGTATGTGGCAAGACTCTGAATTTGAGCGTACAGCTAAACTCCTGGGTGTCCAAAGGAGGGTGGGAGAGGTGAGATTATTAAGAAAAGGTGTGCATGGGTGAAGGGGAGAATGGTCTCTCAAAGCCATCTATAACCATAGCATTCGTTGTGGGGTTTAGTAGGAGCACCCTTGGAACAGACATCTTTTCGGTGTATGGAAGTTGGGGGTTAATGCTATTCATTATGGCAGAATCCATGTGTATTTCAGGTGGAAGGTGATTTTGACGCACACCTTCACCGTGAGCAGCCCCGCCCCCTCAGATTCTCCTGGTTGAGGGTAGGGGTGGGCATCGCCCTGGGGAAGAGGAGCCAGTGGTATTTAGGGTCCTGGGGCAGCTGCAGGGTGCCCATGCTCACTTGCTGTGCTGGGGGCAGGCTGTCAGGCTTCTCACAGACCAGCGTGCTGGCGGTTCGGCCTGAATTGCTTCTCTTCCCTGACTGTAGATTACTAAAAAGTCCGAGTATATAAGCTTCACCCAGTTCTCTGCTGAAAAATCAACACACGTAGCCAAAGAAGATAATTTTCTGTCTGCTCCCTCTGGTAAGAAATACTATTTGTATGTAGGAAAGAAAAAAATATGGTTTAAAAGTTATTTAAAAACAAATTAAATTTGTGGTTATGTAATTAAAAAGTGTATACTTGCCTGGCAAAGTATAGAGCAAAGTAGTTTTATTGAATCAACTGCCTTTTTCTAGCAAGCCCTATTTGGGATTTGAACAATTTTTATTATGTAATGAGGGAACATTTCTTCTGTGAAACTTTTAACGGGTAACTGTTAATGAGAAGGCTGGAATTGCACGACCTGGTTCGTGCCCTTAAATGAGGATGTGAGCTCAGACCTTCGCAGGGGCTGCTCATGACCAGTGTCGCTGGGTGTGGTGGGTTCCCTGGTGTCGGGTGTAGGTCGGGCCTGGGGACTCCTGAGAAACCTGATGCCTCCCATCTCCCAGCTCCGCCAGGGTCTCTTGCCCCTAACCTATCCTAGCGGTGACCCCAGCGTCTGCCCTGAACGCAGGGCAGCTGGTCTCCCAGCCCGGGAGCAGCCCTGTCTTCAGGAAAAACTCTCAGGCTTAGAATCTCATTTTCCTCCCTTCGTCTCTGTGAGTTAGATAAACCTTAGCATCCTCAGATCAAGTGCTGTAATTCACTCAAGCGAGCAGGGTAGGTACTGGTTGAATCTGAATCACCTCCTCCCTTCTTCCCCCTTTCCCTTCTGGAGGAGCTACTGGTCCTGGCCATCAGGGTGTGCCCGTCTGTCCCTCCCGCCGCCCAGCCCTGCCCAGTGCCTGCCCCTCACATCCTCTGGCCAGGCTGGGCCACGTGCTTTGTTCAACAGGCTGTGTGCTCTTGGCCTGTAGCAGTCTTTGGGACCCATGGGACGCCGGCAGCGTGAACGTGCCCGGCACCCGGACTGTGGAGATGCTCTGCTGATGACGCCCAGGTGCGGCGGGAGGTGCTGTCTCTGGGGCCACAGTCTGGGTGCCAGGTGCGTTCTTAATGCTGGCTTGGCCGTCCATCCCAAATATAGAGGGACTGTATCTGTCCTTGGTAGATTCTCTCTCTGTGTGTACACGCACAAACACATGAATACAGCTCAAGGCAGACTTCAGTACTCTTGCCTGGAAAATCCCATGGATAGAGGAGCCTGGTAGGCTGCGGTCCATGGGGTCGTGAAGAGTTGGACATGACTGAGCGACTTTGGTTTCACTTTTCACTTTCATGCATTGGAGAAGGAAGTGGCAACCCCTCCACTGTCCTTGCCTGGAGAATCCCAGGGATGACGGAGCCTGGTGGGCTGCCATCTATGGGCTCGCACAGAGTCAGACACGACTGAAGTGACTAAGCAGCAGCACCAGGTTGGTCATAACTTTCCTTCCAAGGAGCAAGAGTCTTTTAATTTCATGACTGTAGTCACCATCTGCAGTGATTTTGGAGCCCCCAAAATAAAGTCAGCCACTGTTTCCACATCTATTTGCCATGAAGTTATGGGACCAGATGCCATAATCATAGTTTTCTAAATGTTGAGCTTTAAGCCAACTTTTCCACTCTCCTCTTGCACTTTCATCAAGAAGCTTTCTGCCATAAGGGTGGTCTCATCCGCTATCTGAGGTTGTTAGTACTTCTCCCGGCAACCTTGATTCCAGCTTGTGCTTCTTCCAGCCCAGCGTTTCTCATGATGTACTCTGCATATAAGTAAGCAGGGTGACAATATCCAGCCTTGACGTAGGTTTCAGATTAACGCCAACAGCACCATCAGCGCTTTGTGTCTTTTCTGCATTTTCAGTTTTCCTTAGCGTGCAGATCACTAGGGTTATGTCATCAAAGTGTTGCGTTTTAGCATCCCTTTTTCCTGTTTGGATGGTTAGGCCACAGCTCAGTACATCCTGAAATTCACTTGTCACTTTGTTTTTGAATTTTAGACATGGCTTGTTTAAATTTTTCTTTTGTAATTACGTAAAATGTTTAAGTGGTTCGTCAGCATAATCTAGAAAGTAAGCTACTATCAGAGAAGTCCAGCTCTCGTGTGTGGCCTTCCTTCCGCTGCAGTAAGCGGCCATTCAAAAATACTACAGTTCTTCCATTTTTGTCTTTATGGCGTGCGTATGATATAATCTATAGGTAAAATATAAAAGTGTAAGTATATGCACGTTCACACTGACCAATGCTCTGTACCTCCAGAGGAAAGGGAATGAATCTAGTTACACTTTACACATGAACTGTAACACAACCTGTAACCATTTTTGTTTGTTTGCTTTCCCGGCTGGAAGGGAGGTGGTGGGGCAGGAGTGAGCTGGTGTTTCTGCAGTCAGCTCCTCAGAGGGACGGATTTGCGGTCGCTGTTTTCAGCCCTCCTCACCCTTCCTGAGCGCACGCTCTCTCCATCGCTACCCTCGCCCATAATTACGCTCTAGCCGCTCAGGAGAGAACCTCTTTGGCTCTCTGCAAACTGTCCTTTTCTAGAAACTCGCCCAGATGAGTCGTAGGAGGAACTGCCCGCTGCTTTCAGAATGAGTTCAGACGCCCGCCCAGTGGGGACTTTCCGCTGCGGGAGGCCGTGTGGTCAGCCTGCCCAGGCCTGGAGGCTGTCCAGCCGCTCTGGCCTCTGGGCCTCGAGCGCGTTTGAAAGCTCTCCCTTCCAACTGTGCAGGCCTTAGATGCGTAAAGAGCTGTCTTCTGGTGGTAACAGAACCACAGCATGTCCGTCCAGACTGTGAATGTGTTGAGTTATTCTTTGCCTTTAGGTTTTGTTTCACGTGATGAGGACACCGGTGTGAGTAATGAAATGTGTGATCAGGAGCACACGCTGATTAAAGGGATGGCTGTGTATAGCGTGATGTAGTCTATCAGGGCTTTTATGAATACATTTTAACTTCCTTACATGTCCTTTAAAATAGTTAATGTTCCAAGTAGGGAGCTCAGATCTGTGTTCTTTGGTGACCTAGATGGCTGGGATGGCGTAGGGGGTGGAAAGTAGGGCTAAGGTCAAGGGAATACATGTATACATTCTGTTGTACAAAATTATAAAGCAGTTATGTGAAAGTGAAAGTTGCTCAGTTGTGTCTAGCTCTTTGCAACCCCATGGACTGTACAGTCCATGGGATTCTCCTGGCCAGAATACTGGAGTGGGTAGCCATTCCCTTCTCCAGGGGATCTTCCCAACCCAAGGACTGAACCCAGATCTCCCATATTGCAGGCGGATTCTTTACCAGCTGAGCCACAAGGGAAGCCCAAGAATACTGGAGTGGGTAGCCTATCCCTTTTCCATCAGATCTTCCTGACCCAGGAATCAAACTGGGGTCTCATTATACCCCAGTAAAAAAAGCAATGTTCTAAATATGCTGCCATAGTACATCAGCTAGTTTCAAGTCTGTCTGACCCTTAGGCATGTAAGGTTATTTGATAGCTTAAATGTGTATTTATGAAGAAGGGAACAGGACCTGATGTCCACTGACTCTTCTCTCGGTATCTGGTATGTTACATCCTTTATCTCTTTTGGGAATTAAAACTCGTTTCTTGAGGCAGATGCTGCTGTTTAATTTTGGGCTTTTTGTTTCGTTTTGTCTTTGGTGGAAAAGCTGGGTGCGGGGCTTAGAGTGGTGTTACTTGCCTGGTCTCAGGTAGCTGGTGGGCAGCTCAGCCCACACGGAGCCTTGGTTTGTCTATAAACAAAACCCTTGCTGTTCCCAGGGCGCCCGATACCTCAACTTCCTTTTCTTGTCCTAAAATGAAACCTAGGGATCTTCTTTCACCAGATTAAGATTAGGTAACTACTTGTTAGCTAGAAATTTAGTTGACCCATCAGTTGTTAAAAACCATGCAAAATGATGAGGAAATGTTACATGAAGACTTGGAACAAATCCTTGAACAGTCATTCCTTGGAGTAAGAGGTGGAGATTTTCATGTTAAATACAATATTTAAAAATAACTCAATGTATTTTCAAGTGCAGTGTGTCATTTACCAAGAGAGATCTTTGGCTTAGCTGTTGAAACCCTTAGTAAAGTTAAAAGACTGAAAAACATGGAGGATGATTATAGCAGAATAAGAAATTAGTATCAAAATGAGAAATTAATATCTTTTGCTATCGATTTCTAACAGAATTTCATGATGACAAGAGAAAAGATGCTGAAATCCGTGCACCTTGCTTTATGCCCCTGGATACGTC
This sequence comes from Nanger dama, assembly GCA_917880005.1. Classification (NCBI taxonomy): domain Eukaryota; kingdom Metazoa; phylum Chordata; class Mammalia; order Artiodactyla; family Bovidae; genus Nanger; species Nanger dama. The sequence goes on along the minus strand of CAKJTW010000032.1, from coordinate 17,991,778 downwards.
CCAGTGTCTCCTTGTTTCTAGACTACGGGAACTTGAATACAATTTGTATCCTGCTGTTGTGTGAACATTGTATAAATCTTAATTATGTTGAATTGGTTTATAGTACTTTTCAGGCCTACTGTATCCTACTTTTTTTTTTTGTTTCCTATGGTTCATTTTATTTTTAAAAATTATGGTTTTTTTATTTTTTTACTTTACAATACTGTATTGGTTTTGCCATGCATTGACATGAACCTGCCACGGATGTACATGAGTTCCCAATCCTGAACCCCCCCTCCCGCTACCCTCCCTATATCATCTCTCTGGGTCATCCCAGTGCACCAGCCCCAAGCATCCTGTATCCTGTATTGAACCTAGACTGCTGATTCATTTCTTACATGATAGTATACATGTTTCAATGGCATTCTCCCAAATCGTCCCACCCTCTCCCTCTCCCTCAGAGTCCAAAAGTCTGTGCTATACATCTGTGTCTCTTTTGCTGTCTCGCATACAGGGTTATCATTACCATCTTTCTAAATTCCATATATATGTGTCAGTATACTGTATTGATATTTTTCTTTCTGGCTTACTTCACTCTGTATAATAGGCTCCAGTTTCATCCACCTCATTAGAACTGATTCAAATGTATTCTTTTAAATGGCTGGGTAATACTCCATTGTGTATATGTACCACAGCTTTCTTATCCATTCATCTGCTGATGGACATCTACGTCGCTTCCATGTCCTGGCGATTATGAACAGTGCTGTGATGAACACTGGGGTACACGTGTCTCTTTCAGTTCTGGTTTCCTCAGTGTGTATGTCTAGCAATGGGATTGCTAGGTCATAAGGCAGTTCTGTCTATCTCCACACTGTTCTCCATAGTGGCTGTACTAGTTTGCATTCCCACCAACAGTGTAAGAGGATTCCCTTTTCTCCACACTCTCTCCAGCATTTATTGCTTGTAGACTTTTGGATCGCAGCCATTCTGACTGGTGTGAAATGGTACCTCATTGTGGTCTTGATTTGCATTTTCTATCCTTCTACTTTTCTGTCCATTCCTTCCACTAATTTTTGAGAGTTTGATATTGAAACTCCAACTAAAAATTTTCATTTAAAAATAATTGTAATACATAGTGGAACCATATGTAACTTTGTTCTGTATTTTCCAAGTCTCCTGTAAATGTGTTACCATACTTTCATAATTAAAAAAAAATTTTTTTAAGTACTATTTAAAATAATCTGATTTTCACTGTTGGAAGAGTTATATCGTCCCTGTGACCTAGGCCATGTGCCTGTAATACTTCACAGCTGTAATTTTTCCCTAGATCACAAGACTTTCTGTGCAACTGCTCTAATTCATATACCCATTTTGGGGAAAACCTAAAAGGATATTTGTCTCAAGAATGTAGTGTTTCAGAATACTGGTTTGCCTAAGAAGAAATATAAAATTATTACAATTTTATACTTTCTGATGTGCTAGGATTTTTTTGTGTGTTGGACTTTTCTCTGGCAGGCCTAGTCAAATTTTACTTGCTACCCTTTAAACATTGAGAGGTCCTGAGATCATTTTATGGTTTGTTTAAAAAGAAGAGAAGTGGGATTTTTCTTCTGGTCAAATTAGAAGATAAAGTTTACCGAGGGTAAAAATAAGAGAAATAGCATAGAAATGTTTTATAAGCTCTGGAAAAAAGAAGATTATTATGGGAAAACATTCTTAATTATCGTCAGTTCGGTTCAGTTCACTTGTTCATTCATGTCCGACCCTTTGCAACCCCATGGACTGCAGCATGCCAGGCCTCCCTGTCCATCACGAACTCCTGGAGTTTACTCAAATTCATGTCCATTGAGTTGGTGATGCCATCCAATCATCTCATCCTCTGTCAGCCCCTTCTCCTCCTGCCTTCAATCATTCCCTGCATCAGGGTCTTTTCCAAGGAGTCAGCTCTTCACATCAGGTGGCCAAAGGATTGAAGTTTCAGCTTCAACATCAGTCCTTCCAATGAACACCCAGGACTGATCTCCTTTAGAATGGACTGGTTGTATCTCCTTGCAGTCCAAGGGACTCTCAAGAGTCTTCTCCAACACCACAGTTCAAAAGCATCAATTCTTCGGCGCTCAGCTTTCTTCACAGTCCAACTCTCACATCCATACATGACCACTGAAAAAACCATAGCCTTGACTAGATGGACCTTTGTTGGCAAAGTAGTGTCTCTGCTTTTTAATATGCTGTCTAGGTTGGTCATAACTTTTCTCCCAAGGAGTAAGCATCTTTTAATTTCATGGCTGCAGTCACCATCTGCAGTGATTTTGGAGTCCCAAAAATAAAGTCTGTCACTGTTTCCCCATCTATTTCCCATGAAGTGATGGGACCATATGCCATGTTCTTCATTTTCTGAATGTTGAGCCTCAAGCCAACTTTTTCACTCTCCTCTTTCACTTTCATCAAGAGGCTCTTTAGTTCTTCTTTACTTTCTACCATAAGGGGTGGTATTATCTGCATATCTGAGGTTATTGATATTTCTCTGCCAATCTTGATTCCAGCTTGTGCTTCATCCAGCTCAGCGTTTCTCATGTTGTACTCTGTGTATAAATTAAATAAGCAAGGTGACAATATATAGCCTTGACGTACTCCTTTTTCTATTTGGAACCAGTCTGTTGTTCCGTGTCCAGGTCTAACTGTTTCTTCCTGACCTGCATATAGGTTTCTCAAGAGGCAGGTCAGATGGTCTGGTGTTCCCATCTCTTTCAGAATTTCTGACAGTTTATTATGATCCACACAGTCAAAGGCTTTGGCATAGTCAATAAAGCAGAAATAGATGTTTTTCTGGAACTCTCTTGCTTTTTCGGTGATCAAAATTCTCCAAGCCAGGCTTCAGCAATACATGAACTGTGAACTTCCAGATGTTCAAACTGGTTTTAGAAAAAACAGAGGCTCCAAAGATCAAATTGCCGACATCTGCTGGATCATCAGAAAAGCAAGAGAGTGATGCTTCCTTAGGCCTATTTGACTTCACTTTCCAGGATATCTGTCTCTAGGTTGATGATCACACCAGCGTGATATCTGGGTTGTGAAGATGTTTTTTGTACAGTTCTTCTGTGTATTCTTGCCACCTCTTCCTAATATCTTCTACTTCTGTTAGGTCCATACCATTTCTGTCCTTTATTGAGCCTATCTTTGCATGAAATGTTCCCTTGTTATGTCTAATTTTCATGAAGAGATCTCTAGACTTTCCCATTCTATTGTTTTCCTCTATTTCTTTGCATTGATTGCTGAGGAAGGGTTTCTTATCTCTCCTTGCTTTTCTTTGGAACTCTTCATTCAAATGGGTATATCTTTCCTTTTTCCTTTGCCTTTCGCTTTTCTTCTATTCACAGCTATTTGTAAGGCCCCCTCAGACAGCCATTTTTCCTTTTTGCATTTCTTTTCCTTGGGGACGGTCTTGATCCCTGCCTCCTGTTCAATGTCAGGAACTTCAGTCTATAGTTCTTCAGGCACTCTGTCTATTATATCTAATCCCTTGAGTCTGTTTGCCACTTCCACTGTATAATCATAAGGGATTTGATTTAGGTCATACCTGAATGGTCTAGTGGTTTTCCGTACTTTCTTCAGTTTAAGTCTGAATTTGGCAATAAGGAATTCATGAAATGAGCCTGTTTTTGCCAACTATATAGAACTTCTCTATCTTTGGCTGCAAAGAATATAATCAGTCTGATTTTGGTGTTGACCATCTGGTGATGTCCATGTGTAGAGTCTTCTCTTGTGTTGTTGGAAGAGTGTGTTCTCTTGGCAAAACTCTGTTAGCCTTTGCCATGCTTCATTCTGTACTCCAAGTCCAAATTTCCCTGTTACTCCAGGTATTTCTTGACTTCCTACTTTTGCATTCTAGTCCCCTGTAATGAAAAGGACATCTTTTTAGGTGTTAGTTCTAGAAGGTCTTGTTCTTAATTATAAACAAACCCAAATGTTTGGATAGATCAGGAAAACATAAATAGATCCTGCGAGTCTTGGTGCAGAAAAGCAATAGAAAGGTTCTCAGGCCCTTGGGGGAAATTGTTGACCTGTAACAGCACCTGGCAAGAGCAGAAGTGACTCCACCTCTGAACTGAAATGAGCCTGTTGGTACCAGGCGGACAGGTATGTGGGTTACATGCTGCTGCCGTCAGGGTGTGACGGGCGAGAAAATAAAATGCCACTCTTCCTTTCCCGGTTTTGTCAAACCCCAAACAAAACAAGAGATGACTTAAGACCAAAAGAATAAACATACACAACTCTATTATGTGGTGGCTTCTCATTCTTCTCTAAAATAAGTACTATTGTGACAAATATTTGCATGGATGGTGATTATTTTATTATTCCATATTTAAGCTAATTTTTTTAATAAAGAGCCTTACAAGAAGGAGAGAAAATATATACATTTTCATCATTTGCCATTAAAAATAAGAGATATATCTTGTTAAAATCAGAGAAAAAGAATATCTTTTCCCTGCATTGCAAGAAGAGTCTACTATAGTTGAAAGCTGTGCTGTGCTTAATCTGACTCTTGGCGACCCCATGGAGTTGTAGCCCACCAGGCTCCTCTGTTCATGGGGATTCTCCAGGCAAGAATACTGGAGTGGGTAGCCATTCCCTTCTCCAGGGAATCTTCCCAACCCAGGGATCGAACCCAGGTCTCCTGCACTGCAGGCAGATTCTTTACCAGCTGAGCCACCAGGGAAGCCCCTATCTGGAAGCTGCTGCTGCTAAGTCGCTTCAGTCGTGAACTAGCAGCTTTGAAACTCCAGCGCTCAGCTCTCAGCAGCAGGTATATAAAGTGTCCGCTCTACATTCCGGCAACTTTGATCTGAGCTCCTTTAGTCAGCTCTGATGCAGTGTGGGGCATGTTAGAGTATTGTGTTTGGTTCGCACATTTGCCTGATGACTGTCAGTAATTAGGTTGAAACCTGTGTTTATGCTATGGAAGTTAAGGTCCATCTTTCCCTCTCCTTCTTTAGGCAGATTTATCAAAAAAAAAAAAAAAAAAAGTTTTGTTGATGTTTGTTGCAGAAAATTTGAAAGATCCACGAAGATTACAGTACTCATCACTGTGTCATCCAGCAATAACTAGCAACAACCTGGCATATTTCATCTCTGTATGCGTATGCATGTGTGTAGACTGTGTATGTGTACCTTTGCTTTGCATTTGCACATGCATGCAGTACTTATCTTCCGGTGCTCCCCTTAATAGTATCTGTCACTCGTATTTCTCAGCGTCATTCGTGTTCCTCTTAGACTTTGTTTCAAACGACTGTATGACATTGCTTCACACTACTTTGTCATAATTCACATTCTCTTGCTGCTGTGTGCTTGGTTTATTTCCATTTAATCATCATCGAACTTTTTTTTTACTGTTCTAATTAATGTGATTTGATGGCATAGCATATTATTTGATCACAAATGTCTTGCTTCTTCTTCATTGAAAACTCTGAGCATTTGAGAAGCGGATTCAGGATGGTAATATTCATCTTTATATTTATCCTGTAATACTTTTAATAAAAATACTTTGTATTTTAAATACCTGTTTTAGAAACTGAACTGTTGTTTGCTTCAGTTTGATCTCATGTTGCCCTCTCTTCCATGAAGACTGAATGTCTTCACGCTGAGGAGTCAGACTTCAGTGCATAACTGAATGGGCAAGGTTCCTCTTCTTGTAGCGTTTTTCGCTTGGTGGAAAGGTATAATATGAAACAATTACCTAAATTATTATAGAATTAAAATTGTAATTTATGTTGGGAACCAAAAGTCACAGGGGGCTATTAGAACTTATACTTAAGGAATCTAAAGTGGAAAGAAAACAATTCTTCAATTAAAATTATTCTTACTAATTTTTAAACTACTTTATTATCTTGCTGATTTTGTTATCTTTCATAGCTTATATTTAAGCTAGAAAACCTCTGTACTTGATCCGAGGAGTTGCCACAAACCAGATGATACATTTTATGTCTTCCTCTCACCAAATACCCAGTCTAGGAAAGAAGAAATCATTCATCCTTCTGGTTGAGTGTTTGGCTTCTGAGCTAGAATATTTTCTGAGTTAGCAAATTTCAAGGTGTGAGTTGAATTCTTCCAGCCAGCATTGTGGTTTTGACGCATGAGCTTTCATCATTATGGTCAAAAAGCACCAACCTGCTCACAAAGTAAGTTAAGCCCAAAGCAAGCACAATGATATAGAAAAGCATGTACCCAAGACAGGGATCCAGTGAAGCCAGTGCTGTTTATTATAATGTCAGTGCAGTGAGACGTGGAGGTCTCAGTACATCATTTAAGGGGACCGAGCTTCATGGAATACTCAAGGCAAGGATGACATAACTTTTGGTTCTTTTGTTTTACATTTCATTACTCAGCAATTTAGTTAACAGAGATGTGTATTGGGCTAGAAAGCCTCCGGGCCATCTTAGGGTTCAGAGTAGATTTAGCCTCCATTGGGTACAAAAGTTGGAACAAAAGCTGAGATCTAGATTGATGAGTTAACGAAGAGCCACAGTACAGAATACAGAGCAGAAAATAAGCTTAAATGCCCTCAGATTTATTTGGCGGTGAAACAGGATAAATAAACCGCCAGCAGGGTAACTGGCAACGGGAGAAGATTGGAGGAGGAAGGAAGTATCTTGAATTTACTTCCCGTGTTATATGGAGCCTTGGCTAAAGGAATGCGATGGTCTTAAAAGCACTAAGATTAACTGATACTCATGCTTCCTGCACTTAAATTCACATATGTTAACATCTTGCCGCATTTACCTGATCTATCTGTATGTTCTGTTTTCGGTTTTGCTTGCAGTACATTTAACAGTACATTAAGACTATCTGCTTTTGTGAGCTGACTCTGTATATGGCTACTTTAGGGCTTCCCAGGTGGTGCAGTGGTAAAGAATCCTCCTGCCGATGCAGGAGACACGAGAGATGCAGGTTCGCTCTATGGGTGGGGAAGATCCCTGGAGTGGGAAATGGTAACCCAGTGCAGCATTCTTGCCTGGAGAGTCCCATGGACAGAGGAGCCTGGCGGGCTGTATAGTCCATGGGGCCGTAGAGAGGCAGACCCGACTGACCACACACACACTTTACTGAATTCTAACTCATTCTTACAGTTCAGTTGATTTTCTTAGTTTTCCTCATTAGATTGTCATATCAGCTACAAATGAATGATTTTTGTTTCTTCCTTTACAATTTTCATGCCTCTTTAAAATTTCCTTTCTTATTTTGTCAAGTTGTCCAGGATCTCTAGTTAAAGTATTAAATAGTACCACTGATTAAATTCTGACTTTGGTGGTAATGCTTTTGGTAGTCTGCAGTTAAATAGAGTGGTCGCAGTTAGCTTCTTGTGGATCTTATTTACATAGTTTCAGAAATTATCTTCTAATTATAACTTTCTGGGCATTTTGATGGGAATTGGTATGCAATTTTTATTACTTTGTTTTGACTTCTATAGTGATACTTTTCCATATGGAATTGTAGTGCATTGTAGGAATAGATTTTTCTGATGTCATGCTATCCTTTTATTATTGAGGTAAAACTGACTTGGTGTGGTGATCTTTCAGTCATTTAATATGTTTTTCAGTTCCTTTATTTTAATTAGATTGGTGATATAGACAGTATTGTGACTAGTGAAATTCAGATCCACTTGAAAGTTGCTTTTATATACTTTTATCATCAATAAGATTCCTAAATCAATCAGAGAGTAAACCTATATCCATGCTCCCTGGGAGGGATCCAGAATTTTTTTAAACAGAGATCCTCACCCTCAAAAGGCTAGGAACTTAAAAGCAAGCTCATGCTCACCCTTGCCCCCATTCTGGTAGTTTCGCTTGTGAGGGTTGTCTAGAAGATGGTCTTGAAGTTAATGTGCACGTCCTATAGTCTCAGACATAACTGATTTTAAAAGGTCATCTCTGTTACCTTTTCTAAGTAGATTAGAATGGTTAGTACGAAATGTATTTTTGGAGGATGGGAGGGGAGTTGATATTTCTTCAGAATCCTTCCTAACAGTCGCGTGAAGAATAGTAGAGCGTGAGTTAATAAATCCCTGAAACCTGAATGTTGGGTCATCATGTCTCTTCTGGGAGAGCTTCCCGACCCAGGAATTGAACTGGGGTCTCCTGTATTTCAGGCAGATGCTTTACCAGCTGAGCTACCAGGGAAGCCCCTCTTTAGTGTGGGAAGGAGGAAATCCAGATGTTTAGATGTATTCTCACTGCTGTTACATCTGTTTTTAAAAATGCCTCCACATCTCTGAGATTTCTGGGTATGTTCTTTTACCCATTTTTTATACAGTCTAGAAGCTGAATGTGTGGGTTTGAGAAAGAAGATCATTTAAAACCAAAATGCTGCTATAAAGTAGAGGGTTTTGATCTGGGAGCATTTGCTAGTTGTCAGTATTGCTGGTGATTTGGAAAACATATAAAATTTACGTTTCCTGTGTTTATAAAGTTCTTACAAGTAAGTCTGAAAACTTTAGTTTTTGAAAATAGCATTCTCCCAGTCCTATGTTTAGTGACATGCAGATAGTCAAAAAAAAAAAAAAAAAAAGGTGGAAGGAAACAATTGGTGATGTAAATTACATTTTAGGCCAACTTTTGAGTTGGCTGGCTCTTTTGAAGTTGATTCCCAAATAAAATTCTAGAGTCATTGCTCTTAATACCTGAAAAGAACCTGAAGATTCTTTGTTCAAAATATTTTGGGGCATTTCTGATGAAGCAAATATTTTGTTAGATGTTAAGGTTATAAAAATGAACAAAATGTGGCTCTAGCCTATAAAATCTTGCTGCTAAAGAGCTTATGTGGGGATACTGTATTATGGAATGGAACCTAGAGGTCGGAGGTGGATCCCCCAGTTTTGTGGGGTGACTTCCCCACTTGGGCAGGCATCCCAGGTTCATACAGCTCCTTAGAGGTGGTGGCCTTGCTGACAGATTCCTGGTCTCTTGACTTAAGTCTAATGATCTGGTTCATACTGGGTTGACCTGTTCAAGGCTTTGAGAAAGATAATTTCATTCAGCACCTCTCTTTAAGCTAACTTACTCTCTGTGTGCTTAATGGCTATTTCATTGAGATTCTTAGTCATTTCAGCCATGAAATTAAAAGACGCTTACTCCTTGGAAGAAAAGTTATGACCAACCTAGATAGCATACTGAAAAGCAGAGATATTACTTTGCCAACAACAGTCCGTCTAGTCAAGGCTATGGTTTTTCCAGTGGTCATGTATGGATATGAGAGATGGACTGTGAAGAAAGCTGAGCACTGAAGAATTGATGCTTTTGAACTGTGGTGTTGGAGAAGACTCTTGAGAGTCCCTTGGATGCAAGGAGATCTAACCAGTCCATTCTGAAGGAGATTGGCCCTGGGATTTCTTTGGAAGGAATGATGCTAAAGCTGAAACTCCAGTACTTTGGCCACCTCATGCGAAGAGTTGACTCATTGGAAAAGACTCTGATTCTGGGAGGGATTGGGGGCAGGAGAAGGGGACAACAGAGGATGAGATGGCTGGATGGCATCGCTGACTCGATGGATGTGAGTCTGAGTGAACTCTGGGAGTTGGTGGTGAACAGGGAGGCCTGGTGTGCTGCGATTCATGGGGTTGCAAAGAGTTGGACATGACTGAGCAACTGAATTGAACTGAACTGAACTGAACTGAATGTGCTTATCTCATAAGTTTTTTTATTTTCTTTTCCTGGGGGAGGAATTCCTACTGTAGATCCAAAAGCAATTTGAGTGATCACTTAAGTGATTTTTAATCTGGTATTACACGTTCTCTGAAATCCTGTACTGTTGCCATGTACCCCAGGATAAAGGCTCAGATCCTTTTGTGGCTTTTATTCCTTCCTGATCTTGCCTACTTCTGCAGCCACATCCTACTCTTTTACACGTGCAGTTCAGAAAGGCTGGATGCCTACCTGCCTGTGATTCAACTGACTTGATGTGCTGTTTCCAGCTGCATGCTTTTCCCAGAGCCTCTTGACTCCACTTCTGCTGTGGACTCATCCATCTTTCCAAGAGCTTCGCCATGGGGAATCCTCCAGAACCCTCAATTCAGGTCTCTCAGTCATGTCCAGCTCTTTGCAACCCCATGGACTGCAGCACGCCAGGCAGCCCTGTACATCACCAGCTCCTGGAGCCTGCTCAAACCCATGTCCATCGAGCTGGTGATGCCATCCAACCTTCTCATCCTTTTGTCTTCCCCTTCTCCCCTGCGTTCAGTCTTGCCCAGCATCAGGGTCTTTTCTAGTGAGTCAGCTCTTCATATCAGGTGGCCAAAGTATTGGAGTTTCAGCTTTAGCATCAGTCCTTCCAAAGAATATTCAGGACTGATTTCCTTTAAGATGGACTGGTTGGATCTCCTTTCAGTTCAAGGGACTCTTAAGAGTCTTCTCCAACACCACAGTTTAAAAGCATCAATCCTTTGGTGCTCAGCGTTCATTATGGTCCAGCTCTCACATCCCTAGGCTGGGCCAGTTGAGGGACAGCACCTGCCACCCCAGAATGGTGTTTTGTGACAGTGCCTCACCTCCCCGCTCCGTAACCGTAGCTGATGCTCAGCTCTTGGACCTTCCGTTCTTGTTGCCCTTCGTGTGCACACAGATCACATGTAACTTTTCATTTATCACTCTAGTAGCTACCTTGTACGGGCACTGTGTGTCAGGCCTTACCCACGTGCTGGCCTGCGGCGGTTCCTTCTGCCTCCGGGCCTTTGTTCGAGTTGTGTGTTCCCCTGGCTGTACCAGATGCAGTTCTTTCCACATCATTTAGGTTTCGTTTCAATATCAACATCTCTTTTCTTCCCGTTTGTTCCCAAACTTAGGTTGCCCAGCACACTAGTAGGTGTTTGATAAATGCTGAGTAATTAATGAAACTTCTAAAGCTGCATTTTTCATGAGACAGGAAGTATGTCCACACACCTGGGTATATTTAAAATTTTTGCTATTGTTTTTTAGGTAATGTAAGTGTTTTAGATTCTAATTTGCTTTCCCTTGGAAAATATATCTTTTAGAGGATATTAAGACAACCACATCCACAGTTATGTTGTTCATCAACCACCCGTTGGAGTTGCTCCCTGCGAATTCAGTCAGAATTCTCATTAATAGATGATCACATGTCAAATGACAGTTTACAGAATTTGATACTTTGTTGCATCTTATGGGTTAAAACATATGTTTTAAGATAAAGGCATTTTTAAATTTATCAGGTGCTGTTAGTCAAGGTTCTGTGGACAGGAATTGCTTCTGTTCTCCAACCCGTAGCCATATGAAGTGTAAACTAGCCATTATATATTTTTTAAAAATATATTTAAGAAAGGAAACTCTTCAATTACAATATAAGCTGAACCTGATAACAGCTGAAGGATAATCTATTCAGCTTCTCCATTCTGTAGCATTATTAATAGATTATTGACTGGTGCAAAAAGTAAAAGCAAACCTTGATTTTTCTAAAGAAGCGAACTTGCAGAGGAAACGGTGTGTGTTGAGTGCTGAGTGTTTCCTGGTAATCATAATGGATGATCTCCCTGCTCCTCTTTCTCTGTGTCTCTAAGAAAGCTGAATTGCAGGATGGTTAGTATCATAAAGGCTTCTCTCAAACACTAGGATGCCCAGATTCAAAGGGGACGCAGTGAGATACTGCCTTGGTAAATGAACCTCAGCAAATCATACCCCTCTTTGGATTCTCAGTTACGTTATGTAAGTGGTCATACAGATGGATTTTTTTTTTAACTCTGATTTTCCTAAACTACTCTCCCATCTATGGAACAGTGGAAGGTGTTTTGAAAATACGGAATGAGAAGAATGCACCGCTGTTACTTTAAGAAGGAAATTAAGCAGGGAGGGAAGAGGTGGATGTTGTGACTGCTGACATTTGTGGCCTCTTTTTCATTTGCGTAAGAGGTGGACTGGCTTTTCTGTAGCTCCGTTGCCATGGAGAGGTAGTGCGGGAGGACTCCTAGGACCGCAGCCTGAGCGAGCAGTTCCTTCTCAGCGCCTCTCCCTCCCGAATGTGACGTGCGGGGCGGGGGGGGCCCAGGTGGCTCAGATCCCGGGCCCGCTGACCTGTCATGCCTGGTAACGTGACTGTGCAGAGACCCCTGGGGGTGACAGGCATGTTCGTGGAAGCGCCTGTGGATTCTCTATGTGAAGTGAATGGATTGTAATGCTGTATGTATTCCCACCCTTCCTGATTCCTTCCACTCGAGATTTCGATGAAAAGAGTTGAAACAGATTAAACCAAATGTACGCCCTTGTTACAACAAGAAACCGACTCACTTCAGTCGGCATGTTTGCGTGTAGATGCATGACAAAACAGCAAGTCAAATAAACGATGATGGGAATCATACACTCAGAAAGCTCTAACAGGGTAGGTGAGACTGGAGCCAGACACTCACCTGGGGTCATGAGCATACGGGTGTTACAGAGCTGTGGAGCGGAGCGTTCCAGAGCATGGAACAGTGAAAGTTGGAAGGATTTTCCCTGCGTAATAGGTAGAGGAAGACCAGCTGTGTGTTTTATAGATAGACCTGCTTGTGTCTTAGGTGAATGTTAGGAATTTTGTCATTGCTGTTAATAGGTTTTATTGGGAATAGTTTTATGTCAAACAGAAAATTCTTGTTAACGCATTTGTAGTACCATCATTTTGGGGGAGTCTTGTTGGTTTGTTCTCTTGACATCAGTGGTAGATTAAATATGACTATTTTGGTCTTTTGTTTTCTTGTGGCTAACATTGTGGGTAACGCCTTTGTTTAACAACAAATGTGATTGGTAATTTTAGCTGAAACTCTGAGCTGCTGTTTAAAATATTTCTGTATCAAAGCATGTTTCTCTTGAGGAAGTCATATAAGATGTTAAACTTACCAAATATAAAGAAACTTATTTGCCATCTCAGTCTTCTGATGAAATCTGAATGATTGTTTTATAGTAGTTGAGTCAGAAATGGTTTAGGTGCGTTGTATGGCTGTTACAGTCATTAACTGCTTATTACAGCTTATTTTTAAGGATAACTAATTGTCTAATTTAACCCATGAAAGAAATGCTAAACCAAGTCTTTTTTTTTTTTTTTTTAAATAAAGGTAGTATTAAGTAAAATCTAGACATGGTATCATGCATAGGGGTACATAATACTACTGTAAAGATTTGTAAAATGTACAAATTTATTACTGAATTTACTTGGAAACTATCATTTCACATTAAGGAAATTTTTCAATAAAAGTAGAGATTGTATATATATTTAAAACTTTCTTAAGTGATAACTTTATTTGGCTTACTAAAACCTACTTCTTTTGTGTTTGAAATATTATATATTAAGAATAATTTCCTTACTTCTTAAATAAAATATTTAAAGGCATAAAAGTTTATAAATTACTAGGTATAGATGTTGATGGAGTTGATATTTTTCATTATTTTTCTTAGTTTTTAAATTAATTCCCAGGTATACCCATTTAAAAGGACATCAGAATTAGTTTTCTTGATTACTCATGCAAGTGAAAGGGTGATGAGGTGTGAAATATTTGCATATGGTTAGATAAAAACAGGTAATTCTTGGGCATCCCATGTGACCCAAGAATCTGCCTGCAGTGCAGGAGGAGACTTGGGTTTGATCCCTGGGTTGGGAAGATCCCTTAGAGAAGGGAAAGGCTACCCACTCCAGTATTCTGGCCTGGAGAATTCCATGTGAATGTTAACTACAAGCTAAAGTAGTTAAACATTTACCCTGTTGTCTTTTCTGAATCTCACACACTTTTTTAAGGGAGGTGGTGGGTTTTTTTTCTCCCTGCCTACGCCCCCATTTTATGGATAAGGAAACTGAGGTTGAGATGGTAATTTAATGTCACAGAGATATAAGAGATGGACCAGGATTTGAACCCATGACAGGTTTTGGCCACCACTCTGTGTTTTGCATATTAAACTTTAGCCTGGCATAGTGTGAAAAGCTTTCTATCCGGGTTTCCTGAAATGGAATCCCAGCTTTTTTACATCTTAGCCAAGTGATGGCAGAAGTTGCACCTCTTCTTGCCTCATTTTTTTTTTTTCACATTTGACAACAGAATACATGTGAATCCTTTAGTTCTAGTACAAATGTGAAGGCTGGTTCCCTTCACACCCATGGCAATAGTTCTTGCTGTCATGTACTGCCATTCACCATGTTAAAGTATAAGGTTGTAATCCAAATTATGTTTTATTGCTCCATTTGGAAATAATTACTAGGATAAAAGAGGAATAGAGAACATGATTAAAAAGTAATATTGAACCTTTTTCAGATGTCCATTCAAATATGGATCATTTTAAAGCAGAGTTTGGGGCTTCCCAGGTGGCTCAGTGCTAAAGAATCCGCCTGCAGTGCAAGAGACGGGGGTTCGATCCCTGGGTCAGGAAACTCCCCTGGAGAAGGAAATGGTAGCCTACTCTAGTATTCTTGCCTGGAGAATCCCATGGACAGAGGAACCTGGCGGGCTGCAGTCTGTGGGGTCACAAGAGTCAGACATGACTTAATGCCTAAAACGGCACCAACCCCACAAAGCAGAGTTTCTCAGTCTGGCACTACTGACGTTTGGGCAGGTAACTCTTTGTTGGCAGGGCTGTGCTGTGTGTTGTGGGATGTTTAGCAGCATCCCTGGCCTACACCCAGTGGATGCCAAGCCCTCGCCCTCCCCTGTGACAACCAGAAGTGTCTCCAGACGTTGTCAGATACCCTTTGAAGCGCAGAAGAACCCCTGGGCAAAAATCACAGCTAGAGACATACAAACATGCATCAAACAAGTGGACGTAAGGTAACTGCAGTGTGTTGAGGATGCCGGTAGATGCCGTAGGTGAGAATAAGGTGAGGGAGCGGGCTGGCTCCCAAGGCAGGTGTGGCTGCGTGTGGGGTCCAGCAGGGAAGGGGCTGAGAGACGTGGAGGCTGGCGCGCAGTTCTGGGTGGGAGGTCTGGGTGGGAGATGCGGGCCAGGGCCAGGAGCGGAGATGGGCAGTCTGGGCAGGTTTTCGGAGGGAGAGCCAGAGGGCTTGGGGTTTGCTGGAATCTTGCACTCTTGACAGAGAAGAGTAAAAAGACAGTGAAGGTCTGAGGGGTGGACACAGGGCAGGCTGCCCACCAGCCCAGTGAGCCCTGGGGCCTGCCTGGCCGTGCCTGGGACTCAGGTGTGTTTCTCGGCAAAGTTAGGAGTGATGGACTGTCCTTGACCTTCATGAATATTGGGAACCATGAATATGGGACCTGGAATGATTTGCCGTGCTTCACAGACAGGGTGCGCCCCTGCTTCTTCCTGGGTGCCTGTCCCCGCCCAGGTCTGTGTCCAAGCGCAGCAACTTGCAAAGTCAAATCTTGGGACAGCAAGCGAGGATTTTGCTTTTCAGTCCCAAGTGGGAAGTTTACAGATTCTTTCAAGCAGTGCACCCCCAAGGGTGGCTTTGGTATACGCCCTAAATTGAACAAGCAGTAGGGACAGAGCATTCCAGGCCCGCTCTGTAGCAGAGCATTGAGGCAAACCCAATGGAATTCCTCTCTTTCCAAAGCAAGTAACTCCAGCAGGCTGTTTAGTGATGCTATTTTAGTGAGATCACCACGAGTGTAATTTACTGATCTTTTGTTAATAGTAGTGAGTAAAATCGCTGGCTTGTAGTTGCAGCGTACATATGAATATTACACGATTCTAATGCCCATGACCTCAGCTGTGATGATGAACCCTTTAACCTCCATGAAACGATGTTGCTGAAATTGGGTGTATCTAAGTGTGGAGAATGGAAATTCATCTTTGAACCAGAGCCACGGCCTGTCGTTGTTGTGGAAGCCTGGTGCCCAAAAGGACACAAAGGGGAGAGAGGCTGCTCTCCTGAGAACTTTATGGGGCTTTGTTTCCGCGCGCCCTCCCCTCCTCTACATCCCTACTCCAGTTCTGCTGATCAGTTAGATCAGTTCTTGACTGTTTCCTTTTCTCTTGGGAAAAGACATTTTCAGCTCGATTTTCCACCTGAGTCGCCGTGCCAAGTGGGCCTGAGTGAGGTAGTCGAGACGTTTTGTCTGGTCACCAGCTCTGACAGGTGTGAGTTCAGCCACATTTGAACACGTGCTGTGTTTCGAGGGTTGCACTTGGGCTACGGGGTTTATTTTCCTATCACTAGGGAAGATGGAAGAGAGATTTACCTATCAGGTCGCTTAAAAATCTCAGAAATGGAAAAGAAGTTCATGCATAGTGGAGAACTGGAGAAATAAGTGAGACAACAAGTTGACAGTGGGCAAAGGGGATACAGTTAAATACCCTTAAATAGATACTGCGTTCCTTCCAGTTGTTTGGATAGATGAAGTTCTGTGGGATGCCCGGAAAGGTAAGAAAAACAGCTTTTCTGGATTTATGTATAGAAGTTTTCCGAAAGTTGGGATTTAAGCTTGGTCACAAAAATTGGGGAGAAATGGATAAATAGGGGCTTCCCTGGTGCCTCAGCAGTAAAGAATCCGCCTGCCAATGCAGGAGATGAAAGTTCAGTCCCTGGGTCGGGAAGATCCCCTGGAGGAGGGCATGGCAGCCCACTCCAGTATTCCTGCCTGGAGAGTCCCAGGGACAGAGGAGCCTGGAGCGCTACGGTCCATGGGGTTGCAAAGAGTCAGACACAGCTGACTGAGCGACTGAACAGCAGTGACGACGTGAGACGAGTCCTGTGGGCCAGGACGTCGGGGGCCAGGATAGACGTTCACGTGGCGTTCGTGATTTTAGCAGGCGATCAGGCCTAAAAGGGTAACCTTCCACACACGTGCGTGTGCGCGCTCAATGCCAGAGGAGCCAGCGCGCATGGGCACACACCGTGGCGGGGCCAGGACGTCGGGGGCCAGGATAGACCTTCATGTGGCGTTCCTGATTTTAGCAGGTGATCAGGCCTGAAAGGGGTAACCTTCCACACACGTGCGTGCGCGCTCTCAATGCCAGAGGAGCCAGCGCGTGGGCACACACCGTGGCGGCCCCAGTGGGGATCAGGAAAGGCTTTGAGAGCACATGACACTTAAGCTCAAACACGAGAGAGGAGGAGTTGCCAGCTTGGGCAGAGCAGCCTTTTAAATGATACGGAATAGTAATATAGCGTAGCATTAAGTTCACATTTGGGAGGCCACATGCCTAGGTTGAAAGCCAGCAGACAGGTTTCTCTGTGTTAGCGCTGCGTTTGCTTCCGGGAGCCGTGGTTTGCTTCTCTGTCGAGTGGAGGTCATGGGCAGCTCCTCCCCTGAGTGGGTTTTGGGGGAGGGTTGAGTGAGTGGGCCCACATCGAGTCCTCAGGACGGTGTCCGCACAGGGCAGGCACTTACGTTTTAGCTGTTACTGGTAGATTTCTCCCCAGTAGGGTCAGAAGGAGGGTGAGGGCATCCCAGACAGGTGTGAGGGAAGCGGTTCTCAGAAGGAACCCCAAGAGTTTGAAGCCATGCTGGGGGGCGAGCTGCGGGTGGGCACCCCCAAAGGCAGTGCTGCCCCGCTCTTGGTTTCCAGGAGGATGGATTCTAATGATGGCTCCAGACAGGTAACTTGTGGTTCCTCCACCCAGTTTTTAAAAAATGCATGCGTGTGTTTATTCTATTTTGCTGGTTTGTTTAACATATATTTTAGGGAGTTTAAGAAATAGTTAATGATATCCTGGGTACCCTCATGTGCTACAACATTATTGAAAAGAACTTTCAATCACACTGAAAGAGTGTGAATTTCTCTCAAGTTCAGTTATACTGCAGTATGCTTTCACTGTAATTTGCCTGACTTGGACTGTATGACACAGCCTCTGAAACAAATGCCTACAGTTGATACACAACCACAGCTATTTTTGGCTTGACTAGATCAGATCCATACATATGAGGTTACAAGCCTAATTACTGTTATTTTTGGCCAGAGTCCTTGACAGTGTGGGAGGTGGCCAAGTACTTCCTTTGCGGAAAAAAATGACATTTGTTCATTGTTTCAATTGTGATGATTGTTTAAAGTATATGGGGTCCTTTTTTTTTAATGATTGTTTTTAAAGATGCAGATTAGGGATTTTATATGTTGTAAAATTTATCATACGTGAAAGTTTGTTCGTAACCACTTAACTGTTCTAAGGATCCAATGCCGTTTCATTATTGCTCATGAATTCTTAATACTAGATAATGGTGAAGACAAAATAATAGAGGACATATTCATGTTTACATCTAATGATGTGGTGGTTACATTTCAAACAAAGTAATGGATACATACACACTCTATATTGTACAAAAACAGACATTCATTATGTACATGCATACAAAATTGTATGAGCTGTTATTTGATTATTTAGGCTAATAGACTCAAACAGTAATGTGAATGGTTCCCAAAGAATTTATTTTCCTAAAATATAATTGAACATAAGGTAATCAGAAGATTTAACGATGGATTTTCTAAGTGTTAGTCATTTCTGGAAGTCCTTCCAGGGACTTTGGCGCTTCCTGGGTAGCTCAAAAGGTAAAGAATCTGCCTGCGATGCAGGAGACCCCAGTTCAGTCCCTGGGTCAGGAAGATCCCCTGGAGAAGAGAATACCTACTCACTCCACTTCCCCGGGGCTTAGATGGTAGAAAACCCACCTGCAGTGAAGGGTACCTACGTTCGATCTCTCAGGCAGGAAGATCCCCTGAAGAAGAATGGCAACCCACTCAAGCATTCTTGCCTGGGAAGTCCCATGGACAGAGGAGCCTGGTGGGCTACAGTCCATGGGGTTGCAGTGAGCAGGACATGACTGAGTGACTTAATACTTTCTCTACACGTTATAGACTTCTTCCCTCTGCATGTCTTGCCCAGTAATAAAAAGCTGTGGTTGACCGTTAGTACTCTAGTCCACACCTGTGACAGCTATGTTTCTGCACTTCTTTTCTTTACATTTTGTATTTGTAATGAACCAAGTCACTAATCTTAGCATAGAATAGTAGTAACCGGAAATGGTTATATATGGTTATATGCTATGTCTTTTCTTCTACTGCTATTTTCCTCTGTGAAACTATGAAAAGCTTGGGAACTTTTATTCTAGGCCATTTATTAACTTACAGAACAGAATGCCCGAGAAGGCAATGGCACCCTACTCCAGTACTCTTGCCTGGAAAATCCCATGGACACAGGAGCCTGGTAGGCTGCAGTCCATGGGGTCACTAAGAGTCCGACACGACTGAGCGAATTCACTTTCACTTTTTACTTTCATGCATTAGAGAAGGCAATGGCACCCCACTCCAGTACTCTTGCCTGTAAAGTCCCATGGACGGAGGAGCCTAGTGGGCTGCAGTCCATGGGGTCGGGAAGAGTCAGGCATGACTGAGCAACTTCCCTTTCCCTTTCCCTTTCATGCATTGGAGAAAGAAATGGCAACCCACTCCAGTGTTCTTGCCTGGAGAATCCCAGGGACGGGGAGCCTGGTAGGTTGCTGTCTCTGGGGTCGCAAAGAGTCAGGCATGACTGAGCAACTTCCCTTTCCCTTTCCCTTTCATGCATTGGAGAAAGAAATGGCAACCCACTCCAGTGTTCTTGCCTGGAGAATCCCAGGGACGGGGGAGCCTGGTAGGTTGCTGTCTCTGGGGTCGCACAGAGTCGGACACGACTGAAGCGACTCAGCAGCAGCAGCAGCAGCAGCAGCGGAACAGAATGCATGATAAGGATTGTTTACACATGTAGTTAATGTAAACTTTTTTTTTTTAGGTCTGTTTTTCTTGTTACCAGATTTTAATTCTTCCCTGTTACTGTGTAGAATGGTAGGACTTAACAGCATTTACCTGATAAAAGTGTCAAGGCTATTTGCTGGGTGTCCAGCAGGGTGTGGGGACTCCGTGATTAGCACCTGCCTGGCCCTGTCCTGGGGAGCCCCGCCGCGAGGTAAGGAATCAGACCTCACGCCAGAATTGCTCACAGTAGGATGAGGTGCCTGCTGTGACGGGGACAGGGTCACAGGCCGCTAGTACTGCGCACTGGCCCCTGGGTCTTGATGAACAACAAAATGAGAGGGCGATTGAGTTCATTTTGACTGTGATTCCCACCATGAAGATCACATCTGTGGTTGGTGACTAAACCTGTTAGACTTTGTTTTCACTTTACTTCATTCCCCTCCACCTCCTACTTAGAATTTTTCATAGTTTTTTACCTCTGATTCTTGCTGGTTGAGGAATTACCCTTTGGGAGAGATGCAAATAGGACTGTTTTAGGTTGAAAAAACAGACTTCTTAACTGACCTGAATATTTTTGACCAACCCATTGAATTAGATAAATTAAAATATAAAGAATGGTGGATCTGGGACTTCCCTGGTAGTCTGGCCGTTAAGATGCCATGCTTCCGCTGCGTGGGACCTGGGTTCCACTCCTGGTCAGGGCACTAGGGTCCCGTAAGCTTTGCAGTATGGCCAAAAAATAAAAAGTCCAAAAGAATAGTGGGTTGTAATATTTATAAGATAATATTGCTGCTGCTGATGTTCATTTGTTCACTTGTGTCTGACTCTTTACAAGCCCATGGATTGTAGCCAACCACACTCCTCTGTCCATGGAATTCTCCAGGCAAGAATACTAGAGTGGGTTGCCATTTGCTTTTTCAGGGGATCTGCTCGACCCAGGGGTCTAACCTGCATCTTTTGAATCTCCTGCATTGGCAGGCGGATTCTTTACTGCTGCACCACCTGGAGTGATTAGTAAATGTTAAAACAACCCCAATTTGGAAGGAAGAAACAGGTGTCAAATAGTTTGAAAGAATGGAATAATACTGAATTGAAGTGAGAATATTGAAAAAAGAGTCCACAAGTATGCCTATATATTCTATGTGTACATTCAGATACGTGTGTATATACGTGCACACATAAGTAGTATATGTATTTTTAAATATATAAGTAAATAAGCACATATACTTTTAGAGAATTGAGGCATTCAAGTTTTGTTTTTGATTTGGCTACCCATATTTATACATGTATACATATATTTTATACACACATTTATATTTCAATGAATAATACATCTTCAATATAAGTAATAAACAATTTTAAAAGTTAAGTAGCACAGAAACATATGCAACTTAAAGAATGAGCATTTCCCCGTTTTCCTGCCCTTGCTTTTTATCTCTTACTCAGAGGTAACCACCTATATTAATTTCCCATCACTTTTTTCACAAAAGTTTATGCAGAAATTGCAGCATCATTTAAAAAATATGCACACATGTCCACAAAAAATCGAATTCTATAATATCTACTGATCTGAACCACTAATCTTAAATTTAAGATTCTCATACTAACTCCATAAAGTCATTGCTCAAATCCCCAGGGTTATAAGTATAAACCGAAAGCAAAATCCATCCCAGTTGAAAACCATCTACTCATGAACTGATGAAATTTGGCTCCACTCAAACCTCTTGTTTGATTTCTGGTTCCCATTTATTCCCACCCATCATACTACTGATTTTTCATTGTTCACTGATCATAGTTTTATTTATAGAATTATTTACAGAATGCATTTGAAATAGTATGAGAACAAAATGCTTCCAGTGATCTCTTGTAACCAAACATGATAAAACACAAACCAGAATCTATTAAACAAGAAGTCTAGACTTAATTCTGAAGCTGTATGTCCAGTCTTGACCTGTCAATCGTTTCTCTTTGGCTTCTCTTAAAGCTGCTTTCCTGGAATAAGCCCCCCGTCCCTTCGGTCTCATGTTACAAATTCATTATCGTGTTTGCAGAAGGACTTCTCATCCCTCAGACCAGTTCAAGGTTCTCTGTTCATTTGTTCTATAGTAAGTGATTGAATGATCCCTGAATGTTCATAAAATGCTCACTCGGTCATATGTGTGTATTGTGCTAAGTGTGAATAGACAGTTGTGACAAGCAGGCCATTTGCTTCTGGGTCACATAGACTGGTACCATCTTTGGTCCAGCCATCAAAACCTTAACTTCCCATGTTAGTTTAGACTCTTGATTCCTTACTTGATATGCTGGCTCTTTACCACCTTCTCCTCTCACTCTGCATAATTGTCTTCTGCCTTGTAACACCAGGGCGGCTCAGACCATAGAAATCTGCCTGCAACGCAAGAGACCCAGGTTTGATCCTTGGATGGGGAAGATTCCCCGAAGAAGGGCATGGCTACTCACTCCAGTATTCTTGCCTGGAGAATCCCATGGACAGAGGAGCCTGGTGCGCTACAGCCCGTGGGGTCACAAAGAGTCGGACACGACTGAGCGACTGACACATGTAACTCCTACTCCTGGCATCCCTGTGCACTTCGTCCTTTATGATAGCTTTCCTCATGCTCTCTTCCCAGAGAGGCCTTTTCACTTCCCCTGGAATTTACATCAACTTTCACATTTTGCCAGTATTTAATAGGCTGAACTAATTAGTAATTTATTTAAAAAGAACTTGAAGAAGAAAAAGTGCTTTCAGTTTTTCAAAGAGTATTCAGAGCTGATAATTTGCTTGCTGTTTGTAATGTGTGCTAGAAAATAGATTGGGAAGAAAATCTTCTATTTCAATTCTGCGTTTTTTAAAAATACATCCATTTTTATATTTTGATACAAGTAGATATATACTATATAGGTTCTGCTCCTTCGGTTTTATATTTTTCTTTCTTTTTTTTTAATGTTATGTTTTAGAAACCTTTACAGTCTTCAAGTTCTTACCCTCCCTTTGCCCAACTGAAAGGAATTAAGAACACTGGTGATCACATTTCTAGAAATAGTGATTTTTTTTTTTAATTGTCCTTTCAGGCTTTGGTGTATACAAACCTGACTCCTAGTGGTTACTCAAAAGTTACTGAATTTCCTGTTGGCTGCAGTTAATTTCTGAGTCTGTGACCTCGATTGAGGGCTTACTGTGCGCTCGGCCTTTGGATACCTAGCTTCATTTACTTCCCACTTCCATATAATTTCTTGCCTATGATTATTATTTGAACCAACGATATGTGAGAAAATACTTTGGTAATTCGGTTTTTTAAAATTTTACTTTCAGACTGAGTTCCCTCTTTTGTTTCTTTTTATGCTTTTGATGATGTGAATTTAAAAATGATTACAAATAGAGTACTGTAATAAACCTCTGTTTAGCTACCACCCAGCTGTAGTAACTCGCCCCTGGACAGCCAGTCTGGTTTCCTTGCCTCTGGGCTCTTCCCCGCCTATGTGTGTTTTAGGACCTCAGATACATCATTTTGTTGATACGTTTTTGTTATATAAGCTCTGAAAAACAAAGAATTTGTTTTTTACATAATCACAGTACATTTATGAAACCAAAGAAAAATAATTCCTTAATAGATCAATTATCCTATCAGTGTTTAAATTACCAGTTCTCTGCAGTGTCATAATTTTTTAAACATTGTGTTAGATTCAGGGTAAATAAGGTCCCCATATTCTGTAGTTTGATACGTCTTTCTTTTTTTTTTTTTTTTTTTTAATCTATAGGGACCATTCCCAGTTCTGTCTCTCTCTTTGCAAATCATTTATCAAAGAAACTAGGCCTTTTGTCCTGTAAAATTTTTCATTATTGGTTTGTTTTTAAAGGTTCAAATATATAAGTAGACTTCTTTAAGAATTGTTTTAATTGGTGCCTCTTAAGTTTCCAGATATTTTTGTGTCTCATCAGATTATATGTGAACGTGCACTTGTTCTCCAGCGTTGCTCCATTTATAGCTTTCTTTATGGCTTTAAATCTATATTTGTAGATTTGAAACACAGAATGTCCTTAAAATAAAAAGTCACAAGAAAAAATAAGACAGAATAGATATAATTACTTTACAGACAGCTATGAGTGGTGCCCATAACTGTGCGTTAGACAACACGTGCACTGTGTCTGCTCTGTTTGTAGTAGGGGCTCAAGGGATAATGCGGATTTCTACATCCATGGATCCCTGATTGCTCTCATCAGTGCTTTATTTGTCCTTAACATTGATCAGTTCTTCCACTCCCATCGGTAACTTTGTCTAACTTTGACCAGTCTCTAAGACCCCGTGAGACCTCTAAGCCTCCCTGGTGGCTCAGATGGTAAAGCATCTGCCTGCAGTGTGGGAGACTGAGGTTCAGTCCCCGGGTTGGGAAGATCCCCTGGAGAAGGAAATGGGAACCCACTCCAGTATCTTGCCTGGAAAATCCCATGGACGGAGGAAGCTGGTAAATTGCAGTCCCTTGGGTTGCAGAGTCGGACAGGACTCAGCGACGTCACTTTTAGTTTCACTTTCCAGAGGCTGTAACATAATCACTAAACTCCATTTTCTTTCTAGGCAGCCAGATGTTATCTCAATACAGTTGTGAAATTCGGATATGAACTCCCTCCAACTTCCTTCTCATCAGCAGACTTTTCACAGGACCCACCCTTCTCCTGTCTTCCCTCTGACCTCAGAGCATCACCCTGGGTGTTTCCCTATTCAAAATCAGCCCTCCGCCTAGATTCCAGGCTGGCCTCCACTTTCCTCAGAGCCTTGCCCTCCACATCACAACTCTTGCCTGTATCAGTTGCATCATCTTCTCATTTGTCAATGAAATACTGTTCTCTTGATTTCTGTGGCCAAATTGTTTCTGATTCTCCTAATTTTTTAGCTTTTTTTTGGCCTTTTCTTGGGTTTTTCTTCCTCTACCTCTCATCCCACCAGTGATTTTTAACTGGAGGGTAGGTGGCCCATTAAAACATTTGGCAAAGCTTTAAAAATTTATACAGTCCAGGACACCATTCCTATAGTTTCTGATTCAGTAAGTCTTCCTGCTGCTGCTGCTGAGTCGCTTCAGTCATGTCTGACTCTTGTGCGACCCCATAGACAGCAGCCCACCAGGCTCCCCCGTCCCTGGGATTCTCCAGGCAAGAACCCTGGAGTGGGTTGCCATTTCCTTCTCCAATGCATGAAAGTGAAAAGTGAAAGTGAAGCTGCTCAGTCGTGTCGGACCCTCAGCGACCCCATGAACTGCAGCCTTCCAGGCTCCTCCATCCATGGGATTTTCCAGGCAAGAGTGCTGGAGTGGGGTGCCATTGCCTTCTTAGAAGCCTGTAATACAGTAGTTCTATGATAATAGTCTGTTGTACGAAGGTACCACAGTTTACTAAACCATTTCTCAAGTATTCAACAGGTATGTATTGAGCATCTACTATATTCTAGATATCATTGATTATTTTATGTTTTTTCCTTTGTGGAAACTACGTTGATACTTTGTTCCACTCCTTTCATTGTCTTAGTCTAGAATCAGTACTTGAATCAGCATACTAAAATGCAGAGATTGGTCTCAAAGATCTTGATGCTTATGGCCAAATTACTTCATAGAATAGTTATATTTTTGCTCCCACCTACTCTGTGGTATGGTTTTAGCAACCAGTTACATAAGAAGGTGGCTCTCAAATGCCTTGTCTTTAGACTTACTGTCTCCAGGTTTATGTTACAAACTGCGATGAGTTCCTGACTCTCGTTTCCTGCGTCTTTGCCTCAGCAGCCTCCTTGTCCTCCCCCTCTCTGAGCTCCCTCCTCCTCCAGGCAGGAATTCTCGTTTTCTTCTCTGCTCGTACAGCATTGGTGTTATTTCTTCCATGAAGGTGCTTCAGGACCATTCTTCCTGTTTGCAAGACGGTCGGCATCCACACGCTTCCGAGCTGCCCATGGACTTAGCCACACAGTCACTGCATGGAGAGGGTTTGCTTGTTTGCTTCTCCAAGGTCCTTCATGCAGGGTTGTTCATCTTTTTGTATCCATAGTGCTAGGCCACAGGAGCTAATAAATACATTCTGAACCAAAGGAACCATTCAGCATATTAATGTTTTTATATTTTAGAAATTATCCCAGAGTCTTTCATATGATCTGGAAATTTGGAATCTAGAACCTATAGACAGATGACTTTTTTTTTTCTTTAAATAATTTAAATCACATTTTTTAGGGGCTTCCCAGGTGGCACTAGTGGTAAAGAACCTGCCTGCCAACACAGGAGACATAAGCAACCTGGGTTCGATCCCTGGGTCGGGAAGATCTCCTGGAGGAGGGCATGGCAACCTCTTCCGGTATTCTTTCTTGGAGAATCTCATGGACAGAAGAGCCTGACAGGCTATAGTCCATGAAAGTGAAAGTGAAGTCACTTAGCCGTGTCCAGCTCTTTGCTACCCCATGGACTGTAGCCTACCAGGCTCCTCCATCCGTGGGATTTTCCAGGCAAGAGTACTGGAGTGGGGTGCCATTTCCTCCTCCAGGGGATCTTCCAGACCTAGGGATTGAACCCATGTCTCCTGCATTGCAGGCTGACGCTTTACTGTCTGAGCCACCACAGAAGCAAAGGTCCATAGGATAGGGTCATGAAGAGTCGGGCGTGACTGAAGCAACTTAGCATGCATGCGTGTATTAGGATTTTTAGTTTTTACTAAATTTAGATAATATTTTATATTAAAGTATTTATATAGGTAATTTATTAATTGAAGAAAATAGAAATAACATTAAAACTATTAATGTACTACCCTCAGGTAATCATTATATTTGAGCCTATTTACAGAAATTTTGTATGTGTATATATGTACACATACATCTGCATGACACAGTGTGTTTTTACATAATATACTTTGAACGTTTTTTTCTTTCAATAGGTATTTCAAAAAGTATTGTAAATGGCTGCCCAACATTCTGTTGTATGGAAATATCATAGTTCTTTAACTAGTCCCTATGGTTTTACATGTAAAAGTGTCCCCAATAATCGTTAACATAAATGCTATAGCAAACACTGCAATAGTGATTCACTTATTGAACAAACATGTGTTGAGGGCCCACTGGTCTAAGCATCTGTACTCTGTTGAATAAGAGATCACTTTAATGAAAAGAGCAAGTGCCTGCACAGAGTCTCAGAATATCCCATGGTGACCGATACCTAGGGGCTGAGGACTCTGTGCTGGGGGCACAGACCAGGGCCTGAGGGAGCAGGTCAGGTAAGGCTTCTGAAAGGAAGTGATCACAGGTTATTGGCTAGTTTCTCTGTTTTGGGATATGTATCAGAATACCACTTGGTTAATATGATGGCGTGTAACCTGTTTTATTTATCATTGACTTTTTTGTTTTGCTTTTTGTTTACACTAAAGATAGATATTTTAATCAAGTACATTTTGAACATTATTTAAATTACCTTCCCCCTCACACCCATCCTGTATCCTATTACAGATGATAATAACATGTTTTCTAATATTGGAAAATGGGCTTCCCTGGTGGCTCAGCAGTAAAGAATCTACCTGCAATGCAGGAGACATGGGTTCGATCCCTGGGTAGAGAAGAGCCCCGGGAGAGGGAAATGGCAACCCACTCCAATATTCTTGTCTGGGAAATCCCATGGACAGAGGAGCTTGCCGGGCTTTAGTCCAAGGGGTCTCAAGAGTCAGACATGACTTAGGGACTAAACCACCACCACCAATCCTGAAATATCTTTGCAGACTGACTTTACACCCTCATTGGGTATGGCTTTCTAATCTTGGAATGTACCTCTGGGTGTAGATTGTTAAATCTATATTCCTTTGGGAGATTTTTAAGTAGTGTTGATTTTTCTGTCTCGTTGGTCACATTTTGATAGCAGGGTGTAGGAGCTTTTAAAAATTATTTAGAAGACCTTTTGTGTTAGCTTGTACTCTGGGACAGTTCAGGAGAAATGTTTATTCTTCAGAATTGGTAAGAATCTGATGATAAGACCATCTTGGCCTTTAACCTTAAAAAAGTAATTCTGTGTTATTCCCTGGTTACTTTCTCAGTCTTCTCTAGTTATTCTAGTTGAGTTTCTCTTTCTGGACAAGCTGAGTAATTTTACATTTTTCTAGAACTTGTTAATCACAGTCTTCAAATTCATTAGGGCAGAGTTGACTGTCTCGCTTTTTTTTTTTCTCCACTTATTTTAGGCCATATTTTTCAGGTTGAAATATTACTAGACTATCATTTGTTGGCATTATTGCAGAGCTTAACTTCTTGAAAGACATAGATCTGGAAATATGAAAGATGTAATTTATAGGTTAAAATGTGTTACCTACAAAGGTAGGCTGACTTAGCTGACTTAGGTGAACACTAGGACCATCATTTAGAAGAGCATGTATATGTGGTTATGGGTGTTGGGTGCACTTTTCACATTACATCATGGTCGTATATTTAGTTTTATTAAAATAGCTCGAGCAGTTACCAGTGGGAATAGGGAGCTGGTGCTGACGTGTGATGACGGGACGTGGGAGTTAGGCTTATACAGTAGTAAAGATAGCGCAGTCACATATGCTGATCTTTTTCAATCAGATGGTCTCCCTCTCCATAAACAGAGGTGCCTTTTACAGCTCCTTAGGATCTGCCTCATTAAAAATCTGCTATTAGTGTTTCCACTTGGCTGCGTGAAGGAGGAGACCCCCTGAGCGTCAGAGCAGAGATCATGGATGCCTGTCAGAACAGCAGGCGAGGAGGAGGTGCTGCTGGCATTGGGGTGACCATTTAACTAGCTCCTCCCTAGGTCAGAAGGCGTGAGCAACAGCTGGTTCTTGTGCCCTCTCAGGGCACTGATGCAGTTTCTCCAATGCAGAAATCATCTGTGACCTTAAGGAAGGTAAAGCGCCAGGTTCCTACGTGGAGGCACCGAAGGCCAGTGCTCAGTTTGTGGGCGCCTGTTCCCTTTTCCTTTTTCCAGAATGCACCCGTGCTTCCCCGCATCACCAGGCGGGTTCCTGTCAGCATTTCCACCGTGGGCGAATCACCCAGTCCCCCTTACTGTCGTGGCTGCTAACGCTCATGATACAACAGAGCAGTGGAGAAACGGGCCCTCCCCGCAGCAGCCGTGGCTCTGGGGGCTGTTCAAGCAGGTTTTCCTCCAGGAGCCGACATCCTGAGGCTATGGGGTGGGGCCCGGCAGGTGGAAGAGTCTCGGGGACCCAAGGGCACCTATGCAGAAGAGTGGCTGCAGCTGCAGATGAGGAGCGGGTCCACGGAGAGCTTTGCTGCACCGGGAGCCAGGCTTTGCATTTGCCATCACGTTGGCATTAAAGTGATTGTTGAAAGAGTATTGTAATGCAGAGCCATTTTTTTTTTCACATTTTATATTTCTAGTTCTTCCTTGTGTACCTGCCACCAGGTAGACAGTCATTGCAATAAAAACAGACAACTGTTGTTGAACCAAATCCTAGCCGTTTGGTGGGTTGGTCCCCAAAACTGACATCCTGGATCCTCGGGCTCTTGAGGACGGGTGCTGGGACTCTGAGATGGTGCAGGGGACCCCCTCCCTTTCATCGGAGGGTGAAAATGGTCAGAGAGCAGGCGCTTACTTCAAATCCCTATATGAGGATTGTTTTATTTTTATAAGTGATTTGTTTTTAATGATCCAATCTTTTCCCAGAACCCCAAAAGAACGGTGGTTTCCTAAGGGCTCCAGAGATTTTTTTTTTTTTTACAGTTACTTACCTGTGGTGAAAATAAAATAGTTTTGCATTGTTTTCTTATACAAACAAAAGCTTTAAAATATGCGAGGCATTAAGCAAACTTGTTCATAGCCTGTGCCATTAACAAATAGTTTCTCTGCTTTACCAGAGAAGAAAAACTGTCAAAAGGAGCACATTTTCAATAGTTGCAGAACCAAACTTTAACCTACACGGTCAGTACTCTCTCTCCAGGCCTGTCACTCTTTCAGCCATGGGTCCTTCTGGATCTCAGGGACAATTATGGATCCATTTGTGTGTGGCCAGGACCTTTTCCAGGTGACAACTCCAAGCATATTTAGTAAAAGTTGAATTAATTACATCTTAATTTAAATACAGTAAGAACTCATTACAGTAAGAATGTGTTTGTTACGTATTTTAGATTTAACAGCATGCTGTGAATGTCCATTTTGCATATATATCTGTTTTTATTTTGAAGCAGCTGAGAAACTACTATTTCTGAATGTGTAGTTTTTATGAAATTATGAGCTCGGATAACAGTGACTTTGGGGAGTGCATGATGGAAGGTGTCTAAGAACCTGAGATACTGTTCTAAACAACATGTGCATCAAGGCTTATGACGAGAGGTGTCCTGGCTAGGAGGCGCACCCCTTGGGTGAGAACTATTTTCTGTCTGTGGGTTCAAGCCGTGGGTTTGCTGTCCAGCATGGGGCTGTGAACCAATGCGTCTGCGCAAGGCAGCATTTTTCATTTTTAATAGGAAAGGACAGAAATTAGTATATGGGTGAGTTGGTTTCTGAATTATGTATACATGTGATACATACACACACACATGTGTAATTGGTTGGAATGTGAAAATACATTCCTTACTCTGGGTCATAGTGAAAAAAATGTTGCTTTTAAATACTAGTAAATTGCCTTATCTGGACCAATTAAGAGCATATAATAAATGAGTACTTTCTCTGTAGCTTTGGAGACTGTCTTTATAACATCATATTTTACCAGGAGAATCATAAAACAGAGGTTAAATATAAACAGAACTTTTTCTAAAAAGTGAGGCAATAGATTATAATAACTGTTATAAACTCTGTCATTGAAGACTGTAATTACCTATTGAATTAGAGTTCCAGGTAAAGGCATTTAAGAAAATGCCTATACCTAACACAGTTCAGTTCAGTTCAGTTCAGTCGCTCAGTTGTGTCCAACTCTTTGTGACCCCATGAATTGCAGCACGCCCGGCCTCCCTACCATCACCAACTCCCAGAGTTCACTCAGATTCATGTCCATCGAGTCAGTGATGCCATCCAGCCATCTCATCCTCTGTCGTCCCCTTCTCCTCCTGCCCCCAATCCCTCCCAGCATCAGAGTCTTTTCCAATGAGTCAACTCTTCTCATGAGGTGGCCAAAGTACTGGAGTTTCAGCTTTAGTATCATTCCTTCCAAAGAAATCCCAGGGTTGATCTCCTTCAGAATGGACTGGTTGGATCTCCTGCAGTCCAAGGAACTCTCAAGAGTCTTCTCTAACACCACAGTTCAAAATCATCAGTTCTTCAGAGCTCAGCCTTCACAGTCCAACTCTCACATCCATACATGACCACTGGAAACCTTGACTAGACGGACCTTAGTCAGCAAAGTAATGTCTCTGCTTTTGAATATACTGTCTAGGTTGGTCATAACTTTTCTTCCAAGGAGTAAGCGTCTTTTAATTTCATGGCTGCAGTCACCCTCTGCAGTGATTTTGGAGCCCCAAAAATAAAGTCTGACACTAATTCCACTGTTTCCCCATCTATTTCCCATGAAGTGATGGGACCACATGCCATGATCTTCGTTTTCTGAATGTTGAGCTTTAAGCCAACTTTTTCGCTCTCCTCTTTGACTTTCATCAACAGGCTCCTTAGCTCCTCTTCACTTTCTGCCATAAGGGTGGTGTCATCTGCATAGCTGAGGTTATTGATATTTCTCCTGGCAATCTTGATTCCAGCTTGTGCTTCCTCCAGCCCAGCGTTTCTCATGATGTACTCTGCATATAAGTTAAATAAGCAGGGTGACAATATATAGCCTTGATGTACTCCTCTTCTTATTTGGAACCAGTCTGTTGTTCCATGTCCAGTAGATACTCCAAATGACTTAAAGTCATTTTTGCAAGAATTTGTCATGTTAAATACAAATAGAAGGTGGCCAAACTTCAATATACTAAACAGAAACTGTTCTTTAAATATGTGTTAAGTCATGAGCTTTTGCTGCCTGGAGCCCTAGTTAATCCTATTAATAAAAAGTTGTTTTATTATATAATACCAAATTATATATGCACAAACTCTTACACATAGTCATTACTGCTATGAATATATATCAATACAATATATACATATATATTATTTATGGTTCTTAAGTTTAGGCAAGCTGGTAGCATAGAATTAATAGCGCTTTTCATTTTTATGTTTCTCAAAGACTGTATATTTAATACTTATTTACATTTTTAATATCTCCAATGTACTGTTCAATATACTCAGTATTAATTTATTTTTGAAAAAGTGGGCCTTGTGCTTTTGTCATATATATTAATAGAAATTTCAGTCATACATTTGGGATTCTGTTGAAGTAAAAGTACTGCTAAACACAGAATCTACTTTCTGCACTTATTAAGGGCTTTTTTTTCCCCATTACTGTTTCGTTTTACTCATCATTTCATGAGAAATAACTAAAAGCTTGCAAATGAGAAAAAAATTGTATTTTTCCAGAGACTGTCTCTTCTCCCCTCAAATCTTACTCTGGATCTGATAATTAGCAGGGAGCAAATAGGACGTTGCTGTGGGAATGAAGATGTAGTTGAGATAAACCATGGTGTGTTTCCTTTGTTCTCATGCTCCCCATCTGCCTTGATAAGGATCAATATGCAGTTGAAAGAAGTTTGCTCAGAGAATGGAAGGTTCTTTGACTTTCTGGCTTTTCCGGCAAGACTGATGGGGGAAGAGGCAGGTAGCACCAGAGATTGAAGGGCCTGTGGTGGGGAGGATGCCATCTTCCGTGGCCAGTGATGATGTTTAGTATCAGTGACCATTTGGGATACTGAGAGTGGATACTGGGAGGTATGGATGGCTGACATACCAATATTGTGAAAGCATTTAAACTGTACTCCAGTGGACTAGCTGAAATGTTACATCATTATGGTTACAGTATTCATTTCAGTACAGAATAGTACCCAGGAATTTTGTTGGCTTTTGCCATTATAGTATTTCAGTTCAGTTCACTTGCTCAGTCGTGTCCGACTCTTTGTGACCCCATGAATCGCAGCACGCCAGGCCTCCCTGTCCATCACCAGCTCCCCGGAGTTCACTCAGACTCGCGTCCATCGAGTCAGTGATGCCATCCAGCCATCTCATCCTTGGTCATCCCCTTCTCCTCCTGCCCCCAATCCCTCCCAGCATCAGAGTCTTTTCCAGTGAGTCAACTCTTGACATGAAGTGGCCAAAGTACTGGAGTTTCAGCTTTAGCATTATTCCCTCCAAAGAAATCCCAGGGCTGATCTCCTTCAGAATGGACTGGTTGGATCTCCTTGCAGTCCAAGGGAATGTCAAGAGTCTTCTCCAACACCACAGTTCAAAACCATCAATTCTTTGGTGCTCAGCCTTCTTCACAGTCCAATTCTCACGTCCATACATGACCACAGGAAAAACCATAGCCTTGACTAGACGGACCTTAGTCGGCAAACTAATGTCTCTGCTTTTGAATATGCTATCTAGGTTGGTCATAACTTTTCTTCCAAGGAGTAAGCGTCTTTTAATTTCATGGCTGCAGTCACCATCTGTAGTGATTTTGGAGCCCCCAAAAATAAAGCCTGACACTGTTTCCCCATCTATTTCCCATGGAGTGATGGGACCAGATGCCATGATCTTCGTTTTCTGAATGTTGAGCTTTAAGCCAACTTTTTCACTCTCCTCTTTTACTTTCATCAAGAGGCTTCTTAGTTCCTCTTCACTTTCTGCCATAAGGGTTGTGTCATCTGCATATCTGAGTTTATTGATATTTCTCCTAGCAATCTTGACTCCAGCTTGGACTTCTTCCAGCCCAGCGTTTCTCATGATGTACTCTGCATATAAGTTAAATAAGCAGGATGACAATATACAGCCTTGACATACTCCTTTTCCTATTTGGAACCAGTCTGTTGTTCCATGTCCAGTTCTAACTGTTGCTTCCTGACCTACACACAGGTTTCTTAAGAGGCAGGTCAGATGGTCTGGTATTCCCATCTCTTTCAGAATTTTCCACAGTTTATTGTGATCCACACAGTCAAAGGCCTTGACATAGTCAGTAAAGCAGAAATAGATGTTTTTCTGGAACTCTCTTGCTTTTTCCATGATCCAGTGGATGTTGGCAGTTTGATCTCTGGTTCCTCTGCCTGTTCTAAAACCAGCTTGAACATCTGGAAGTTCACGGTTCACATATTACTGAAGCCTGGCTTGGAGAATTTTGAGCATTACTTTACTAGCGTGTGAGATGAGTGCAATTGTGCGGTAGTTTGGGCATTCTTTGGCATTGCCTTTCTTTGGGATTGGAATGAAAACTGACCTTTTCCAGTCCTGTGGCCACTGCTGAGTTTTCCAAATTTGCTGGCATAATGAGTGCAGCACTTTCACAGCATCATCTTTCAGGATTTGAAATAGCTCAACTGGAATTCCATCACCTCCACTAGCTTTGTTCGTAGCGATGCTTTCTAAGGCCCACTTGACTTCACATTCCAGGATGTCTGGGTCTAGGTGAGGGATCATATCATCGTGATTATCTTGGTCATGAAGATCTTTTTGTACAGTTCTTCTGTGTATTCTTGCCACCTCTTTTTAATATCTTCTGCTTCTGTTAGGTCCATACCATATCTGTCCTTTATCAGGCCCATCTTTGCATGAAATGTTCCCTTGGTATCTCTTAATTTTCTTGAAGAGATCTCTAGTCTTTCCCATTCTGTTGTTTTCCTCTATTTCTTTGCATTGATCGCTGAAGGCTTTCTTATCTCTTCTTGCTATTCTTTGGAACTCTGCATTCAGATGCTTATATCTTTCCTTTTCTCCTTGGCTTTTTGCTTCTCTTCTTTTCACAGCTGTTTGTAAGGCTTCCCCAGACAGCCATTTTGCTTTTTGCATTTCTTTTCCATGGGAATGGTCTTGATCCCTGTCTCCTGTACAGTGTCACGAACCTCATTCCTTAGTTCATCAGGCTATATTTATCAGATCTAGGCCCTTAAATCTATTTCCCACTTCCACTGTATAATCATAAGGGATTTGATTTAGGTCATACCTGAAGGGCCTAGCGGTTTTCCCTGCTTTCTTCAATTTCAGTCTGAATTTGGTAATAAGGAGTTCATGATCTGAGCCACAGTCAGTATTTAGACCACTGTATTAAACTTAGAGCTGGTTTCTCTCAATCATCAAATATGTATATTGTTATAAAAATATAAAATAATTGTTGCCAGCTAGAACATGCGCCTGTTTGCCAAATCCAGTTGTGCTGAAAGCTCGGATGGAAGGGCTGCAGTCTTTGTTGGTTGTTGCTTCTTCCGGAACTGTGCCCATCTGAAAATGATGACCGCAGAGTATTTGTTGCTGTTTTTCGGTTGCTCAGTCATGTCTGACCCTTTTGTGACCCATGGTCTGTAACCAGCCAGGCTCCTCTGTCCGTGCGATTCTCTGGGCATGATGACTGGAGTGGGTCGCCATGCCCTCCTCCGGGGGTCTTCCCAATGCAGAGGTGGAAGCCGGTCCCCTGCACTGCAGGTGGATTCTTTCCTGCGGAGCCACTGGGGAGGCCCTTAGTTTTTCTTTAGTGCCTCTTTAATTCAGGATTCCACCCTCTCGCTTCACGGGTGGTTATTCTGTAACCAACTGTTGGCAAAAGTATCATGTTGCTGCTTTTCAGCCGGTGGCTTATTGTTCATCCTTTCATTTCTCCCATGTTTGACTTAGGTCTTAGGCCGTCTATGAACTCAGCTTAGACTTATTTCTAAGCCAGTCGGCAATTGTTGAAACTCACCAGTGAAATTTGTATGTCTTCATTAAAAAAAAGAACTATTTTTATGTACTTTGAATAGGCAGCTAAACATTTTAAAAATTATGATTCAGTATTTAAAATGTACTAATTATTTGCGTTGTGGAAACAATTGGAAGTAGCCCTTGTGACTAAGACTTAATTAAAATTATAATTTTAAAAGGACTCTATTATTTAACAGCTTACACATATTTGTTTCATAAATAATTCATTCAACAAATATTTATTACTATGTGTCAGGTACCATTTATAACTAATATATTTGTTTTGCTGTCTTTTTATTTGTGTATGATGAATTAATTTATACTTTTTTTTGCTTTTCTTAGACAAAATTGAAGAAGCACAAAAAGAACTAAATGGGGCAGAAGTGTCAAAAAAGGTAAGTTAAAATCAACCCCAGTATAGGCTTTATTCTTGCAGAGATTCCTGTATAAATACCTTATGATTGCAAGCTTTGTAAATGAATCAATGTAAAATTGATACCTAAAGGTTGATGGACTTCGCTTTATGGAATGTTTTAAGCGCATAGCATGTCCTGCTTCCCAGGTGTTAACTGTTTTCTTGTGGGGAGTATGACAGCTTGTTGCAGATCTTCTGAAAGCCCTATTTGGGAGACTCTCACAGAGCTATAAACAGGGCCAGGATAATTCGTACTGATGGCTATGTTCACATATATGTGTGCTTACATGTGCTCAAGTGGCAGAGAATTTTTTTTTTTTTTTTTAATGTGACTGAAGCCTAAGACAACCAAAATAACCCAAGTGCTAGTCAGTGCAGGAATAGTTGCCTCAGTTGTAGTACCTTCTAATTTTGGGATGTTATGCTGCTGCTGCTAAGTCATGTCAGTCGTGCCCAGCTCTGTGCGACCCCATAGACGGAAGCCCACCAGGCTCCTCTGTCCCTGGGATTCTCCAGGCAAGAACACTGGAGTGGGTTGCTATTTCCTTCTCCAATGCATGAAAGTGAAAAGTGAAAGTGAAGTCGCTCAGTCGTGTCCTACTCTCAGCGACCCCATGGACTGTAGCCTACGAGGCTCCTCCGTCCATGGGATTTCCCAGGCAAGAGTACTGGAGTGGGTGCCACTGGGATGTTACGCACTTTTAAAAAATGTTAATTATTTCAGTTGACTGTGATGATTTGTTGCAGTGGTGAGAGAAGGGGCAGAGGAAGTTGACTAACTTTTATTTATCTGGATCTGTGTTCTTTACTTAGTTTTCATGGGTAAATTTTGTATAAGGAATAAAAAGCTTACAAGCAAAAAGCAGTTTTCATCACAGAAAGCGTACTGATTATTTTTCTCAGCTAATTTGAAAAAAGCATTTGATATAGAACAGTCTGTGGAATGGGAGGAAGACAGGAAGGTGGATAGAGTTCCAACACACTCTAATGTTAATGGGTAAAATTGATTAAAAGGATGTAGGATTCTCTTTATGGCATTTAGATTTCATGATTTATTTTTGCTTTGTCTTTTTATATCTTCTTATTACCGCAGGATATTTTGGCAGAAAAGTTTAGCCATGTAGGATTCCAATGGAAAGTCTTTTTCTTTTTTTTTTTTTTATCTAAGTAGATTCCTAACTGGGCTTTCCTGTGGCTCAGTGGTAAAGAATCTGTCTTCGATGCAGGAGACACAGGAGACTGGTACAATCCCTGGGTGGGGAAGATCCCCTGGAGAAGGGCATGGCAACCCACTCCAGTATTCTTGCCTGGAGAATCCCATGCACAGGACCCCTGACAGTCCATGGGGTCGCAAAGAGTCGAACAGGACTGAGGCAAACACGACTCAGCAGCAGCCGCAGGTTCCTAAGTAGATGCCTTTGGTGGAGATAATTTCAAGTTGTCCACGTTCTCCGTCCTTTGGCCCAGCCAGTGCAGCCTCCAGGGCTGTTTGGGGCTGGCCTGAGTAGCTCTGCTGTGATGTGCAGACATCTTAAAAGTATCTCCCTTCTTTATCTGCTCCCCTCACCACTTTCCTTGGGATTTCTGGAAAGCCCATATCAAACACGACCCTTCAAGTGGCACTCTTGCCAAAACATAATCTAAGAAGAGTTGAGAAGTCACCACAGCCAGGCCATCGCTTTGAAAGTTTGGCTGAAGATCCCTTCTGCACACTGCTGAAATCCTAAAGCACTTGAGACACTCAGGCTGGAAGAACCTAAGAGTTTAGACTTTGTCATCGTCAGTCTTTTCCATGTCCATAATGGTTTAGAGCTGCTTCAGTTATCAATATAAATGTGTTCTTGTCTTACTTTTCCTTCTTTCCTACCCCCTGTGGCAAAGAGCTTTAAAAACAGTGAACTAAGTGTCTGAAAGGAAGGAGGAAATGGAACAGAGGTTCCAGAAAAAGAAATGGGATAATGAGGTTGAAGTAATCCAGTGGGCTGCACTTGGCCGGCTACATTTATATAAGACACAGGATGAATACCAAGCAAGCATCGTTCTGTGCGGTTCACTGCCCACTGTTACTACTCAGCTTTCATTTTTACATATGCATTCTGGGCAAATTGAAAATAAAGTAGTTTTGCTCCAAAATATAATTGAGGAATAATATCAGTTTGTCTTTAACAACACGAGATCAACTTTTTGAGTAACAAAGGTCTTTGAGATTTTTCAGATCTTTGTTTTGTTTGATGAAAGGAAATCCGTTTGTTCTTTTGTAGAATATACTTTAGAAATTTGGAGTTACTTATTGTTTTTATTGATTTATGGGTCGTCTAGAATAGATCATTTTTTCACTACTTTTTCCAACTTTTGATGATTTCCCCGGAAAGTTTAACTTTTTCTACATCTGCCTTTTTTCTTTAATTGCTACTTTGTTCTAAGGCTTTGTGTCAGTTGAAGGTGCTATACTCCTTAACCCTTTGGAGGTTCTTTCTCCCTCTTCTTTTTCTTACCAGTAGGACAAGTAACTAATTTATCTTCAGAAGCATTTGGCATACTGGTAGGCTCTTAAAAAAAACAAACCTTGCTTATTGGTATATTTTAAAAAGATATCTTTCCTGTTTCTAACATTTGAAGGAAAGATTAATCTGTGTAGTACAGTATGATGACAGAGAAACTGACTTTGTTCATTATATACCAATAGAATAAAGAAGTGCACGAAATTATGGTAGCTTAGTTCTTTTATTCTTTCTGTTCATGAATGAAAATCAGATGGCTTGAACTTTATTTATTTTGGTTTTAACCAATTTGGGGATAAATACAGAAGGCAGCATTCATCAATTCTCTATAATGTCCTTATTTTCTTCCTTATAGTCCTATATACTTGGTTTTAATATCCATTGTGCTTGACACTATTTCTAAAATCATTGCATGAGATTTAAATAAAATAAATAGTGAATGTCACAGATGTAGTGATGAATATGCATAAAGGGAACTAGGAAATAAATTTATCAGTTAATTAGGAGAGCTTTTATGTGCTGTTTCATGAATAAACTTTGATTTTAATACTTTGTTTTAAATTTTTATCACACAATATTTGACCCATAAAATAATCCATGTAGGTATATGTAATGCTGCTGCTGCTGCTAAGTCGCGTCAGTCGTGTCCGACTCTGTGCGACCCCAGAGACGGCAGCCCACCAGGCTCCCCCGTCCCTGGGATTCTCCAGGCAAGAACACTGGAGTGGGTTGCCATTTCCTTCTCCAATGCAGGAAAATGAAAAGTGAAAGTGAAGTCGCTCAGTCGTGTCTGACTCTTAGCGACCCCATGGACTGCAGCCCACCAGGCTCCTCCGTCCATGGGATTTTCCAGGCAAGAGTACTGGAGTGGGGTGCCATTGCCTTCTCTGAGTATATGTAATATATATTATTATATATATATGTAGTGTCATATATTATTGTGTATATATTTTATATATGTGTGTAATGGTGACTGCAGCCATGAAATTAAAAGACGCTTACTCCTTGGAAGAAAAGTTATGACCAACCTAGATAGTATATTCAAAAGCAGAGACATTACTTTGCCGACTAAGGTCCGTCTAGTCAAGGCTATGGTTTTTCCAGTGGTCATGTATGGATGCGAGAGTTGGACCGTGAAGAAAGCTGAGCACCGAAGAATTGATGCTTTTGAACTGTGGTGTTGGAGAAGACTCTTGAGAGTCCCTTGGACTGCAAGGAGATCCAACCAGTCCATTCTGAAGGAGATCAGCCCTGGGATTTCTTTGGAAGAAATGATGCTAAAGCTGAAACTCCAGTACTTTGGCCGCCCCATGTCAAGAGTTGACTCATTGGAAAAGACCCTGATGCTGGGAGGGATTGGGGGCAGGAGGAGAAGGGGACGACAGAGGATGAGATGGCTGGATGGCATCACGGACTCGATGGACGAGAATCTGAGTGAACTCCGGGAGTTGGTGATGGACAGGGAGGCCTGGCATGCTGTGATTCATGGGGTCGCAAAGAGTCGGACACGACTGAGCGACTGAACTGAACTGAATATTGTGTATTATCGCATATGTTTAATACATAGTACTTCTATTAGTATATGTAATATATATTATTATAACATGACAATATTGGTAATCTTTTATTCTAATAGCCAGTTGCTAATATGTACTATTGTATCAACCTATATACTAGTCTCCATTTCATCCCAATATTTGCTTGTAGAAAGTCTTAAGTTTGTGTCATCTGCATTTCCTCTTTGAAAAAATGTCTATTAACTTCTTTTGCCGCATTTTTAATTAGGTTTTTGGAGTTTTTTATTTGACATTGAATTATATGAGCTCATATATAGCTCATGTGATGCCGAGTTATGTGAGCTGTTTATCTATGTTGGTCAGTCCCTCATAGGTCCCATCATCTGCATATATTTTCTCCCATACCACAGGTTGTCTTTTCATTTTGCTAATGGTTTACTTTGCTGTGCAAAAGCTTTCACGTTTAATTGGGTCCCATTTGCTTATTTTTTCTTTTATTTCCTTTACTTTGGGAGATGGAGCCCAAAAAAAAAAAAATTACTGCTGTGATTTATGAAAAAACATATTTTGCTTCTTTTCCTCTAGGAGTTTTGTAGTAACCAGTCTTACATATAGGTCTTTAATCCATCTGGAGTTTATTTTTGTGTATAGTATCAGGGAAAATTTCCATTTCACTCTTTTACATGTAGCTGTCACGTTTTCTCAGCACCACTTATTGAAGAAGCCTTTTTCCCCCAGTGTATATTCTTGCCTCCTTTGTCAGAGATTAATTGTCAATGTATTTAATAAAATTACTCCAGCTGTCTTTTTTTTCTCTTCAGTCAGGTATTTTTCTAATAATTTCTCCATTGTTTTAGACATTGAAGTTTATTGGCATAAAGTCGTTCATATATTCTTTCTCCCATTGCTGCTGGATCTGCAGTTGTATCTCCGGTTTCTCACTGTTCACTTACGCCTTTTCTTTCTACATTGATTAGTCTTGCCAAAGGTTTGTCTGTTCCACTCCCCTTTTTCTGTAACTTCTGAGTTTCTTGATATCATCTTGTATAATTCTTTCCTGTTTAATTACATTTTGCTCTGCGTTTTCTTCTTCTTTGGGCTTATTCTGTTATCCAGTTTCTTAAGTTGATAACTGAGCTTATTTTTAAGTCTTTATTCTTTCCTATTAAAATCACTTGAAGCTGTTAATTTCCTTATAAACATTGCTTTGGCTGTATTAAACGTAGTTTCATATTTGCTACTTCCATTAATTTTTGTGCTGCTTTTTTCTTTGACTCCCTCAATACAACTTTTTTCCCTTAGGGATGGTTGAGAGTTTTAGTTATGTTTTTGTTAGTGATATCTGACTTAATTGCACTGTTTCATTAATTGCTGTTTGAAATCAGTTTGTATTTCTAAAATAATTTTCTGTTTCTGAATACAGTGTAATCAAAAGTTTCAGGGAATGGTGTATAAAAATGCTCCGAGATTGTATATTAGAAATTTAAGAATTCAGCATTTTACAGAAAAATTTATCATTTTACAAAGATGGGAAAGCTGAAGTTGAAAGCTGTTCAATAACTGTATCCCAGGGACTATAACATAGGATGAGGGATTTTGAAGTTTGTGTTATTCCGCTGTTATTCTGCATTGTAACTGGACGAGAGTGGTGTTCTTGTGATAGCTGAATCTATAATACTTGTTCAGTCAGTCAGTTTTGTCCGACTGTTTGTGACCCCCATGGACTGCGCCAGGCTTCCCTGTCCTTCACCATCTTCCAGAGCTTGCTCAAACGAATGTCCGTTCAGCTGGTGATGCCATCCGGCCATCTCATCCTCTGTTGTCCCTTTCTCCTCCTGTTTTCTATCTCTCCCAGCATCAGGATCTTTTCTAATGCATTGGCTTTTCACATTAGGTGGCCAAAGTATTGGAGCTTCAGTTTCAGCATCAGTCCTTCCAGTGAATATTCAGGGTTGATTTCCTTTAGGACTGAAGTAGTTTGATCTCCTTGCTGTCCAAGGGACTCTCAGGTCATCTCTAGTGCCACAATTCGCTATTATTCTACTTGCTGCTGCTACTAAGTCTCTTCAGTCATGTCTGACTCCATGCGACCCTGTAGACGGCAGCCCACCAGGCTCCCCCATCCCTGGGATTCTCCAGGTAAGAACACTAGAGTGGGTTGCCATTTCCTTCTCCAGTGCATGAAAGTGAAAAGTGAAAGTGAAGTTGCTCAGTCGTGTCCGACTCCTAGCGACTCCATGAACTGCAGCCTACCAGGCTCCTCCATCCATGGGATTTTCCAGGCAAGAGTGCTGGAGTGGGGTGCCATTGCCTTCTGCTTAATAGGGTAGAATAACTCACACAAGAAACATAACTATGTTAGTCAGTGGGTGGGAATATGTTATAGAATTTTAGGTCTCCAAGAAAGACAGAAAGAATGAGTTACTCTGTTTAAGACTGAACAGCAGCAGCTCTCTCTATTTGTCCTACCCTCCAGTTCCAGTTCCAGTTCAGTCGCTCATTCTTGTCTGACTCTTTGCGACCCCATGAATTACAGCACACCAGGCCTCCTTTTCCATCACCAACTCCCGGAGTTCACTCAAACTCATGTCCATCGAGTCAGTGATGCCATCTAGCCATCTCATCCTCAGTCGTCCCCTTCTCCTCCTGCCCCCAATCCCTCCCAGCATCAGAGTCTTTTCCAATGAGTCAACTCTTTGCATGAGGTGGCCAAAGTATTGGAGTTTCAGCTTTAGCATCAGTCCTTCCAATGAACACCCAGGACTGATTTCCTTTAGAATGGACTGGTTGGATCTCCTTGCAGTCCAAGGGACTCTCAAGAGTCTTCTCCAACACCACAGTTCAAAAGCATCAATTCTTCGGCTCTCAGCCTTCTTTGTGGTCCAACTGTCACATCCAAGCATGACTACTGGAAACACCATAGCTTTGACTAGATGGCCTTTTGTAGCCAAATTAATTTCTCTGCTTTTTAATATACTGTCTAGATTTGTCATAGCTTTTTTTCTAAGGAGCAAGCACGTCTGTGCTATTCTACTGTTATTCTGCATGGTAACTGGACAAGAGCTGTGTTCTAATGATAATTGAATCTATAGTAGTTACTCTTGTTCTAAATTAATCATTTGAGTGAAGAGATCACCTTTTCAAAAAAATATTGTAATGATTTAGGAAAAAGTAGGAGTCCAACAGTGGGTATAGAAAAGGGTGGAGATTTTAGGTCAGCTTGCATTGAGCTTTTTCATATTATTATGTCTCAAACAGCAAAATCCTAGAATCACGACCATAATATCTGTAGTTTCCTTTTAGTAGCTATCACTCTGAAATTATATACTCTAGTCACCAGAAAGCTTTTATTTTACTATGTATATGAGAATAATGAGTCTTAAGCCTATGGCTTAAGAAGTACAGTAAGCAACTTATCCTGCTGAAATAACCCTGTGATATTCAAACCTGCTCCAAGGAGTCACTTGACAAGCAGGATTTCTGTTAATATAGGCATAATGTACTGCCTGGAATTACCCTCTTGTTATCTGGGGAAGCTTGAGGGAAGTTAGGTTCCTATGTAAAACTAGACTGAGTAATTCAGAAGTGAACGTGACAGTCTAGTGAGCAGACACCTAGATGGTGAGCTCTGATTAGCGGGTCAGTATGAAAGCTGGCATTTGCTCACCTGCTTTCCTAACTGAAACTCCTTATAACATGAATAAGTTTTCAAGAACTGGAAAATAACTCCCATTATTATTTTCTTTTTAAATACTGAATGTGATATTGAAAAAAAAAAGAAATGAAAGTTGATTTGGAGTAGTATTTTATGTTAATAAGGTTATACCTTTACACCAGTGATAACTCTCTTCCTTAAGAATTTTGCTAAGTATCCTTAAGGAAATATGAGAGCATGTTCCCATAATTAGGGGTGATGAAGTCCTTCGTAAGTAAAGACTAAACTTTAGGTGGCATAATGGAAAAGTTGGACTGATTTTTCTTAAATTGAAATGAATAATGTTACTGCAAGATAAGATTAAACTGTTTTAAACAGTCTGGGAGAAAATTTGTGCAATAAAACAAAACTTGGTTGGGTTGCTTAAAATGTTATAAAGTTGGAAAGGTATTAGCACTTTACAGAATGAAAGCTCACACTGATACAGCCAGTGGGAAGGCTAGTGTGATATGTCAGTGAGCTGTCTGAACTAGAGAATTTTTTTTAAAGGAATGCAGTTTAATTATTTCAGTATTACAGTAATGCTAGCTAGTTTATAAATTAATTACTAGGAAATAATATTAAATGAGCATTAGATGTTTATTTTTAATGGAAATATTTATAAATTCTACTTTCTTAATATTAAATGCTTTAAAAAGTTTATCATATTTTTCTTATAAAGTTGTTATTAATTCATTTTTTTCTTCAGCAATTTTTTTTATT
Source organism: Nanger dama (assembly GCA_917880005.1). Classification (NCBI taxonomy): domain Eukaryota; kingdom Metazoa; phylum Chordata; class Mammalia; order Artiodactyla; family Bovidae; genus Nanger; species Nanger dama. Next base: position 17,947,595 of record CAKJTW010000032.1, on the reverse strand, counting down.
AATGTATCACCCATTCCTTTTCGCCCTAGAAAGCGGAAAGAAAAGAAAAAGTCTATACCTTAAAGGAACCTATAAGCTTTAGCCCAGCTCTTGTGCAAATTATCATAAAATCTGAATTGGTGGAATCAGAATTCATGAGGTTTTATGTAGACTAGCAGCAGTGCCTAACAAATTTCCCTTGGGATAAAAGCTACAGCTTTTCTATTTTTAGAAAAGAAAGTCATCTCTTTTTTTTATCTTACTTGGAATTTCAGATTTAAATACGCAAGTCTCCTGGAGTGTTCTTTTAGTGTCACAGACAATGCTAATGGCTCAGATTGCCAGAAAACTAGTATTATTTTAATTATTTGTGCCATGTATATGAGTTAAAAGTATCATGTGTCTATGGCTGATTCGTGTCAATGTATGGCAAAACAAATACAGTATTGTAATTAAAAAAATAAATAAATTTAATAAAAAAAAGTATCATGTGTCAATCCTGCCAATATCTTGAGATTTAAAAATACTAAATCCCAAGAGATCATTGCTTCACAGCTAGACTTTGCCAGTTTTATAAAGATGATTTGCATAATGATAAACACACCATCTATTAAGTAAATATTCTGTTCATGGTGTTGAAATGCAAGAAACTTGCTTCCTGCAAATTATGAGAGGCAAAACTCTCAATATATTTCTGAACAGTGTTATTGATTACTCTCTATTGAGTAATCATTTATTAAATTGGAAGCTAAAATAGCTAATAAGATGTTACTTTTATAGGATTTATTGAAAGGCTTGCATTCTTTCACACTTTCATAGCCTTTCCATTGACTTCAAAATGTTGTGGATTATAAGGTACACAGTGATCTCATGTACCGTTTAGGAAGGAAAAATTGACTGACAGATAACAGAGGACAGGGTGCTTTTATAAGTGATGAGAAGATGCACCAGGATTTCAGAGAGATTAAAATGTTCAAAACACATTTGTTTTAAGATCTGTGAAGTGTGTGTTTAGGTCCGTTGCTTCGGTTTTTGACAGGAGAGATATAAAACAGCTCAGATTATGAGATGTGGATGTGAGCTGCTTTGAAGACAGCATCCCCAAGGATGGTGCCAAACAAAGGAAGGGGTCTCACTCTGTCGGTTCACTCGGGATTCATTTCAGAATGATGAGGGGGGAACCCAGGTTATGTTTAATTTACCATCTTCGCTTTTGGGATAATTGACCTCATGCATATGCCTCTTCAAGATTACTTTTCTTATATGAGTCGTGTTGTAGGGTGACTTAAAAGGATAATGTGTGCTGCCGTTGGTTGATTTATTTAAGCTTTCCCCCAGCCTTGCTTCTGTGACCTATGTGTGGGGCAAAGGAAAAAAAAAAAAGAGAGAGGCAGGCTCAGAGGTTTGTTGCCTACACGGGGACTTGTTCTCTTTCTCATGCTTACTCAGATGAGAGAAGGCCCCACCTGTGTCACATGGAAGTGAAGGATACAATTCTGGGGAAGAAGGAGCAGGACATAAATGCAAGGGAGGCAGCATCAACTGGAAAGAGGTCAACAGCTGCGAGGAATTCTAGACAAGAAATTTTTTAAAAATAGAAAGCAGACAGTACAGGACCATTTCACTGAACCAGAGCCTTCTTTTACTCCTGTTTCACTATTCAGGTGTGTTTGGTTGGGCTGTGCTATATGTACGAAGAATATCAATTTTTAAGGATGATGATTTAGAATTCTGCACCAACCACCAAGCTTGGGATACTGTAGTAGCTATTTCATTCAAGACGAGATTTGGAAAAAGAAAATGAGACTCTGTGGGTGAGTGAGAAAAGGCAGGAAGAGGACTGAACAAAATTTAAATGAGAGCAAACATAGATAGTAATGTATGCGCCTAGTTGGATGTTTAGTAGAGTGAGGACATGCTTTGGCAGATGGCATTGGAAGTACGGCTCTGCCCTAGAACGTGGAGGCTGCTATGCGGGCTCCTCTCCGGAAGCCCACCGCACAGCACCGAGTGACCCACTTAGTAACTGGTAACAGAACCCTCGCATGGCTACCTGTGTCTCTTCAACGTGAAGACAGAGCTCCTAACAGCTGCCAAGATCTCAGCCCGTTAAGCTCTTTGCCTCACCCCTTCTGCCACAGGTGGGGATGAGTGCTCTGGTTCCCTTTGCCCAAGATCATTTCCTGGCACCCCCTGTGGTTCCTGGTGCATACAGTGGGCATTGGGCAAACATTTATGTGGCTGTTCTGAGCACCCCGATGGGCCTGTAATATTAAATCTGTTTTGTGACTTAATTGGTACTGTTTCTTTATATTTAAAATGAAACGTCACTATATGAAAGTTGAGTGTTTGTGAGGGAAGAAGGGCATGTCTGTGTCTTCAGTAGCTGTACTGTTATTTTCTTTGCTAATTAGAGACCTATTCAAGTTTGCACCCTCTTGGGCTGATTGTATTTATAACTTATATTCTCTATGTTACACAAGTATCCAAATATTTTAAGATAGAGTATAACCTTCTCTCATAAGTTTAAATCATATTTACTGCTGCTGTATCCTTCTGTTTCTCATTTCTGAGAACATTTATTATTGATTAGGTTGATTTTTATTTAATTAAAAATTTCAAACAGAATTGTTACTTATTCTGCTTTAAATATTTTCAGTTTGATAGATCTCTGGCTTTACTGTTTATTTCTACAGTCAAAATTATTTCTCTGAAATTATATTGACTGCTTAAAAATTTTCCTTTTATATATAAAAAGTTCCACAGTATTTATTTGCCTTTGTATGATTACTGACATAACTATCTTGAGTATTTATTTCATCTCTACCTGCTAGATTTTGATCTATATTTTAAGTTATTGCTAAATAAGCAGGTATTTGTTAGGTTCTTAATTTGCTAACTTCCTGCTTTGGGGTTGAATTATATGTTAGTTGTATGTGAATAATACATGTACGTGATGAATTTTAAAATATGGAACTCCAGTGACAGGTAAAGATTTGCCAGCTCTGTACTCCAGATGTTTTAATTTTTTTTAACCTTATTAATTTTTAAATTTTATCCAAGATTTTGTAATATATAAGATTTAGTATGTGTTTACTGTATTACATTTTTCTTTTCTGTTAAATCTGTATTCTTTTTCTATTTCCTGCCTTTTTTCTGTATCATAGCCTGTTAATGGTGAATTCAGATTCCTTTCTTCACCCTATGGTTATTTTTCTATTTCTCTAGAACAGTTTTCTAAAAATGTATTCCATTGCCTATTTGTTATACAATAAAAGTTAATGCTGTGTCCTGCACTGTTTAAACCCTTAACTGAATGATTCTTGGTCTTATTTGGAGGAACTGACTTCAAATTCCACTTATATCCCATTCCTGCTTTGCTTTTCAGGGCTCAGGGCCTGTTCAGAATTGCTGCTCTGCTCTGATTGATTTGCATTGTATATCCCCCTTTAGGAACATTGTCAAGGCCTCTGAATCCATTTTTTGTTAGGAAACTCAACTTACTCTTCGCTGACAGCGCACGAACCACTCTGCTCTTCTCTCGATGCGCCTTTAGTGAGGCGGGTGGTGCCCTGGAGGCTGCTGCCGTGTTAGATGCCGACTGGAAGCTTTCGCAGCTCTGCACACAAGAGCATGTGCACCCTCCTCTCTCTTGAGTGTGTCCATTACCCTGCTTTTGACTTACATGCAGTTATTATCATGTATTTGAGTCCACGTGTATTCTTTACTTTGTATACAGCTGCTACTCATCTTTCTTTTTACATGTATTAATCAACTTGGGACTTAGTTTGTCTTACATCTCTAGCTTCCCATGAAGGATGATTTTATTTTACATGAAGAATCATCATTTTTCATTAATGTAGGTCTGTTGTGACAAATTATTTCAAGTTTTATTTATTAGAAAATGTCTTTTTCTTTTTCATTCTTGAAAAACCATGTTTAATCCAAGTACAGAAGCATAACATTCGAGTTTGGCAGTTTATTTGCTTGAGTACATTGTTACTGTCGAGATGTCTGCTTGTGAGTCTAATTATTATTCTTTTGAAGGCAGTACTTTGGGGCCTTGTCTCGGAATCCTGCAGTTTCACAGTGATATGCATAGGTGTGGTTTCTGTGTATTTATCTTGCTTTTGATTTATAGCATTCTAGAATCAGTAGATTCATGTGTTTCATTAGTTTGTGGAAACTTTTGGACATTATTTTCCAAAAATTTATTACTTCCCTGCAATTATTTTGAAATATACCACATTTTCATATACTAAATGCATTTATAGTCCTACGGATTTGCAGGTTTAACCATTAATCTGATTTTGAGAAAATACTATTTAATCTCTGTCCATGTAGGTGTCTTTACATAATTCTTTTTCTGTAATAATTGTAGCCAAGTAAATCTCCAATAAAGTTATGGTCTGTTCAAAAAAAAAAAAAAGAATATTATTCTCCTAAGTGAGGAATGGAGTCATAGCATATTTTTAAAAAGCAAGTTTTAAACATTGTTTGAAATTGTATAACATAAATTTGAAAAGAATTGATATCTTCAAAATATTGATTATTTCCAGGAACATGTGTATGTCTTCATTTTGTAAGCACCATCATATCAGAAAACTTTTAAATTTTCTATAGGTTTTGAATATTTTGTGCAAAATGTATTTCTAGGCATTTTTCTATTTTTATTGCTGTTATACATAGAATAATTTTTTCATTATATTTTCTAACTGTTCTGGTATGAGTGAAAGATACATGTATGTTTTGGGTAGACAACTGACCTACTGAAACTCTTATTAGATGTAGTAGAGTTTCAGTTATTTCTCCTAGGTTTCACCTAGGAAACCACTGTTATCTGAAAATAATACTGTTTTCTTCCTTATCATCATTTGTATCTATTCTGTTATTGTATTGGCTAGATCTGGAGAAATGATTAAAAATCATAGTGATTATTACAAGAATCTTTTTGTTGACCCCATCTTTAAAGATTTCTCTAGTGTTTGATTTGAGTGTTGTCTATCACTGGCATGGTAAATATTCTTTCTCATCTTTTCCTAGTGCTCTGAAGGTTTGTTTCAGTTCAGTTCAGTTCAGTTCAGTCGCGCAGTCATGTCCGACTCTGCGACCCCATGAATCACAGCACGCGAGTCCTCCCTGTCCATCACCATCTCCCAGAGTTCACTCAAACTCACGTCCATTGAGTCGGTGATGCCATCCAGCCATCTCATCCTCTGTCGTCCCCTCTTCCTCCTGCCCCCAGTCCCTCCCAGCATCAGAGTCTTTTCCAATGAGTCAACTCTTCACATGAGGTAGCCAAAGTACTAGAGTTTCAGTTTTAGCATCAGTCCTTCCAAAGAACACCCAGGGCTGATCTCCTTTAGAATGGACTGATTGGATTTCCTTGCAGTCCAAGGGACTCTCAAGAGTCTTCTTCAATACCACAGTTCAAAAGCATCAATTCTTTGACGCTCTGCCTTCTTCCCAGTCCAACTCTCACATCCATACATGACCACTGGAAAAACCATAGCCTTGACTAGATGGACTTTAGTTGGCAAAGTAATGTCTCTGCTTTTCAATATGCTATCTAAGTTGGTCATAACTTTCCTTCCAAGGAGTAAGCGTCTTTTAATTTCATGGCTGCATTCACCATCTGCAGTGATTTTGGAGCCCCCCGAAAAAATAAAATCTGACAGTTTCCACTGTTTCCCCATCTATTTCCCATGAAGTGATGGGACCAGATGCCATGATCTTCGTTTTCTGAATGTTGAGCTTTAAGCCAACTTTTTCACTCTCCTCTTTTACTTTCATCAAGAGGCTTCTTAGTTCCTCTTCACTTTCTGCCATAAGGGTTGTGTCATCTGCATATCTGAGGTTATTGATATTTCTCCCGGCAATCTTGATTCCAGCTTGTGCTTCTTCCAGTCCAACGTTTCTCATGATGTACTCTGCGTATCAGTTAAATAAGCAGGGTGACAATATACAGCCTTGACGTACTCCTTTTCCTGTTTGGAACCAGTCTGTTGTTCCATGTCCAGTTCTAACTGTTGCTTCCTGACCCACATATAGGTTTCTCAAGAGGCAGGTCAGGTGGTCTAGTATTCCCGTCTCTTTCAGAATTTTCCACAGTTTATTGTGATCCACACAGTCAAAGGCTTTGGCATAGTCAATAAAGCAGAAATAGATGTTTTTCTGGAACTCTCTTGCTTTTCCGATGATCCAGCAGATGTTGGTAATTTGATCTCTGGTTCCTCTGCCTTTTCTAAAACCAGTTTGAACATCTGGAAGTTCACGGTTCACGTACTGCTGAAGCCTGGCTTGGAGAATTTTGAGCATTACTTTACTAGCATGTGAGATGAATGCAATTGTGTGGTAGTTTGAGCATTCTTTGGCATTGCCTTTCTTTGAGATTGGAATGAAAACTGACCTTTTCCAGTCCTGTGGCCACTTCTGAGTATTCCAAATTTGCTGGCATATTGAGTGCAGCACTTTCACAGCATTAACTGTCAGGATTTGAAACAGCTCCATGGAATTCTGTCACCTCCACTCGCTTTGTTCATAGTGATGCTTTCTAAGGCCCACTTGACTTCACATTCCAGGATGTCTGGGTCTAGGTGAGGGATCATACCATCGTGATTATCTTGGTCATGAACATCTTTTTGTACAGTTCTTCTGTGTATTCTTGCCACCTCTTCTTAATATCATCTGCTTCTCTTAGGTCCATACTATTTCTGTCCTTTATCGAGCCCATCTTTGCATGAAATGTTCCCTTGGTATCTCTAATTTTCTTGAAGAGATCTCTAGTCTTTCCCATTCTGTTCTTTTCCTCTATTTCTTTGCATTGATCGCTGAGGAAGACTTTCTTATCTCTTCTTGCTATTCTTTGGAACTCTGCATTCAGATGTTTATATCTTTCCTTTTCTCCTTGGCTTTTGCTTCTCTTCTTTTCATAGCTATTTGTAAGGCCTCCCCAGACAGCCATTTTGCTTCTTTGCATTTCTTTTCCATGAGGATGGTCTGGATCCCTGTCTCCTGTACAGTGTCATGAACCTCAGTCCATAGTTAATCAGGCACTCTTATTTATCAGATGTAGGCCCTTAAATCTATTTCTCACTTCTACTGTATAGTCATAAGGGATTTGGTTTAGGTCATACCTGAATGGTCTAGTGCTTTTCCCTACTTTCTTCAATTTAAGTCTGAATTTGACAATAAGGAGCCATGATCTGAGCCACAGTCAGCTCCCGGTCTTGTTTTTGCTGACTGTATAGAGCTTCTCCATCTTTGGCTGCAAAGAATATAATCAGTCTGATTTTGGAGTTGACCATCTGGTGATGTCCATGTGTGGAGTCTTCTCTTGTGTTGTTGGAAGAGGGTGTTTGCTATGACTAGTGTGTTCTCTTGGCAAAACTCTATTAGCTTTTGCCCTGCTTCATTCCGCATTCCAAGGCCAGATTTGCCTGTTACTCCAGGTGTTTCTTGACTTCCTACTTTAGCATTCCAGTCCCCTATAATGAAAAGGACATCTTTTTGGGGTGTTAGTTCTAAAAGGTCTTGTAGGTCTTCATAGAACCTTTCAACTTCAGCTTCTTCAGCATTATTGGTTGGGGCATTGACTTGGATAAATGTGATATTAAATGGTTTGCCTTGGAAACGAACAGAGATCATTCTGTCGTTTTTGAGATTGCATCCAGGTACTGCATTTCGGACTCTTTTGTTGACCATGATGGCTACTCCATTTCTTCTAAGGGATTCCTGCCTGCAGTAGTAAATACAATGGTCATCTGAGTTAAATTCACCCATTCTAGTCCATTTTAGTTCGCTGATTCCTAGAATGTCGGTGTTCACTCTTGCCATCTCCTGTTTGAGCACTTCCAATTTGCCTTGATTCATGGACCTGACATTCCAGGTTCCTGTGCAATATTGCTCTTTATAGCATTGGACCTTGCTTCTATCACCAGTCACATCCACAGCTGGGTACTGTTTTTGCTTTGGCTCCATCCCTTCATTCTTTCTGGAGTTATTTCTCCACTGACCTCCAGTAGCATATTGGGCACCTACCGATCTGAGGAGTTCCTCTTTCAGTATCCTATAATTTTGCCTTTTCATACTGTTCATGGGGTTCTCCAGGCAAGAGTACTGAAGTGGTTTGCCATTCCTTTCTCCAGTGGACCACATTCTGTCAGACCTCTCCACCACGACCCACCCGTCTTGGGTGGCTCCACGGGCATGGCTTAATTTCAATAAGTTAGACAAGGCTGTGGTCTGTGTGATCAGATTGACTAGTTTTCTTTGATTATGGTTTCAGTGTGTCTGCCCTCTGATGCCCTCTCACAATACCTACCATCTACGTGGGTTTCTCTTGGCTTGGATGTGGGGTATCTCTTCATGGCTGCTCCAACTGAGCACAGCCGCTGCTCCTTACCTTGGACGAGGGGTATCTCCTCACTGCTGCCCCTCCTGACCTTGAACGTGGAGTGGCTCCTCTAGGTCCTCCTGCGCCTGCGCAGCCACCGCTCCCTGGACATGGGGTAGCTCCTCCCGGCCGCCACCCCTGACCTGGGGCGTGGGGTTTGTTTGGATTTTTCTCATTCCCCTATGACTTCCTCTTTAACCCCTAGGCTATTTAGAAATATGTTATTCAATTCCCAAATATTTGGGGATTTTCCAGATGTCTTTCTGCTGTTTATTTCTCATTTAATTTTGTTGTGGTCAGAGAACATACAAACTCCTTTTCTGAGCAACAGACTACATTAAGTTTAAACAGTCACATGTGCCCAGTGGCTACATGTATTCATTTTCTATTGCCTTCTAATAAATTACAGTTCAAGAAATCTTTAGGTCAGAAGCCCCACATGGTCTCACTGGCTTCAGTCAAGGTGTCAGTAGAGCCCTGGTTTCTTTCTGAAGTCTTTAGGAGAGAATCTGTTTCCTTGCCCACTCAGGTTATTGACAAAATGAAATCCCAGTGACCCCCACACTGTTGCTCACATCTTTCTCCTTCAGTTCAGTTCAGTTCAGTCGCTCAGTCATGTCCAACTCTTTGCGACCCCGTGAATCGCAGCACACCAGGCCTCCTTGTCCCTCACCAACTCCCGGAGTTCACTCAAACTCATGTCCATTGAGTCGGTGACACCATCCAGCTATCTCATCCTCTGTCGTCCCCTTCTCCTCCTGCCCCCAGTCCCTCCCAGCATCAGAGTCTTTTCCAATGAGTCAGCTCTTCGCATGAGGTGGCCAAAGTACTGGAGTTTCAGCTTTAGCATCGGTCCTTCCAAAGAACACCCAGGGCTGATCTCCTTTAGAATGGACTGGTTGGATCTCCTTGCAGTCCAAGGGACTCTCAAAAGAGTCTTCTCGAACACCACAGTTCAAAAGCGTCAATTCTTCAGCACTCAGCTTTCTTGACAGTCCAACTCTCACATCCATACATGACCACTGGAAAAACCATAGCCTTGACTAGATGGACCTTTGTTGGCACATAATGTCTCTGCTTTTGAATATGCTATCTAGGTTGGTCATAACTTTCCTTCCAAGGAGTAAGCATCTTTTGATTTCATGGCTGCAGTCACCACCTGCAGTGATTTTGGAGCCCCAAAAAATAAAGTCTGACACTGTTTCCATTATTTCCCCATCTATTTCCCATGAAGTGAAGGGAAAGATTCCATGATCTTTGTTTTCTGAATGTTGAGCTTTAAGCCAACTTTTTCACTCTCTTCTTTCACTTTGATCAAGAGGCTTTTTAGTTCCTCTTCACTTTCTGCCATAAGGGTGTTGTCACTGCATATCTGAGGTTATTGATATTTCTCCCAGCAATCTTGATTCCAGCTTGTGCTTCTTCCAGCCCAGCCTTTCTCATGATGTACTCTGCGTATAAGTTATTGCGCCTTCCTGGGCCCTCCACTGTCACGTGTTTTGTATTTTGTCGTATCTTTTTTTTTTTTTTTTTAACCATTCGCTGTCATTTTTGCCATTGTTATCATTCTTGTCGTTTCTAGCTCGCCCTTAAATGCAGGGATTACCCAAACTTCTGATGACCTCTCTACCGTATATTCTCTCTGGCTTCTCATTTCTGTACTTTTATGAAAAACAGCACTCACTGCATACTCCCAGATCTGTGCCTCTGGCCCATATTCTCTCTAGGGAAAGAAAAGAATATGTGCATGTCTATTTAATACATCATCATTTTCATAATGCCGTGTAATCTTCGTAATTACTGAAATGGATGTCTAATATTATGTTAAGTGGCTCTGCCATTATTAGCCTTACCAATTCCCTGCTGAACATGTCTCGTCCTGGGTCTGCAGCTGTAATTTATAATTCTACATGTGGATATTGAGCTTGAGATTTGGTGGGATGGAAAGTGAGTTGATTTCCACCCCCAGCCACATCCCCGCCCGTCCCCCCTGCAAACAAGCCTAGTCTTGGTCGCTCCAGAGAGACAGCGAGCCTCAGCAGAACCTTGGGCAAACCTTTCTCAGGCTTTCTTGCTTTGAATCAGCTCAGGGGTCCACTGTCACTGCCTGAGTTCAGGGTAGCATTTTAACCCTTTCCTGAAGTGCTGAAAGGCCTTCTAAACGGTGCCCCCTCCCTCTGATCTCCTTGACTCTCTGACACCAGTGTGACCTCAGTTGTTAGAAAACAGGTGGTCCCCAGGTTCCCAAAACCAGGAGAGATCTGAAGTTGTTCACACTTACGTGTTTTTTTAGTCAATCAGAAAAAGAGACTCACCTTCAATCAAGGCATGGTTTTGAACACACTATTAGGTTGTAATTCACCATACCTGACACTATCCAATATCCTTTGTCATACTTTAGCTCCTATTTCCTTAACCTTATTCCTTGAACAAGGAGAATGGTAAAGGAGATCCAACAAAATCTTAGAAGCGTGAATACAGCTCAGAAAAACACTGTTGGGATCATTTTCTCCATTGAACACTACCCACGGTGATTCCCCGTGATCTCAGGTAATAGAAAAGCAGAGAGAGTGTGAAAAGAAGGACCAAAAGTTCAGCCTTAAAGATATTATTACCTCCAGAAACAAAAGCGTTTTTAAGCTTCTTTAAACTTAGTAAGATAATAAATTTATTTAAAGCCACAGTGGGCTTCCCTGGTGGCTCAGACAGGAAAGAATCCACCTGCAATGCAGGAGACTTGGGGTTCGATCCCTGGGTCAGGAAGACCCCTTCGAGGAGGAAATAGCAACCCACTCCAGTATTCTTGCCTGGGAAATACCATGGACAGAGGAGCCTGGCCGGCTACAGTCCATGAGGTCACAAAGAGTTGGAGCAACTGAGCAATTGGAGCATGCGCGCGCGCGCACACACACACACACACACACACACACACACACACACACACACAGTCACACATAATATGAGGCAATAAAATGAGATGCCATGGGAAATATGGAACTTAGGGAACAAAACAATGTCGGTCCTAAACTAATGAAATTGGAACAGCAAGGAACTTAATGGCCTAAAAATCAAATTATTGATGTAAGGGGGAAAGCTTTAGATAATTCTAGAAAAAGCAAAGGAGAGAAACACAAAGATGGAAGCAATTTAAATCGTCATAAGGGTGGTCCTCCTGTACAAAGATAATTGATGTCAGTAATGTAAAAGAGCCCACCCCAAAGAAAAATACTTGACCAGAAAATATATTTGAATAAATAATAAAACTTTTCTGAAATAAGCTAAATGTATCTCTTTTAGAGGTTCATTGTGTTCCAGGAAAAAAAAACAAAACAATGGAAAGTTGTACAGTGGTCAGTTCTGAGCTGACTACTAGTTTTGTTATTAGACTTTGAAAAGAAACGCTCTTGCAGACAGGAAGGCAGGAAAAAGGCAAGTCATTTCAAGGAGGAGAAACTACTTGTTACATCAGCAGGCTTCTCTTTATAAGCTTTACCGCCAGAAAGCAAAGGGCTGTGTAGGCTTTTGAAGGAAAGAAATGGTGTATTAGCACCAGGTGTTAAAATTCAGAGAACAAAGAGTAAACCACTATGCAAACAGTGTGTAAATGTTCTAAACATTCATCAGAGAGAGATGAGTGGGTCTTCATTTAAAACTGAAATGTATTTCATAAAATCTGTTTGAAATGTATTTTTTTTCACATTTAGAAAAATGATCTCTATAAAGAAATAGGGATCTTAAGTCATTCCTTCCCGTTCATCTCAACTTCATTTTCTTAAAATACAAAGTTGAATTGTCTTTTTTTTTTTAAATATACATAGAATGTCCCCTTTAAAACTTCCTATGGTATGTCTTGGTAATTTACCTGTGAGTTGAATTTTTGTTTTTTTTTCCTTTGGAATGTATGCCATCGTTTAACTTTCCTTTTTTTTTTTTTTGACAAACAGCTTTACCTAAAAATAAAATCTTATTCCAGAAAGCATGTAAAATATAAAATAAACATGTTCACCCCAGTCAAGGCTCAGGTCACACTGGGTTGTAGATGGGCTTGGCGTGGGCAGGTTTTTTTCAAATCTCTTTTGTTTCTGCTCTGACAGTCGCCTGAGTTGGGAACTGCCGCTCCTCCAAGTGGCTGCTCTGCTCTGCTTTTGTGTCTCTTTTAACAGCCTAGTGGCTGTCTTGTTTCAGCCCACCTCCAGATTCTTGGAAAGTGAGTGGGGAACCTCACCTGAGATGCTGATCATTTTTCATTTCGCCCTTTTGCTTGTGTAGTTAATGAGAGGCATCAAGTACATCACTGACTTTACTGCATTTGTCCTGAAGAGGGAAAACCAGTGGGGGAAAATACCATTTTATAACTGAGTGGGTTGAAGAATCAAAAGATTTGCTCAGTGTCATTTTTAGAGGTTATCAACAATACCGCTTCCCTGGTGGTTCAGAGGGTAAAGCATCTGCCTGCAATGCGGGAGACATTGGTTCGATCTCTGGGTTGGGAAGATCCCCTGGAGAAGGAAATGGCAACCCACTCCAGCACTCTTGCCTGGAAAATTCCATGGACGGAAGAACCTGGTAGGCTACAATCCAAAGGGTTGCAAAGAGTCACACACGAGACTGAGTAACTTCACTTCTATCAACAATACTGATACTTTTTTTTTTTTTCCGTTTTCTTTAGCTCAAGTATTTTCATCCTGAGACCTTCCCTCCTTTTATTTGCCTCTCTGATTGTAGTGGTTAAATGTATCTTTAGTGGATTAATATGTTTTTTTTCCATTAAATTAAAACATGAGTGCACATAAACTGATACCACAAGATGACTAGAAATTTTTATTTAATGTAAATTCTTCAGTTAATGCAAAGTAGTTATTTTGGTGTAGACATTTGGGTCTAATATGAATTTCAAATAGGTGCACTGTAACAGCTATTTGAAAATAATGAGAAATACAGTATTTGGCTTCCCTATAAGTAGGTAATATAAGCTTGAATAATTTTTGTTGATGTTCCTGAAGATCCAACAAATCGAAAGAAACTAAACTATGGTAAGCAATTATTTCTCAAAAATAACAATAGTTGACAGTGATTATGGGTGGTTGATGCCATTTGAAATTTATTTCAACACAGGGAGAAATGGAGGTGGTTTCATTTCTTCTCTCCTGTAATAAGCTCTATCTAGCTACCTACTCCGGAGAAGGCAATGGCAGCCCACTCCAGTACTCTTGCCTGGAAAATCCCATGGATGGAGGAGCCTGGTAGGCTGCAGTCCATGGGGTCGTGAAGTCGGACAGGACTGAGTGACTTCTCTTTCACTTTTCCCTTTCATGCATTGGAGAAGGAAATGGGAACCCATTCCAGTGTTCTTGCCTGGAGAATCCCAGGGGGGGGGAGCCTGGTGGGCTGCTGCCTATGGGGTCGCACGGAGTCAGACACGACTGAAGCGACTTAGCAGCAGCAGCAGCAGCAGCTACCTACTCAGGTATCATTAACAGCAGAGAAATATAGCCATTAAATATTTTGTGCAATTAAAAAGGTGATTTTTACTAAAGGCCATTACATCATTCTGACTTTAAAATTTTGTTGTTGAAGAGTCACTAATAGTGTATTATTTTACTTTCATATTTTTGTTTATGGATATACTTGCTATATTTGCAATTCTACTAGTGAATATCCCATGATCATCTGAGTTACATTTGCTCTAAAAATCATTATATGGAATCGAACTGGAGTCTCTAGCATTGCAGGCATATTCTTTACCAGCTGAGCTACCAGGGAAGCCCATAAGGATATCAGTATTGCCTATTTTGGAGCAATGCTATTATTTTAGAAATTTGCTGAGAAGTTTGCTTTAAAAGATACTAAATGTGAAAAGGTAAATACCCAGCATGAAAAAGTTGGATTTTCCTCTTTGTGGGCCAGCTCTCTCAGACTATCATTCTAGGGTCCTCAGCTGCAAGGGTGAAGGTGGAAGATAACTTTGTTTTGAAACAAAACACCCAGGACCTTGCTGAGATGGTGGTCAAGAGAGGAACACAGTGTTCTAGAAATGCATATAGTAAGGTCAACAGATTTCTGATGGCCAGCATATCACCAGAATGCTAGAATGCAGTTTTATCCAAAATGGGCTTTCCTTAAACTGCCTTCGTCAGTTGTCATAACACCCTCATGATTGTAATGTTTATTTTTTTAAAAAAAATCATAATTGGTGTTCGTACCACTTTACCAATTGGTTCTCTTTTTTTCCTTTTTATGAACAGAACTCTTAGAGGCTGGCATCAAAGGAACTTCCGAATCGCTTAAAGGTGTGAAACGGAAAAAGATTGTAGCGGAAAATCACCTGAAAAAATACCAAAATCCCCTCTGAGAAATCCTCTTCAGGCCAAACACAGACAAAATACCGAAGAGTCCCCTTTCCCCGTGCCCGCGGGCGCGGCGGAGCCCCACAAGAAGCAGAGCCACAGCCCGGCGAAGGCCGCGGGGAGGCCGCTGACCAAACACAACGGGGGAGACCCCGGGCTGACCGCCGGGACCCCCAAGCCCGAAGCCCCCGTCTGCCCCCCGGAAGCCCCCATTTCTGCCGCAGCCGTCTGAGCCGCGCCGATGGCGGTCGGAGGGCCCCGTCCCGCCAAGGCCGGCGTCCCCGAGGAAAGCGTGACCCCGGGTCCCCGCCCGGCAAGGGCAAAGCTGAGCGCCGCGAGGGTCCGGCCTCCTCCGGCCGCAGCTCCCCGCCCTCCTCGTTTGCAAACACCGCCTTCGACGTCTTGCTGAAGGCCATGGAGCCAGAGCTGAGCACCCTGTCGCAGAAGGGCTCACCCTGTGCTGCGAAGATCGAAAGCCTGAGACCAAATAAAACCGCACACGCCCCTGCTCACCTGCACGGCGGCCCGCGGAGGCCCCCGACCCGCGCCCGCTGGATGCGGCCGCCGCCTCGCAGCCGCCGCCGCCTCCGCCTCGGACCTTGTACCCCTCCGGGCCAGTGTCCGCCGCTCAGAGGAAGGACCCAGCGGCAGTCCCGGCCGCCTCCCGCCTATCACAGACACGAACTCCCCGTGCCTAAACCTGGCCCACAAAGTCAGCAGCTTCCCACGTGTTCGGGTTTCGCCCCATCCCTCGCGAACCTGCAGAGCCAGGAGAACGCCCAGCTTGAACACGTCTACACCACCGCGGCCACGTCACCCCCCGGCCGCACTCAGGTCACCCCTCCCAACCAGCAAGTGGACGCTGCCGCCCCGGTGCCGGGTGAGCCCCGCACCTTCCACACAGTCACCCCCACGCCCCATCTACAATTCGAGCCCTGTCGCCGCTGTGGTTAACCACAGCGTGGAGCAAATGTGCAGTCTTCTCCTGAAAGATCAGAAGCCAAAAAAGCAAGGAAAATACATCTGTGAGTATTGCAACCGAGCCTGTGCAAAGCCCAGCGTGCTTCTAAAGCACATCCGCTCCCACACCGGGGAGCGCCCTACCCCTGCGTGACCTGTGGGTTTTCCTTTAAGACTAAAAGCAACCTGTACAAGCACAAAAGTCCCACGCACACACTATCAAACTGGGCCTCGTCCTGCAGCCCGATGCCGGCGGCTTGTTCGTGTCACAGGAGTCCCCCAAAGCACTTAGCATCCATTCGGATGTGGAAGACAGCGGAGACAGTGAAGAGGATGGCGCTGGCGATGAAAGGCCAAACGACCCAGGCTCCATGGACGCGCAGCCGGCGCAGATGATAAGAATGCTGTCCAGCTCGGAAGCTTTACCAAAATCAGGTTCCAGTCCAAGCAATCCCGAGTACGTGGTCGGTGACTTTGCACCGCAGGACTGGTCTTCAGAATCACAGGCCGCGGCAGAGTTACCAAAGGTTGTGGTCCACCCCATCAGCGTGTCCCCTTTAAGAGTTGACAGCCCGAAGGTTACGGAGTCCAAGCCTGAGCTCCCTGGTGCACAGAAAGACCTTCAGGGAACCCGGGTCCTGTCCCACCCGGCCTGGGTGTCCTCCGGGGAGGCAGATGAGAAGGCCCATCAGAAAAGCGACCCAAGTCAGCCCGATGAAAAGCCAGAGTCCCCTGTGGGCACAGCACATGCCCAGCTGCAGAGGCAGCAGGCAACCGATTACTGCCAAGAGCAGCAAGGGAAACTGCTGAGTCCTCGCAGCCTGGGAAGCACGGATTCAGGGCTACTTTTCCCGATCTGAGAGCGCCGACCAAACCGTGAGTCCACCCACCCCCTTTGCCAGGACGCTACTCGCCCCAGAGCAGGACTCTGTGAAGAACAGTGGGCCCTCAGCCCCTCGGGTCAGCACGCCAGCAGTCTCTGCTGCTCCAGCAGGGGAAAAAGCACCCCTCCTCCCAGGTCAGATGCGACTCCCGCTGGAACCGAAACGCTGGAGGAGCGGATCTCGAAGCTCATCTCCGACAACGAAGCCCTGGTGGATGACAAGCAGCTGGACAGCGTGAAGCCCCGGAGGACCTCCTCTCCCCGCCGGGGGAGCATCGATTCCCCCAAGTCGTATATCTTTAAGGACTCTTTCCAGTTTGACTTGAAACCAATGGGACGGAGAACAAGTTCAAGCTCTGATATACCAAAGTCCCCTTTCACCCCAACAGAGAAATCAAAGCAAGTGTTTCTTCTGTCTGTCCCTTCCCTCGACTGCCTGCCCATCACCAGGAGTAATTCCATGCCCACCACTGGATACTCCGCAGTACCTGCCAGCATCATCCCTGCCCCACATCCACTGAGAGGAAGTCAGTCTTTTGATGACAAAATTGGCTCTTTCTATGATGATGTCTTCGTACCAGGACCGAACCCTTCTGTGACCCAGAGTGGACATCCCCGCACCCTGGTGAGACAAGCAGCGGTGGAAGACTCCTCAGCGAGTGAAAACCACGTTCTCGGGGGCCGGACTGTCCTGGGATGAGAGCCATCCCGGAGGCAGCCCTGCCGGGAGACCGCAGCCTCGAGGAGCAAGCCCCCGGCCCCAGGCTCACACTTGGAAAGAAGAAGTCTCACCAAGGGCGAGGGACCATGTTTGAGTGCGAGACCTGTAGAAACAGGTATCGGAAACTAGAAAATTTTGAAAACCATAAGAAATTTTACTGTTCAGAGTTGCACGGACCAAAAACCAAGGTTGCTGTGCGGGACCCGGAGCACAGCCCGGTCCCTGGCGGGGCACAGCCTCCCATCCTGCACTACAGGGTCGCCGGGGCCACCAGGGTCTGGGAACAGACGACTCAGATCCGGAAAAGGAGGAAAATGAAAAGCGTCGGAGATGACGATGAACTTCAGCAGAATGAGAGTGGAGCACCTCCAAAAAGCTCCGAGGGCTCTCAGTCTCAGAGCACGCTGGGCCTGGCTCCCTTGTCTCAGCAGAACCTTGCCATACCCAGTGAGCTGCAGCCTCGAAACCTTCAGCGGCAGACCACGCAGATTCAGCTCGGGACCAGAGGCCCCAACCAGCCCCGGGACCCGAAGCCATCATCCGTCCTGGAAGAGCTGATGAGCTCGGCTGCCCCGGACAGGGAGCCCAAGAGACATGGGGCCGGCATTTCAGTCATCCAGCACACAAACTCACTCAGCAGGCCTGGGGCCTTTGAGAAGCTGGATACTAGCGAGGCGCATCCCCCGTGCCTTTCCAGGAGCTGAGAACGGGCAAGCCAGGGTCTCTGAGCATCAGAGGAATTTCCCAAGAGGAAGGACGCCCATCCCGGCACACGTCTCAGCCCACGCTGTCCGATGCTCCAAGGGGGAACTTCAGGACAGTTCCAGAAAGATTTCAGGTGAGCGGCACGTGCTGGGACAGCCCCTCCAGACTCGTTCGGCAGCACAGTATCCAAGTCCCGGAAATCCTGGTCACCGAAGAGCCAGATCGGGACCTGGAAGGCCAAGGCCACGATGCCGAGAAATCGGAGAAGTTCAGTTGGCCTCAGCGGAGTGAAACCCTGTCCAAGCTGCCGACGGAGAAACTGCCGCCCAAGAAGAAGAGGCTGCGCTTGGCCGAGATGGACCATTCTTCGGCCGAGTCGAGTTTCGACTCCACGCTCTCCCGGAGTCTCAGCAGGGACAGTAGTTTATCGCATACTTCGAGTTTCTCTGCCTCTTTAGACGTGGAGGACGTTTCTAAGACCGAGGCCTCCCCCAAAATCGACTTTCTGCACAAAGCGGACTTCCTCCTGATTCCCGCTGGCTCTAACACGCTGAGTGTTCCAGGGGGTCACCGCGAGATGCGACGGTCCGCTTCAGAACAGATTCACTGCCTGCAGACGTCCATGGAGGTGTCCGATTTCAGAAGCAAGTCATTCGACTGTGGAAGCATCGCCCCATCTCAGAAGGTGCCCCTGGCCGAATCGCATCCTCCAACATCCGCTTCCGGCATGGGGGTCGCCGGGCACGTGCCCCTCTTGGAAAGACGGAGGGGCCCACTGATACGGCAGATCTCTTTAAACATCACTCCGGAGACTCAGCTGGCTCCCGGGAACCCACTGTCTTTCCAGACCATCGCCCGTCCTGCTGTGAACACAGTGCCGTTGCAGGGGCCTCAGCTCACTCACACAATTTCAGCCGAGTTTCCCGCAAGTACTTTGTACTCCCAGACTCCAGTGAAGGATGTGCAAGCAGAAACGGCAAGTTCCCACTCTCCAAACCTCTTTCCTGTTCAACAGCTTCTAGGTATACATTTGTTGAATCAAATCCCCGTGCCCCTTAGCCACCCAGACACACAGATGTCCCTGCAGGTGTCTTCTACGCAGAGTGTCAAACCAGATGCAAGCCCTGGTGGCCGTGTACCTTCTAAAAGTGAGGATTGCTTTGCTCCCAAGTACCAGCTCCAGTGTCCGGCGGTCCCCTCCAGCCAACCTTGTGCTTCTAGTCCTGTGCAACCTCTGCCAAAGCAAGGTCTTTCAGATGCAGCCGGGGCCACCCTCGTGTGACCTCACTGACGTTACCAGCCAAATTAGCAGAAGCCACATCTAACTCGTGTCTTCCGCCACCCCTGAAGGTCGGGGCTCTCGGCGGTCAGGTGCCAAAGGTGCCCACGTCCTTGACGCTGTCAGGCCACCTGCAGACTCAGGTCCCCGCGTACTGTTTTGCCACAGTCACAGCTCTGCCACAAATCCTAGTGACCCAGGATCTCTCCAATCAGCCGATTTGCCAGGCTAATTGTAGTATGGTGCCAATCAGCGAAGAACAAAATTCCGTACCAAAACCACAAAACGATCCCCGGAACGCTTTGCCAAACCCAGAGGGAGAGCTCATCCGCCAACCTGTCTTTTCAGAGATGGGCCAAACCCCATCTCCATCAGAATCCTCGCCCACAACACCGAAGATGTCTGTCGGGAGACTTTCTCCACAGCAAGAATCTTCAGCTTCCAGTAAAAGGATGCTCTCCCCAGCAAATAGTTTAGACATTGCCATGGAAAAGCACCAGAAGCGAGCCAAGGATGAAAACGGAGCTGTCTGTGCGACAGATACCAGACCGCTGGAAGCAGCGGGTTCCAGAGCTCCTGACAGTAGCAAACAGAAGAAGCCTGTGCTGGTGAGGCAGGTGTGTACCACGGAGCCGCTTGAGGCTGTGACGTTGGAGCAGGATGTTGTTCCTCACCCCGAAGTCAGTACCGAGGCCCTTCACTTGACTGATGTGCCACCAGCTGATAACATGTCATCAGGACACTGCGAGCCTGTGGCCAGAGAACCCACGAAAGAACTGCAGGACTTTGAAAGCATCCCGCCAGCAGCATTGCTAACGCCGACAGTTTGCAACCCAGCTGCACCTGCAGAGAAAACTCACATTTCTCCTTTGGAATCCGTAGACAACCACCAAGAAAGGAAGTCTCCAGGGATTAAAAATCCAGGCGACAAAGCAAACGTCCAGGAACAGAGTCAGCTGGCGGCCACGACTCCTTCCACGTGTGAGGCTGGTGACACACAGCCGTCCACGTCCTTCCCCAGCCTGAAGACGGCCACCAGCTTCACGTGGTGCTACCTGATGAGACAGAAGGCCCTGCACCTGCTGCAGAAGGACCAGAAAACTTCAGCCTACACCGACTGGACCGTGAGTGCCAGTGATCCAAACCCACTCGGCCTGCCAACCAAAGTGGCTCTTTCTCTCCTGAACTCCAAGCAGAAGACTGGAAAATCTCTGTACTGTCAAGCAATAACCACCCATTTCAAGTCAGACTTACTGGTCTATTCAAGCAAGTGGAAAAGCAACTTAAGCAAGGTACTTGAAATGTCCTTTATCTTCAGAAAGAATCTGTACAAGTTAGTTTCCACCTGTTTGGATGCCTGCAAACATTTCAGTTGGAGGTTGTATTTTAATTTTGAATGACAAACTGTGCTAAGTGTAGAGTTATTTGAAAGAAAGTGATAAGTTTACCCAGGGAGCTATATTGATCAAGATTACCCAGAGTCTCTTCAGTGATTCTGTCTTCAAGCATTTTGAAAATGATAACCTGCCTTGAGCACTTTTTTTTCTATTGGCAGAAATTTAAGTCTTAATGGTACATATAATCATATTTTTACTTTCATCTTTCTCTTATACTAAGGATTTGTTTTTCTTGTTAGGTGATAGAAGACCACATTTATGCTTTGTTCCTGCTAATGAAGGGGAACAGAGCTGTGAATATTGGAGATTGTTCTGTTTCACTTTGAAATAGAAGCAGAGAGCCATTTATCCTTGCTTTATGCAAATCTGACCACTCTCCATTGACCATGCTGAGCCCATATCTCGTCCTGTGTAGCTATAAGAATCATCTTACTACTAGAGAGAAGATTCACAAAATAACTGTACACTTGATAATTAAGTTGATTTGGTCAAGATTTGTACAGAAAAGTCATAAAGTATTAAGTTTGGGTCATTTGTGAAATCTTATTAGAATTGTTGGCTTTATAAAATGTGGAAATCATTTAAATGATTAAGAATAAATACATAAATAAGGGTATTAGGTTGGACTCTATAGAATCGTAGACTGAGTTCTTGATCTGTACAGGTTATACAGGTTCATAAATATTTATTTATCAATAAGATAATAATTACAGTGCCAGCATTAAAATAGAAGTGTGTACAACTTTAACAGAAGGAAGTCTAACACTACCAGCTAACTCAAGGACTATAAGGAAGATGTTCCAAGAGTGGTGATGATTTAGCTGAATCTTTAAGGAAGGAAAAACAGAGGTGTTTTTTTTTCAAGCAAACAGAAATGAGAAATTTTAATAGTCTGCCAAATGACGTGGGAGTGAAAAAGAGTGTGGTTCATTTATAGAACCCCAAAGAGTCCAGCATGGCTAGCAGGTGTTGGAAGCTTGAGACACTGACCTAGTTTGAAGTTGGAAATGTAAATAAAGACCAAAGGAGTGCAAATGGTGGTAGAGAGCCTTTGTTACCTTCTCAGTGGAGGAGGGTGCATCTAGAACACTCAAGAGTTTAATTTTCAGATGCTCAGCCTCTAAGTCTACTAAATCAGATGGAAAATGAGACTTGAGCATGAGAACTTAAACAGAGCTTCGTGTATCTATGTTCCTGAAGCACCTATGAAAACTGGCTCTCCTTCAGTGCTGAGTGCTTGGTAGGAGTGCCTTGGGAAGTGCACACCCGGATTTGGAGCTGGGAAAAGAGTTCCAAGTGGAAGGTGTAGAGATCCTTCAGTGCATAGATGCAATTAATGAGGTCACCCAGGAAGAGTGTGAAGAAGAGAGAGGGGCCTGGGACGGATCCCAAGATCCCTACTATTTACAGGGTTGAATGAATGAAGAAAGTCCCCATTGGAACTGAAAGAGAATTTCAAAAGGAGGGGAACTAGGAGAAAGTGGTATCACACAGGGCGGGAAAGAAGATATTTCAAGGAGAATTGTTCGAGCCAAGAAGTCAGACAAAGAGGACTAGTGTGATATCAGGACTGAACGGTCTCATATCCCTGAGACTTGAGCCATATGGACTGGTGACCATGGGGGACTGGCTACTGGCTGGAAGGTTGACTCACACCCAAATGTGGATGTATTTATAATTCAAAATGGAAAAGAATAGACAGATGCTAAAAGAAACGAGGTGTCAACAGCATATAATGGAATAGAGTAGTTAAGCATATAGACTAAGAAAATAATAAAGCTTTTGGCATGTTGCTCATTGGTGAACAGAAATGAGATTTGATAGCAAGAATGTGAGCAAAAGATAAGTGAGAATTTGGTATTGAGAAGGAGGTAAGCAATAGGATTGCTGCTGTTAAAGGTACAAAGTCAAGGAAAGGTGTGTGTATATAGATTCCAGATTGCAGGGAAACCGGATGTGTTTGGCAGAAAAGGAGGAGAAAGTTGCATTTGTACTTGTCAGGGTCCGTGCCATTACCTCTTCACACCACCTTTTTGAGACAGGCCAGCTGCTCTTTGCCCCTGGCGGTGAGGACGGGGCCTTCCCAAAGGAGTTCTTGGTGAGGCCGCCGGCCCTCTGTTCACGGTACACACCCTCTCATCACTTAACTGTTACTGTGCCCTCGCAGTACAGCAGCTGTCTACTTGGCACGTCGGGGAGGCTGGAATCAAGAGGCCCTTGATCAGAAAAGTTGGGCCTTACTTTGGATTTGGCCGAGGACTGGAGTTGGTGCCCTTGCGGTTAACACTTGACCTTGGACAAGGGTCCTTCCTCACTGGGACATGATCCACTACAGCTGCCCCCCTCCCGGGGGCCTTGGAGGGCAGAGTGGACTGAGGGCAGAGTGGACCGGGGAGTGAGATAAGTGGCTGGGAAGAGTGCAGCTGTATAAAATCACGAGTTGGTGTCACAACAGCGTTTCCCGGGGAAAGCACACACTGTTCATTATTCTCGTGTTCAGTGCTTTTTTTCTAGAGATTTAAGTAGTATGAGGCCAAGACCTAACTTTTGCCCTGTGATGTATAATTCACAGTCATCACTATTCAGGAACTGTGCAGAGGATAGAAGAAATCTAATTATGGTTTAAAATGATGGGGAAGAGGAGGCTAAAATATTGGGAAACAGGGATACTGCTTTAACTTGACAGCACATTGACACTGGTGGGGAGTTACTCGTCTTTTTCAGGGTGTGAGACATTCTGCCACAGGAGTAGCTAGCTCTTTTCCATCTTTAAAGAGTTAACTCTTTAATAAGTATGCTTAGGCTATAATATGAGTGGTTGGTTAGCTCTAACAACAGTATTTAGTTTATTTTTTAAATTCGTATTAAGTTCATTGAATACCAGGGTGGGAGGTTGTAGAGTCTTTATTTGGGGGTATCACTGGAATGTGGTGGAATTTTAAAATCCAATAAGATTTATCAGTTCATGTGATTCCGACAGATAAAGGAGGAGAGAAAGCAATGATCTTTAAAGCTGTTACATCCTTGTAATGACTTCCATTAAACTAACCTTATGCACTGTACTCTGCTGTGTTTTAATTTCCAAGTGAAACATCAGCGTGATTGTGTTTTCAGCTATGTTAAATTAGTGTCTCTCTCTCTTTTTTTTTTCCCTTTCAGAGAGCATTAGGTAATCAAAAGTCCACAGTAGTTGAATTCAGCAGTAAAGATGCCTCTGAAATTAACAGTGAGCAAGATAAAGAAAATTCCTTAATCAAAAGTGAACCAAGAAGAATTAAAATATTTGATGGAGGGCAAGTACAAATTTTACTTCTTAAATGTACATTTAAACTTACTTTTTAAATGTACATTTGCTTTCATGTGAATGAAGACTTACTAGTGCCAATTTTATATAAATGTTGCAGAGTTTCTCGGCTTATTAACAGAATCTTCATGGCAAAATATATGTTAGGTATTATGTTAAATAACTCCATTTTGATAAAGAAAATGATACTATTTAGGAAACATTGTAGGTTCTAGGAGGCAGCTGAACACTAAATTTTCAGAGTGAACCCTGGGTTTCACATTGATTCATAATAAGGAATGGCCGGAAAAAAAATCTGCTAAGAGAGATGAATTAATTGCCTATTTGATATCTTTTGTGAATTTGGTTGTGAGAAAAATCATAACAGCCAATTATAGTTAAAATGAAGCTCAGAAATATTTCAGTACTGATAGTTGTAACTGAATTTAACAATAATGAAACTTTTAGACAAGTGACTTAGAGGACCTGTTTTAAAATTAAACCTAGTATTGAATAAAGTTGCTTGAATTGGATTAGCTATTAGAATATTGTGTTGCTTTGAAAAGCTGGAATATTCTGTTATTGTACGTACATAACATTTATATTGATGGAGTGTAAATTGTGCCTTGTTTTATTTTTTAGGTTGAATTTTAATCATCGATATTTTCTCCAAGATATAGTATCCAGTTGCTTTATTCATTTTTTTTCTTTTGAATTAGATATAAATCAAATGAAGAGTACGTATATGTCCGAGGCAGGGGAAGAGGAAAGTACATTTGTGAAGAATGCGGAATCCGTTGTAAGAAACCTAGTATGTTAAAGAAACACATACGAACCCATACAGATGTCCGCCCCTACCACTGTGCTTACTGTAACTTCTCCTTTAAGACTAAAGGTATGAGATGACATTGCTTCATAGTCCTTTATTATATGCATTAAGTCAAGACCCAGCTTTACATATTATTTGACCCACAATGTAGTAGTTTAAATAGAGTAAATTATACCTTGTTAGCATCATGTTTTTATTTCTTTATATATTTCTAAAGCTCAGATTTTAATTACATACTTTTAGAATATATGTGATAAATATGACATTCGAAAAGGAGCAAGTGCCCTTTTTCTTTTACTCCCCAAATTACAGTATACACATGATGACTAATACATTTTCAAAATTATTTATTTTGGGGCCAAAGAAGAAAAAGAAATTTTTGTGATCAAAAGTAAATGCATTTCAGTGCTAAAAGATTAAAGACAAAAATTAATAAGTAGGGTAAAATTATACTGATTACATTCATGTTTTATTATCTAATTTTAGTCATGCATAACCATTTCTTTTGTTCTCCATGAAACATTTATTTTACCCAAATTCTGTTGAATTTCAGTTTCGAAGTTTTATACTGTTTAATTGTTATAGAACTCAGAACTAGTAGTTAAAGTTACATTTAGTACCATTTCTGTACTCTTTATATGTTTTTATTTAAATTGTAAGGCTTTATTATAGTTAAGATAATTTTACCTTCTGCAAATTTCCTGTTACATATAATGAATGCGCTATTGTAAAATGTTTGCTTTCTCCATTAGGTTCCTTGTTTATAGATTATTGTATAAAAATTAGTTGCTTGAGGCTTCAATTTCATATACCACCCTTTACAAAATAAGACTCTCCCAAATACAAGGCAGTGTGATCATAAAATTATTTGTCTGAAAGGACAAAATTTATGAAAATATTTAATCAGTAACTTTTTCACAGAACTACTTTATTTTTATCCCTTTTAGTTAATATTTGCTTTTTTTCTTATTGTACTGGTTGACGTTGAGATTTCTGTTTTAAAGATTGATCAATTCTTCAGCAAAGTTTATTACCTTTTTTTGGCTACTGGTCATTGGCATTTAAGGAGAGTTATAGTGTATAGCAACTAAGTAGCTTCTAATTAGCTCTCCTTAAATGCCAGTAATACCTGAAACAGGAGTGATGGGGGAAAATAAAACTGTGATCCAGATAGCCTTGAATATTTCTAAAGTTTCAAGAAATCATGAGTTGGGAGCAACCAGTGATTCTGTCTTTCTTGGTGTATAAAGGAGTTCCTTCTAGAAATGGAGAGTGCATTTCAGGATGATTTTCCTGATCTTGTGGGAAGGCTTTGATAGGATTAAGTGGTTTGATCTTTTAACCCAATTCATGGCTTTTACACTGGTTTTGATCCTAATGATTATGAAACGCCCGTCTGTTAAATAATTTCCAATGTGAGACCAGGAGATCAGCAGTAGCCCAGTATTTACAAATAAAAGATGACCAGGTACAAAGTGATGTTACCAGATAAAAGAGGATCAAGGTATAATGTGAAATGGGTGTTTCTCAGTAGGAGGGAAAGGAATCAGGATATTTTAAAGGTATATTTATAAGGGCAAGAAAGGAAGGAAAACGTAGATGTGGAAAACCAAATGGAACCACAGAGATTTCTTGGCAAAGAAAAACTTCATGAATCATCAAGTATGAGTCCTAGTGAGATAACTCAAACCAGCATCATGTAGAATTTTAGATAAATGTCTGTTCAGTGGTGGACGGGGCATTGTGGTCTGTGAAGAGCAAGCAGCGCATGCTAGCAGTCTTCCTGTCTGTCATTTCTCAAACACGCCACACATATGAGTTTACGTTAAACTTTCTGTTTTGTCAGATTGGTCATTGGAATTATGTGATAAATACTTATTTAAAGAAAGCTACCCAAGCCAAGGAGACTGATGAAGAAAATGTCAGAAATTCACTATTTCCCTATTCTCAGGGCAGTTCTCTTTTCTGTGGTCAGCTTCCTTGTAGAAGTCTACCTTTGTGAATGCATGTGGAACAGATTCCATAGTATCCTTTAAAGGCAGCTAAATAATAAAAGTCTTGTTTTTTGATGAGACTGTAGATTTTGCCCCACTCTGATTGATTTGGTTTTCCCAAACATTTCACCTCTACTTCTTATTGGATATGTCTGGTTATTAACAGAAAGTAATAGTGATGTGACGGCATGCCCTATAAATAGGAGTATGCAAAGATAGCATTTGCTCTGTCCTCCTAGACTTTGATGCTTCCGATGGTCATGCTTGTAAATCTGTGCTTCATCATTTGTCCTCTCAGTTTATTTTATGAATGCATTTTCAAACCAGTTTTAATTGATTTGTCTTCATTATTCTACTTTAAAGGTCAGTCAGCAGAAGATATACATTGAGCTTGCGTCTCTTTAGGATTTAGGCCCATATAGATCACAGAAAGTTGGGCTGTCTATATATAGCTATAGGAACCCAGAAACCAAAACTTCCTGCTTTCCAGAGGATTTAGATTAATGTTTATTAAATCTGTTGAAAAATGTATTGTGTTAAATTAATTCAACAAGTTTACAGCATTGCTAGGGGATATTTGCATTTTAATATCATGTTCTGCATATGAAATGCAAATTGCTGTATTTTAAATTATTTACAAAATTGGTTAATAATAAGTAATAGCTCAAGCTATGAGAAAATATGCTTATTAAAAACTTATATTCCCAAATTTGCCTCCTTACAATTATACATCTATCTCTTAGAAAACAAATGACCTCTGTGACTGTCTATTTAAGGAACAAAAGCATTTTGAAAGAACTATTAGTGGACCTTGTAATTTGGTTTCTAATATTGTCATCATACTAGAAAGTGTTTTGACTTGTAAATGGAAATTTCAGCCACAATAAGATGGGAAAACTAGTCATAACTTTTAATATGAAAATTTTGAAGCATACAGAAAAGTAGATATTTATATAATGAGCACCAGTAAACCCATCATCTGTTAATAGCTGTTAACATGTTGCCAAATTTGCTTCATGCTTTATTTTAAAATAAATGTCAGACATGGCCAAGTCACTTAAGCTGGACATTTTCTCTAGAATCAGAGGTCAGGGTTTGCTGGATCCTAGTATCTAGTCTGGGCCCCCTCTTTCACTTGAACCTGTTAAGCCCCCAAGCTCTGGATGTTGTGCATACTAACTAGTGCAAGAAGTGGCCTAAGCAGATGTGACCAGATCCACTGGCTTAGTGAATTTTTAGTGGAATTGAAGCTCTATAAATATTGCAGTTTCACTGGTCTTCTAGCTACTGCAAGATTTGGCTCCAAGTCTGAATCAGTGATTCATACATGTTTAGCTCTTCTAAAGGTTTATTCTCAAATACTAATATGCCCCTGCTCACCAAACCCAGCATTTAGATTTTGTTTCTTTTCAAAAGAGGTGATTTTCCCTTCTTGGCAATTTTGGGTGTGTGTGGCATTACCCACTCAAGCTGCTTGTTATCCTCTAGAGAATCTGAGTTATCTCCCTGTATTAACGATCACTTTGGGCCAGTGTGCCCAGTGGTTCCCAGTGTAACCCGGTGATGCTTACAGGGATCAATATACCAGCTGCCAGAGAAAGCACCCCTTTAGGATTACTGTTAGGAGACTTTTAGTCAGAAGGGTGAAGTGAAATTAATGCAGAAAATTGTTTCTCTTGTTCCAAACACACAGAAATACTATTTGTAATACAACAACTAACTATAGTTTTGAATAGATAGCGAAGCTTGAAATTTAGAAAGACAGATTCTCAGATAACAGAAATAAAAAGAAACTCCAAACTAGCACGGTGAGCAGATATGGAAAAAAAAAAAAAGTCCATAAGGGCATCAAGCCAGATATATGCCCACAGACCTGGGGAATCATACTGGTCCTAGAATGGAGTCTTAAGGTCTCTGAAAGAATCCTGGCTCACCTGTCCAGTGTCTTTGGATCATGTAGGGGAAAAGCCCCCTGCTGAAAAACAAATCCCTATACCTATGCCATGCCAAAAAGATCCCCAGATTCATCCAGAATTAGTGGAATGAAGCTTTTCAAGTCTCAGACAGAAGCACCTGGAAAACCGACATATAGAGATGTCTACAGCCCAGGGTACTTCATGCAGAACCATCTTGCTCAAGATCAATAAAACTAAGAAGTGTACAAGGAAATAAAATACTATGAGGGAAAGCCAGCAAACACAGCCTGGGGAGAACTCAGAAACCACAGGTCACAGTGCCATCTGAAAGGGACTTTAAGTGTGTATAAAATGTTCTATGAAATAAATAAGGACTAGAGAATAGGAACCATAAGGAAATGGTAGACGTAATCAAAGTAGAGGAGATTATTACTTAATAGTAATTAAGTAATAATCTGAATAATAAATCTCCTTTATTATTACTTAATAACAGGGTTATTACAACATACAGATGCCAGTATTTTCTTCTGAACGAATTTTAGTCATTGGAATTGTGTAACCACAGTCTGTACTTTCACTTGAAATAGGAATGGAATTTGCCAGTATTGACAAATGCAATAGCAAAATAATACTATGTAAGCTTAGTAAACATTCTTTTCCCTTAAGGAAATCTGACAAAACACATGAAGTCCAAGACACATAGCAAGAAATGTGTGGATTTAGGCGTCTCAGTAGGTTTAATAGATGAACAAGATACAGAAGAATCAGGTAAGGCTTTATTCCATATTTTTCATAAATGCTATTTACAGTGTACTTTTTTTTTTTCTTGCATCCATACTCTTCTTTCCATTCCCACTGACTTTGCTCAGTTCCTATTTCCATTGCCTCTTATTTATCCTGTGTGATAGACTCCCGATCAGTTTCCCGTCTTTACTTTGTCTTCCTTCCTTTAACATCTATCCCTACTGATGTTAAGTTAATCTTCTGCGGCATGTGTCTGATCATACTATCCCTCCGCCTCCCGAGTCTTCCATTGGTTTCCATTTGCCTACCAAGAACAGTATGAGCCACTTGACCTCCAAGTAATTCCTCAAAATCCTTTCTAGTCTGACGCCCACCCGCTTCTCCACCTGCATCCCTCATCTTTCTCTCTTTTCACCTGCCCCACCGCTTGAGTCTCCTGCTTCCGTGACGCTGATCCGGCTCTCTGCCTGTACCCCTCTCCCTGAAGGCCCCTGCCCTCGGTCCCCGCAGAAACGCGGCTCCCCGTCTGCACCCAGTCTAAATCTTATTTTCCTCCAAGATCCAGCTCAAACCCACCGCTGTCACGAAGCCTTCTCTGATTTTTTTCCCTTGCCACAGCATTTGTGGAAAGCAATTGTTCTCTTTTCTCGACACCTGTAATATTCTAGGCTGCTCTGGAAATATTTGTGGCATAAAGTATTCGTTTGCTTCCCGGAATTGTTTATTATCTTGAAAAGGTTAACTGGTTGTTTTCTTAACAATGTTAGCTCAACGACTAGAAGTATTTACCTCTAACCAATTTTGAGGAGAAATAAACCTGTTCATCTGTTCTGACTAATCAGACAGTAGAATTTTATTCTTATAAGGCATTTTGTTTTAACCCAAGAATTTAGCAACAAAAGAGATACTTTTTTTTTAAGTTGCCCTATTGCTTTTTTGAAAAATACCCTAAATTAAACATTTACCTGCTTGCTATGTTTTAGTTAGTATGTACTAGTGTGACGTAGAAAAACTTCCAAAGAGAAAATGGTGAAGACATCTTTGAAAACGTAGGTAAAAAAAGCAAATGCTTTTCATTCCACCTGACAATTAGCACACTAGATGAACCAGTCTGAATTTGTTTCTAAATATTCAAGAGAAGTGACTCATATCGTAAGTGCTACAGTTGAAATGATTTAGTATTTTAAGCATAAGGAAAAGATTGCCTCAAATGTTAATTACTGGCAATAAATGGATGTGTTCTTAAGGAAAAGATAATTGTAACAAACTTAGGACAAAAAGGAGGTTCTTAGTGTTTTATAGACACTTTAATACTCTGATACATATTGGGAATGACAGTATCAGGATTTAAAAGTAATATGTCAAATTAACATATGTGTAACTTTTTTGTCCTAGGAACAAAAGTATTAAAACTGATTTTCAAATGGCTAGAAATTGAATTCTGTGTTGGTGTCTTTGTTTAAAGACACACATTTAATAAAATTAATATACCTATAATTTACTTCTAATATAGTCTGTTTGATTTATTTTCTGCTCTTTGTAATCCTGCAGTAAATTAACTACCATAAGTATTTAAGTGAAAAAAATCTCTCCTCATTATTTATTTGCTTTATTGCTGTTACACTGAGTAATTCAGAATTAAAAGGTGAGGAAAAATGAGTAAGGGTTTCAGTGAGTATATTTATCACCCACAGACTAGGAAAAACTCAAAGTAAGGGCTGTGACATGCAACACTGATTTCTGAAAAAGGTATAAATGTTAAAAGCATTATTATTACAATATATACTCTTAAGTGTTTCACTTTTTCAGGAAGATGAGTCTTACAGAATTAAGTAAATGTCTGTAGAAATCTACTGCATTGTCAGGGGAAGCTTGTGTTTATATCCCAGATTTCCTTAGGTGAATGAAGCGCGGTATTCATGAATTACCAGCATCACTCCGATTGGCTGACTGACGATGATCTTACATTACCTCACATTCATTTTTGTCGTTTCTCACCCCATTCCAGAAGCGCTGGAAGCAGGTTTTAGGTTACAACTCAGACTTAATGGCCCTAATTCCCAATTCAGTTGAGATTCTCTGATAAAACTCTAGGCAGCTTTACCTGTTTTTCTGTGTGTGTGTGTGTTTTAATTACTGTATTTATTGGTAATACTCTGAGGTTTTTTTCATGGTTTTTATTCAATAGTAGATTACAGCACTTCGGTGGATTCTGCCAACTGCTATTTTATACCAGAGACCTCATGTTTCTTTATAAAATGCCAACAAAACACATTGCTTCACTTTTGCTTTATTATAGGCCTGCAGTGAAGGCAATAAATGGTCAGTATTTATTGTTTGAAACAAATGGTCTTGCTCTGCCTTTATTGTTGTCTTTTGTTCTTCTAAAAAATATTTTGAGTTTTTTTAATACAGTTGAGATTACAAAGAGTTTTATTATATGCACTCAGGTATTCACCCCAGAATTGGTGATTATATTTTCTTTCATTTGCTTTAAGTCTTTCTCTTAAATTCAATGTATTTGGGGTTGCTGGGTGGGGGCGGGGGGCGACGGGGGAAGCAAGCTAAATAGAAATCACACATTAGGCGCAATGTCCCTTACTTAGCCTTGCATGTCACTCTCCCCAGAGGCAAGCAGTGACTGCACTTAGGGATTTTCTTTCAGTTCATTTACCATAGATGTGCATATCCACACATAACGCGTGGGTTTTAAGTTTGTATTCCAAATTTACATAGACACTATCACCTTATATGTAGATGCCTAGAAAATTAATTTTGCTGTATAATTTTAAATTGTTCTGTAGAACAGCTTGTATTTCTGCACATCCTTAACTGTACCGGATAACTGTGTGAATTTTAATTTGGGACCAGTTTGATGGGTGACGGCTTGCTGCTTTATTTATGTGTTCTTGATTAGTATCCTAAGGTTGGATCTTTGGGACGCGGTTTCATGCCGTTAAACCAATGACAGTGAGAGGTGAGATCTTGCTGAGCAGCTCTTCAGATGTCTGTGTTCTTAGAGAGGGAAGCCCGGAAGCCGGCAATGTGATGCCGCTTGTCTGAGGGGAGACTTGTTTTCTAGTCCAACACCAGCCTAGAACATAGTAGGTATTCTTTTTCACCCTGCTTTGCTCATTCCTCCTCATCTTCCCAGTAGTCTCTATACGTGGTGCCCAGGGCCATGATTTCTGAGCTCTCATCTTTTCTGTCTTTGCCCCTCCTCCGGCAGTCCCATCCAGTCCTCTGACTTTCTAACACCATCTGTATGCTGATGAGTCCATATTTACTCCAGACCTGCACGTCCATCTGCCTACTCACTATCTCCTCTTGGATGTTCTAATGGACATCGAGAACCTGATGTGCCCCAAACTCCTGGTTGACCCCTTTCGTCTTAAGACACATGTTTCCCTGTGGTTTTTTCCCCTCATCCTTTCAGCTGTTGCACTGAAATCTTGAAGCCTTGTCTGATGTCCTTGGCCTCCAATCCATCAGTAAAACCACCGCCTCCTCCTTCAAAATGCATTCGGAAAAGCGCTTTGGGCCACCTATGGCACCCAGCTCTGGTCAGAGCCACCGTCCTGTCTTCTTAGTTGCTTGCAGTGGCCCCTGATGGTCTCTGGAGTTCAACCCCTGCCTCTTCACAGGCTGCTTCTGACACAGCAGCCAAAGTGGCTTTTTAAAACGATGTTACTCTGCTTAAAACCCTCCATCAGCCGTGGTCTGTGGCCCCCGCAAGCTCTCTGTCCCCCCCCGCCCACTTCCTCACCAGGGGCTGGAAGGCATGCCATCATCTCTCAGCGCTCTGCTCAGATGTCACCTCATCAGGGAGGCCTTCCTGAACCGCCCAAGAAGAAAGGAATCCCCTGCCCCTCTCACCGCCAGCCTTACTCACAGCCCCGACCTGCTTACTTTTCTGTATGGCACTTAATCACCACGAGGTACGTGTGTATATCTGTTCCTTAGGCATCTCCTCGCGCTCGCCGCTCTATGACTTGCTGTGGTTGTTACTAGCAAGTCATAGATGGTAAATAGTTGTAGATTGAATGAAGTCCTGGGAAATGTGACCTTTTTCTGTCAGGAAATAACTCAGTATTGTTATTTTTCAAATATTTATTCATCTTCCATTAAATTCCTTCACTGTGATGAGATGGTAGCCGTAATACAATATTTAACGCCTTTACGTATGAATAGCCTTTACCTGATGTGGCCACGGTACTATAGGTATTTGACACAGGTATTATCAAAGAGGTGATAGCCATTCGTTTGTTTCTTGGTTATTTATGGGTTATCAGAGCAGAAGGCGGCGGAGATTGTAAGCTACCCTGACCATTCCATTTCTTCATCCTCAGTAAAGATCTGCCCAGACTGATAAGTATCCGTGGCCGTTTTCAGTGGTTCCAGAGAAGAGTTTGTTCTCTTTCTGATGGATTCCTCTTCTGGATTTAGCGTGGCAGCCGCTGTCCAGGCTGTGCAAAGTCACTGCCCTCAGGAGCTCCTCGCCTGAGGCTGTGATGCTGGAATGTTGAGTGAGCCCAGCCTGGCCAGGGTCCATTCCCCAAGGCTGGGATCTGGGGAGGACAGAGATACCTGGTCGGGAACAGAAGGATGACTGGGAGTATCCCAGGAGAAAGGAAAGGAAGGGAATATAGAAAAAAATGTATTTATCCATATGTCACTTTGTTCAAAAAAATATTGATGAGAGGGGGTGGGGTAGAGGAGTGTGGACCCAGGGAGTTGTTAGGCAAAACCCCGGACGTTGGTCGAGGGGTGGAGGGCGTTAAGAGTGTAAATGAAGCGGATGAGATGAGAGCACTGGGCAAGCTGGGGGTCGGGGTCCTGCTGTACAGGAGAGTTTCAGCATGGTCCTTTAAGAAAGTCGGACGGCTTGGGGTGTTTTTTTTTTAAATTATCTAAAATAATTTAAAGTCACTGCCATTTTAGTCCCATATATATATGAAAAAGCTGGCTTAAACCCAGCATTCAAAAAACAAAGATCAGGGCATCCAGTCCCATCACTTCATAGCAAATAGATGGGGAAACAATGGAAACAGTGACAGACTTTATTTTCTTGGGCTCCAAAATCACTGCAGATGGTGACTGCAGCCATGAAATTAAAAGACACTTGCTCCTTGGAAGAAAAGCTGTGACCCACCTAAACAGCACATTAAAAAGCAGAGACATTGCTTTGCTGACAAAGGTCCATATAGTCAAAGCTATGGTTTTTCCAGTAGTCATGTATGGATGTGAGAGTTGAACCGTGAAGAAGGCTGAGCGTCAAAGAATTAATGATTTTGAACTGTGCTGGAGAAGGCTCTTGAGAGTCCCTTGGACTGCAAGGAGGTTGAACCAGTCCATCCTAAAGGAGATCAACCCTGAGTATTCACTGGAAGGACTGATGCTGAAACTGAAGCTCCAGTACTTTGGCCACCTGATGTGAAGAGCTGACTCATTAGAAAAGACCCTGATGCTGGGAAAGATTGAAGGCAGGAGAAGAAGGGGACAACAGAGGATGGGATGGTTGGATGGCATCTCTGACTCAATGCATGTGAGTTTGAGCAAGCTCCAGAAGCTGGTGAAGGACAGGGAGGCCTGGTGTGCTGCATACCGTGGGGTTGTAAAGAGTCAGACACGACTGAGCAACTGAACAACTGTATCTCTGACTTTAGCTTCCCGGGTGGCTCAGAGGTGAAGAATCCGCCTGCCAACGCAGGAGACATGGGTTCAGTCTCTGGGTTGGGAAGATCTGGAGGAGAAAATTACCCAATATTCATGCCTGGAAAATCCCATGGACAGAGGAGCCTGGCGGACTATAGTCCACGGGATCACAAAGAGTCAGACACAACTGAGCAACTATGCACACGCCCATACACATCTGACTTTTAATCTGGATTATTTTCTCAAATATTCTTGAAACAAGGAAGCACAAATAGTAGAGTTTTTAATCCATGCCCCCTTGGAATTTTCATTGCTGAGCTTTTGTTTTTTCTTTCTGCTCCTGCTGTTTTATTTTGTAGTGGGAATTTAGACAGTAATGACTGAAAGACACATGATTTCTTTAAGTGGGTAGTCCCATTTGGCAACCACAGTAGTAATAACATAGAGCAAAAAATTTTTTTCTGGAAGGGTGTTTTTATACACAGAGTACCTGAAGGTGTCGGCATCCCTCCTCCACCAGGTGGAGTTTACAGGTTTGGGTGGATAGTTAGTAAGACTTTGTCCTCGTGCGTCCAGTTTTGTATGTATAAATGTATAATGACTCACTCAGAAGTCTTGCTGTTCATTTATTAAATCAGGGAGCTTTATTTCTCTTGGGGTTCATTTCTGCTCTGACTCAGCAGCACCACAAGGTAGATTTCCCTGCAGAATAGACCACCTAAAAGCCAAGGACTTGATTTGTTCCTGCCTTCACATTTCTGCGTGTTTTTAAAAGCTTGCCCTTATCAATTCCATAAGGATGTTGTAAGGAAGAGTGGTGTATGTTATGAAGTGTTTCATTTCAGGATCAATTTTATTTTCCAAGGAAAAATATAAGTTATCAGCCATACTAATGTAGCAGAAGTAGTGGCTGACTTAAAATAGGAGGGAGAATAGCATTTTCAGCTCTCCTAGTTTTAATCTAATTGAAATGTA
Source organism: Nanger dama (assembly GCA_917880005.1). Lineage (NCBI taxonomy): Eukaryota > Metazoa > Chordata > Mammalia > Artiodactyla > Bovidae > Nanger > Nanger dama. The sequence continues at coordinate 17,911,533 of CAKJTW010000032.1, read as the reverse complement.
CATCTGCTGGTGGGAAGCTCAGCTCCAGAAGCTGCTGAGGGCAGAGTGGTCTCAAGTGCTGGCTTCCCCACTGCTTCCTCGCCTCCCGTAGGAGTGTCCCAGGTCCCTCATCGTGCCGGGAAACCCTCCCTTCTTAGGAGCAGGCTCACGGCTGCCGTTCCTTCTGAGGCTTCAGCTGCCATCACCAGATTCCTGCCTGATCGTGTATCCCTCGTTTTCCGGAAAACAAGTGGTGAAACTGCCCTTGTGTGATGTAGGTAGGGTCTTTCCACATATTAGCTTGCTGTCTCTTTCCCTTTAACCATGAACAGACTTACTAAGCACTTTTGTGGTGTCCTGATACCATTTCTCGTCCTTTTCATCTAACTCTGGTGCTAAGCCCTGTGTACTTCTAGAAACTACGCTAGGATTTCCATCTGCTGCGTGCCCACATAAACTTCCAGGAAGATGGCAAGGTTTGCCCAGCAGTTAGCGGTTTCTTACCTGTGTCCCTGAAGGGAGTGATTCCAGGGGCTCTTCCGATGCCTTCCATTTGGCCCTCGGAGATGCGTTTATCCAGGGACGTTACTGATCGACTGGATGAAAAGTACAAGTTAGAAATTACTGAGTAAACTCCTATCAGCAGAATCTCCTTTGTCACCTAGGTTTTCCTAAACACGTGGAGATTTCTCAGTTGTGCAGCCAGATTACAGATGCCAGCAGGTAGCACAGTGATTAAAGACGAGCAGGCAGGTTCAGGAGCAACTGGTGCCCTGGCGCATCATCTTGAGCAGTGCGAAGATTTGTGACGCTAACCCTTCTCTAGATGCAGAATAAAATTTCCCATGGACAGCAGGGACGTGCTGTCAGAAGCGGGCTCCTAGAGCACTTTAGGAAGGACTGTTAGAGTCAGCACACTTGATGAAAGTCACGTAAGCCTTAACAGCCAGTGCTAACAGGAGATGCGAGAACTTGCTCCAGATATTTAAGCCTTGATTAATCTCAGACATCTGGGAAATGGGCATAAACTTTTAAAGGAAAAAACCCACCAGGATGTTATTTGGGAGAACCTGATTCTGAATGCCAGAGTTTGCTGAATAGCAACCAGAAACCTAAGGATTGTGTTTTTAGGTTTATTGGAAAAATTGGGGGAGGGGCAGGGGGTACTTGGTCTTAAATTTAATTGATCTTTTCTGTAGCACACATAATCATCAAGAAATATTATCTCTGAGCTTTCACTTATTCAACAAAATTAAAGGCACTCTAAAGGCCAGTGTTGCTACAGAGTATCCCACCATAATGTTTATTTGAAAAATCATGACCGTTTGGTAATGTCTTGGTCAGCTTCTGGCTTTTCTGGGAAGAGTCCGGGCCTTTTTATTCCATGTTCATATTTAATTATTCCTTTATATTTGCCTTGTTTATTTTTATCAGAGATTTACTCTAGATTTATTTCTACTTAATCTACAGTATTTCTTCTCCTGCTATTATCTCCAGTCTTTTTCTTTTTGTGTGTGGAATGGCCTAAACCTGTTTTCTCGTCTACCAACTCTTTACTCCAAATGTCATACACCAGCCTAATGTGTGTGTTCCCTGGCTGATGGAGCACTTATTATAGGCCACTGTGGAGGTGTTGTGATGAAGGACCAAATACTCCTGAGCTGTTGACTCTTTATTCCCCTTAGCAACGTGGGCTGTATGGCTGCCCCTCTTATCCTTCAGCAGATAAATTCTTGTTCTCACTTTTCAAATGGAATTAATTTAGAGATGTTGGGAAGCATTTATTCTGAATTAAGCAGAGGGGACTATAATCTTATCTAAGGCAGCCATTAAACATTGGACATCTGCCGTCTCAAGTTTCCATTTAGTTTAAACCTAGCACCTCAAGCTGTAATTATAGTAGGTGCTTATGAAAAGTCTTAACCTCCAGCCAGCTGCACGCCTGCCTGTAATCTTGCCATGCAAAATTATATAGTCTCAGGAATTTTGTCCCAGTGTTCTTGAGATCTTAGTAAATACTTCTTTTGTGTTCACCTTTGTGTCAAAAAATCACACCGCTGGCTATTTGCTTTTATGCCTGATTCAAAGAATGTTTTCGTCAACAGACTGCTGGGCTTCAATGCTATGTACGGCTGTTAATGTGTGCCCTTCACTGCCAGGCTGGGAGAACCATTCAGAGTGGCAAAGTACAGCTGGAAACACTGTGCCTGTTGGTGATGAAGTTCTTAGGATAGTGTATGTAAGAAGATGCGGTTAGATCCCAAGGACGTAATACCTGTATCACATTTACCCTTAAAATTAGTGAAGAACTAAATGAAATTCTTTCAAAACGAAATTTCAGAACCTGTAGGATATGTTTTTGTCACTGAGATGTTTGCAGAAGATATTTTTACTCCTTTTAAGAAAAACCACACACAGTATGAAACCATGACAGGTCTTGGAGTCTGTAGTTAAAATAAAGACGTGTTCATGTCAGTAGTGAGCAGCACAGATAGGACTTTCTTTTGGTTTACTTCCTAAAGTTAGCAAACGTTAAACTCTGGCCCATCATATAGTTAAGATGAAAACACAGTTTAACAAAACCCGATTATTGCTGTAGTCGCATGCTTTAGAAAACTTTTCCCCCATGTTGCCCTTGTTTGGATTTCCAGAGAAATTATGAAGGAAAAAGAGAGAGAAATTGCAACAACAGAGCATTGATGGAGGAGGCGCCACTGACCCCCCGGGGAGCCAGTCTGAGAGAGGCCTCTAACTCAGCCAGCAGGGGTCACTATTGTGCAGCAATGAGAGGGCAAGCCTGCAGCGCATCTAACTGAATGAAATGGGATTTGGAGATGCGTCCATCTTCAGGGGAGTGATTTGATGAGTTAATTTTGAAAAGCACTATGGCTGTACTGCTCACCTACTTTATCCCTCATAAATTTAAACTTACAGAAAATAGAATTCACATTACAAATATGTAGGATCGTACTGAGTACTGGAAATTTTCCTTTTAATGAGTTGAGAGTGTGTCCAGGAGGAGGGGAATTAAATTTCAGAAGCCATTTATCTATGAATTTATTAAGTAAGTATGGGTTCCTTACTTACGTTCTTGGGTCCCTGGGAGTTGCAGAGGGGTGGCCTACAGCTTTCACCCCACTGGAGTTCCAAATAGGAAAAGGAGTACGTCAAGGCTGTATATTGTCACCCTGCTTATTTAACTTATATGCAGAGTACATCATGAGAAACGCTGGGCTGGAGGAAGCAGAAGCTGGAATCAAGATTGCCGGAAGAAGTATCAATAACCTCAGATATGCAGATGATACCACCCTTATGGCAGAAAGTGAAGAGGAACTAAAAAGCCTCTTGATGAAAGTGAAAGAAGAGAATGAAAAAGTTGGCTTAAAGCTCAACATTCAGAAAACAAAGATCATGGCATCTGGTCCCATCACTTGATGGGAAATAGATGGGGAAACAGTGGAAACAGTGTCAGACTTTATTTTGGGGGCTCCAAAATCACTGCAGATGGTGATTGCAGCCATGAAATTAATTATGACCAACCTAGATAGCACATTGAAAAGCAGAGACATTACTTTCCCAACAAAGGTCCGTCTAGCAAAGGCTATGGTTTTTCCAGTGGTCATGTATGGATGTGAGAGTTGGACTGTGAAGAAAGCTGAGCGCCGAAGAATTGATGCTTTTGAACTGTGGTATTGAGAAGACTCTTGAGAGTCCCATGGACTGCAAGGAGATCCAACCAGTCTATTCTGAAGGAGATCAGCCCTGGGATTTCTTTGGAAGGACTGATGCTAAAGCTGAAACTCCAGTACTTTGGCCACGTCATGCAAAGAGTTGACTCATTGGAAAAGACTCTGATGCTGGGAGGGATTAGGGGCACGAAGAGAAGGGGACGACAGAGGATGAGATGGCTGGATGGCATCACCGACTCGATGGACGTGAGCCTGAGTGAACTCCGGGAGATGGTGATGGACAGGGAGGCCTGGCGTACTGCGATTCATGGGGTCACAAAGAGTCGGACACGACTGAGCAACTGCACTGCACTTAACTGAACATTCCCTGTAGCTCAGATGGTAAAGAGTCTGCCTGCAATACAGGAGACCCAGGTTCAAACCCTGGGATCAAGAAGATCCCCTGGAGAAGGGAATGGCTACCCACTCCAGTTTTCTTGCCTGCAGAATTCCATGGACAGAGGAGCCTGGCAGGCCACAGCCCATGGAGTCGCAAAGAGTCAGACAAGCCTGAGGAGCTAACACTGCTACTGCATGTACATACCAAGGAAGGAAGGGTTGTCAGAGTGTATCTGATTGGAATAATGATGTGGCTCTTAAAAAAAAAAAAGAAAAACCCTGTTTCTAAGTTCTGGCTTCCTGCTGTATTTAAGTCGCTTAACTTCCTTGTGTAAGATGAGTTTGGTGTCTGATCTGCCACAAGTGGCTGTCAGGGACAATCCAGTAAGATACTAGCAAGCTGCTTCTGTAAAAGACCTGATAATAAATATTTTAGGCTTTATGGGCCACACAGTCTCTGTCATGACGATAAAACTCAGTGAGTGTGGCACAAAAGTTGCCATGGACAGTATGTCAACAATGGGCCTGGCTGTGTTCCCATAAAACTTTATGTAAAAGAACAGGGGAGCCACATGGGGCTTGGCAGCCCCTGATATATACTAGGAAGTCAGTGTCGTGTGCCATCGTAGTTACTGAGCTCTGCAACAGCCTGTAGCTAAACGCACAGTGTCACAAAGTCAAAAATGGTAGCTTCCGGGGTAGTTAACACATCTGTGTCCTTGACCTTGCCGACTTGTGGTCGTGGGCAGGTCACTTTCCTGGTCTTCTATCAGCACAGGTTCTGAGTCGATGGGAATAGTCTTCTCTAAAGGTCTCTTTTTTTTTAAAGCACAAACGCAGAGGGCAGAGGTCTGGGCTTTGTTTTGGCGCTCTGGGTATTTAAATGGATGCCTTTGTCTCAGGCTGCTTTAACGTGTCCGTTGTATCTTCTTTCTGCCACTCAGGAATACCCACCCTGTTTAACAAGTATGGAATGACCCGAAACTCATTTTCTAGTTTCCAAACTTTGACAGTGGTCTTCCCCCTTCAGAAGCTTCATGACCCAGTGCACACAGGGAGATAAACACTGTTCAGTCCTTATCTTAGGACAGAAAAGTGCAGGGAGGAACCTCAGCTCTTCTGAAGTTCTCTGCAGGCTGCAGGCACGTGGCTGTGTCCAGGGAGAAGGCCAGGTCTAGAGACACCAGTGTTTTCCCCACCCCTAATACTGCGAACCTTGATCCTGAAGTGTGTCATCCAGGCAAAGACAGATTAAAATGGAGCCAAGTAGTTTTAGTTCCCTTCCCCATTCAAAAGCATATCGTTTTCTTTGTGTACTCTTTCATGTAAATTGCATACACTGAAATTTAATATCTATATGTACAATTAAAAATTTTAAAGATTTATAGTATAACTGATTCTTAAACTTCCATACTCGCTGTAAAATACAGTGTATTTGTTGTGGTATTTCAAAGGCTATCAGTTTGCTTTCTCCTTCGAGCTTGTATTTTACACGTTCTACTCTTTGTAATAAAATAATTACTTGAAGCTTTTAATGTCTGCATAAACATTCAACTCCCTCATGCATATTTACAAGCTAGGTTATTGACTATAATTTATTGATGACCTTCTTTCAGATCATTCTGTGGTTGGGTTTTTATAATATGACATTGGAACGTGGAGTGTTTAGCACAGGCTCAGGAGCTGGACTAGCCTGGGTTTGAATCTTGGTTCTGACACTTCTGAGCTGTGGGCTCCACCCTGTAAAATAATTTAGTGCTTTTTATGTTTTTTTAAAATCATTGTCTGAGAAAAAAAAAAATCAGGTCCTTAATTAGTTTTTGTTTTATCTGCGATCAGATAGCAGTGCTCTGTGTATAGAGTCTACCCGGGTTCTCCCAGAGTCTCGCTGGCTAGAACCAGAGTAGAGAGAACTGCAAAATGGGTACAAGATTTAAGAGTGTGTGTATGTTTGGGCGGGGGAGGCACAGGGGCATTAGGGTGTATTTTGGAGAAATTTCCTGAGCTTTTAAATTAAACGAGAGACATGTTGGAATTTATCTCAATTAATAGTTTTCTATGAAACAATAGAAGGAGAGGGAAAAAATGCATGTCAGAAAGAGGAATCTGAATGAGCATAATAAGGACAACAGGGAGATGGGGGTTGTGTACGCTTTTCTGAATGAGACAGAATCTTGGTGTCAGTAGAGTAAAATGAAGCTCCCGGAGCGTTGGCAAATAGATTGGTGTCATTTTGTTTGTTTGTTTAAGATTATTTTGGTTCATAGAAAAGCTGAAAAGCTAGTAGAGCGTATCCTCTTTATCTGGCCTCCCCTATTCAAGCGTCTTACGTGACCATACGACACTCGTTGATGCTAAGAACCCAACCCCAGCTCGGGACTGCCAGCTGGAGAGCAGGACTTGCTGGTTTTCCCTCTGATGGCCTTTCCCGTCCCAGGCTGTCCTTCAGGAGCCCACATCCGGCTGTCCTAGCCCCCCGCCTCCCCACCCTCCCCCAGCCTTCTCTGTCTCTCATGACCTCAACATTGATAAAGAGTCCATGTCAGTTATTTCGTAGAATTTTCTCAACTTGAGGTTTTCTGATACATGTTCCTGGCTGGATTGAGGTTATACATTCTAGGGAGGTGCCACAGGGAGACTGTGACTCTTGGGACATCATATCAGGTACCTTATGTCACTATGTTTCATGGGTCACGTGAGCGTCCATTCCTTGGCCAAGGTGATGTCTGCCAGGACTCACTACTGTAAACTTAACTCTTTTTCCCTTTATACGCATTAAATATGGGTGGAAATACCTTAAAACTATGCATTGATGGACCTTGCCTGTGGTATTACTGTGGTGTTCTAATTTATTAATCAGAGTTTTTCTGCACAGAAAAGTTACCATTTCTCCATTTGTTCATCTATCCATTCATTTATTGACTTCCATATGGACTTAAGGCTGTGTACTTAATTCTTTGGGTTACAGGCCCAGTACTGTTATGTATTGTGTAGCTCAAGTTCTCAGTGGCCATTGAGAGCTCTTTGAGGTCTTTCCTATGCCCTTTCAATATGCTGCTTCTTTTTATTATTGTTATTTTTCTTTAAGCTATTCTTTACTCTTTGACACCTCAAGATGTTCCAGGCCTGGAATTGACCATTTCTCCAGGGACCCCTGGTTCCCTTTCTTGGAGAATGGTATTTAGGAACCAAGATCTAGCCACTAGGTGATGCATTTCGGGCTGCTAACCTGTCACTGCTTCTAACCCCTCTTGTTGGACAGAGCTGGGAAATATCCGTATGTCTATGAAATCATACGTATACACATCTGTGTTTATTTCTGTGTACACGCGTAAACACACACACAAATGGGAACAGGAGTCCTTACTGATCATTCTAGTTCCAGTCTAGCCCCGCAGTGTTTATTCTGTCTAGCCTGTTCCATTTCTTTTTTTCTTTCTCCTACAGTGAGAAACCTGGTTCTCATCTACAGAATATCCACCCGTTTGTCCCACTCTAGTATACCAATAAACTAGCTCCAGAAATGCTGACCCGCCTGTGAAAACGGATTTATAATCACAGCACAGTGTCTGTGGGCAGCTCTTTCTGTCTTTTGCCATATTATCTCCCTCATAGCTCAGCTAGTAAAGAATCCGCCTGCAATTCAGGAGATCTCAATTCCTGAGTCAGGAAGATCTACTGGAAGAGGGATAGGCAGCCCACTCCAATATTCTTGGGCTTCCCTTGTGCCTCAGCTGGTAAAGAATCTGCCTGCAGTGTGGAACACCTGGGTTCAATCCCAGGGTTGGGAAGATCCCCTGGAGAAAAGAGTGGCAACCCACTCCAGTATTCTGGCCTGAAGAATTCCTTGGACAGGGGAGCCTGGCAGGCTACAGTCCATGGGGTCTCAAAGAGTTTGGACACAACTGAGTGACTTTCACTTTCACTTTTTCATATTATCTGGTCAGAACCCCTTCTGCCAAGGTTCCCTAGGTCATGGTTGTGGGGTTTATTTGTGCTCAAGTCATCAGTCTGAGCTTGCAATTCATCTTGAATTTTTCCCACATCCTGGTTAGTTATGCTTTTATTTACATACCATAAAATTCACTTTATGTTGTACAATTCTATGGTTTTTGACAAATGTGTAGAATTGTATATGTTGTTGTTCAAGTACTAAGCGTGTCCGACTCTTTGCAACCCATGGACTGCAGCACACCAGGCTTCCCTGTCCATCACCAGCTCCCGGAGCTTGCTCAAACTCATGTCCATCGAGTCAGTGATGCCATCCAACCATCTCATCGCCTGTTGCCCCCTTTTCCTCCCACCTTCAATCTTTCCCAGCATCAGGGTCTTTTCCAATGAGTCAGCTGTTCACATCAGGTGGCCAAAGTATTGGAGCTTCAGCTTCAGCATCAGTCCTTTCCATGATGTTCAGGGTTGATTTCCTTTAGGATTGTATATCCACCCCACAATTCCATGTAGAATAGTCCTATCGCCCTGAAGGTCCCTGTGCCCGTTATGTGCAGATAACTGCTCCTCTCCCAACCCCATAAGAGCCCCTAGCAACTACTGGTCTCTTTTCCTCCCTGTATTTCTCTGTTTTCCTGAGTCTCATAGGAAAGGAATCAAAATAAGTAGCTTTTGGAGTCTGGCTTCTTTCACTTAGCAGAATACACGTGAGATTTATCCATGTTTTTGTGGGAGTCAATTCCTTTATATTGCTGCGTAGTATTCTGTTGTCTTAATGTGCCATAGCTTCTTATCCACTGACTACTTGAATAATATCTGAGTTTCTTCCAGTACTTGGCAGTCATAAATAAAGTTGCTATAAAACATTTATGTACAGGTTTTTATGTGAATGAAGTCTCCATTTCTGCAGGGTTTGATACTAGAAGTAGAATTGCTGGGTCATTAGCTTGGTGTATATTTAGCTTTGGCAGAAACTATCAAACTGTTTTTCAAAGTGTCTAGACCATTTATTATAACAGGTGTGTAGTGGCATTTCATTGTGGGTTTAATTTGCATTTCCCTAATGATTGAGGACGTTGAGCAGGCTTCTATGTGCCATTTGCTTTCCAGATGTCTTTGGTGAAGTGTCTTCAAAGGTTTTGCCCATTTTTTAAAGTGGGTTGTTTGCTTTCTTATTGTTGAATTGGGTAGTTTTCAATATATTCTGAATATAATCCGCTTGTCAGAAATGTGATTTTCAGATGTTTTCTTCCAGTCTGTGGCTTATCTTATTCTCTTTTACAGTGTATGTCTCAGAGCAAAGCTTTCTTAATATTGATGAAGCCTAGTTTATCCATTTTTATAAATTAATTGTGCTTTTAGTGTCATATGTGAGTTTTTGTTTTGTAAGAAAGTTTTCACCTTTGAAAATTCCTTTCAATGGACATAAAATTCTGTTTTGTTTTCCTGTGATTATTACTGTGTTTTTCATTGGTAGCATTTCATTTTTTTTCCCCCATAGTTTCTTCTCACAGCTGAAATTCCCACTTGGTATTGTATGTAGCTCACCATTCTCATCAGAGCTTTTAACATACTATATTGATCAATTATTTTAAATTCTCTGAAAGCTCTAACATCTGCATCTATCTGACTGGTTCTGTTTGCTTTTCCTCTTCTGAGTATTTTTTCTTGCCTTTTGTATGCCTTGTAATTTTTATTGAGAGCTAGACATCTTGCATAAGACAATAAAGATCAATGTAAATAGTGTTTATGCTTGGCAAGTCCCTTCAAGTGAGAGTTGAAGCCTTGCTATTTCCCATCAGGAGCTGGACTGGGTTGGAGAGTTCCATTGCGGTTCAGATTACTGCCATCAGAGCACGAAAGGCTTCAGATTCCTAAAGAAGCATTTCTTGTTTGGGGGTGCGGGTTGGATTGTAAGAGAAATGCTTGCTCCCCTCCTGTTTTAGGGTCTTCCCTTTGCGCTGTGCATCAGAGAGGGTGCTGAGCACGTCCTGTTCTCCTGGTGCTCCTCCTGCAGAATTCTGCTGTTAGCTCTCACTTGAGGCGCTTTAGCCTGGCATTGGGGAGTAAGCAGGAGGATGGGCTGGCACTGTTCTGGCCCTGCCCCAGCCTCCTGCGGGCACCCTGTCCTTAGGTCCCTGGGCTCTGGACCTCTTGTTCTCCGGCCCCAGCTCAGCTGTTGTGGTGGACTCAGCTGGCAACGCTGTCCCTCCTTAGGGAGTAGAGTTGAGTTTTCCCTCTTACTCACTCCATTTCCTCACCGCAGTAAATTCTCTCCAGCGTCCCAGGTCAGTGATGCTTCAGCGCCCCCCTTCATAGGATGGAGTGTTTGTTCCCTATGGAGAGAAGGGAGGGGGTGCAGGGGGCTCCCTGCCCCTCCCCTAAATGCTGCTTCTCTCCCCTGGATCCCGACCACCGTGGATGCTCGGTCCGCTTTTCTGTGGGGCTGAATGGTGATCATCATCTACAGCCTGAAAGAAGATGTCGCCTCAGAGGGTCCACCCAGCCCCTCCCGCCCGCGCTCGGCCCTGACCAGTCTGTCCACCGTTTAGCCGGCCTCCGACCATGTCCTGCTGCGTCTGCCCCGGATGACTCAAGCTCGTCTCCCTTCTCTTATACAGATGCTCCCTGGAGCTTGGGCTGTTTGATGGGACTTTAGCCGTACAATGGATTTGGGGAGAGTTGTAAATTTAAAGTTAGGCCTGTTATTAAAAAAAAGAAAAAAAAAAGAAAACAGTAGTAGGTTTTGAGCCAGTCTCACTGTAGTCGGTCTTGGCGGCAGGACTGGCCTCTGATGAAGTCGGCTTCCTTCTCCAGTCACCAGTTCCCTCGCCTCAGCCATTCAGTTTCTTCTCTTTCTTTTCTACTTTCTCTTATGAAAGAATTTTTCTCTTATTAAAATCTCTAACAATATATCTGGTTTGGCATCCATGTGGCAAATTCAAAACATATGATGGATGATGGTCTAATTTTAGAATTTCAAACATCAGACAGGGTATCATAGAGGGATCTGAGGAAAGGGCAGAGCACCTACCCAGACTGTGCCTGCCCCATGTCCAGTGCGGGCACCTGGTGGAATTCCATAGATCGGTGCTGTTTTATCTATTATTTTATAACAAAATAGTAGAACCCATAAAACAGAAGGCATGAAATCACATATTAGGAGCCTACATGTATGTTTTGTGTTTGAATGTTTTAAGCCCAAAAGTAACATGCACTTGAGATTTTTTTTAAAGTTCTAATCTGTTCTGTCTCCTAGAAATAATCATCCATAAATGTGTTGGTGTTGCTACTTCAAGATTCTTCTCTAAGAACTTATCTTTGTAATATAGAAAAGAGTAATAAAGTAGATTAATACACAGACCATTTGGGAAACCCGGGAAAGCTACCTGTTAGTTATTTCTCTGTTCACATTTTTTCTCTTCAAAAAGTACCCGTACATGCAGACAGCATTGCAGCAAAGCTGAATGTCATATAGCCCAGCAACAGTGAATGGGGTGGAGATTTGACATTGCTCTTCCGTTTAACTGTTTAAACTCTATTAGCTTTCTAAGGGAAAGTGCCTCTGATTTTGCAAATTTTGAATAGACAAGGTTTTAAATCCAGTCTCGCATGCGCTTATAAGAATTTTAAAACTATTCCCTGGACTGTCTTGACTCTTCCTTGTTAAATATAGTCTCACATGGTATTAATGACTTTTAACTAATATTCCATTTCCTATGAGAAATGGGTTGAGTCATCACGGAAAAAAAAATTACAGAATATTACTACTCAGAGAACAGCAGAAACATGCCTAAAATGGTATGCAAAGATCATGGAAAATTGTTTGCAAATACGAAATGCCACCAGTATTTTGGTTTCATGTTAATTTGTTCAACAAAAGGACGGTACAGGCAAGTAGAGAAGCGCTCAGAGAAGGAGTTGCAGTGAACTCTCGGTTCACGGTCTCTGTAGAGTTCAGGCTTCTTTTGGAGGTGTAAACTTTGAGGCTCCCGTTTCTCGTCTGCACTGATATCCCCTCTGCCCGTCTGCTCTGGCGGGGCTCGTCCGCCGTCCGCGTCCTCCAGGAAGCCCTCCTGGCCGCTCCCCTCCTCTGCCGGCGCACCCCTCCGGTCCCCGCTGTCCTGACTGCCTTCCTCCCTGTGTCATCCTCCCCGACTAAGCTGGGGGCTCTGTGTAGGCAGCGTCCTGGCCTTGAATATTCCTCGCAGTATTGCCAAGCTTATAAAAAAAGAAGATGCCAGCCATTAAACTTGCGTAAGCATCTATAACATCCCCTCTCGGTTGTTTTTTCTCAGACGAGAAACAGAGGTTCAGTTTCGAGAGGTCTGGATACGACCCGGAGGAATCCGATGGCGCCGAGGACGACGACATCGAGAACGAGGAGGAGGACGAAGACAGCCAGGCCGAGTCCGTCCTGTCGGCCGCGCCCTCGGCCGCCGCCAGCCCGCAGCACCTGCCGGCCAGGGGCGGCCCTGGGGACCCCACGGGTGCGGACGAGGACGCCGGCGCCCCCGAGGGCTCTCCCGGGGGCCCGCGGACGCGATGGACGGCGCGCTGCCGCGGGCGCTGCCCACCAAGATGACGGTGCTGAGCGCGCTGGAGTCGGGCCGCGGCGGGAGCCCGGGTCGCCCAGCAGCGCCGAGGCGGCCGCCCGCCCACCCGAGGGAGCGCCCAGGGCCCCGTGGCACCGGATGCCTGTGGACTACCCCGACCCGGGAGGAGATGCTGAGCGGCTCTGCAGCAGGAAAGGCTGTGGCTTTAACGCAGGTAATGGATTCGTAGCCGTTTTCCTTTTGACTTCAGGAGTTATTGTACTGAAATTGCTCATTTGTAGCCACATCAGTTTTTTTCTTTTAACCTTATTTTCTTTTGTTTGATTTACGGCTAAAGGACATTTATGCCCTTTGGATTCGTGTTATGTATCTTAGTCTAAGTTCATCTATTATATAAATCTGTAAAAGAACCAAGTAATCTTTGCAGTATGCGCCTTTACTAGTATTTGGTTTTTTATAAATATCTTGGAATAAAAAATATTTGTGTGCCAATGGAGAATATGGGTCTCGGGACCTCCATTTTCCATGGCTTCTTCTGAGATGATCTCCACTGGCACTGATAGGATGGATTTGCACTTATTATCCAAACAGTTTGTACGCTACCCTTACTGACAAGGCAACTACCAGTTTGACACCCCCACCCCTCCCAACCAAAAGAAAAAAAAATTATTAAGAAGTTCACTTTGCTTGAATCATCAAATTGCTGTCACCACTTAGGAAAGCTAGCTCAGAACCAGACTCAGGCCTCAGGAAAGTCACCTGCCATGCGAGCAGTGAATGACCTCCTGCTTTTACACACCCTAGCAGGCTCCTGAGAAATCTGTTTTCTCTCATGGACAGTTCTCTTACCTCTGGGATGAACTGAGGATCACCATAGGATTTATTTCTAAATGTGGCAGATTTTGGTTTGCTGGGTAACACTAGAGAAAACTCAGAAGACTATGAAAGCTTGAATTCACTAGAGCCTATCCTTCGTTAATATTATTTAATTAAATTACATTCAAATTTAAGTAGTATTAATATTTAAATTAGTATATACATTAATGGAGTTCTGTAATGAGGACAAGTGAATATTTAGATGATAATCCTGGGTGGGAAAATTGGCAGGATCTACTCCTCTACTAACGTTTGGTTCCTTTCCTATTAGTCACCTGTACGCTAAGCTGCTGTCCCTAAATCTCACACACCTACCGGTGTCTGGAGATCCGGTTTTCAGTAGACATTTCATCCACTTAGAATAAATGAACAAATGAAAACTGCAGACCTCTTCATTAATGGAAGCTCTTTATTTCATAAATGAGTAGTCCTCCAGTTAGTTTTCCCCGAGTCGATACTCATGGCCAACTAAGATCTCAGAATTTCTCAGTAATTCCTATCCTCTAAACTAGGGTGGAGCTAGAGGGGCCAGCAATAATAATAGCAGCGGAAGCAGCAGATAACTGTGGCTGCCTCTCAGGCTTGATTTTGGTATAAAGGAGATGACATCCAGGAAATCTGTTTGAAAATTAAGTACTGTACAGAGCCTGTGGCAGTTATTCTAGAAAATAAAGAGCTTAAAGGGTGTAATAGGAATTTTGCTTTTAAAATCAACATACCAACATCTAGCAAGCTTATTTTTATGAAATCCTTGTTACACACTTGTACCTCAGGACAGAAGAGACTTTTACAAGAGCTAAAACTTTTGCTCGGTGACTAATAAGGAAGCTGGGCCATCAAGAGATGATTCCGTCTTGTCTTTCAGGGCCCGCCGTGCCTGAGCCTCCCTCGGCCGCCGGGCGTCCGAGCGCAGCCCTCAGCCAGGAGGGGCTCCTCCGTCCACCTCGCCTCGGCCCGGCCCTCAGGAGCAGAAGCCGCCAGCCGCCCTGCCTCCGCCCGCAGGCCTACCTTCTCCGCAGACGCACCTGTTCAGCCACCTGCCTCTGCATTCCCAGCAGCAGTCGAGGACACCCTATAACATGGTTCCGGTCGGGGGATCCAGGTGGTCCCCGCCGGCCTCACCTACTCCACCTTCGTCCCCATCCAGGCCGGGCCAGTGCAGCTCACCATCCCGGCGGTCAACGTCATCCACAGACCACTGGGCACCCCGGGGGACTTGAGCGCCGACGTGCCAGGCACCGCCAGCCCCGCGGGCGTGGCCGAACTGAGCAGCGTGGTGCCCTGTATCCCCATCGGCCAGATCCACGTCCCGACGCTGCAGCCCCCTGCCGGCCCTGGAGCATGGAGACCGTCAACATCGTGGGCCTGGCCAGCGCCAGCCTCGGCCCGCCGGTGCGCCCGCCCGGGCTGGCCCTCAATGCCGTGGGGCTGCAGGTGGTGGCCGCCAACCCCGCCTCCCAGAGCAGCCCCGCGCCCCCGCGCCCATCCCGGGCCTCCAGATCCTAAACATCGCCCTGCCCACGCTCATCCCCTCCGTGAGCCAGGTCCCCGTGGACGCCCAGGGTGCCCCCGAGATGCCCGCTCCCGCAAACAGGGCTCCTCGGGAGGCGCCGCCCACGCAGCCTTCTGCCGGGGCGCATCCCGGGCGGCGGGACCCCGTCCCCGCAGGGCTCACCCGGAGTCCCGCGGAAAGCGCACAGAAGGGTCTAGATCCGCCTGCCCCGGCCAGAGACCAGGCACGGCGGGACAGCGCCAGTCCCAGGGACACGAGGAAGGGGCGCCTCGGCGACCACCCGAGCCCCGGCACGACACCCTTGGCGCGCCCTGCAAAGCAGCCTCGGCGCCCCCGCCGGGCCGGGCCGAGGCTCCCCTGGACCCGGAGGGACCTCGGCCCCCGCCCAGGAGGCCGGTCACCCAGTTCAGCGATGTGAGCAGCGACGAGGATGAGGACAGGCTCGTGATCGCCACCTAGGGGCTGTTTATTCGGGGGTGGGGGGTTGGTTGGGGGTTTTTTTTGTTGTTTTTTGTTTTTGGTTTTTTTATATAAACACTTACAGGTTTCTTTGAAAACCCTCCTTTCCTTAAAGCACATTTTTCTGACATAAACTCATGACTAATCTTTGTGCAATCATGAACTTTTGACCAATAATTATTTTGTGTCAGCTCCAGCCATTTTTGTACATGTTGTATAGACAATTGTGCCTTTTAGGAGTTTTCTGTTTAGAAACTGTACAGATTGTTGAATATCTATATACATAAAGTATCTATTATATATGTACATGAAAGCCAGGTAGTTATTTGTGTTTAGCAAGAAAAACCTGTCAAATCCAATGATTAAATTATATGTTGCACTGTTAAATATTAAATTTTTATGGCTGTGGGGCAGAGTTTCTGTGTATAAATTAGTATGTAAACTCCATATTTATTGTATTCATATTAGTCTTTGAAAATGGGTCTGTCCTCCTTGTGTAAGACAGTAAAATTACACTTCAGACAGATTTTCTGTGTTATGAAATGTTTCAGTAAAGTTGTTTACTGACTTTACCATTGCTTTAGTCGTGGTTTTTTTATGTTATGTAGTGGCTAGCAACCTGCATTCGAAAAAGAGCCTGAGGTTAACATTCCTTCCACTCTCACCCCCACCCCCTGTATCTTTGAGACATCAGGGCTTTATAGTTACTGCCAAGGGAAATAGCCAAGAGACCGATTTTTCCGATTTACGAGGAATAATTTCGTAGCTATTTTGAGAAGATTCAGTACTTAGGAACACTACAGGTAAGTGTATTTAGCATAAGGACAGAAAAGGGCAAAGTTCGTAAAGGTGGGTATGACAGCTTCTGAGAAGCGTGTAATGTCACAGGTCAGTCCTGGGGGCTGGGCTTGGGGAAGCCCATGAGCCCCGGAGGCCTCAGCCCAGGTTTGTGTGTGAACCGCCCAGACCAAACCGTGGAAGGTCTGGGCTTCACAGAAGAACCAAATTCAGACTTGAACTTACTTAAGTTGACTCTTTAGAAATGATTGCTTCCTGTCCTGAGAGGCTTGACTTATTTAGGAAAATGGGGAGAGGACCCGCAGTTGCGTCTGCAATGATATGCAGTATTACCTGAGGCTACAGATGCTTCATTTGTGGGGAAGCGTCAGTGTTGGAATTTGAAGCACCGTGTTCATGTTTTTCAAGGCCTGCTTGGTGAAGATCTGGGAGACATGAAGTCGGTAGGACAGCAGTGCATGAGGGAAATAGTCTAAGGAGTTTGGGAGCCTGCTGTTAGCCAGCCCTGGTTCCAAACCTGGGGCTTGGCGGAAAGAGCCTGTCATCTGGGCCGGTGAGCCCCAATCTGAATTACGACCTCTAGAATATGCCTCTGTCCCAGCAGGCTCTGATAGATCGGTGATGCTTTCCATGCATGCTTCAGTGTACATTTATTCTTGCCCACAGATTAAGTAACAGATATCGCAACAACAATAAAACTATGTTTTATATCGCAAGGTGTATTTGAAAAGAGTTCTGGAAACTTATAGGAATTGTATTGGTCTAAGAAAATGGTTGTTGAAAATGAGGGCCATTGTCAGATTTTTCAAAATAAGTTTTAACTTTGTGTCATGCCTCTTACAATTTCGCTGACTAAAATTTTAAAGCAATAGACTAAACATTTTTTCTTCCTAGACACTTTTTAAGTACATATGATGAAGCTAAATTCAAAAGCAATGCTAAGAATTTTGGCATTGAGGTGGGTTCGTTTGTTTCTATAGTTTATATAAATGGAATTTTCTTAATTTGAAGAATTCCTACATATTCAGTTCAGTTGCTCAGTCGTGTCTGACTCTTGGCGACCCCATGGACTGCAGCATGCCAGGCCCTCCCTGTCCATCACCTACTCCCAGGGTTTACTCAAACTCAGGTCCATTAAATCGGTGAAGCCATCCAACCATCTCATCCTCTGTTGTTCCCTTCTCCTCCCACCTTCAATCTTTGCCAGCATCAGGGTCTTTTCAAATGAGTCAGTTCTTCGCATCAGGTGGCCAAAGTACTGGAGTTTCAGCTTCAGCACAAGTCTTTCCAATGAATATACAGGACTGATTTCCTTTAGGATGGACTGGTTGGATCTCCTTGCAGTCCAAGGGACTCTCAAGAGTCTTCTCCAACACCACAGTTCAAAAGCATCAGTTCTTTGGTGTTCAGCTTTCTTTATAGTCCAACTCTCACATCTATACATGACTACTGGAAAAACCATAGCCTTGACTTGGCAAAGTAATGTCTCTGCTTTTTAATATGCTGTCTAGGTTAGTCATAACTCTACTTTTAATTTCATGGCTGCAATCACCATCTGCAGTGATTTTGGGGCCCCCAAAATTAAAGTCAGCCACTGTTTCCCCATCTATTTCCCATGAAGTGATGGGACCAGATGCCATTATCTTCATTTTCTGAATGTTGAGCCTGAAGCCAACTTTTTCACTTTCCTCTTTCACTTTCAAGAGTCTCTTTAGTTCTTCACTTTCTGCCATAAGGGTGATGTCATCTGCATATCTGAGGTTATTGATATTTCTCCTGGCAATCTTGATTCCAGCTTGTGCTTTTTCCAGCCCAATGTTTCTTGTGATATACTCTGCACATAAGTTAAATAAGCAGGATGACAATATACAGCCTTGACGTACTCCTTTTCCTATTTGGAACCAGTCTGTTGTTCCATGTCCAGTTCTAACTGTTGCTTCCTGACCTGCATACAGGTTTCTCAAGAGGCAGGTCAGGTGGTCTGTTATCCTCTCTTGAAGAATTTTCCACAGTTTGTTGTGGTCCACACAATCAAAAGCTTTGGCATAGTCAATAAAGCAGAAGTAGATATTTTTCTGGAACTCAATCTTGCTTTTTTGATGATCCAGCAGATGTTAGAAATTTGATCTCTGGTTCCTCTGCCTCTAAAACCAGCTTGAACATCTGGAAGTTCATGGTTCATGTACTGCTGAAGCCTGGCTTGGAGAATTTTGAGCATTACTTTACTAGCATGTGAGATGAGTGCAATTGTGCAGTAGTTGGAGCATTCTTTAGCATTGCCTTTCTTTGGGATTGGAATGAAAACTGACCTTTTCCAGTCCTGTGGCCACTGCTGAGTTTTCCAAATTTGCTGGCATATTGAGTGCACAAGTTAAGCTAGTGGAGGTGATGGAATTCCAGTCGAGCTGTTTCAAATCCTAAAAGATGATGCTGTGAAAGTGCTGCACTCAATTCTCACCTTTAACCAAAAACTAAATGTTATGGTATGCTTGGATGTTCCCTTGAAAATGTCATAATGCCATAACATACCTTAGGCTTATTTTGTACTCTTGACTTTTCAAAATTCATTACATTGTGCACATACCTTTGATATTACTGACTATAATGCTTTCATGTAGCTTTCAAATATTTTGCTAGCATTTGAAACATGTATCTAAATCAGAAACATATCAAAGTTTGTGTCATTTTTTGAAGTAGTCCCATGACTAAAATATAAGGGAGTAATTTTGAACTGTTTCTCCAAAGTGGTCTTATCCTAAGAAGCAAGTCATTCTCGGATTATCAATGACTTGCAAATAATGATGAATAAATTATTTACAAGTAATCCAGAGAGCTGGGAAGCTATGTTTGTATGCTTCATGAAAGATCCAAGTTAGTAAAGAAATGAATGCAAGGATATAACAAATTTCTTTAAATTATTAGAAAAACAGGTGAAAAACATAATGTGAACCAACTTTAGCATCTTGTATGAATCCACTGACACCATCAGAAGTGTTGGAAATAGCAAAAGCATCAAAATTCATTTGTCTAGTTTTCAAAGATTAGTCCATCTGTTTACAAATATCTGTTATGAGTTAACAGAAATCAATTGCCTTAAAGTAGCAATCAGTGCAAAGAAATAGAGGAAAAGAACAGAATGGGAAAGACTAGAGATCTCTTCAAGAAAATTAGAGATACCAAGGGAACATTTCTTGCAAAGATGGGCTCGATAAAGGACAGAAATGGTCTGGACCTAACAGAAGCAGAAAATATTAAGAAGAGGTGGCAAGAATACACAGAAGAACTGTACAAAAAAGATCTTCACTACCCAGATAATCATGACGGTGTGATCACTAACCTAGATCCAGACATCTTGAAATGTGAAGAACAGTGGGCTTTAAAAAGCATCACTATGAACAAAGCTAGTGGAGGTGATGGAATTCCAGTGGAGCTGTTTCAAATCCTGAAAGACGATGCTGTGAAAGTGCTGCACTCAATATGCCAGCAAATTTGGAAAACTCAGCAGTGGCCACAGGACTGGAAAAGGTCAGTTTTCATTCCAATCCCAAAGAAAGGCAATGCCAAAGAATGCTCAAACTACTGCACAATTGCACTCATCTCACATGCTAGTAAAGTAATGCTCAAAATTCTCCAAGTCAGGCTTCAGCAGTACATGGACCGTGAACTCCTGATGTTCAAGCTGGTTTTAGAAAAGGCAGAGGAACCAGAGATCAAATTGCCAACATCTGCTGGATCATGGAAAAAGCAAGAGAGTTCCAGAAAAACACGTATTTCTGCTCTATTGACTATACCTAAGCCTTTGACTGTGTGGATCACAATAAACTGTGGAAAATTCTGAAAGAGATGGGAATACCAGACCACCTGACCTGCCTCTTGAGAAATCTGTATGCAGGTCAGGAAGCAACAGTTAGAACTGGACATGGAACAACAGACTGGTTCCAAATAGGAAAAGAAGTACATCAAGGCTGTATATTGTCACCCTGCTTATTTAACTTCTATGCAGAGTACATCATGAGAAACGCTGGACTGGAAGAAGCACAAGCTGGAATCAAGATTGCCGGGAGAAATATCAATGACCTCAGATATGCAGATGATACCACCCTTTATGGCAAAAAGTGAAGAGGAACTAAAAAGCCTCTTGATGAAAGTGAAAAGGAGAGTGAAAAAGTTGACTTAAAGCTCAACATTCAGAAAATGAAGATCATGGCATCCGGTCCCATCACTTCACAGGAAATAGATGGGGAAACAGTGGAAACAGTGTCAGACTTTATTTTGGGGGCTCCAAAATCACTGCAGATGGTGACTGCAGCCGTGAAATTAAAAGACGCTTAGTCCTTGGAAGAAAAGTTATGACCAACCGAGATAGTATATTCAAAAGCAGAGACATTAGTTTGCCAACTAAGGTCTGTCTAGTCAAGGCTATGGTTTTTCCTGTGGTCATGTATGGATGCGAGAGTTGGACCGTGAAGAAAGCTGAGCACCGAAGAATTGATGCTTTTGGACTGTGGTGTTGGAGAAGACTCTTGAGAGTCCCTTGGACTGCAAGGAGATCCAACCAGTCCATTCTGAAGGAGATCAGCCCTGGGATTTCTTTGGAAGGAATGATGCTAAAGCTGAAACTCCAGTACTTTGGCCACCTCATGCGAAGAGTTGACTCATTGGAAAAGACTCTGATGCTGGGAGGGATTGGGGGCAGGAGGAGAAGGGGACGACCGAGGATGAAATGGCTGAATAGCATCACCGACTCTATGGACATGAGTCTGAGTGAACTCCAGGAGTTTGTGGTAGACAAGGAGGCCTGGCGTGCTGCAGTTCATGGGATTGCAAAGAGTCGGACACAACTGAACGACTGAACTGAACTGAGCTCCTTATTCCCCAAACTTTAGGCTACAAGAGTAATTATTTCAGAATGAGATGATCAACTGATAACATTTAATATAGAGACTTTGTTTCTCATTTTTTTCAAAATATAGTCATGAATTTCCTTTCACAAAAATCATATAAATAACACTTTTCTTATTAATCTCTGACCTGAACTTTAAATGGTGGGGATTAATAAGGATTATAGGTCATTCTTTTCTTTGAAAGACTGTTGAGAAGGGTAAGGTTTCTTTCATGATGCATGCTCAAGGCAAAATATGTGCGCTTCTTAACTTCTCTGTTTTTTAATGTTACATTTTAGGATGAAGTTTGAGATCAACTAGAGATCAATCAACACCAGAAGGATGACTTTCATTAGAGTAATTTTGTTTCAAAACCATCTATTAATTCAAAACATGGAACTTTAAATGTCCCTAAAGCAAGAATCTTTTCCCAAACCAACTCCCTGTGACTTTGGAGAATTATATATTTAATATTCAGTTCAGTTCAGTCGCTCAGTCATGTCTGACTCTCTGCGACCCCATGAATCACAGCACGCCAGGTCTCCTTGTCCAGCACCATCTCCCAGAGTTCACTCAGACTCACGTTTAATATTCAGTAAAGGTTATTGTTTGTATTATATGCATACTTGTACAAAAGTTCAGTTCAATCCAAATAAATGAGGATCGACATCCAAGAAGATTGGACTAACTGGAGAAGTGATGTGAACAGATGCTCCGGCACTTGTGTTGAAAAACTGGATCTTAAAATGTAGCTATGTATACAAAAAGTCTATTTGTACCGTCTGCACCCCACCTCACCAAAGCATCATTTTGGAGGTATTAGAAATACAGTATTCAGACCCAGGTAAAAGATATCCACACTCTAAACGCTCATGAACAGGGCATCATGGGAGGATCCTTCTTCACTGGGATTTCTGGACTCCAAGCTTGAACAAGATAGAGACAAATGAGCGTATTTCCAGACCACCAGGCCCTGGAGGCAGAGAAACCCAGATGGTTCAACATCACAGCCAAGAAGTCACGTTGAGAGAGTTCCAGTAGTGGAAACATAAAGAATAATTGTAGTAAATCGTAAAGTTGTCTTTTGATTCAGTAAAGGAGAGAGTTTTCCCCAATAGTCCAACTATTAAGGAAATCCTATGTCTCCATTAATTTTTGTGTAAAACCAGGATTTTTTGTGTGTGAAACAAAATTTTGTGTTTTGTGTAAAACAGCCAGTGCTCACAAACTAAAACTCATGTGCATAAAAATCAGGCAGAAATATTAGGAGGACATTTATCTTGAAGAAAGACTGCAAAATTAAACATTCTAGTATTACTCACGCCAGTATTTGAAGATAGATCAGCCGAGGAGGAAACATGTAACTCCACTTTATTCTGAAGCAAGTTCTGAGAGAGCATGACTTCCAAGGACCCGGATGCTGGGTCCCAGACCTGCTCTGGCAAAGCAGAGAGGCAGTTGAGAAGAGCCCAAGACTCTGATCAGTGATCCACCCACATTTGAACATCAGCGAGAAGGACCAAGCCGATGTTTCTAAGTCATGAATTGAGTTTGGCTTATAGCGCAATTTGGGGGTCTTTTCTAAACTAAAAACTCCATCTGAAATGTTATATTTTTCTTACATATAAGTTTTCTTTTTGTTTCACTTTTGTTGTCTGAGAAGTTAGGCCTCTCTTATTCCATAATGTCTGAGGGTTACATTAGAAATTAAGGATTTGTTTCAGGACACAGGACACGAAGATTTTTCTTTTGAGGCACTCAGCTGCAGTAGAAGTGGGGACTGCGTGTTGGGGAAATGACATAAGAATGGCAGCTAAAGATCTAGAAAGTTCTAGATTTTATTTGCTCCCACACGTTCTGGTCATACACCTAATTCTGAAAAGACGTAATTCAGGTAATTACAATGAAACCTCAAAGGAAATGTAAAAGTCTCCTGGCTTAACAGGATATGGTAAATTAGTTTTCAAAATCTAGTAAGTTTTCTTCGGTATTCATATAGCTCTCAGTTTTGAAGCTATGCACAGTCATGCTCCATTGACACTATAATGGTATTTTATGAGTGAGTTGTGAGC
Source organism: Nanger dama (assembly GCA_917880005.1). Taxonomy (NCBI): domain Eukaryota; kingdom Metazoa; phylum Chordata; class Mammalia; order Artiodactyla; family Bovidae; genus Nanger; species Nanger dama. The sequence goes on along the minus strand of CAKJTW010000032.1, from coordinate 17,888,382 downwards.
TTCCCTTGTGGCTCAGATAGTAAAGAATCTGCCTGCAAGGCGGGAGACCTGGGTTTGATCCCTGGGTTGGGAAGATCCCCTGGAGAAGGTAATGGCTACCCACTCCAGTATTCTGGCCTGGAGAATTCCATGGACTGTGCAGTCCAAAGGGGGGCAAAGACTCGGATACAATTGAGTGACTTTCATTTTCATGAGTAAGCCACATTATGTGTAACAGAGTATTTCTAATTTTAACAGTTACAACAAATACCATATGATGTTATCTCCACGTTATGTTCTAGAAAATGTCTTGGGGTTACAAAGCTAGTTAAGTAGTGACGCTGTGATTGAAAACCAGGCCTGTTCTTTTCCACTATACCATGCTTCTTTCAGTAATGCTTTACAGTAACTGGGTGGAATTGTATTCATTTCTAGGTGAAAGTCACCTTTAGTATTCATAAGTCATTTCATTTAAATTTCATAACGAAATGAATATGTCCAGTGCCAGGTATATTTGTTTAGATAATGTAGTTTATAAACTTTCTCCATACCCCTTTTTCATAATTGATATAATAGGAGCTGGAAAAACACTTCAGTTCAGTTCAGTTCAGTCACTCAGTCATGTCCAATTCTGCGACCCCATGAATCGCAGCACGCCAGGCCTCCCTATTCATCACCATCTCTCGGAGTTCACTCAGACTCACGTCCATCGAGTCAGTGATGCCATCCAGCCATCTCATCCTTGGTCGTCCCCTTCCCCTCCTGCCTCCAATCCCTCCCAGCATCAGAGTCTTTTCCAATAAGTCAACTGTTCGCATGAGGTGGCCAAAGTACTGGAGTTTCAGCTTTAGCATCATTCCTTCCAAAGAAATCCCAGAGTTGATCTTCAGAATGGACTGGTTGGATCTCCTTGCAGTCCAAGGGACTGTCAAGAGTCTTCTCCAACACCACAGTCCAAAAGCATCAATTCTTCGGCACTCAGCCTTCTTCACAGTCCAACTCTCACATCCATACATGACCACAGGAAAAACCATAGCCTTGACTAGATGGACCTTAGTCAGCAAAGTAATGTCTCTGCTTTTGAATATACTATCTCGGTTGGTCACAACTTTTCTTCCAAGCAGTAAGCATCTTTTAATTTCATGGCTGCAGTCACCATCTGCAGTGATTTTGAAGCCCCCAAAATAAAGTCTGACACTGTTTCCACTGTTTCCCCATCTATTTCCCATGAAGTGATGGGACCGGATGCCATAATCTTCTTTTTCTGAATGTTGAGCTTTAAGCCAACTTTTTGCTCTCCTCTTTCACTTTCATCAAGAGGCTTTTTAGCTCCTCTTCACTTTCTGCAGTAAGGGTGGTGTCATCTGCACATCTGAGATTATTGATATTTCTCCCGGCAATCTTGATTCCAGCTTGTGTTTCCTCCAGTCCAGCGTTTCTCATGATGTACTCTGCATATAAGTTAAATAAGCAGGGTGACAATATACAGCCTGACGTACTCCTTTTCCTATTTGGAACCAGTCTGTTGTTCCATGTCCAGTTCTAACTGCTGCTTTCTGACCTGCATACAGATTTCTCAAGAGGCCGGTTAGGTGGTCTGGTATTCCCATCTCTTTCAGAATTTTCCACAGTTTATTGTGATCCACACAGTCAAAAGCTTTGGCATAGTCAATAAAGCAGAAATAGATTGTTTCTGGAACTCTCTTGCTTTTTTGATGATCCAGCGGATGTTGGCAATTTGCTCTCTGGTTCCTCTGCCTTTTCTAAAACCAGCTTGAACATCAGGGAGTTCCTGACCTTCAATGTGGGATAGCTCCTCTAGGCCCTTCTGCGCCTGTGCAGCCACCACTCCTCGGGGGAAGAAGAACACTTAGTGAGGCAATATTTAATTTAAATAGAGGGAGAAAAATGGCAATCTAAAATGAAAATTATAATCAAGCATAAGATGCATAAGGCTCCAGAGCATATTAGGTTTCAGTTATCAGTCGTCATTGAGAAAACTGTCTTTGTTACCTATCGCATGATGATAAAAGTTAGAGTGAAAGAAGGAGGATCGAGTGTGGATTCACAGTGTTCAGGGCACAGACAAGGTCTGAGCACAGCATAGCATAATAGTATCAGGTCTCTGAATTTGATCTTTTAAGAAATTTTCCAGAAAGAAATAGAACAATTTCCCATTACTTCTGATAGAGAAGAAAATTATTTAAACATAGAGAGGAGGCATCAAATTGTACTATTTTTTTCCAAAGTATAGATTTAAAAATAGTGTAAAGAAAGCAAAGCTAGGAATGTAGAAGTAAATGAAAACATTCATAAATTCTTTTTGCAAAAGCAGTGAGAGGAAAAGAAATATTTGATCTATTTAGCAAATGATCCCATACCTCAGGATTAACCAATAGATGTAAATATAGAAAATTTGACATTTTTTCCTTCTAATTCTTAATTTTGGTATCTGCGATATAGAAGTGAATAATTAGATATCTTTTATGATGTTCGGCTATTCCTGGCTTTTATAAAGATATGAAAACCAATAGACACTTGTTGGAAGTTGATTTCGAGACATCTTTCATTCATTGTTTTTGGTTAAGTGAAAGAAATTGTGTTTAGTTATTTACCTATGGGTTGCCGAAAGTGACTTAAGGAAATCATGTAGGTGAAAGACAAGGAGCCTTCACATTCCTGAAGGTCAGTCATGGAAAGAAAAGCCAGCTTGGGGATCAATCAATTAGCCAGGCATGCCTAGTTTTCTTTGCTAATAACAAGGTTTATTTTTGCCCCTTAGGGTCAAATGTTAAGACTGGGTTTGATTCAGCAGTTGTATCCACTGATTCATTTGATTTTTAAAATTTAGGAACAGCTTTATACCTCTTACAGTGAGACATTTTCTGTTACTTTGACACTCAGATTCCCTAAAAGTACTTCCCTAGAAGTAGCTTAAGATTTCATGCAAAGAGTCTTCTTTTATAACCAACCTTGTACAATTGTGATCATCACTGACTGAAAGATCCAGTCTTCACTAACAGTATATGAACTATTCTGATAAAATAACTGCTATCACTTCATAGTCTGAAAGGGTCTCCGACCTTTTGAATTCATCATTTTGGTGACTGAATTTTAAAAACAAATCCATGAGGATAAAAATAAAATAATTTTTAAACTTACCTTTTTAAAGATAAATATCAGATCCAAATAATTAATGATTTTTGTTGTTGTTAACAGCCTTGAAGTTAAATGCTTATTAGAATATATTCTTCTTTGTCTTGGGCTCTGCTGGAAATAGTTGTAAGATGTTCAGTACATGGTACATCAATCCTCTTTGATGCTTAAGCAGTCCTGAATACCTTCAGGTCAATGCTCAGAAGGTCCTTTAAATGGAGATAAAGATCAGAACTGACATAGGGACCCCAGGGGCCTATCCTGGGAAATGTTTTGTTTGTTTTGTTTTGTCGCTAAACAAATTCCTATGAACTCTTTGTTGTCATTTTTCTAAATCCTTCAAAAAAAAGAGGGATTTGGAAGACAAAACAGATTCAGGTGTCAAAACATTTAAAGTTTTTGCTATAGGTAGACAGAGACATGGATTCTTTAGGATTTCAGCTGAAATAGATTCACTATTTCATAACAGATTTTCATTATTGTTTCTCAGAGCAAATCTGTGGTCTTTCCATGCTTTTGCTTTTTATGGTATTTGACTCTCTCTGCAGCAGCTAAAATGCGTGCTGAAAATATTTGTGAATGAGTTAAAAATAAATTATTTGTAAACCATGCACATCTCATTAATTCAGTCCAGGGTTCAAGAACACTCGGATATGTTGACTGAAGTGTGATTAAATTTTGATTCAGTTTCTGTTCAAGGTGTATTTCAGTGGCCGTAAGATTGTAGCCCTACTATTGTAAATCATCTCACAAATTTGTGATCATGTAGGGAATGGGCAAGAGGGAAGGGATTTGCAAAAAAGAAAAAAAAACAGGTTCATATTCTACCCATTGCAACAATATTATCAGCACAGACCATGCTGATGCTCCACAGTTTATCTGTTAGTCAAATCAAAACATAAGCTCAATTTTCAGTTCTTATTTTTAAATATTAGATATGCAAACAAGTAACATATTGCATATGGGAACAACCTTAAGAACAGATTGCCTAAACTGAAATTCCAGGTCATTGACTTACCATTGTCAAATTATTTATTTTCCATGCCTCAAGGTTCTCATCTGCCATCGAGGGCAAAAGCAAATAGCCACCTCACAGGGTTTGGGGTAAGATGAAAGCAGATCGTATGTAAAGCAGTTAATTCCTTATAACAATATCTGAATAAGTGTTAACTCTGAATTTTGGAGTTTTACAATAATTTTTAATGCTTTACTTTAAGACAGACAACTGATAGTCACACAACAAACACTTAAGAAGTACTCACCACATGCAAGACCATGGGAAGTTCTTATCTGTGACTGTTAAAAACCACTGACACCCTTTTTAAAATGCTGTGTTATGCTTAAAATGTTTTCTAACATTTTGCTTTGCAGGAAAACCAGACAATGCTGACGTATAATGAATAAACCCAATAGGTGATTTCTAACAGCTTACATGAACTCTTCTGGCTAAAAAGTTTAAAATGGTGAAGTTATTCCTGTTCATTTTCAAGGAGAAGAGGGGGCTGTCAGCTGGCCCAAAAGCAAGTGTGTGTGATATTTGCTGGCGCTGGAGCACAGTCCCAAGGGAAGGTACGCATTTCCCTGGCCTTCCCTGTGGTTGCCGTTCTTGGTTGGTTCTAGCAGGAAGTGTGTGCTAAGTACCTAGTTGCTTCAGTTGTAACGACTCTTTGAGATGCTATGGACCAAAGCCCGCGGGATTCTTTGTTCATAGATATAAAAAGCAAACTCAAGCGAACTTCTTCAGTGTCCTCATTTAGTAAATGAGGAACAGAATGTCCAAAGAGGGGAAATACATCCTTTAAGAAAAATACAAACTGGCTGTCAGCATGGGCTCTGGAGGCAATGCCTGAGATTATATTCTTGCTCCTTCACCTTCCAGCTTTCTAAACTTGAGAAGGTCACTGAATCTTCTTGTATCTCAGTATTCTAATCTGTAAAATGGGTATAATAACACCAATCTCAAAAGTCAGTGTGAGGATTAAATGAGATCCCAGGTAAGGTGTTTGGTAAAGACGTTACCTAGCCTGAACAAGCATTCAATCAAAGTTACCTTTTTTTATTATTACTATTACACCTATTTGTATTATTGGGGGTGGGGATTAGACAGTGACTGACAATCGAACATTCCTTCATGCTTTGAAATTTTTACCCTAAACCTCTAATGCGTTAGCTACATAATGAGAAGAATCTTTATGCTTAGGGTTATTTGGCTTTGTTACTAATTTGTATGTCTCCCAAGTTAGTATTCAAAGTTCTTGAGAGAATTAGATACATAAAAGTGATGTTTGTGACATTAAATATTTAAAATAATTTGATTATTTTGAATCAATGTTTGAAAGAGTTTAATAGGTTGGGTTTTGTGATTTTAACTTGAAAAGCTCAAGTAACAGTTCAAAGTGTAATATAAAAAGGAAAGTTATAAATTTACAGGAAAAAATATAAGACACTATGTTTATGACATTGAGGTAGTACAAGGCTTTTAGGTAACAAAAGCTGAAAAGCAAAAATCATGAAGTTTCATGAATTCAGATTCATCAAAATGCAAAACTTTGGCTACACAAAAAATATGAAAATGTTTAAAAGATAACCGATTGGAAAAAGGAATTTACTTTATATAATGCGTACTGCAATTCATAAGGTCGCAAAGAGTCGGACACGACTCAGCGACTGAACTGAACTTAACGAAGCAAAGATTCTCATCCAAAACTATAATTACAATATTTTAGAAATCAGTAAGAGAGATTCAAATGATTCAGTAGAAAAATGTTCAAAAGGTAAGAATGAGGTGAGGTGAGGTGAAGTCGCTCAGTCGTGTCCAACTCTTTGCGACCCCGTGGACTGTAACCTCCTAGGCTTCTCCGTCCATGGGATTCTCCAGGCAAGAATATTGGAGTGGATTGCCATTTCCTTCTCCAGGGGATCTTCCCAATCCAGGTATCGAACCCAGGTCTCCCACATTGGAGGCAGACGCTTTAACCTCTGAGCCACCAGGGATAAGAAATGCCAAGTCGAAAAGACACAAACGGCCAACAAATATACTAAAAAAACATACACTGTCAATAGAAATAAGGAAAATGAAAATTAAAATGAGATTTTTTTTTAAAGTAGGGAAGAACAGTTTAGCAACTAAAAATGCAGCCTGCTTCTGCTAAGTCGCTTCAGTCGTGTCCGACTCTGTGCGACCCCATAGACGGCAGCCCACCAGGCTCCCCTGTCCCTGGGATTCTCCAGGCAAGAACACTGGAGTGGGTTGCCATTTCCTTCTCCAACGCATGAAAGTGAAAAGTGAAAGTGAAGTCCCTCAGTCATGTCCGAGCCTTAGCGCCCCATGGACTGCAGCCTACCAGGCTCCTCTGTCCATGGGAGTACTCTTGCCTGGAAAAATGCAGCCTACATCCTAGCAACTCCTACTTCTCCATATCAACCTGGAGGAACACTTGTCAAGGGGACATGAACTAAAAATTTGTGTGTGTTTGTTTTGTTTTTGGTAATGTTGAAAAACTGTAAACAACCCAAAGTCCTTCAGTAAAGTGATAGCAAAGTCGCTCAGTCGCGTCCGACTCTTTGCGACCCCATGGACTGTAGCCCACCAGGCTCCTCCATCCATGGGATTCTCTAGGCAAGAATGTCTAAATAAAACATATTCTTTTTCTGGAATACTGAGCTTGAAAACAAAGAAAAGCAGAAGATATGTGGATAGCTCTCTAAGACATAACTTGAAATAAAATAACTATTTGCAGAAAAATTCATTAACAGATATGATTTATGTTAAAATGCACATAGAGAAACATAAACAAGTGAAGTATAGATTTTTGAAGTCATATCTCTTTAAGTCAAAGCACAGAAAAAGGCTGGAATCAGACTAGTTATAACTGAAGAGGAACTGAGAACTTCAGGAGGGGTGGGGGGGTGGGTAGGGATATTCAGGGAATAGCTGGGTTTTATGGGGCCGGTAAAGAAAACAGGTGTTTTCTACTATAAAAGACTAACATTGGGTTGGTGAAAAGGTTCGTTCATCTTTCTCCATTGGATGGCTCTGCTGCTGCTGCTGCTAAGTCACTGTTCTATTATCTGTTGTCTGTAACTTCATTCGAAACAATTTTGTTAGATTGTATTGTGACAGCTGTCATATCAGCATGCATTAAAAATTTTTTATCAAAATTTATGAATTTTTGTGTAGCTCTTTTAATATTGAAGATGGAAGGAAAAAAGCAAATTTTCATCATATTGTGCTTTATTATTTCAAGAGAGGTAAAGGGGGAAAAAGCAACTGAAAGGCAAAAAGAGATTTGTGCAGTGCATGGAGAAGTTTGTCTGTGATTGATTGAATGTGTCAAAAGTGGTTTGTGAAGTTTCATGCTGGAGATGTCTCAATGAATGATGCTCCGTGGTTGGGTAGACTAGTTGAAGTTTATAGCGATCATATAGAGACATCAACTGAGAGCAATCAATTTTATATCATGCAGGAGATAGCTGACATACTCAAAATATTCAAATCAAGCATTGAAACTCATTTACACCATCTTTGTTTCATTAATCACTTTGATGTTTGGATTCCACATAAGTGAAAAAAACCTTCTTGACCATATTTCTGCATGCGATTCTCTACGCAAACATAATGAAGACATTCCATTTTTAAAACAAATTGTGACAGATGATGAAAAGTGGATACTGTGCAATAATGTCGGATGGAACAGATCATGGGGCAAGCAAAATCAGCCACCATCAAACTCCACTAAAGGCTGATCTTCATCCAAAGAAGGTGATGTGTGTATGGTGAGATTGGAAGGGAGTCTTCTATTATGAGCTCCTTCTGGAAAGTCAAATGATCAATTCCAACAAGTACTGCTCCCAATTAGACCAACTGAAAGTAGCACTTGATGAAAAGCATCTGGAATTAGTCAAAAGAAAACACATAATTTTCCACAGGGCTAAGGCAAGACCTCATGTTTCTTTGATGACCAGGCAAAAACTGTTTAAGCTTTGCTGAGAAGTTCTGACTCATCTGCCATACCCACCAGACACTGGAAGTGAAAAGTTAGAGTGTCAGTCATTCAGTCATGTCCAACTCTGTGCAGCCCCAAGGACTATAGCCCCCCAGGGCCTTCTGTCAATGGAATTCTCCAGGCAATAATACTGGAATGGGCAGCAATTCCCTTCTTCAGGGGATCTTTCTAAGCCAGGCATTGAACCCGGGTCTCCTGCGTTGCAGGCTGATTCTTTATCATCTGAGCCACTACATCGTATCTTCAGATTTCCTTTAGTTGGGCCTTTATAAAATTCTTCTAATGGAAAAAATTGAAACTGTTCTTTGCTCAACAAGATAAAAAGTTTGGATAAAATGAAATTATGAAGTTGCCTGAAAAATGGCAGAAGGTAGAGGAACAAAATGGTGAATATATTGTTTAAAAAATTCCTAGTGAAAATATGTCATTTATTTTTACTTAAAAACTGAAAAATATGTTGGCCAATCCAGCACAATGGATTTTAGGCTTAACTCCTAACAGTAGTCACTTATGAGTAATGCTTTAATGCTTTCAAAATGGAAAATGCATTCATGTAATAAAAGGAAAATCAAGATAGAAAATAGGATGGGAGGCTAACCAACTATGACATGAATTTTCTTTGAAAAGACTAGAAATTATTTCCATTAAATTTAACATGTAGAAATTCAGTAAACTTTACATCAACATCAATCTACATTCAAAATATTGAACATTTGTGAAGTAATAAAAAATAATGATTATTAAAATATATGAACACTGACTATGTGCCAGGTATTCTGTTATGCACTTTACAATGTTCGTTTATTTAATACTTTAATTAGCACCATGAGGTCAACACTCCTCTCCAATTAAGGAAACTGAGGCTTGGGATGGATAAGTATTTGCTTAAGGCCTCAGAAAAGGTAAGCCTGTTCAGCCGTGTATTTATGTCACCTGTTCCTCACCCATATTTTCTTTCAGCTCCCAGGCCATCATCAAATAAATAAATAAATTCACTTGTTTTCTTGTATACTTTTGCAATGATTCACAAACTTGCATCTTCATCTACTGGAAAAAAGTGAAGTGAAGTGAAAGTGAAAGCGAGGTCGCTCAGTCGTGTCCTACTCTTTGCGACCCCACGGCCAGACTGTAGCCCACCAGGCTGCTCCTCTGTCCATGGGATTCTCCAGGCAAGAATACTGGAGTGGGTTGCCATTCCCTTCTCCAGGGGAATCTTCCCAACCCAGGGATCGAACCCAGGTCTCCTGCATTGCAGGTAGAGGCTTTAACCTCTGAGCCACCAGGGAAGCCCACTGAGGAAAAAAAAAGAGTCCTTTATTCTTATAAATGATAATTATGAGCATTCAATATTTTTAAGAGGGAAAAATGTGTCTATTTACACTAGATATTTAATAATCACCTACAGATTGGTCTAACTGTCAGATTCTCCAAAATGACTATTGTTTTCTAAATTTCTTAACAAGTAATTATAAACAGGTGTTTTGGTATGAAAAATGAGATATTCAGTATTTCCTGTATTTCATCAACACCACATAATTTGCATTCATCACAGTTTCCATATTTTGATATGGTCTAGTGTTGGGCCACAGGACTTCCCTGGGGGCTCAGATGGTAAAGAAACTGCCTACAATGTGGTAGACTTGGGTTCGATCCCTGGGTCAGGAAGATCCCCTGGAGGAGGGCATGGCAACCTACTCCAGTATTCTTGCCTGGAGAATCCCATGGACAGAGGAGCCTGGAAGGCTACAGACCATGGAGTTGCAAAGAGTCAGACACAGCTGAGTGACTAAGCACAGCACAGGGTTTGGCCACACCAGGGTGTCTCCAGTCCATCCTGGAAGCCCCGGCTTCCTGGCTTCTTCTGGATTGCTGCATCTTCTCTGCATTGTCAGAAATGTACTCAAATTTATATTCAAATACATGAACATATCTTCGTTTCCATTTGTAGCAAAGGATTTTTTTTTTTTCAGTTCAGTTCAGTTTAGTCGCTCACTCGTGTCTGACTCTTTGCGACCCCACGAATTGCAGCACGCCAGGCCTCCCCTGTCCATCACCAACTCCCGGAGTTCACTCAGACTCACGTCCATCGAGTCCGTGATGCCATCCAGCCATCTCATCCTCTGTCGTCCCCTTCTCCTTCTGCCCCCAATCCCTCCCAGCATCAGCGTCTTTTCCAATGAGTCAACTCTTCGCATGAGATGGCCAAAGTACTGGAGTTTCAGCTTTAGCATCATTCCTTCCAAAAACACCCAGGGTTGATCTCCTTTAGAATGGACTGGCTGGATCTCCTTGCAGTCCAACTGACTCTTAAGAGTCTTCTCCAACACCACATTTCAAAAGCATCAATTCTTCGATGCTCAGCTTTCTTCACAGTCCAACTCTCACATCTATATAAATGCTATCTTATATTGAACAGGCTTGAAAGACTACATCAAGTACAGTTGTGTGTTAGTCCCTTAGTCGTGTCTGACTCTTTGTGATACCATGGACTGTAGCCTGCCAGGCTCCTCTGTCCATGGGATTCTCTAGCCAAGAACACTGGACCGGGTTGCCATTTCCTTCTCCAGGGGACCTTCTTGACCCAGGGATTTAACCTGGGTCTCTAGCATCTCCCGCACTGGCAGGTGAATTCTTTACCACTGACCCACCTGGAAAACCAAAATGTTCATCACTCAGTTCATCCCACTTGGGTCCCCATTGACTGAATCCCACCAGGCTCTTTTGTCCATGGGATTTCCCCAGACAAGATTACTGGAGTGGGTAGCCATTTCCTTTCCCAGGGAATCAAGTACAAGTATAAACATACGATTTCCTTAAAATATATCAATACATTGCTTTATAGCATTGAGAGCATCTGGGTCAGACTCAAAGTCAGAACTGATACTCTGAAGGTGTGGACTACTCATAACTCTGTATGTGTGTTTAGCTTGGCTTGCATACTTGATCCAACCTGTTATTGCAGAGAACTGAGGTAATGCAAAGGAAAAGTATCTGGGGACTTCCAGTAGCTTCTTGAGCCAACAGAAATACACCCAGATGCCGAAGCCCTGACTTCCTCGCTAAAGTCAGTACATGAAAATGTGAGCGCTATCTGGAATGCCAATGTGCTAACGCAAGTGTACAAAGGTGAGAGCCTACACTTGTCAAGTGCAGATGTGATCCTTTCTGTATCATAAATTGAGCAAGCTAACATCTTGATGACTCACCTTAAAATCCTCTTTTCCCTCTCTTTTGATAATAATAATGTATTTTGCAATCCAGATAAGAAAAGCCACTTTTTTAATTTGTGTAAACAGACTGAGATTATGACAAGCCAAGATACAGAAACCTCACATTTCTTCTCCCAACACTTGATTCTCTAGATATCTGAATGCAATAATTCTACAGTTTATTCACAGCGCCTAAGATCTGGGGATTAAACAGCCCCGACACCGGGACTAAAGCTCAAGCACTTTCTGTGTTAACAATAGGGAGCAAAGTGTCACTCTAAAGCAATTTAAGATGCTGATTCAAGTATGTATTTAGAAATCTGTTGTAGGAACCTGTCATGCAGAGAAGCCACAGGGAAAACAATTCACAGGTAATATAAGCACTTCTCTTTTTTTTTTTCTGTTTTGTTCTTATATTTCCCCTTTTATTTAAAGAAAAGGAAAAAAGACTAAAGAAAAGGTATATGGAGAAAATAATAGCCAAAGAAAAGGTATATGAAGAATCACACTAAGACATTACTTCCTCATCCCAAGCTGCAGGATGTGAGACAAAAATATCAGAGTCCTCAATGCATCGATCATGAAGCTGGCCAATTATTGGCACGTCTAAGAGATCTATTGTTTTACTTTTCGATGAAGAGTGAAAGTTCTTTTTTAAAGAATAATTTTATTTGTTTATTTATTTTTGGCCATGCCGGGTCTTCATTGCTGAGTGAGCTTTTCTCTCGTTGCGGCGAGCGAGGCTACTCTCTAGTTGCGGGGTGTGTGTGTGCTTCCCTTTGCAGTGGCTGCCCTTGTGGAGCACGGGCTTCCCGTAGTTGCAGCTCTCAGGCTCTAGACCACACGCTCAGTAGTCGGGGAACTCGACTTAGTTGCTCCGCAGCATGTGGGATCTTCCTGGACCAGGGATCGAACCTGAGTCTCCTGCCTTGACTGGTGGACTCTTCGCCATTGAGCCCCCAGAACCTGGAGCAAAAGATCTGAACAACTGTGAATTTAATACAAAGCCAAGAATTTTCATCAGTATCAGTTCAGTTGATCAGTTATGTCCAACTCTTTGGGACCCCATGGACTGACGCATGCCAGTCTTCCCTGTCCTTCACCAACTCCCAGAGACTGCTCAAACTCATGTCCATCAAGTCAGTGATGCCATCCAACCATCTCTTCCTCTGTTGTCCCCTTCTCCTCCTGCCTTCATTTGTTCCCAGCATCGGGGTATTTTCCAATGAATTAGTTCTTCGCATCAGGTGGTCAAAGTATTGGAGTTTCAACCTCAGCATCACTCTTTCCAATGCATATTCAGGATTGATTTCCTTTAGGATTAACTGGTTTGATCTCCTTGCAGTCCAAGGGACACTCAAGAGTCTTCTCCAACACCACAGTTCAAAAGCATCAGTTCTTCAGCACTCAGCTTTCTTTATGGTTCAACTCTCACATCCATGTATGACTACTGGAAAAACCATAGCTTTGACTAGACAGACCTTTGTCAACAAAGTAATGTCTCTGCTTTTTAATATGCTGTCTAGGTTGGTCATAGCTTTTCTTCCAAGGAGCAAGTGTCCTTTGATTTCATGACTGCAGTCACCATCTGTTCTGATTTTGGAGCCCAAGAAAATTAAGTCTGCCACTATTTCCATTGTTTGCCCATCTATTTGCCATGAAGTGATGGGACTAGATGCCATGATCCTAGTTTTTTGCGTGCTGGGTTTTAAGCCAACTTTTTCACTCTCTTCTTTTACTTTCACCAAGAGGCTCTTTAGTTTCTCTTTGCTTTCTGCCATAAGAGTGGTATCACCTGCATATCTGAGGTTATTAATATTTCTCCTGGCAATCTTGATTCCAGCTTGCGCTTCATCCAGCCCAGCACTTTGCTTGGTGTACTTTGTGTATAGGTTAAATAAGCAGGGTGACAATTGACAGCCTTGATGTACTTCTTTCTCAATTTGGAACCAATCCGTTGTTCCATGTCTTGTTCTAACTGTCGCTTTTTGACTTGCATACAGATGTCTCAGGAGGCAGGTCAGGTGGTTTGGTATTCCCATCTCTTTAAGAATTTTCCACAGTTTGTTGTGATCTACACAGTCAAAGACTTTGGTGTAGTCGATAAAGCGGAAATAGATGTTTTACTGGAACTCTCTTGCTTTCTCGATGATTCAGCGGATGTTGGCAATTTGATCTCTGGTTCTTCTGCCTTTTCTAAATGCAGCTTGAACATCTGGAAGTTCTCGGTTCACGTGCTGGCTTGACGCTTGGCTTGGAGAATTTTGAGCATTACTTTGCTAGCGTGTGAGATGAGTGCAATTGTGCAGTAGTTAGAATATTCTTTGGCATTGCCTTTCTTTGGGATTGGCATGAAAACTGACCTTTTCCAGTCCTGTGGCCACTGCTGAGTATTCCAAATTTGCTGGCATATTGAGTGCAGCACTTTCACAGCACCATCTTTTAGGATTTGAATGAGCTCAACAGGAATTCCATCACCTCTATCACCTTGTTTGTAGTGATGCTTTCTAAGGCCCACTTGACTTCATATTCCAGGATGTCTGGCTCTAGGTGAGTGATCACACAATGGTGGTTATCTGGATCATTAAGATCTTATTTTGTATGGTTCTTCTGTGTATCCTTGCCACCTCTTCTTAATATCTTCTGCTTCTGTTAGGTCCATACCATTTCTGTCCTTTATTGAGCCTGTCTTTGCATGAAATGTTCCTCTTCCAACAACACAAAATCTCACATGACATCCCTCTTTCAACAACACAAGAGACAACTCTATACATGGACGTCACCAGATAGTCAATACCAAAATCAGATTGATTGTATTCTTTGCAGCCAAAGATGGAGAAGCTCTATACAGTCAGCAAAAACAAGACTGTGAACTGACAGTGGCTCAGATCATGAACTCCTTATTGCTAAATTCAAACTTAAACTGAAGAAAGTAGGGAAAACCACTAGACCATCCAGATATGACCTAAATCAAATCCCTTATGATGATATAGTGGAAGTGACAAACAGATTCAAGGGATAGAGTGCCTGTAGAACTATGGATGGAGGTTCATGACATTGTACTGGAAGCAGTGATCAAGACCATCCCCAAGAAAAAGAAATGCAAAAAGGCAAAATGGTTGTCTGAGTAGGCCTTAAATATAGCTGGAGCAAAGAAGAGAAGCTAAAGGCAAAGGAGAAAAGGAAAGATACACCCATGTGAATGCAGAGTTTGAAAGAATAGCAAGGAGAGGTAAGAAATCCTTCCTCAGTGATCACTGCAAAGAAATAGAGGCAAACAATAGAATGGGAAAAGTTAGAATTTTCACAGAAATGTCAAGATTTTTCGCTTTAATTCAGGAAAATTAAAGGAAATTAAAATTTTAATTTATTTTTTAATTCCTCTATTTCTCCAGAGAGGAAGTTTGGCTTAGTGGACTGGGCCTTGGACTAGGGGCTGGAGAACACGGGTTTCCCCCAGCTCTGAGGCTATCTTTAATCTTTCACGTCTTCCTTCTTTTTCAAAAATATATTTGTTCATTTGGCTGCACAAGGTCTTAGGTGTGGCATGCAGGATCTTTAGTTATGGCAAGTGAGATCTAGTACCCTGCCCAGGGATTGAACCTGGGACCCCTGCATTGGGAGCACTGAGTCTTAGCCACTGGCCCACCAGAGAAGTCCCCATTTCTTCCTTCTTAAAGAAAATGTTTTGCATTCCTGCCTCAAAAGAACCTTGTGAGGACGAGTCAATGAAGTGCTGTATTAGAATCACCTAATAAAATAAACAGGAAAGTAGCAGATGCCATCACTAACATCAGAATTTACCTGTGATAAACGAATGACAGTGGGGCCCTGTCCTTACTGCAGGGGTGAGGTGTCAGTTCAGAGAGCTGCCCTCTCGAGTGACTCACAGAAGCATGGACAGGTCAGTGCAGAAGGATGGCGAATTTTTAAAGTCAGGAAGCAAGAGAAACACCAGAGATCAAACTGCAGTACAATATTATCTATGGGGGAGACTGTGTTGCAGGATATTTTAAAAGAGAAAATTGACGTATTTAAAAAGATGATGTACTTTCCACTAGAACCTGTAAAAGAATTCTTTTTTGTTGTTGTTTTTAATTTTAGGAAAGTGTGAAGCCAAAGGAAAACAAAAGAAATGTTGGGAGCATACCAACTCTAGTTTGAATCATTTTGAGAAGCAAGAATCCTTGAGAGTTGATGAATTCATAAAAGGGGGACAACAGAGCTGCTGTTGCTACTTGTCCGAATGCCCTCTACAGTATTTATCACAGATATGGAATACTCAGCAGGAGCACTGAGAGAGAGGAGGAAGGGCCCATTTAAAGGGTATGACTCTGCCATGCGGCAGACTCTAGCTCCATCCCCTGTCGCGTTTATTAAATGCTCTGTGCAAATGTCTTGGTTGCAAAGATAAATGACGGAGTTCTTACAGATATGTGCTCTGCAATGATCTTTTTGGATGAGAAGAAAACTGAGATAACTAAATTTTAATCACTTAATTTAATCTTGTCCTTCTTGGGCTGGAGTTCAGATTTCCTGATTCCTAATCTTTGTGCCAACTTTGATCATTTTTCACAGTTACAAGATATGATCTTTATTTATTGGACAGTGACTTCAGCTCATTTCTGGACCCTCACTGTGTGACCGCCGCCACTCAAAATTATATTATGGCACACACAGCTTATATACAGATATGAATACAGTTGAAGTGTAATCTTAATAATTTTGTTATATCCCTTGAAATTAGAAATATAAACACTTGGGGTAGAATCTATGCTCATATTTTTCCATGTGAAGTGAATAAGGTTTGAGACACAAATTGCTAACAAAAACAAATTTTAAAGAATTTCAGATGACTAAGCTCAATATGGTTTTAGGAGACTCACATTATTGATGTGAATTCATTGATAGATAATCTTTTGGGGATGTGTAAGCTATCTCTCATAATTTAGAAGGGGACTGTTGGAAACCTTCTGTCAGACACTTGCACTTGAGAAGCAGCTACATATTTAATGGGATTGCCTTTCTTTTTTGCCTGTGAGAGACTACAGGCAGAATCTTTTCAGCAAAGACCCTACTTCAGAATTTCTCAAAACCTTTGTGTCGATAAGGATGCTAATCCATTTGTGAGCCGATCTGGAGTTTTCTAGAATGTTAGCTACATTGTTAACACACATACTCTGTGGTAGCCTGAATGGGAAGGAAATACAAAAGTACAGCGGATTCACTTCGCTGTGCAGAAGAAACTCATGCAACATTGTCAAGTGAAAACATGCCAATAAACATTAAAAAAAAATCTTAGCTACACAAAGTGATAGAGATATGCAACCTTGTAACAACACTTGGTATAAATATACAAGTTACCTTTTCTTTATCACCTCCTTCAATCACAGTATCTTCACAGCAAACACAGACTCAGAGGAACATCTCTTCATTCCACTCCTGCAGAGGTACGCATGAAATCTACTCTAATCTGTATTCATGGCCCTCTGCTGATGTGGTGTCCACTAACAGTGCAATTTTGGTAGACAATATTTACATTTTAATTTCATTATGACCAGAATAATGAGGTTATTGATGTTCCCATTTTCTCTTTGAAAGGCCTCTTTAATTTGAGCTGTGGTGCATCAAACTATTGTCATAGATGGAATATGTTAACATACATTTTCTGTTTCTATGAGGTAGTTACAATAGGGAAAAAAAATCTCTTCATGCTCATTACATTCCACCAATAAAAACCAAAACTTTTATAAAAGATTATTTAATTGTTCTACATAGTAAATGATTCAGCTGAAAGCAGATATGTATTATTAGTTTATTGCATGAAACTAACTAAAAACCTAAGGACTTCCCTGGTAGTCTGGATTTAAGACTCTGAACTTTCACTGCAGGGGCCGAGAGTTCAATCCCTGGTTGGGGAACTAAGATCCTGTATGCCATCGAGTGTGGCTAAAAATAAATAAATAAATAAAAATCTTCCTAGAAAAAAAAAGTATTATTTATTAAAAACTGAAAAGCAAGGGAGGTCTTTAAAATACATTTACAAAATTTCAGTCTAAATTTTAATGTATGTGGAGATAGAGATATATACATAAATATTCTCTATGAATACATACTTTAAAAGTATGCGATAAACATACACCTTTTAGTGTTTAAAAAGAAGGAAATTCTGTCTCTAGATATAACTAAGTAACAGCTAGTGGATTTAGCTATCTGAAGTAGTCAACTATCAGCCTGGACAGGATATATGAAATGGTTGCTCTCAGACGCTGGGCGATTTAGCATCCAGGTCTGCTTTTCTTCTTGCTGTTATCACTGTTCAGTCACTAAGTCATGTCCAACTTTTTGTGACCTCATGAACTTCAAAATGCCAGGCCCCTCTGTGCTCCACTGTCTCTCAGAGTTTGCTGAAATTCACGTCCATCAAGTTGGTGATGCCATTCCATCATCTCCTCCTCTGCTGCCCGCTTCTCCTCCTCACTTCCATCTTTCCCACGTCAGGTTTTTTCCAGTGAGTCAGCTCTTCGCATCAGGTGGCCAGAGTATTGGAGCTTCAGCTTCAGCATCAGTCCTTCCAGTGAATATCCAGTGTTGTTGATTTCCTTTAGGACTGACTGATTTGATCTCCTTGCGGTCCAAGGGACTCTCTCTCCTCTTCCTAGGAGAATAACATATATCTTATATTTGCCTTATCTTTCTGCCTGGTGCACTTTCCTAACTGTAGTACACAGGAGTTAACCCAGGTTGAGAGCAGAGGTCTTGGGTGGAGGAAACAGATACCAGAGTTGAGGGCTGCTGAGTCATTTGTAACTCATGCAGAAGGATATCCAGAGGGGAAAGCGCTGCTCGGAAAAGTGGCTTTAGAAATCTGCATGGAGATTTCTGAGATTTATGTCTCTTGCCAGACACTAAGTTGGGCATGCTCAGAGCAATGTTCTGTGATTACCATCAGAGAATAGCCACTGAAAAATCTAAAAGTTGCAGTGGTGGAATCCTGGAAAAGTGTAATTTTAGTAACTACTAAATGTATTAAAAACTCTGGTAGCAAGTCTTACAAAGTCTCAGGAAGCATAATTCTCAACTAAGTTTTCTTATAACAGTAAACTAAGTAAGAGGTTATGTTGTAGTCATTTAATCACTAAGCCATGTCCCACTCTTCTATGACCCCATGGACTGTAGTTCACCAGGCTCCTTTGTCCATGGGATTTTCCAGGCAAAAATACTGGAGTGGGTTGCCATTCCCTTCTCCAGGGAATCTTCCCAATCCAGAGATCGAAACCAGCATCTCCCTGTATTGGCAAGCAAATTCTTTATCTCTGAGCCACCTGGGAAGCCCCAGATAAGAGGTAAAATATAGAGGAAACACACCTGTGAAGGAGGCCCGTTATTTCATCTACATCAATGTGTTGAAATATCTTCCACTGTAGCCCAATCCATTAAGGAAATAATAAAATTTGTAGGCAAGTTGACATTTAATACTGTTTGATTATTTTTGCCAAAGTTCACACACAGTGTATCTACAGAGCTGGAATTTTAGTAGTACCAATATCGATGATATGATGATTCTCATATCTTAAACTGCTTTAATAAATTTAAAATTAAAAGATTTAATTTTCTATCTTAAATTTAAATTTTCAAATATAATTTCATGCAGCCATGAAATTAAAAGACGCTCCTTGGAAGAAAAGCTATGACTAGCCTAGACAGCATATTAAAAATCAGAGACATTACTTTGCCAACAAAGTTCTATGTAGTCAAAACTATAGTTTTTCCAGTAGTCGTGTATGGATATGAGAGTTGGACCATAAAGAAAGCTGAGCACTGAAGAATTAATGCTTTTAAACTGTGGTATTGGAAAAGACTCTTGAGAGTCCCTTGGACAGCAAAGAGATCAAACCAGTCAATCCTAAAGGAAATCAGTCCTGAATATTCATTGGAATTACTGATGCTGAAGCTGAAACTCCAATACTTTGGCCACATCATGTGAAGAACTGACTCATTTGGAAAGACTGTGATGCTGGGAAAGATTGAAGGTGGGAAAGAAGGGGATGACAGAGGATGAAATGGTTGGATGGCAACACCAACTCGATGGACATGAGTTTGAGCAAGCTCCAGGAGTTGGTGATGGATAGGAAAGCCTGGGGTGCTGCAGCCCATGGGGTTGCAAAGTGTTGGACATGACTGAGTGACTGAACTGAACTGATAAATAGTATCTCATTATAAAAACACAACAGAGATCATTTTGTCCCTTACTTTTGTAAAATCATACAGTTTTAGACCAGGAAAATTTACAATGTCAATGTCACACTCCTTGTTTTATAGATAAGAAAGCTGAGGCCAGGTGTGTTCTTAACTTACAGATTAGAAAGCCTTAGAGAGGCGTGTTCCAGTTTCATAGCTCATTAAGATCCGGATCCAGGTCCTTGGCCAACTGAAAACTGACTGAATATGGCTCCTGCAACGCTTGAACGTCATACAAATGACACTTAGAATGGACAAATCTACCTATTTAAATAAATTGTACCCTTTTCTTTTAAAACACAGAACACAGTGCAATAAAAATATCTTCGATATCCTATTACCAAAATAGAACCATTGGTTTTATTTGGGGATATTATTTTCTAGTATCTGCCCTTGAGTTACAGAAAGATATTAATATCAATCATATTATACAATAAGGTTAGATATTGCATGTTAAAATACATATTGTAAAATATATATTAAAAGGCATATAAAATTTCATTTTGTGTTTTTTGCTTGACATTTTATACTTTCATTTTTATTGCTGACAGCTTCATAATCATAGGCCGCCTAATGAATATAGTGTAATTTACTTATCCCATTTCCTATTTTGTAGACCGAGATTGTTTTCACATTTTGCTTTTATAAATAACTCTGAAGTAAACATTCCATGTGAATACCATCATCAATTATCTCTGACAATTTCTACAGGACAGATTTCTGAAGGATGATTACAGGATCAAATAAAATGAAATTTTTTAAAAGTCATTGCCTCACATTGTCAAATGGTTTTCCTTCAAAGGATGTGACAATATCACCAATCCTGCATGAGAAACATTTCACTCAGTTTTATTCTCACTGGGTGTTGTCATTGAAAAATGAATTTCTAATTTAATAGGCAAATATCTTGCAGCTGTTCTTTTATTTTTCATTTATTTGCTTGTTACTGAGATAAACATTTTCCCATTTCTTTACCTGATAACTTGTAAGGCTAGGTTAATCTAATTTTTTTTAATGACAAGCTATGGCATTGAAGATGAAAAGGAATAAAGAGCCGAGATGAGGAGAACAGAGGCAGGAATGGTAAGTGACCCTCTACTAAGGTGAGGGTTATCTCAGATGACGTTGTCAGGTACATCAATAGGCTGTGAGAAAAAGTGGAAGCAATAGTCAGAAAATGAGCTCACAATAAAAGAACTACTTTACATTGGCTCAGTTTTAGGTTTTAAGGGACTTAAATCCTTTGTTAAAGTTTTTACAAACTAAATGCACTTAGCTCAGTTCAGTTCAGTCACTTAGTCGTGTCCAACTCTTTGCAACCCCATGAACCGCAGCATGCCAGGCCTCCCTGTCCATCACCAACTCCCAGAGTTCACTCAGACTCACGTCCATTGAGTCGGTGATGCTATCCAGCCATCTCATCCTCTGTCGTCCCCTTCTCCTCCTGCCCCCAGTCCCTCCCAGCATCAGAGTCTTTTCCAATGAGTCAACTCTTCGCATGAGATGGCCAAAGTACTGGAGTTTCAGCTTCAGCATCAGTCCTTCCAAAGAAATTCCAGGGCTGATCTCCTTCAGAATGGACTGATTGGATCTCCTTGCAGTCCAAGGGACTCTCAAGAGTCTTCTCCAACACCACAGTTCAAAAGCATCAATTCTTCGGTGCTCAGCCTTCTTCACAGTCCGAGTGCATTAGTTTAAGGAAATTAATCTAGTTTTAAAAGGAAATAATAAATAGCATGCGTAGCAGAGCAGCATGAATAGCCTAACGGTCTGCATGACGGGTCTATAGCTGAGCTGGGCAATATGGTAGCCAGTGAAAGTGAAAGTCGCTCAGTCGTGTCTGACTCTTTGTGATCCTATGGACTATATAGTCCATGGAATTCTCCAGGTCCGAATACTGGAGTGGTAGCCTTTCCCTTCTCCAGGGGATCTTCCCAACCCAGGGATCAGACCCAGGTCTCCCACATTGCATGAAGATTCTTTACCAGCTGAGCCACAAGGGAAGCCCATGGTAGCCAGTAGGTCATGTGGTTATTGAACATTTAAAACAAGGCTGGTCTGAATCAAAATATGCTGCAAATATAACATATATTTTTATGGCGTTGTACCACCAAAAAGGAATGGAAAATATTGCAATAGTTTTTTATGGATTACAGGTTGAATGCTAATATTGGAAATATATTACATTTTTATATATTTTAAATATATTATATAATAATATAAATATAATATATTAATAAAACATGATATTAACATTAATTTTACCTGTTTCATTTTGCTGTTTTAAATGTGACCTCCAGAAAATTTATGATTGCATTTATGGCTAACATTGACCAGTACAGGTCTAAAGAATCATTATGATCTTAGATTTTAGGACAACCATTACTAAATTGCAGTGCCTTGGCCAGAGATCTAATAGGATATATGATGAGAGAGAGACAGACACACATACAGAGAGAGAGAGAGAGAGAGAGGCTGCATCATATAATTAAAAGCAGTAAAGACAGGGGCATTGCAGAAACCAATATGGCCATCTGGGAGGGCTCTAAAGAGCTTAGGTGTTTATTCATATATTCAGCTTTTAAAGGACCCACTATAAGAGACAAACAGGAGCATAATCACTATTGTCAGGACTGTTACATAGAATGAGCTAGAAGAAGGCAAAGGGCTAGCTTGCACTGCCTGGGTAAGCTAGGAAAATACCACATGCAAGAGGAAGAAGTTATGCAGCTCCTACTCGGCTTCTGGGCTTCCCCAGTGGCTCAGCAGTGAAGAATCTGCCTGCAATTCAGGAGGCACAGGAGAGGTATGTTCAGTTCCTGGGTCGGGAAGATCCCCTGGATGAGGAAATGGCAACCCACTCCAGTATTCTTGCCTGGGAAATCCCATGGACAGAGGAGCATGGTGGGCTCAGTCCATAGCATCACAACGAGTCTGAAGTGACTGAGCAGGCATGCATTTGACTTCTAACTTTTTATCAAATTGCTGAATTCATTGATACCATAGGTAACTGCTTTGTATACTGTTCTTCTTAAGCAGTGAAACCCTTATCCCAAATCTGAATATATAAAGAAGTTCCTAGTGGAATCTCCTAGGATCTTCCCTCATAGCTCAGTGGGTAAAATATCTGCCTGAATGGCAGGAGACCTGGGTTCAATTCCTAGGTTGGGAAGATTCCCTAGAGAAGGAAATGACAGCCCACTCCAGTATTCTTGCCTAGAGAATCCCATGGACAGAGGAGGCTGGAGTCCATGTGGTTGCAAGGGTCGGACACGACTTAGTGACTAAACCACCACCACCACGAGTGGAATTCCCTAGCTATTCTGGGTGACCCAGAGGTTCAGAGCACTGTCTAAATAACCATGAGCATTTGCCGTTGCAGAATGGTATACTTCAATGCCATAAAAAACAAGCAATCAGACTTCAGCCGGGCATTTGATAGGGTCACTTATAATAGGGGTGCAGCTAAGGCTGGATTATGACATTCAGACCGATCAGTACTGTGTGAAACCACAGATCCCAGTGGTGTGAATTAATGAGATGATGTGAAATGAACAGGAAGTCACGTGGAATAGAGCTCTGTTCCTGATCTTTTTGTGTTAAAAAATGTCAACCACTTCGAGGAAGTAATACCATTCCCATGTGGTCACATGACTCTATATTAATTTCTACACTTGAACTAGTAGCCTATATCCTTCCATTTACACTTCTGCTTTTTCAACTTCTTCCTTCCATAGAACAAGTGACCTCAATGTGCTATATTTTGGCATTTAATTCATGTATGTTTATGCCCACATTACATAAAAACTTTCACTCTTTTGCCCTCAAGAAAGAATCAGGACAGTCGTAATCTCTGCATTTCCATCATTATCACAAAAAGGACTCTCGGGCGCCAATCAGGCATTCTGTATGGGAAACACTCACGCTCTCTACAGCCACTGGCCCTGTTCTCAGTATCACAGCGCATTGGAATATCTTTGTGTGTGCTTAGTTGCTCTGTCATGTTTGACTCTTTGCGAGCCCTTGGACTATAGCCCACCAGGCTCCTCTGTCCCTAGGATTCTCCAGGCAAGAATACTGGAACGGGTAGCCATTCCCTTCTTCAGGGAATCTTCCTGACCCAGGGATGGAACCCAGGTCTCCTGCATTGCAGGCAGATTCTTTACTGTCTGAAGTACCAGAGAAGCCCCGTCTTTGCTACTCTGTTATTCTTCCTGCTAATGGGAACTAACATGAGACTGACCTTGGGGTTAGTTGTTTTCACATCAACACAACTCCCTGCTCCAAATCACTCCTTCATCTCCTCCTTTGCCTTCACTAACTCGCTACCGCCATCACAGCTCTGAATGGCTCTTTCAGTTTCTGATGCATTACCCTGGTGGAGACAGGGAACCAGTGGTGGAAACTGCTTCCCAGGCTCCTGGTGAAAGTATCTCAGTCTTTTACTTAACTTCAAACTGCTCTCAGTGTCACAATCCACTTATTTCATTTAATTAAGATTTATTTAGCTTAATGCTGTGCTGGGAAGAAAAGCAATTATTTCATTTAAATAAGATTTATTAAGCTCTTATTTTATGCCAGGAATAGAGCTAAGGATAATGGATAAAAATATATAAAGTCACACTCCTTGTCCTCAAAAAATGCTAAGTTTGGGGAGATGGAGCTAGTGAGTAAATCAATTTCAATTCAGGGTTATAGATGCTGCTGCTGCTGCTGCTAAGTCGCTTCAGTCGTGTCCGACTCTGTGCGACCCCAGAGACAGCAGCCCACCGGGCTCCCCCATCCCTGGGATTTTCCAGGCAAGAATACTGGAGTGGGTTGCCGTTTCCTTTTCCACTGCGTGAAAGTGAAGTCGCTCAGTTGTGTCCGACTCTTAGCGACCCCATGGACTGCAGCCCACCAGGCTCCTCCGTCCATGGGATTTTCCAGGCAAGAGTACTGGGCTGGAGTGCCATTGCTAGATGCTAGTGGAAACATATAGATGATGCTGTGAGTGCTCAAAGAAAGAAGAGCTAAACCGTCTAGATACGAGAGTTACACACGATAAGTGTTTAGAATAAGCACCAGTGGGCTGTGTGAGTAAAAGGGAGATGGGTGTTCCAGGCAGAAGTGTCCGTGTGCATGAAGGCAAGAAGGTCTGAGGAGGTGAAGCTTTGTTTTCTGTTTGGTGCCCAGAGGGTACAGAGCAGAAGGGATGTGTAGAAAAGTGGGTGAGAAAGAAAGGTAGGTTGACCTGAAGTCCTAGAAGGCTTTAACCTCTACTTCATAATGCTGTGGGGAGTCAAGGGAGAGTTTTGGGCTAGGGTACTACAGGATCTGATTTGCATATGGAAGGGACCACTCCTGGCAGCCATGGGCAGTCAAGACTGCAGGGAAAAGGCGAAAGGAAAGAAGGCCTGTTATGGGGTGGGGAGTAACGTTCACAAAAGGGGTGGGGTCTGAATGGGGCGCTGCAAGAAAGGATGGATTGGAGAGTGATGTAGGAGGTTAAAGAACTTCATGAAATATTGTCTGCAAGGATGAAGAAGAGGGAAGAGGCATAAGTGAATCTTAATTTCTGGCTGGGCCAAGTTGGTTGGACAAGTTTATCATATACAGAGAATACCTACCTACAAAGAAGGGTAGGTTCTGGGGAATGATGATAGCGTTGGTAAAGGAAGAAAGTGAAAGACCCAGCATAAAACTACATATTAAAGAAACTAAAATCATGGCATCCAGCCCCATTACTTCATGAGACATCAAAGGGGAAAAGGTGGAAGCAGTGATGGATTTTCTCTTCTTGGGCTCTGAAATCACTGTGGATAGTGACTGCAGTCATGAAATCAGAAGACAATTGCTACTTGACAGGAAAGTGATGACAAACGTAGACGGTGTGTTGAAAACGCAGAGACATTACTCCGCCAACAAAGGTCCATATAGTCAAGGCTATGGTCTTCCCAGTGGTGACATATGGTAGTGAGAGCTAGACTGTAAAGAAGGCAGAATGCCAAGGAATTGATGCCTTTGAACTGTGGTGCTGGAGAAGACTCCTAAAAGTCCCTTGGACAGCAAGGAGATCAAACTAATCAATCTTAAGAGAAATCCAGCCTGAATACTTGTTGAGAGGGTTGATGCTGAAACTGAAGCTCATTGGAAAAGTCCCTGATGCTGGGAAAGATTGAGGGCAGGAGGGGAAGAAAGCATCAGAGGATGACATGGCTGGATGGCATCACCAAAGCAATGGACATGAGCTTGAGCAAACTTCGGGAGAGGGTGAGGGATAGGGAGGCCTGGTGTGCTGCAGTCCATGGAGTCACAAAGAGTCAGACCTGACTGGGTGACTCAGCAGCAACAATGGCTTGGTGTTGGAAACACTGAGTTTGAGACATTTGTGAAACATGGGCAGCGGTGCTGGGAAGCATATTGGACAGTTGTCTTAAAGGATCTGCTGCTCCAGAAGACTGGCCTAGGCTGGAGAGCATGGTGTAAACCGACATGGCTATGTGAACATCGTGGCTGGAACCCTGGGTTTGATGACGTCACCCAGGTAGGGAGTGGTCAGGTTAGACGTTCTCTGAGGATGGACCCGAGGGAAAGATTTGTGGTTGGTCTCTATTGTCTATTGTATTGTGTAAGGCTTGCCTGGTGACTTAGATAGTAAAGAATCTGCCTGCAGTGCAGGATTCTCAGGTTCGATCCTTGGTCAGGAAGATCCCCTGGATAAGGAAATGACTACCCACTCCAGTGTTCTTGCCTGGAAAAATCCCATGGACAGAGGAGCTTGGCCAGCTACAGTCCACGGGGTTGCAAAGAGTCAGAAATGACGGAGTAACTAGCACTTTCACTTTCTATTGTCTTGTTTAGTTTTATTAAAATGGACCCTCTGGAAGATGTTTTTTTTAATACTGAGAGGACAGGACCAAAGGTGAAAGTTTGAAGTTGCAAACTTATTGACAGTTCTAGGTATTGTCCATTTTTAATTCTACCCCTTCTTATAATTGATTTAGGATATTTCTGGATCATTTCTCCCCTTCCTGAATTTTCTGTTTCTTTTCAAACATTTTATGTCAGCAGAGTACGTGGCATATAAATGCTGGTTGAATATACAAGAGTTGGTGCCTATCTGGAATATGCAGATTCATGAATTATTAAGTTTAAAAACACATTCCAAAGAAGGTGAGTGTATTCCACCACTTTTACCAAATATAGCAGATGCTAATCTCCCTGTCTCCCATGATCCATCATCTACACTGTGAACCTTGAGTTAAATGTCAGACAAGTTATAGTTACTAGGAAAGAACCTGAAAATCAGAGCTCTCTCCTCCTTCAATTTTCTGAAAATGAAGTAATCACGGGTGCACCCCTTCTAATCTATAATGAATGTAAGGACAGAGCACACAGTTGTGAAGTGTGATTCCCCTGAAGATTTGACTTTCTAGATTCTAAAACAGGGCATATGGGTTTGCATGTCAAATTTACATTGATGTCAGACATCTCTGATTGCAGCACATTTCTGCATTTTGCTGTCCAGCTCCCAAAAAATCTCATCCAAGAAGAAGTCTCCCCCTCTCGCCCTTGATTTTTGGGAAGGACAGTGACGCATGAAGCTTTGGACCTGAAGGCACCACTTTGGCAGCTGGAATCTCACATCGCTTCACACGCCCTGTGTTGGAAAGATGGGTTTGGAATGTGGTGACTTCGAAGGCTGATAAGGACATTCCACAGAAGGAGGGATGCTGGGGTCAGCTTGAGGAAGGAGGCTGCAGCACCATCACCCATCAGACGTGGTCTTCGTGTCAGGCCAGTGAATAGTAGCTGCAGGCTGAGTCTTCACTCATCATGGACTAGGACCTGGGCTGGGCTTCTTGTTCTTTGACACCTTTGGAATTACAGCCAGCATGTGTCCCGTGGAGTGAGCGAGCCTCTGCCAGCCTTTCAGCGTGGCCACTTATTATTACAGGACTGACAGGCACACAGTCACTAGCAAGCTATTGCTTCCTTGCTGAGAACAGCAGGAGGAGACAAAAAAGCCCTTTGGAAAATAATTTATCTGGACATCTGCAAGCCAATGAGCGAATGAACTGACGTGGGGCTGAGCGATGTGTCCTGAGGACAGAAAACGCGTCTGAAGGTGACCTCTCGTCTAGAAGCTTCACTTGTGCATCACTGGGCAAGTGATGTTCAGGGGTTGAGAGAAAATGCTCTCTCTTCGTAAATAAGCACGAAGCACAGAAATACCGAGAGAGCTCGTCCAACCAGAAAGTAGGATGGCCTTGTCATTTTGTACGGTCGGGGATAAGGCCACATCCCCGACTGTTAGACATCGGGTTTCTCACGGGCGCCCCTGGTTTCCCGTCTTTGTCGCCACAGCTTGCTGCACTGCTCTGCTCAGGGTGGGCGTTCACACTTGGTCCCTTCCCTGTCTTCCTCCTCTGCGGTCCTTGCCTCCCTCCCGACCCTATTCTGTCCTTTCTCCCGCCTCCCCGCTCCTTTCCTTCTCTCCTAGGTACTGTGACCAAGATAAGTGTGCAGAGCCCCATGCTGGGTGGGTGAGGCAACAGTGCATCTGATTCTCTGCAGCTTCATGGACAGTAACCCTCCAGGTTTCTGTCCATGGGATTCTCCAGGCAACAGTACTGGAATGGGTGGCCATGTCCTTCTCCAAGGGATCTTCCCGAGCCAAGGATCGAACTTGCATCTGTTATGTCTGGGTTCTCTACCTCTAGCACCACATGGAAAGCCCTTCAGCAACAGACATCCACCTAATTTTAAGGGGGAAAAAAGCCCCTGGCCAAAGGAATTTATTTTGAGCCCCCTTCGATGCTACTTTGAACACATTTAGTGTCTGCACTCTAAACCTGGCAATGATTGTTTATTCAGCATGATCAGGCCCAGTCATAGCCACCTAATTCATTGCTCCATTTCCCCATTCACAAATATTTACTGCGCCCCTGTTACCCACTGAACTCTGGGATTACAGCAGTAGATAAACACCAAAGATTGTCCTCTTGAAGCTCTGGGGGTGGGAGAGAGAAGCAATATACAAACGATGGGTCAGGAAACATCTATCACATATCACATAATGAATGGCAGGAAGAAAAACGCAGTATAAGGTACGTAGAGAGTGGCGGGTGGAGACACGGTTGCCTTTGGAACAGACTGGAGCAAGTCTTGCGGAAACCAAGGGGAAAGGTGGTGTAGGAACTTTGTTGACAGCCAGCTCGATTCTGCCTTTTCCGTGCTGACCGCACAGACGGCAGGTGTCCAGTGATGCTAAATGAGTAAAAGGGAGAAGAGTCGCCTTTGAAATTTTGGTTCAGTTCCTCTCTAAAATTTCTATAAAATTGTAGAAAGAGGAATTCTCCAAGACTCGGAGGATTAGATTAGGCCCTTGTGCTCATATTCCCAACGCTGCAAGTCCCTGGAGCTAATGCTTATCACACTGAAGGTTGTCACCCACTCGTGGGGCCAGAAGGCAGTTCACGGGTTGTGTCCAGCACTTGTGTACGCTTCTGAGTCTTCATTGAGGGATAATTTGCATGCATTCACATGCATAAAAGTCAAGGGAAGGGCAAAGGCAAAGATGAGTCAGAGAGTGGTTGGGGGTTGAGAATGGCAGTTTAGCCTCAGCAGAGAGGTTGAGAGGGTAATGGGAAATGAGGTCATGAGTGAGCAGGAGTGAGGAAGGCAGGAGTGAGCCCTCCTGAAGTCCAGGAGGCCTTGATGAAGACCTAGACTTTCCCTCTGACTCAAATGGAAAGCCAGAAAAAGTTTTTTAGCAAAGCCAAGTAGGATGTGACCTCCTGCATTATACAGTGGTGAAGTCCTTAGGTCTGAGGCCAGGCTGCCCATGTTGAGCCACCCCTCTCGCTAGTTGTGTGACAGAGGGTGAGTTACTTCTGTGTGCCTCTGAGTGATAAATTTACTGACCCCCTAGGGTTGTTATGAGGATTCTCTAAATCAGTATTTGTAAACTACTGACTTATTAAATATATTTATTAAATATAATATTAAATAATAAATATAATATATATAAATAATAATATAATAAATCATCTAAAAAGCTCTTTAAAAGATTTTGCATGGCAGTTTTGACCTACTGCCTCGGTCAGTTAGGTCAGGGGCTCGCAAAGCGTTGGACTTGGCTGAAACAACACAGCGTGTACAGGAAGCTAATATGGTGCATTTCATTGTTGCTGTTGTCTACTTTCTTGTTAAGTCATGTCCAACTCTTTTGTGACCCCAGGTACTGTAGCCCTCCATGCTCCTCTGTCAGTAGAATTTTCCAGGCAAGAATACTGGAGTGGATTGCCATTTCCTTCTCCAGGGAATCTCTCCTACCCAGGGATCAAAACCACATCTCCTGTGTCTCCTGCACTGGCAGGCAGATTCTTCACCTCTGCACCACCTGGGATGCCCCTGCATCCAGCTCCGTTGTTGTCCAAACCCTTTGCCCAACAGCTGACTGAGAAGCTGTAGCAAATCACTGACGATTTAAGGTGAATGCACGTTGACGTGCTCACCTGGGTCTCTGATTTGCACTCATTTCCTCCTGTAATTAACCCAGCAACACCACCTGTTAATAAACCTAGGGGGTTGCCAACAGTGATCAAATAAAACCTGGGGAAATTGGATCCCGTGGAAAAAATGTCACATCAAAGTTTCAGAGGCATAAAAAAGTCTGTTCTGATTCAGCTGACTTTTAACTGCGACAGATCATCCTTGATGAGTAGAGACTGCCAACACCTGGATGGATCGCCTGTGTGTTGCCTCATTTTAATTGCTGGTTGTGTGGTTTCATTTTAGCCTGAGGTCTTAATTCCCACTAACGATTTCCGTAGCGTGCACACCGGGGCATAGTGCACCTGCTGAAGATGGATTTCACCACACCAAAGTGTTAGTCACTAAGTTGTGTCCGACTCTGTATGATCCTATGGACTGCAGCCCGCCAGACTCCTTTGTCCATGGGGATTCTCTAGGCGAGAATACTGGAGTGGGTTGCCACGCCCTCCTCCAGGGGATCTTCCTGACCCAGGGATCGAACCAGAGTCTCCTGCATTGCAGGCAGATTCTTTACTGCTGAGTCACCAGGGAAGACCCTGAAGCCACTATTTCCCCTAGTAATAATAATAATAACAATAATAAAGAGTTTAGTTTCTTTTGGCTTCTGGAAGAAGCTGTCGATTCCCTATAAGAAGGAAAGTCCATAATGATTAAATCAATGCTTCATTAATATTAATATTTCAATAGAAGAAATAAGACAGTAGCAATTAATTCTTTCTAGTTCTTGATTTACTCATTCCATTAACTCAGATGAGTGCTTTGAATCACCTAATGTCTCCCAATCTTTTGAGCAATTTTCCAGAAAAAGATGATAATGAAAATAATGTCAACTAACATTTACATCATGCTCTGCCAGAGGCCAGCTATTTGTCTAAGCACCTATGCATATGTATTTTCTCTCTTAATCCTCCTAAATCACCGTAAGAAGTAGGCACATCTATCTCCTTTCTTCAGATGAGTAAACTGAGGCATGGAGAAGTTAAGTAACTCACTCAAGGTCACATACAGCTGCTGCTGCTGCTGCTGCTGCTAACTCGCTTCAGTCGTGTCCGACTCTGTACGATCCCAGAGAGAGCAGCCCACCAGGCTCCCTCGTCCCTGGGATTCTCCAGGCAAGAACACTGGAGTGGGTTGCCATGTCCTTCTCCAATGCATGAAAGTGAAAAGTGAAAGTGAAGTTGCTCAGTCGTGTCCAACTCCTAGTGACCCCATGGACTGCAGCCTACCAGGCTCCTCCGTCCATGGGATTTTCCAGGCAAGAGTACTGGAGTGGGGTGCCATTGCCTTCTCCGCACACACAGCTAATAAGCAGCAAAACCCCAGAACCCAGGAGAGGAGATATTGTGAACCCATCGGCCTCCATTTTCTTTTATCATTTTTCATTATTCTTTTAAAATAGACCATGGAAATTTCTCATTTATACAAAAAGGCTCAGCAATGTCATCAAGTTCTTGCTGGTGAGCTTGCCAGGACATAGAGCAGAAAGGGACAGGGTGCATCTTCGGTCAGGGCTGGGGGAGGAGGAGGCACATAGGAAAGAGTCACCTACCGTGGAGCACAGGCTTCCCAGGAGGCTCAGTGGTAAAGAACTCGCCTGCCAGTGTAGGAGATGCAAGAGATGCAGGTTCAGTCCCTGGGTCGAGAAGATCCCTGGAGTAGGAAATGGCCACCCACTTCAGGATTCCTACCTGGGAAATCCCATGGACAGAGGAGCCTTGCAGGCTACAGTCCATGGGGACGTGAAGGAGTCGGGCATGGCTCAGTGACTAAACAACAAAACCAGAGCGTTTACGTTGTATTTAGAAGCCAAAGGGCATTTTGAATTGTTTCATGAAAATGTTTATATTCTTGATTTTGTAACTTGCCTCTAGGAATTACTCCCTAGGTTAACTATCGGAGGAAATACAGTTTTCACTGCACTGATATTTATAACCAAAAATAAAGAAATAGCTTAAATTCTTGGAGTAATAGTTGAGCTAAATAAGCTGTGACATATTCACGTGATGGAACAATCACGGTTTATGGGTACCGTGCCTCCATCATCCCCTTATCCCCTTTGTACCTTCACCATCCTCATTTCTGCTTTAGAGACTATATTTCTGTAATGCAACAGTGTATCAGGATTTGGATGTCAAAAACAAACTCTACATATATTATATTTATAAGCTCTCTTTATGTATACAAATAAATATGCATTATCTAGTATACGATAATATTGAACGTTTATAAATACTGTGCATATATGTATATAACAGGGCTTCCATGGTGGCTCAGAGGTTAAAGCGTCTGCCTGGAATGTGGGAGACCTGGGTTCGATCCCTGGGTCGGGAAGATCCCCTGGAGAAGAAAATGACAACCCACTCCAGTACTCTTGCCTGGAGAATCCCATAGAGGGAGGAGCCTGGTAGGCTACAGTCCTTGGTGTCAAAAAGAGTCAGACACGACTGAGCGATGTGCTACTATATGTATATAACATGAAGGAAATGTACATCTATGCTCAGTAGCTCAGTTGTGTCCAAAAGTTTGCAACCCCATGGACTGTAACCCACCAGACTCCTCTGTCCATAGGATTTTCCAGGAAAGAATACTGAAGTGGGTTGCCATTTCCTACACCAGGGATAAAGAAAATACCACACTCTTATTTTCACCACCCAGCTGAAGCTATGAAACATCGTCAGTAGCATCGAACCCCACTAGGTCACTTTCCCAACTGTGACCACAGACGAGCACCGTCAGAGTGTTATGTCTGTCTCTCCTGCTCATGTCTTTATTATTTTACTTGTATTTCCCTCTACACAATAGTGTTCAATTTTCCATTTTAAGTTTAAATATCCTGGCTGCTGCTGCTGCTGCTAAGTCGCTTCAATTGTGTCCGACTCCGTGCGACCCCATAGACGGCAGCCCACCAGGCTGCCCCGTCCTTGGGATTCTCCAGGTAAGAACTCTGGAGTGGGCTGCCGTTGCCTTCTCCAATGCATGAAAGTAAAAAGTGAAAGTGAAGTCGCTCAGTCGTGTCCGACCCTTCACGATCCCATGGATTGCAGCCTATGAGGCTCCTCCGTCCATGGAATTTTCCAGACAAGAGTACTGGAGTGGGGTTCCACTGACTATATTCTTTGATTAAAGTCCTTTGATTTTCCCTTCTGTATTCATCTTTCTTTCAATTTGTCTTTCGTTTTTCCTACCCCCATTTCACCATTCACATCAGCCTCCAGAATTACAGAGGCAGGATGGTGGTGGGGCTGAGGGATATAGGGGGTGGGGGCAGGCAGACGAGGGGGCATAGGTTTAAGTTTTGAGTATTAAAGCTCCAAATCTCAGTGCAGCAACCAGAAAGCAAGTAGGAGAGCTATCACTTACTTTATACAACATTAAAAACATAGCATGATACTCTCATGGATTGATCTCTTATTTATTTATTTATTTATTTATTTTGGGAATAGTTATGCATTTTCATGTATAACTAGCACATCAACATGTGCCTGTGTGGATATATTGCTTAGTTCGCATAAGCTGAGATCGGTAAGTGAGTAAAAGAAAAAGGATGTTGAGTTAAAGACAATATCAAGGAAGTGAGAGAACAGGAGGTCCTCATATGATAAAAATTGTGGAGTTTATGGGAAAGCCTGGAGTTTGGGACTCGCTGCTCTAAGCTTTGGGCAAGAAGCCCTGCTCTGGTCTGAAGCCCTTAAGGGGCTCTACACAGAAACCCTCCAGGCACTTGGAATCCTCCTAAGAGCAAGTGGTACACTAAGAGGACCCCAGGGAGGAAAGCACCTTTTGGTTCCTGTGTTCATGCCCTACAAAATGTCTTAGAAGTTACAAAGCAACAAGTGATGTTTTCTTAAAAGGGAAAAGAATCTTAGAGGTGTGGCCTTGAGTGGGCAGTGGTCACAGGGCAGCCTGGGCTGAAGGAGCCCAAGCAGGGGTTGGGGGATACCCCTGTTACTGTCCTGGAGGAGTGTGTGTGTATGTGTGTGTGTGTGTGTGTGTGTGTGTGTGTGTGTGTGTGTGTGAGCACAGCCCCAGCAAGGCTGCAGGAGGAACACCCAAGGGCTCCTGTGCTCCACTCCCTGGCAAACAACAGGCACCTAATCTGTGTCTGCAGAATCACTGTTGCACACAGGAGGAGGCGCCAGAAGGCAGGTGGAGGAGTTGCTGACATCGTCCTTGGGTGCCAGCATGTCACCCTCTGCTCCTGCCACTGCTGTGCAGTTTCATGCCTGGGTCTGAGCCACATGTCAACACGGCCCCAAGGTGAGAAGTCTGTGCCACTAGGAGGGTCATTGTCTTATACATTTATGAACAATGGAAGGTATTTCCCCACCTTCTTCCAAAATCCAAAGTACGTTTTTCATCATTTAACCTTCAAGTGTTAAAAG
Organism: Nanger dama; assembly: GCA_917880005.1. Classification (NCBI taxonomy): domain Eukaryota; kingdom Metazoa; phylum Chordata; class Mammalia; order Artiodactyla; family Bovidae; genus Nanger; species Nanger dama. The sequence continues at coordinate 17,853,867 of CAKJTW010000032.1, read as the reverse complement.
CAGTGCTTTTAAAGGACTCTGGGGTTGTACTCTAATAGCTCAGCACCCTCAGAGCTCATGGATCATTGCTATGGACACAGGGTGCCTGCTGGAGACGCATCCAACTGACCCCTGGAAATGGAAGTCAAGGCCTGTGCTCAAGAGGGGCCAGAGCGGTGGAGGTGGGGCCCCCGGGCATGACGTTCACAGTACGAAAGCCTTCTGGTACCCAGAGGAGAGAAAGAACCGCTGAGTCTGAAGGGTGCTCTGAGCTGGGAGGAGGCCAGGGCTCAGTGGCCGAAGTGATGGGCGGAGCTGCAAGCTGGTCCCTGCGTGTGGCTTGGAAGGAAAGCATGCCAGGACAGGTCAGGAAGGGACACAAGCTAGGGAAGGGGCCCAGACAAGCAGGGCTAGCATGCAGCCGCAGCCCCTGGCCCAGCGGGGCCCTCAGCAGCACCCCGCTTCACGTGGCACGGCTTGCAGAAGAGACAGCTGTTCAGCGGTGAGCAGCCCTGGTCCGTGACAGACAGGAGGACCCTGCAGTCCTCACGCCGGGAGCAGTTCTCATGGAAGCTTCTTCCCATGTCCTCGATTTTGAAGGCATCCTTCCCGTCTCAGGGGTGCTGGGGTTCTCACAGATGCTGCACAGCGTGGCGAACTTCCTATAGAAGCCGTCCAGGCAGGACACCTCATCCTGACTGTCCAGGGCAAAGCTCTCTTCCCCAGCGCACCGGGCGCAGGGCACGCACAGGAGGGGTGGAAGGCCTGGCCTAGGGCCCAGATGATGTGTTCCCGGACAACCTGGCCACCCTTGCCACAGGTAGCAGGGTTCACAGAGGGGCGGCCCATCCTCTGGTAGAAGCTCTGCCCGGCCAGCTGGCGGCGGCAGACACGCCTGTGAAGCACTGGGCGGGCACTGCCTCTTCACGGCCTCTGCGGCCAGCTCTCGGGGGACACCGTCTTGTGGCAGAAGGCACAGATGTCTGCGGAGGCCTCTGTCCCAGGGAAGCCGACAGGCTCCTCGGGACGGGGGCGGCAGCTCCTCTGCGGGCTTGAGACGACTGGGCCGAGGCTGCACGGAGGCCCCTCCACCAGGGCCTGCGGCGGGGCTGGGGTGGGGAGGGGCAGGGCAACTGCTCTAGCCTGAAATGAGTGATGCCCCCATCGCGGAGCGGGGGTCTTCGTCAGGAGGGGGCAGGTCCGCTGGAGGAGGTCCAGGTCTGGAAGAGCACCGTCAACGTCCAGGGGCGAGGAGGAAGTTAACACCCTCCACTGGAGAGCTGAGGTGGAACAGCCGGCCCTGGGGCTGCAGCCCTGCCTGGGGCCATCCAGGAACGGAGCGTTCCCACCCAGCCAGCCCCGGTGGTGCCTTCGTGGGGGCAGGAGATTCCCAGGGTGCGGCCAGGCCAGGCCCACAAGCTGCTTGCCTCACCTCCCCAAGCACAGCCTCATCTCTATGTGGGGGCACCAGGGTGATACAGACAGACCAGGCGACCCTCTTCTCAGGCTTGGAGACCATTGTTTCAGCTTCTGGTGGGGCTGGGATGTGGATTTTCCTAGGAAGGCTGAGGTCCCCAACTTTCAGGCAGGCTCCTCTGAGCCGCCCGCTCTGGTCGGTCTCCTGATCTCTTATTTAGCTGAAGGGTTTCATAGAAATTCTCCTCTCTGCTCATCAGTCAATCCCTCTGCCTCTCGCCTTTTCTCTACATGTTCCACTGGACATTTCGCAAACAAATCTTGGGCGTGGAGTCTATTCTGCTTAACAATAAGCCCCTCTTGCAATTGGAGTCACAAAACTGCAGTCAGAGTGTGGAGATGTCTGTAAACCTTGCTTTCCCAGAGGGAGAGCAGCCCAAACAGGGCTTTGGTCAAGTGCGTCGGGAATATATTAGGCAAAGTCTGTAATGAGAACAAAAGAGGCAGATGACTAGTCCCCGCCCCATCTCAGTGGGCAAGAGTGTAGCCTTACAAATTTGTCATTGCCTTGGGGTCTGGCAGGGTCATTAGCATATTTCCAATAAGCAGGAGAAAGAAACAGAGCAGAGTGTCTATCAGAGGGTGTGCCTGCCTGCCTTTCTCTCCTGCAAGGGACAACTGAAACTGACTTTGCTCCCTCCCCTGTGGGGGAGGGAGAAATAGGGAACTGCGACGTTTGAAAGAATGGGGGTTCTGAGATGATGAAAGAATGGGGCTAGATGAGGAGGTTAAGATGCTGTTCCTGGATTGAGAAAGGGAAGATCCATTTTTCATAAGACCAACTGCAAAACGTACACTCGTCCGGGTAGGATCCTCCCACCGTGGCGTCCCGGCAGATAGAGGGGGTAGGACGTCCAGCACACAAACAGTCAGACAGCGAGCAGTAGACTGAGGGGCGTCATCTGCACACCCCCAGGCAGACACAGAGTGCAAGTCCGGCTGGCCTTGCCCCACCCTGAGGCTCCTGCCCAGAATAGTGTACTGCAAGTACCACATCACTGGTCTGCATCACCTACCAATGTTTATGGATACATTTATTTACTTCTAATGCCACTGTTCTTTAAAAATTATTTATTTCTTTATTTTTGGTTGTCCTGGGTCTTCTTTGCTGCCTGAGGGCTTTCTCTAGTTGCAGTAGATGGGGGCGACTCTCCAGCTGTGGGTTCAGGCTTCTTGTGGTCGTTCCTCTTGTGGTGGAGCACGGGCTCCATCTAGGGCAAGCGGGCCTCGGTAGTTGTGGCACTGAGGCTTAATTGCTCCACCGCATGTGGGCTCTTTCCGGACTGAAGGATTGAACCCACGTCCCCTGCATTGCCAGGCAGATTTTCATCCACTGGGCCACCTGGGAAGTCCTATGGATACATTTAAGAACAAAGTTTCCAAGTAGCACAATTGCTCAAGAAACTAAGATGATCGATTTATACAAGTGTGGATTTATTTTAACCATTCCATTTCATGCCCTTCTCTAGCTGGGTGAGGAGTTTCCTTGGTGGCGCAGTGATAAAGCACCCTCCTGCAATGCAGGGGATGTGAGAGACACAGGTTTGATCCGTGGGTTGGAAGATAACCCTGGGGAAGGAAATGTCAACCCACTCCAGTATTTTTACCTGGAAAATCCTATGGACAGAGGAACCTGCTGGGCTACAGCCCATGGGGGTCAAAGAGTCAGATCCAGTTAAGCACACAGACACACAGACAAACACACACACACACACACACACACACACACACACACACACACACACCCCCGAGGTGAGTCTAGCCTACCACCACTTTTTTCTCGGCTGTCCCTAACCTTGAGATGCTCATCCCCTGCGGGTGACATGGGCGTGTATGGAGAGCACTACTGTAAGAGAAATCCAGCTCTGGCGCTCGCTGCAGCTCCCCATCAAAACCACTCCATCCTTCCCCTTTCTTGGCAGACGTTTCCTCCCACTGTAGAATCTGACCGTGGCGGAGAGCCATTTTCCTGGTGTCTTTTGCAGCTCGGCCGATCAGTGGCACCTGATTGTGAACAAAGGAACTTGAATGTTTCAGGAAGATGTCTTTCTTGTCTTAATTTCCAAAGAGATTTCTGCTTGTCTTTTTTTTTTTCTCCTTTCCATGGGGTGATGCCTGGAACTGCAGCTGCTGTCTTGTGACCATGTGGGAACAGCCCCAAGGTCACGAAGATGCTGACCTGGGACACTGCCGAGCAACTAAACCAGTCTTGGAAATGCCTGTCTTTAGGCTTCTTGTTAGGTAAGAAGGATGAACTTGTCTAAGCCCCTTTTAGTCAGACATTTTATTTCTTGCAGCAGAGAGTATAGACAATAAATCACAACATATTAGGTCATGTAGTAATGAAATGTACAATCCCAACTCTCCTTTATAGACCAATGTCCAGAGTCCTTACCTGGACCCACCAGGCTCTGCACGTCACCCCTCCACCTTTCCAAGGACTCTCAGGCTTTGTTCTGTGCTCCCGCCTCACATTTTCCTTTCCTTCCTTGTTTTCTGTCCTGGCCAAATTTCTGCTACCGGGCCTTTGCACGCTCTGACTGTGTCCTCTCCCTTCTTCTGCATACAGCTTTAAACTTTAAGGCGGCTTCTTCATAACAGCTTTGCTTTATCACCCAATCTAAAGCAGATTTCGCACGCTATGGCTTGTGACACCTCCCTGCTCTGTCCTCGGTGACTGCGCCTGACTGTGGGGAGGGTCCTTCAATGGGTGTTCCAACTTCCTCCTGGAAGGGCAAGGACTGAGGCTGAGACTGCCTTTCCCAGGCTCCTGGGAACTGGGTTCTACATGGAGTTGAGATTCCGCCTATCAGATATACAGAGGTGGTTTTTCCCATGCTGTTGCATGAGCAGAGAGAGGTGGGTGGAGGAGTTATCTGCTGGCAGAGGACTTGGAGGAGATGTGACTCTCACCTTGACAAAGGCAGCAGCTCCCTGAATCGGTTCATTTTGCTATGCACTTTGGGGCACTGATAGTGTCATTTTTTGCTAGAGGTTGTCTCTTTGTTACTGTTTAGTCCCTAAGTCATGTCCCACTCTTTGCAACCCTGTGGACTGTAGCCTACTAGGCTCCTCTGTCCATAGGATTTCTTTAGGCCTCTTTAAAATGTGAGCCAGCTATAACATTTTTAAAATTTATTTTTAACTGGAGGATAATTGCTTTATAATATGGTGTTGGCTTCTGCCATACAACAAAGTGAATCAGCCGTAAGTACACATATGCCCCCTCGCTGTGATTTTAATTCTGTATCTATTTGTATGTGGCCTTGTTAGCTGGCATCTCCTGCTCATTTCTATGTCCGGAACACTCAGCACCAGGTGCGGCACATGTCTAGGGTCAGAGTTACTTGTTGAGAAGGCGAATAAGTGACTGAAAACGGCGGACTTTGCACGGGACTTCCTCGGAGGCCCAGTGCAGGGCCTCACCTTCCACAAGGGTTGGGGATTCAGTTCCTGGTCAAGGAGCTAAAATCCCACATGCCTTGTGGCCAAAAACCAGAACAGAAAACAGAAATAATATTGCAACAAACTCAATAAAGACTTTAGAAATGATCTGCATTAAAAAAAAATCTTAAAAAACCCAGAAATTGCCTATAAAGTTATAAGAAAATATAAAGTCCTGAAGTCGCATGTTTGATACTTCAAATTCTGCTGCTGCTAAGTTGCTTCAGTCGTATCCGACTCTGTGCGACCCCATAGATGGCAACCCACCAGGCTCCTCTGTCTCTGAGATTCTCCAGGCAAGAATACTGGAGTGGGTTGCCATTTCCTTCTCCAATTTCAAATTCTAGTCATGTTTAAAAAGCCAGGAAGCTAATTTTTTTTTTTTCTTTTTTCCAAACTTCTCACCCTCCCCTCCCATCTCCCCATGTACATAAATCTATTCTCCATGTCTCTGTCTCCACTGTTGCCCTGTAAATAAATTCTTCAGCACCATTTTTCTAGATTCTGTATATGCGTTAGAATATGGTGTTTATCTTTCTCTTTCTGACTCACTTCATTCTATTTATTAGATTCTAGGTTCATCCACCTCATTAAAACTGACTCAAATGTGTTCCTTTTAATGGCTGAGTAATATTCCATTGTGTAGATCTACCACAACTTCTTTATCCATTTATCTGTTGATGGGCATCTAGGTTGCTTCCATGTTCTAGCTACTGTAAATAGTGCTGCAGAGAACAATGGGATACATGTGTCTCTTTCAATTTTGGTTTCCTCAGGGTATATGCCTAGGAGTGGGATTGCTGGGTCACATGGTGGTTTTATTCCTAGTTTTTGGTTTTTTTTTTTTTTTTTAAGGAATCTCCATTCTATCTTCCATAGTGGCTGTGTCAATTTATATTCCCACCAACAGTGTAAGAACATTCCCTTTTCTCCACACTCTTTCTGGCATTTACTGTTTGTAGACTTTTTGATGAGGGCTATTCTGACCGGTGTGTGGTGATATCTCATTGCAGTTTTGATTTGCATTTCTCTAATAATGAGTGATGCTGAGCTTCTTTTCATGTGTTTGTTAGCCATCTGTATGTCTCTTTGGAGAAATGTCTGTTTAGGTGTTTTTCCCACTTCTTGATTGGGTTGTTTGTTTTTCTGGTATTAAGTTGAATGAGCTGCTTGTATATTTTGGAAATTAATCCTTTGTCAGTTGTTTCATTTGCTATTACTTTCTCCCTTTCTGAGGGTTGTCTTTTCACCTTGCTTATAGTTTCCTTGCCTATAGTTTCCTATAGATAATCATGATGATGTGATCACTAATCTAGAGCCAGACATCTTGGAATGTGAAGTGAAGTGGGCCTTAAAAGCATCACTACGAACAAAGCTAGTGGAGGTGATGGGAATTCCAGTTGAGCTATTTCAAATCCTGAAAGATTATGCTGTGAAGGCGCTACACTCAATATACCAGCAAATCTGGAAAACTCAGCAGTGGCCACAGGACTGGAAAAGGTCAGTTTTCATTCCAGTTCCAAAGAAAGGCAATGCCAAAAATGCTCAAACTACCACACAACTGCACTCATCTCACATGCTAGTAAAGTAATGCTCAAAATTCTCCAAGCCAGGCTTCAGCAATACGTGAACCGTGAACTCCCTGATGTTCAAGCTGGTTTTAGAAAAGGCAGAGGAACCAGAGATCAAATTGCCAACATCCGCTGGATCATGGAAAAAGCAAGCGAGTTCCAGAAAAACATCTATTTCTGCTTTATTGACTATGCCAAAGCCTTTGACTGTGTGGATCACAATAAACTGTGGAAAATTCTGAAAGCGATGGGAATACCAGACCACCTAAGCTGCCTCTTGAGAAATCTGTATGCAGGTCAGGAAGCAACAGTTAGAACTGGACATGAAACAACAGACTGGTTCCAAATAGGAAAAGGAGTCCGTCAAGGCTGTATATTGTCACCCTGCTTATTTAACTTATATGCAGAGTACATCATGAGAAATGCTGGGCTGGAGGAAGCACAAGCTGGAATCCAGATTGCTGGGAGAAATATCAATAACCTCAGATATGCAGATGGCACCACGTTATGGCAGAAAGTGAAGAGGGACATAAAGGGCCTCTTGATGAAGGTGAAAGAGGAGAGTGAAAAAGTTGGCTTAAAGCTCAACATTCAGAAAATGAAGATTATGGCATCCGGTCCCATCACTTCATGGGAAATAGATGGGCAAACAGTGGAAACAGTGTCAGACTTTATTTTTTTGGTCTCCGAAATCACTGCAGATGGTGACTGCTGCCATGAAATTAAAAGACGCTTACTCCTTGGAAGAAAAGTTATGACCAACCTAGATAGTATATTCAAAAGCAGAGACAATACTTTGCCGACTAAGGTCCATCTAGACAAGGCTATGGTTTTTCCTGTGGTCATGTATGGCTGTGAGAGTTGGACTGTGAAGAAAGCTGAGTGCCGAAGAATTGATGCTTTTGAACTGTGGTGTTGGAGAAGACTCTTGAGAGTCCCTTGGACTGCAAGGTGATCCAACCAGTCCATTCTGAAGGAGATCAACCCTGGGATTTCTTTGGAAGGAATGATGCTAAAGCTGAAACTCCAGTACTTCGGTCACCTCATGAGAAGAGTTGACTCACTGGAAAAGACTCTGATGCTGGGAGGGATTAGGGGCAGGAGGAAAAGGGGACGACTGAGGATGAGATGGCTAGATGGCATCACGGACTCGATGGATGTGAGTCTGAGTGAACTCCAAGAGATGGTAATGAACAGGGAGACCTGGCGTGCTGCAATTCATGGGGTCGCAAAGAGTCGGACACGACTGAGCGACTGAACTGAACTGATAGTTTCCTTTGCTGTGCAAAAGCTTTTAAGTTTATTCAGGTTCCACTTGTTTATTTTTGTTTTTATTTATGTTACTGTGGGAGATGGGTCACTCCAGTGTTGTCTGAAGAATCCCAGGGACGGGGGAGCCTGGTGGGCTGCAGTCTATGGGGTTGCTAAGAGTCTGATACAACTGAGCTTCTTCACTTTCACACATTGGAGAAGGAAATGGCAACCCACTCCCGTGTTTTTGCCTGGAGAATCCCAGGGACAGGGGAGCCTGGTGGGCTGCCGTCTATGGGGTCGCACAGAGTCAGACATAACTAGAGCGACTTAGCAGCAGCAGCAGCAGGAAGTGGGTCACTCCAGTGTTTTTGTCTGGAGAATCCCAGGGAAGGGGGAGCCTGGTGGGCTGCAGTCCATGGGGTTGCACAGAGTCGGACACGACTGAAGTGACTTAGCCGCAGCAGCAGCAGCAGCAGCAGCAGGAGGCGGGTCATAGAGGATCTTGCTTTAATTTATGTCATCAAGTGCTCTGCCTATGTTTTCCTCTAAGAGTTTTATAGTTTCTGGTCTTACATTTAGGTCTTTAATCCATTTTGAGTTCATCATGTGTATAGTGTTAGGAGGGAGAAGGAAATGGCAACCCACTGCAGTATTCTTGCCTAGAGCATCCCGTGGACAGAGGAGCCCGGTGGGCTGCTGTCCATGGGGTTGCAGAGCTTGACACGACTGAAGCGACTTAGCGTGCACGCATACATGGTGTTAGGACGTGTTCTAATTTCATTCTTTTACATGTTGCTGTCCTGTTTTCCCAGCACCATTTATTGAAGAGGCTGTCTTTGCCCCATTGTACATTCTTGCCTCCTTTGTCCAAAATAAGGTACCCATAGGTGCATGGGTATATTTCTGGGCTTTCTATCTTGTTTCATTGGTCTGTATTTTTGTTTTTGTGCCACTACCATACTGACTTGGAAGTTAACATTTACAATGAATTTCCAACTTGCAGGTTTCACCTTGCAGCCTCATGGCATAACAGGCAAATTTTTAAAAACTGAAACAAAGGGGACATAAACTCTGTTATGAAAGAATAATCCTGACCATAATGGTTTTGTGTCTCAAGAAATGTAATCTCACTCAGAGAGAGTTCCATGACCCTTTTGATACCTCGCAAGAGGGCAAGTTGGGTTTCCTAGGTGGCTCAGCGGTAAAGAATCTGCCGGCCAATGCGGAAGACACAGGTTCAGTCCCTGGGTCGGGAAGATTCCCTGGAGAAGAAAATGGCACCCCCACTCCAGCATTCTTGCCTGGGAAATCCCATGGACAGCGGAGCCTGGCAGGCTACAGACCATGGGGTCACGAAGAGCTAGACACGACTTAACACCTGAACAACAACAACAAGAGGACAAGCGGCACTCTGATCTGAGATGCTGGCTTAGTGCCATGGAACTCATCACTGAAGACACAACCTCACGTTCTCTCCTGGGCGACTCCCTGATGAAACACAGGCATGCCATCAACCGTCAGACCCATGGGGGCATGAACCCATGTCTGGCTCGAGTAATTCCTGTTCTCGATGCTTCCTAGAATACAGTCAGTGACCAAATGAATTCGATAGATACAGCAACTTTCCCCTGGGTGCCTATTTTACATATGGTAATTTATATGTTTCCATGCTGCTCTCTCAATTCCATCCTACCCTCTCTTTCCTCATTGTGTCCAAGGTCTGTTCTCTATGTCTGTATCTCTATTCCTGCCCTACAAATAGGTTAATCAGGACCATTGTTTTAGATTTCTTATATATGATATTTGTTTTTAGCATGCTATTGCAAACAGCAGGTGCTGCGTGCTCTTGAAGCATCAATTTTTGAGGAGTTTAATAAAGGACTAAAATTAGTGTCTAGTCACATTAATGAATCAGATACCTCTTTTGTCTTATTGGTGTTCAGTTCAGTTCAGTCGCTCAGGCATGATCCCTGTCTCATACATGTAAAAATGTATCTTCTAACAGCTACACAATCTTCTTTAATTGTAGTAGGCTCTCTCTCCCAGTGTGGATTTTTCCATCAACTACTGAAAGTAGCAAATGAGTGTATCTATTTTTTCTCTTTGCCCTCCCTCCCTGTAGCTGAGCTTGCTCTTCTGGCTTCTATCTGGTATTTCAATTGAAAGTTCATACTCTGTGAAGTTGTCCATTGTTTGGAACTGTTCCTCAGTGACTTACTCCCATCATGAAAATTATTAGAGAGGAGGGAGTGGGAACCAAGCGGACAGAGGGGAAAGGGGGAAAACCACAGACCTCAGGAAAGCCTTCCAGAAAAATCATCTCCTCAGGGGACAGGACAAAACAGAGGCTTGTGTTTCTTCACTGTGGCCAAATGTCCCTACTCAAAAACTGGTGTTAGCTGGACAAAAATATATTTCTACCAAGTTTGTTCATGTTTAATTCTGTTCTGTTTATTTACCTGTAAGTTACATTAATGTGTATCGATTATACTGTTTCAATCTGATACAATTCACAATACATTTCATCATCCTCCACACAGTAGGCACATATGATGTGGAGCTCATTCATGCACATCAGTAATGTATTTTCTCTTCTCTTTTTATCACTTCTTTGATATCTGTAATTGGCACTGATGTCCCAAATCTGTACTGACTCTGAAAGAAAGTGTTAGTTGCTTAGTTGTGTCCAACTCTATGTGGCCCCAGGGACTGTAACCCACCAGACTCCTCTGTCCATGGGATTTCCCAGGCAAGAGTACTGGAGTGGGTTGCCATTCCCTTCTCCAAGGGATCTTCCTGACCCAGGGATCAGACCCTAGTGTCCTCCATTGGCAGGCAGATTCTTTACCATCTGAGCCACCAGGGAAGCCCCCTACTGACTCTAGGAGTTTCCAGTATACACAGGTGATCACATCCTCATTTGATGCCACCAAGAGTTGCGATTTCCCAGTCCTGAGATGTTCCGATGCTCTTCCTTGTGACCCAGAGCCAAGGAGCATGCGTCCACTCTTGTCCTCCCTTTGCACCCATGTTCTTGCACATGACTCCAGACAACACACTGACTCCACCCATCCCTAAGAGTCTGTGCTGCCCAAGGACCTGGGAATCCAGAGTTCTCAGCAGCCTGGCTGAGGCTGTGACGCGCACAGGCTGAGTACAGGAGGGAAGGTGAGACTCAGACACAAAGACGGGGACACGGAACAGATGGCGCAAGGATCCTGGGCCCTGGAGCTCGGGGTGTTTGGGAACTAGGGGAGCAAGAGGGGAGGGGGCGGTGAAGACTGACGGGGGAGGTGCTAAGCCAGCTGTTCTCCAGCACCTGCGGCTCATGACTCCCAAGCCATCACATCTCCATTACCTTAGAGATGGCTAAACCAAGATTGCCTTCAGGCTCTGGCATTCTTTTCATGTCAAAGTGGTATTTCTTGTGGTATTCAAGTCACGCAAAAGAATGTAGACAACCCAAGTCGGTTTTGTCACGAAACTACAACCTAAACGCTAGTGGGCTTGAGGTTCACATGTCCGTGGGGGACCTTGTATTTCAGTTTCCACTAACTTTTCCCAATTAATCTGAAATTCCTTTTACAGAGCACACAAGCTTTCATGCTAGACACTGAAAGGAAGGCTAAGACTGCAGCTGCCGGGGAGAGGGCACACTGGGATGGATGGGCTTCAGGCAAAGCACGCGTGGTGCCAGCTCTGTGGGTGCCAGGGGGCCAAGGGAGGGGCCAGGGAGACACGCTAAAAGCAAATGCCCTGAGTTGAGCTTCACAGAACTTTTTCGACGTCTGTGCCCCTTATGTCTATTCAGGGACATGTGAAGATTGTGGACAGGTATACTCCAAATCCTGTGTTGTGACAAGTGAGCAATCGCAGAGCCTTCTAGAAGCAGTTTCCAAACAGCAATATGGTTACTGGTATGCAAGGAGATCAAGCCAGTCAATCCTAAAGGAAATCAATCCTGAATCTTCATTGGAAGGACTGATGCTGAAGCTGAAGCTCCAATACTTTGGCCACCTGATGCGAAGAGTCAACTCGATGGAAAAGACCCTGATGCTGGGAAAGATTGAGGGCAGGAGGAGAAGGGGGGTGGCAGAAGACAAGATGGTTGAATGGCCTCATTGACTCAGCCGACGTGAGTTTGAGCAAACTTAGGGAGATGGTGAAGAACAGGGAAGCCTGGTGTGCTGCAGTCCATGGGGTCACAAAGAGTCAGATCCGACTTAGGGACAGCATTTATAGTGTCTTAAATGCATATAGTGTATTGCGCTCAGGTCTGGGGCTACAGCTCTGAGAAAAAGTGAAATTTAGAGCTCACAGACCCTGTCATCTCCTAAAGGGATACACAAGAAATCAGGCAGTTACCACGCAGTCTGAAAAGTGTGATCGCTATTCCAGTTTAACAGACACTTTCACAGCAGGGTCCTGCTGCTCCTAAGTCACTTCAGTCGTGTCCGCCTCTGTGTGACCCCATAGACGGCAGCCCACCAGGCTCCCCCATCCCTGGGATTCTCCAGGCAAGAACACTGGAATGGGTACAGCAGGGTGGGGTCTCCTCAAAATTAAAACCAAACTTTTGCATTTAACGCTTACTTCCCTGGATCTACCGTCAGTCCGAGGCAGGACTCGAGTCCCTCCTGCCGGACTCACTGCACTGGCCTCTTGCCAGCAGGCACTTAATCGCTAAATATCTGAGCGAGGAAATGACTGGGCGCTAGACGAGAGGCAAGCGTGGAGAGTTAGGGACCATGAACTCTATTCCTGGGTCAGGGAGGCTTTGCGGAAGAAGTGGTAATTACACAGAATCCTCTAGGGAAATGGTGTGCAGCCGGAGAAAGAAATAGCAGCTCCTTTAAAGACTTGGAGGCGAGGCTGCTCAGCCCATCCGGTGAAACCGGGGACCTCGCGCCTGGCTTTCAGAGCGGCTGCTCCGTCCACTGCGCTTCAGTGCAAAACAGAAAACGATGTCATCATGAGGTGCATAAGGCCGACCAACTAGAAAAAGAGTTTTCCTTCAGCATGATCGAGTCTCTCCACCGTACACTCCGTCTTCCCCTTGTCCAGGCCACTTGCCCAGCTGGTCCAGTAGCCTTGGGAATGGGGAGGAGGATGACCGGAACCGATCACCTGTCTTTAATAAGTGCAAGCGGATTCACAAGCAGCTTTTCTGACCCTGTAAGAATTTGAGTTCCATTCTGTGAGCAGTGATGACTTTTTGAAGGAATTAAACTTGGGAATGATGCTCCAACAGAACTTTATTCAGCAGGCACTTCTTGAGCTCCTGCTTAAGGGGGAGGTTCACATTGATAGGGTATCCGTCCTGGTGGAACCTACAGTTTAGTGGTGAGAAAATGGGCTTTGGGGCCAGCCAGAGGGAGGAAGAGCCACTTAAACTAGAAAATCTTCTAACGGACCTGGAGAGGCAGACGTGGGGATGTCCGTTTCACCGATGAGAAAACAGAAAGAAGGGAGGTCAAATAACTTACCCAAGATCAAATAGTTTCAAACTCTTATCTATGTGATCATAAATCCCATAGAGAAAAGGCAAAATACTGACTAATATGTCCTTACATAAATTTAAAATGTGAATATAAGAAAGACAGACCACTAATTGCACACACACACACACACACACACACACACACACACACACACGAGAAATACAGCCTCACTTTCCAGAAAATGCAGCCTGGAAAATACTGGTCAGAGTATGGCCAGTGGCCTAGCTTTAAACCCTATACAGGCTTATTCATTCGAGTGAATTCTGTTCTGGGTAAAAACATTCCATAATCACAGACCTCACCTCTCAGCTTAGCAGGGGCCCCTCACAAGTGAACGCTATTCATAGGATCCCAGAGCTGTAAAAGCCAGTCTGAGTGCCTGATTTGGAACTTTCGAATGCAGTTGAGCAGTTTTGTGAATATCAGTTTTCTCTTCTTCTCTGGAAGTTGTCTAGGGAGGAACTCTGTGTTCTGGAAGTTTCCTGACCCCAATCGGTTCCAGCTCCATCTTATCTGCGTGAGTGTGGGTCCGTCTCTCCCTTCTTTGGTCCTCTGTTGGAAGGGAGATTGGAAAGGATCTTAAGTGCATTTCTTCTGTGAACTCAGCGAACCCCAGTTCCTTTGAAAGTTTACCCTAGGATTCATTTTCTATCTTTATAAAGTATTCATTTCTCTTCTCCGAATTGTTTCCTTTCCAATTTCCTTTCTGGAAAAAAAAAAAAACGTAGGCATATGCATTTTGGGAAACAGAAAAGAAAACAATAGCAGTTATAACTGATTCTTGTTATTGGTGGTACTGTGTTCTACAGAGTTGCTATTTGCACATAGAATTGATGAAGATAGAACCAGTGCTCCCAGAGGAAATAAGGTTGGGTTCCTATGAGCCGCTGGTGACATTTGCATCAATCGACCAATATCTAGCCTCATTTTATGTGTGTTTTGGGGTTTTTGCTGTTGTTTTCTTTCCTACCTTATTTTAATTTGTTCCCTCTTTATTTTATATTGGAGTATAGGTGATTAGCAAAGCTGTATTAGTTTCAGTGTACAACAGATTCAGGTACACATGTATCTCATGAAGCTACTCTTTTTCAAATTCTTTCCCCATTTAGGTTGTTACGTAGTATTGAGCAGAGCCTGGGCTAGATCCTTGCTCTTTGTTGGTTATTCATTTTCAGTGAAGCAGTGTGTACATGTCAAAGCTCCGTTGTTTAAAGAAGCGTGATGGAAGGGATGAGAATCTTCTGATTCACCTCGCCTGTTTTACAGTCTCTGTGTTTTTGCTGAAATGCACTAAATATCATGTATCACACTGATGCATTAACATTGAATTCACAGCTAATGATGCTAGAATTCACACCTGAATGGAGCTTATGGAACACGCAGATTTTCTCTGTAAGGCATTCCACACAGCCTCTGTGCTTAGGACACTAACCGGCCCTTGGACACTATGTTTGGGGGCCATTTTAGTATTATTATTATTATTATTTTGGCAGGTGGTGGGTCTTTGTTGTTGCACGTGAGCCTTTTCTAGTGGTGGCAGCAGGAGCTACTTTCTAGTTGAGGTGCATGGGCTTCTCTTTGCAGTGGCTGCTCGTTGCAGAGCACAGGCTCTAGGCACAGAGGCCTCGGTAGCTGTAGCACACGGGCTCAATAGTTGCAGCTCTCAGGCTCTGGAGCGTGGGCGCAGTATTTGCGGAGCATGGGCTCAGCTGCTTTGCAGCATGTGGGATCTTCCCAGGCCAGGGTTCCAACCTGTGTCTCCTGCATTGCAAGTTGGAGTTGGGGCCCATTTTAAACAATCCCTCCAAAGAGCACAGAAATGCAAAGAATGTGGCCCCAAGGAGACAGCAGAGAGGAGACTTTATTAGCATGAGAGCTGAAACAAGAAGCTGGGAACATGCCTGTTGGTAATTCATATGCTTCTCATCCGGCACGTGTTCATAAATCATCATGAAAGTGCTGTGAGTATTGATCTGGGGGCTACAAATACATTTCAGCAAGTAGGTGGATTTGCCTGTGTCTGTTCCTATTGAGTGTTGGGGGCCTTTTCCAGATGGCAGGGGAAAGGGTGTAAGAAGGGAATGGGACATCTTTTGGAGACCTAAGAGACTCTTGAAAATAATTTATGAGAGACATGGTACCTGGACAGTAGCTCATAGCCTAAGGTGGAGAAACAGAATTCCTTGACCACCAGCAATCTATCTGCAGACCTCCTAGTGTGAAAAATGGCTTGCCGTAAAATGTGAGCACTGTCACCCTGTACATATAATCATATTTTAATAAAAAATAGATCTATAACTCAACAGTAAGCCATGAGATTATGCGGCCCAGAAACTGCTTTGAACTCGCAGCCACCAAACCTTGGCCCTCCTGCTTGTCCTGGGGTCCTGAGGGAGAGGGGTGATGGGCACACACTCGCCCATGGCGGGGTGCAAGGGCTTCTGGGAACCACCTTCTCTGACTGGCACTTTCACTTAAAGGACCAGTGATGCATCAAAACTCCAATTTTTATAAACCAAAAGTGAAATCCATATTTAACAGAACATGACAAAAGTCACTGATTTTAAAAACTAATGGAAAACTCGTATCATGAAATCCACCCAAAACATGTGCTGCTGCGGTTCCCATAGGCTCCTGTTGCTCCAGCTTGACTATTAAAAATGATTTTTTTTAATTTGATTTTTAGATCCTTCCAGGGTTGTGCTCTGAACAGAAGCAAAATGAAAATATTTCAGGGGCTTATTTGACAACCATTGCAAAAGAAAACACATGGCTATCTATGGAGTCATAGGTTAAAGCTATAAATTTATTTTATTAAACAGAAAGGGAATGGGTGAAATTTAAAGACACTGTAACCCTGACCCTGGCTTGTGGACTAATATTCTCATCTGATTTATTCATTTAATTTTTGCTTAGAGATATCACATACACATCGATGGTAAACCCTTCTTTTTGGTAAGTTTTTATCTCTCACAAAATTCTGATGTATTCAGTGATGAATTTGGATCGAAACAAGTTTTTCCAAAAATTCATAGACTTACAACCACAAAGAATGCATTAGCATTTGAACTAAAGAGAGAAAGGTTAAAATCCTAACATTTTCTCCAAGAGAGAGCAGTTCTTCACTGTTTTTATATAATCTTTCAGAATATAACATCAAATATATTTTTTAAATTTTTATGTATTTTAATATATATATTTAATACATTGTATATCTTAATATATACAATATGTATAATTTTTAGTAACACAATAAGAGTCTCCATTAATACTCGACTAGATCACTCTTCCAGATGTCTGTTCATACTTGTAGTAATTGAGTTCATTTTCTCCCCAAACAATAAAATGTCTAATACAAATAAATAAGGGTTGGGTGAGTTTCAAATAACATGACCAGAGTACTCATAAAATTCGAAGAAGCTGAGTCAGATACTTTCAAGAGGACAAACGTAGCGCTTCTCCAAATTCAGTAAGTGGTGGAATGTAGCGATCTTGTCTTGTCTCTCCTCTGAGCCAAGCAACCTGGTGCTGTCAAGGCCGTTTTCATCTCCTGTGCCTTCCACCAAGTGCTATATCTCTTGAAGAAAAATGCATGACTTTCTTAATTAAAAGAAAGTGAGTCTATGAAAATGAAGTTGAGCTTAACTGATCCCGATTCTCTCACTCAAACTATGAACAGGCCGAAGAAGCTGCCGTAAGATGTGACCTGGTGATGCAGCTTATTGACCGTAGCTGTTGTGACTTACGGACGGTTTTTTTTTTTTTTTCATTATCTTATAATGGAAGGTTGTTGGGTGCAGCCTTAAAGCAGAATGAGAAAAATCAACAGAATGTTCTTGGAATGACTGCTGGCAAACTTTCTTTTATTTGTCTCTGTTCTCATTAGGGGAAAAAGAAGGCAGGTTGCTTTCAGAAGGATTAAAGGTCAAAGGTCTTGGTGAAGGGACTTCTACACAAGCCTTTAGAAAGCTGTTATCAGAGGATCAGCTATAATAGAAAACCATCTTTGGGCTAATCCTCTCCCTGGATCCAAAGAAAGCGCTTTACCTTTTTTCCCTCCCCCCTCCCCACCCCCCACCGCCTTTTTCCTTTACAGCAGCCATTTTCCACAAAAGCCTCTCACTTTGCCCTGATGTCTCAACCCAAGTTTACAGGATCCAAGTTCTCTTTCCCCAGCTCTCTCCCTTTTTCTCAGTATCCTCTGGTCTCCAAGTCTAGCCCTTCCTCACTCTGCCCATTTCCTGCCTTTCTCTCACCTCTTGCTGTCTTTGCTGGGTGTCCTCTGGGATTCCCCATAAAGCCTTCCCAGCCTCCGCAACAGCTCACACCTTCAGCAGATGCAGGACCTTTTCTAAGGGAGAAAGGACACTGACCTCAGGACGGGCATAAAGACCATCTGGTCTACCTGCTTGCATCTGCCAGTGCAGGAGATGCAAGAGACACAAGTTCGATCCCTGAGTCGGGAAGATCCCCTAGAGGAGGAAATGGCAACCCACTCCAGTATTCTTGCCTGGAGAATCCCATGGACAGAGGAGCCTGGAGGGATACAGTCCCTGGGGTAGCAAAGAATCGGACACAGTTGAGCAACTGAGCATGCACACGTGGTCTTCCTACCTTCTTGGTGAACAAAATCCATGAAATTGGATTTTAGGTGAACAAAAATTTTAAAGGTGAACAAAATCCATGAAATTGCCTGAATTCATGCAGCCAGGTAGTGGCTGAGCCTAGACTAGGACTCAGAACTGCTAATTCTCTGTGGCCTCTAATAATGACTGGATATTGGTTATAAAGTCCTTTAGATCATTAAGCTGCTCTGCTAACTGAACATAGTTAACCAGTGGGCAAAACTGCTGCTGTGTTGTCTAATGCCAGTGGAATGAGACTGGGGTGGCACATGTGTTGGCAAGCTGCACTGTAAGAGGGGTGGGTGGCTGCTCTGCACACAGGGCCCCGTGATCTACACTTGTGGCCAGAGGTCACTACTCTACAAGGAGCCAGTGGACATCTCATCATCTCAGAGCAGACGTCACCAAGATGCCCTCTGCTCCTCCTCATCACTGCACTCTGTGAACCATTGCTCACCAGGAGAGCGAGAAAGATAGAAATTGAGGAAGCCACACAGTGGGTGCGTAGGTTTGACAGGAATTTACATAACACTATGGAAAAAGAAACCCAGGAAAGGCATCAGCTTTGCTGGGGCTCTCTTCCTCTTCCTTCCAGTTGGGCACAGAACAAGGAGGACCTGTGGCTCCATGGAGCTCTGTGCTCCTCAGTGATCAGTCACAGAGGACGGGGAGCCTACCCAGACGTTTGCATTTAGAGTTAGAGTTGACACTTGGTAATGATGCTGAGTGCTCCTTGCTATTCACTTCTTGTGGTTGGAAAAATCCTCCTAATATCAAACATTAGAATAAAGCACCACCTTGTGGTCTGATGCATTTATTAAAGTGGTAAAATCTGAGAGCTGAGACTGGAAATGCTCCCCCAGCTGGTGGCAGAGAAGCCAAGGTCTAAAGGCTGACTCCAGGGTGGCTGATGGGAAACAGGAGACCCGAGTGTCTGCGGATTCTCGGATCAGGTAACAACAGCATCACCTTCCAGGGTGTGAGTTTCATGTTTCTGACACTAAAATACTATGTTATTTACATAGTGGAACCAATTTAATCCCTTCAAAACCACAGGAAATGGGTCTTAATAGTTGAACTTTGTAGGTTGAGGCTGAGGTCACTACATGATCAAACTGCCCGTAGTGCTGAGCTTGGGTTTGAGGTCAAGCCCTTTGGACACAAAGTCTCTGCTCTTAAACACTGTTCTGCTGATCCCCAAACCAAGACCAAGGGCAAGGTCTACTTCAAGCTCACCCTCCTAGGGGGCTGTGGCTCTGGGCTCTAAATCAAAGCAAGAACAGCTGAAAAGTGAAAGTCATTCAGTTGTGCCCAACTCTTTGGGACCTCATGCACCATACAGTCCATGGAATTCTCCAGGCTAGAATACTGGAGTGGGTAGCCTTTCCCTTCTCCAAGGGATCTTGCCAACCCAGGGACTGAACCCAAGTCTCCCACCTTGCAGGCTGATTCTTTACCAGTTGAACCACCAGGGAAGCCCAAGAATACTGGAATGGGTAGTCTATACCTTCTCCAGCAGATCTTCCCGACCCAGGAATTGAACCAGGTTCTCCTGCATTGCAGGTGGATTCTTTACCAGCTGAGCTATTAGGACAGTCCCTAAAACAGCTAAAGCCTTAGCTTAAAGTTCACTCGGAGGGCTGGAAGTAACCTATTCCCCAAGTTTCTTTGGTAAGGAAATTCTGCACTCAGAGAATCCATCGGTGCCAATCCACTGTCTGAGATGTCCAGAGGGGAGGGATTTTGAGGATGGGCAGAGAGCACCTGGGGCTTCCCTGGTGGCTCAGCTGGTAAAGAATCTGCCTGCAATGTAGGGAGATCCCAGTTCGATCCCTGGGTTGGGAAGATCCCCTAGAGAAGGGAATGGGTACTCTCATTCCAGTATTTTTGCCTGCAGGAGGAGCCTGGTGGGCTACAGTCCATGGGGTCACAAAGAGTCGGACACAACTGAGCAACTAACATCTTCACTTCACTTAAGAGAGCAACTGAGCCAGCAACCAGACCTTAAATCATTTCATGAAGAAATAAAACCAGAAAGTGATATTTAACAAATACTCGCTTGTACCATTAGAGTGCTTACCATTTCAATGCTTTCCTGAACCATGATATTTTAGCTTCTTTAAAAGTAATTATTTTGTCATAGCATTTGTTTTAAAGGGAGGGTTGGAGTGTCTGTCTGAATGGTATATAAGATAAGCAGGTAGTAGTAAGAAGGATTAAATATTTATAGAAAGGAGACCTGACCCTGTCTTGTTCCTGGGACAGTGTGAGCATCCTTCTGCAAGTCGCTTCCTTACCTCGGGCCTCAGTGATCTCATTTGTAGAACAGGGGGATGGACTTGACGAAAAGGTAGCTGTTCTAAAATAGAGCACAACAAAACTGTGGAAAATCTGAGCGGAGAACCTCAGCTTCTCCCTTTCCTTGGAAAGTCTGTCCTGCCCTTGTTTTCTTCCTATTCTCAACTGAATCTGCTGCTAATTTTGGTCACGCCGTGAGTTGCACACAGAGATGTCTGATAACATCCTCTAACGATGACGATTTGGGGGCATACATGAGTCTCTCTTTTTCCAGAGGCGGTAAATCCCCACAATTAATGACTTCCTAGTCCCTTTGCATGCAGTGGAAATCCAAGCAGTGATTTCAAAAGTTCTATAAAAA
Source organism: Nanger dama (assembly GCA_917880005.1). Lineage (NCBI taxonomy): Eukaryota > Metazoa > Chordata > Mammalia > Artiodactyla > Bovidae > Nanger > Nanger dama. The sequence goes on along the minus strand of CAKJTW010000032.1, from coordinate 17,833,358 downwards.
GAGGAAGCACTGCTCTAGATGGCTTTCCTTGGAAGGTTACTATGAGACATCAAGGCAGAGCCTGTTCGTTTCACAGCCTCTCCCCTTCTTTCCTTCCTGTGCTCTCACTCTGGAGGTCTCTTTGTTGAGCCCTTTTTAAAGAACAGATCATCTGTACTAGAGTAGACCCCAGGACAGTACTGTCCAATGACTTCGGTGTAATGCTGAAAATGGAATTTGTGCTGTGCAATGTGGTAGTCCATCAACAACCAAAAGTTGTAGGTGACTGCCGAGCATTTGAATGAGGCTAGTAAGCCCATGGATTGATGTTTCATTTTATTTAATTTTAGTTTATTTAAATCTTAATTTAAGTTGCCATTATGCCTCAGTTCAGTTCAGTCACTCAGTCATGTCCGACTCTTTGCGACCCCATGAATCACAGCATGCCAGGCCTCCCTGTCCATCCTCAACTCCCAGAGTCCACCCAAACTCATGTGCATCGAGTTGGTGATGCCATCCAGCCATCTCATCCTCTGTCGTCCCCTTCTCCTCCTGCCTCCAATCCCTCCCAGCATCAGAGTCTTTTCCAATGAGTCAACTCTTCGCATGAGGTGGCCAAAGTATTGGAGTTTCAGCCTCATCATCAGTCCTTCCAATGAACATCCAGGACTGATCTCCTTTAGGATGGAGTTGTTGGATCTCCTTGCAGTTTAAGGGACTCTCAAGAGTCTTCTCCAACACCACAGTTCAAAAGCATCAGTTCTTCAGCACTCAGCTTTCTTCACAGTCCAACTCTCACATCCATACATGACCACTGGAAAAACCATAGACTTGACTAGATGGACCTTTGTTGGTGAAGTAATGTCTCTGCTTTTGAATATGCTCTCTAGCTTGGTCATAACTCTCCTTCCAAGGAGTAAGCATCTTTTAATTTCATGGCTACAATCACCATCTACAGTGATTTTGGAGCCCAAAATAATAAAGTCTGACACTGTTTCCAGTGTTTGCCCATCTATTTCCCATGAAGTGATGGGACCAGATGCCATGATCTTCGTTTTCTGAATGTTGAGCTTTAAGCCAACTTTTTCACTCTCCTCTTTCACTTTCATCAAGAGGCTTTTTAGTTCCTCTTCACTTTCTGCCATAAGGGTGGTGTCATTTGCATATCTGAGGTTATTGATACTTCTCCTGGCAATTTTGATTCCAGCTTGTGCTTCTTCCAGCCCAGCATTTCTCATGATGTACTCTGCATATAAGCAGGGTGACAATATACAGCCTTGATGTACTCCTTTTCCTATTTGGAACCAGTCTGTTGTTCCATGTCCAGTTCTAACTGTTGCTTCCTGACCTGCACACAGGTTTCTTAAGAGGCAGGTCAGGTGGTCTGGTATTCCCATCTCTTTCAGAATTTTCCACAGTTTATTGTGATCCACACAGTCAAAGGCTTTGGCATAGTCAATAAAGCAGAAATAGATGTTTTTCTGGAACTCACTTGCTTTTTCCACGATCCAGTAGATGTTGGCAATTTGATCTCTGGTTCCTCTGCCTTTTCTAAAACCAGCCTGAACATCAGGAAGTTCACGGTTCACGTATTGCTGAAGCCTAGCTTGGAGATTTTTGAGCATTACTTTACTGGCATGTGAGATGAGTGCACACTGTGCAGTAGTTTGAGCATTCTTTGGCACTGGAATGAAAACTGACCTTTTCCAGTCCTGTGGCCACTGCTGAGTTTTCCAAATTTGCTGGCATATTGAAAGTGCAGCACTTTCACAGCATCATCTTTCAGGATTTGAAACAGCTCAACTGGAATTCCATCACCTCCACTAGCTTTATTTGTAGTGATGCTTTCTAAGGCCTACTTGACTTCGCATTCCAGGATCTCTGGCTCTAGGTGAGTGATCACACCATCGTGATTATCTTGGTCATGAAGCTCTTTTTTGTACAGTTCTTCTGTGTATTCTTGCCACCTCTTTTAATATCTTCTGCTTCTGTTAGGTCCATACCATTTCCGTCCTTTATCGAGCTGATCTTTGCATGAAATATTCCTTTGGCATCTCTTATTTTCTTGAGGAGATCTAGTCTTTCCCGTTCTGTTGTTTTCTTCTATTTCTTTGCATTGATCACTGAGGAAGGCTTTCTTATCTCTCCTTGCTATTCTTTGGAACTCTGCATTCAGATGCTCATATCTTTCCTTTTCTCCTTTGCTTTTGGCTTCTCTTGTTTTCACAGCTATCTGTAAGGCCTCTTCAGACAACCATTTTGCTTTTTGCATTTCTTTTCCATGGGGATGGTCTTGATCCCTATCTCCTGTACAATGTCACAAACCTCCGTCCATAGTTCATCAGGCACTCTATCTATCAGATCTAGTACCTTAAATCTATTTCTCACTTCCACTGTTTAATCATAAAGGATTTGATTTAGGTATACCTGAATGGTCCAGTGGTTTTCCCTACTTTCTTCACTTTAAGTCTGAATTTGGCAATAAGGAATTCATGATCTGAGCCACAGTCAGCTCCCAGTCTTGGTTTTGCTGACTGTATAGAGCTTCTCTATCTTTGGCTGCAAAGAATATAATCAATCTGATTTCGGTGTTGACCATCTGGTGATGTCCATGTGCAGAGTCTTCTCTTGTGTTGTTGGAAGAAGGTGTTTGCTATGACCAGTGTGTTCTCTTGGTAAAGGTCTATTAGCCTTTGCCCTGCTTCATTTCATATTCCAAGGCCAAATTTGCCTGTTACTCCAGGTGATTCTTGATTTCCTACTTTTGCATTCCAGTCCCCTATAATGAAAAGGACATCTTTTTTTTAATGACATTTATTTTTCTAATGCTTCTTTTTTAAATTTAAATTTATTTATTTTAATTTGAGGCTAATTACTTTACAATATTGTATTGGTTCTGCCACACATCAACATGAATTCTCCATGGGCGTACACGTGTTCCCCATCCTGAGCCCCCCCTACCACCTCCCTCCCTGTACCATTCCTCTGGGTCATCCCAGTGCACCAGCCCCAGGGATCCTGTATCGAACTTGGACTGGCGATTCATTTCTTATATGATATTATACATGTTTCCATACCATTCCCCCAAGTCATCCCCCCTCTCCCTCAGAGTCCAAAAGACTGTTCTATACATCTGTGTCTCTTTTGCTGTCTCGCATACAGGGTTATCGTTACCATCTTTCTAAATTCCATATATATGCATTAGTATACTGGACTGGTGTTTTTCTTTCTGGCTTACTTCACTCTGTATAATAGGCTCCAGTTTCATCCACCTCATTAGAACTGATTCAAATGTATTCTTTTTAATGGCTGAGTAATACTCCATTGTGTATATGTACCACAGCTTTCTTACCCATTCATCTGCTGATGGGCATCTAGGTTGCTTCCATGTCCTGGCTATTATAAGCAGTGCTGCGATGAACACTGGGGCACATGTGTCTCTTTCAGTTCTGGTTTCCTTGGTGTGTATGCCCAGCAGGGGGATTGCTGGGTCATAAGGCAGTTCTGGCTTTTAAGCAGACCTTTAAAAGATGATGATTTGGGGGAGGGTTCATATATGCTTTTCTGTGTTCTTGAAAACAGGATGTTAAAAATATAATGGGGGATCAGTCTTTGTAAAATGCAGTCTATCTTTGAGATAGTTGGATGGCGTCACCAACTCAATGGACATGAATTTAAGCAAGCTCCAGGAGATGGTGAAGGCTAGGGAAGCCTGGTGTGCTGCAGTCCATGGAGTCGTAAAAAGTCAGACATTTGAGCTACTGAACAACCACAATCTTTGAGATAACTGACTTTTTCTTAATTTTTACACTAAATGATAGAAAATAAATCCTAGCTTGAGTCCATGGAAATAGAACTTATTCTTTAATTTTAAGTAGAAAAAGAAGTATTTTCTTATGCTATAGATATTTTTCCAGTCAATAATCAAATTTGAATGTAATTTTAGAATGTCTTTCAGTTAATGAATATTTTTTGTGTCAAACATTTAATGATAAAGATAGATCCTAGGACTTCTCTGGTGGTGCAGGGGATAAAATCTGCCTGCCAGTGCAGAGGACACAGGTTCGATTCCCAATCCAGAAGATGCCACATACCAGGAAGCAGTCAAGACTGCACACCACAGCTGCTGGAGCCTGCATGCTCCGGGGCTCTTGAGCCACACTTACTGGCAGCCGCATGCTCGAGTCTGTGCACCACAGTGAGAGGAGCCACAGCCACATGCTCGAGTCTGCACCACAGTGAAAGGAGCCACTGAAATGAGAAGCATGTACACCGTTACTAGAGGGTAATCCCTGCTCTCTGAAACCAGGGAAAGCATGTGTGCAACACCAAAGACCTAGCACAGCCAAATAAGCAAGTAAATAAATAAATATAAGCAGTGTGTACATGTCCAAAAAGACTACAATGAAATAAAAATTTAAAAAAGATCCTATCCTTCTAAGTAGGAATTATAGATAGGTGTATTTTCCCCTAAAATATTTGATTGTAGGATAAACTAAAAAAAAAAAAAAACTTGGTGGAATTCTCAATGCTTTATTAGATAACTCCTATCCTAAATAAGCTCACTTTACATTCCAAGTATGTTTCTAATTAATTAGCCCAGGATTTCTCAACTAGAACAAGCATTGGGCAACATCATATCCATTAATCTCAAAATAAAGCCTTTATCCTCCATCAGTATAAAGAGGCTTACAGATAGGTAACAGTCCTGAGAAAGTGACACCTGTGTTGAAAGAAAAGACTAAAAACATCCTGTAAACAGTTTTGATAAATGCACAGAAGCTCTTATGAGAAAGCATGTTGAGGTATTTCAAAATCCGTGGTGACAGCAAACAAGCCAGAGATTTGACTGTCACCTGCGTGAAGGAGCGGTGCCTCGTGTCTCTGCTTATTCCGGCCACAGCAAAGTTTTCAAGAGGGGACCAGAGGATGGCCTGCTGCTCTGGGCCGGTCCTGGCTTTATGATGATGACATGCAGACACTGTTACCCTAGGGACCAGAGCTCTATTTGAAGGACGCTTCCTACACTTTTACCCTTGCTGCATAAAATCGTCCCCACTCCAGAAAGTGACTTAAGACCCCCAAACTACATTACCTGAGGTCAAGCAGCTGTACTCAAATACAAATGAATGGAAATCAATTTTAGAACCAAGGTGCTGCAGAAGACAAACAAAGGCCGCCCAGGCTTCTCTTTTATTCTCACATTTATTTATTGCAAAGCTTTGAAATATATCTATTTGCTTATTTTCGGCTGGGCCAGTCTTCACTGCTTGCGCACGGACTTTCTCTGGCTGTGGCCGGTGGGGGCAACTCTGGGTTTGGTGCTCTGGCTTCTCACCTCCTTGGCTTCTCTTTTCGTGCAGAGCACAGGCTCTAGTGTGTGAGGGCTTCCGTAGCTGTGACATACAGGCTTAGCTGCCCCCAATGGCATGTGGAGTCTTCCCAGACCAGGGATCCAACCTCTGTCTCCTGCACTGCCAGGTGGATTCTCAACCGCTGGGCCATGAGGAGAGTCCTAAACTAACCGAGCTCTGATAGTTTCAGGTAGACAGCAAAGGGACTCAGCCATACAGACACAAGCATCCATCCTCCCCCCACACTCCCCTCCCATCCAGGCTGCCACATAACACTGAGCAGAGTCCCCTGTGCTGCCCAGTAGGACTTGCTGGTTATCCGTTTTACATATAGCAGTGTGTCCATGTCAATTTCCTGGCATTTTGTCTTTTTAGGGGACTGCGTGTTTGAGAGGATGTAGAGGTTTCATTGGGGTCTGAAGCCACAGTTGTGCCATGATGAAAATAGCCCAGATCCCAGCAGGGTCACTTCCCAAGCCCTGAGTCATTGGTCCTCTAGAGGGAAGCTGAGGCCTCTTCCAGCCCACACCCCGCCCACTCAAGTGGCTGCAGTGGAGGAGGGAATGTTTTGCATCACTGGACAAGAGCTGCCCGCGACTTGGAGACCGTCAGAGGCACGAGGAAGCTGGTGGACAGCATTTGTCAGAGTTACCAAAGAGCACACACGAAGAGCAAACCTTTTCCAGGATTGGCTAACATCATCCTCAGGCGGCTGAGTGTCATCGTAGGAGAGGGCCCCTTCTCTGAGAACCTGGTTGACGCCAACTGTGGGGAAAGCAGGGACATGTAGCTTTCCTAGGAAGAGATACTGAGACGCTTTGATTACAATCAGCCTTGATCTGAGGGAATTGCTGGTGTGAACACAGAAGTGGTATTGAAAATGAAACAGTGCCAGCAAGGGTTGCAGCAAGGCATCACCTTCAGATCCGCCTGACTAAAGGTTTCCCAATTCCTCATTGAAGATGAATTAGAACTTACGTGAGAACAATACTCTGTTTCATTTCTTGATTTATGTATACAGTGCAGAGGCCAATTGTTTGAAGAAGCGCGTGTCTCAGTTGGGTCTGCTGAGTCATCCTCTACTTCTAAATGTTGCTATAAAATTTCAACTTTTAGAAACTTCTTCAGGATCAGTTAGGCTGATGCACAGCAAGACCCACATTGGCTGAAGAACCCCAATCAACCATTGCTGTTAAATTCTGGGCACAGAATAGGGCAAGTTAAATAAGACATACCTTGTTCAGAATGACGCCTCAATGCTTGCTGTTTTCTTGCTGTGATACACATGACAGTCTCTGTAATCATTGTTCACTCCCCTAAACTCATTTAAAAATGCACAGGGACCTGCTGATCATTGCTGAAAGTTTATGTTCCTCTTCTTCCTCCATCATAAAACCTCTGAATGCTAGCAGCCATGACCACCTAGAAGAAAAATTGTCTTCCTGCCTTCCAATATCCATTGTCCCCATCATCCTCAAGGAAAGGATCAAGGGCTATAAATAGTAGTGTGTATATCTAAGAAGTGTCACTAAAGGAAAGGCTGTAGCCTTATTCTGCCTCCTTTTTCTGTATCTCCTGCTGCCTGGAATACAGATATGATGGCAGGTGCTGAGTCCTGATGAGAATAATAGAACATCAAGGTAGAAAGTATTGGGGGCCCTGATTATGATGGTCTCACCATTTCAGTCCTGGATCAGCCACATTCGCATAAGAGATTATACAAATGTTCCTCTCATTGAAGCCAATTTTATTCTAACTTTTCAATCACTCTCAGTTGAACCTGATCCCAGTTTCTCTAGGAAAACATTTTCACTCTGAAAAACTGTGGATATACATAATTGAGTAGACGTCTTAGAAAGTCATGCTGGGAGGAGAGATGGATCAGAAAAGGAAGGGGTGCAGGCTCGGTACTTACATAATAGAAATTATTTGCAAGAGTCATAGCTCTACATTTTTCCCTGATGAGACTGCCCAATGCTCTATGGTTGGTGGAATATCAATATAATTGCTCATCTGTTTTCTTTCTTCAGAAATGAAATGCAGTTCAGAATGGAAACCAGGTCTTTCTTTTTCTTAATCATTCCATAGGAGACAATCACATGAGTAATACCTCTTTGAAGATTTAATCCTCGTTTCTACTCTCTTACATTCCCTAGCAAAGGTTTATCTTAAGCCACATTTGCAAATTGCTTCAACACGTATGCCTGGTACAAATTTAAACTCATAAAGCAGAGAAAGCCAGGGTGTGGTGGTGGGAATCGCTCCTCAAACAGTCCAGGGTACACTGTGGGCTGCCCCCATCTCTAGTGCTTTCTCATAAAAGGCTTGAGAAAAGGAAGTTAAAACGCAATCCCATTAGGTAATAGGCTGTGCATTAGTATCATTTATCTGGAATGAGGAAGGGAAAGACTCAGCTTTGAAGATTTTCCTCAATGGTGTATTCCCCTTTGCTACAAAGCTGTCCCTGAGACATCAGGTGAGACACAGGAGGAACACTGCAACCCTTCATCTTATACCAGGCACTTTCCCAAGGCAAGCAGTCTTTCGGAATTTGGAAAATGTTTTTCAATAGATGGTGCAATTTGACAGCCAGTGCTCACCAGGCTGATTTCCAACTCAGGAAGCAAAAGTAGACATAGCAAATAGTGGTGAGGGGCTTTGACGTAGCCCAGAATCCCTCATACTCTGAAAATTTTTTGAGGAACCCCCAAAAGCTTTTGTTTATGTAGATTATATTTAAAATATTAGAACTAATACTGAAAATATTTAAACTACTAATTTTTGTTTAGCAATGAGAAACTCAATACATTAAAATAAAATAATTTATTCAAGTCAAAACTGAAAGAAATTTAAGATATTTGTTTAAAAATAACTGATAAACTGTGCAACTTTTTAGCAAAAATAACTGATTTTAATGAAACTAATTATGTTCTCTGAATGGATCTTTTGCCCAAGCATGATTTTGCTGTATTATGACTCGATCATTGGAAAATTTTGCTTCATTGGGTGAATATTTGAGCTTCCAAATATTGAATATACAATATTTTTAAAAATCACATTTATTAATATCACTGAGCTCATTAGAAAAATCTTTAAGCATCAAGAGGTTATCAAGCTCAAATTTGTATCTTTGGCAGAAATAATGTCTGTCATTTTCCTTGAAGTGACAAGCTCTTTTTATTTACTCTCAAGAAAAATTCTGTCAAAAGATAGTTCAAATAACAATAGTTTATTGTCAACTGTCTTGGTGGCGCTGTGGTAAAGAAGCCATCTGCCAATGAAGGACATACAAGAGACACAGGTTTGATCCCTGGGTCGGAAAGATTCCCCCTGGGGAAGGAAATGGCAACCCACTCCAGTATTCTTGCCTGGGAAATCCCGTGGACACAGGAGGCTGGTGGGTTACAGTCTGGGGGTGCAAAGAGTTGGACATTACTGAACAATTGGGCACACATGTCTTTCAGAGAAAAATGGTGTTCCACGAAAGAGTAGGCTACTTTAGCTTGCAACTCAGAACGGCATACGTGCTGGAGTCTAGTTGCTGAAGTGCTTTATGCATGCTTCCTATTTTATCATGTAGAATATTAAAAAGACATCTGGTCAAGGGTCAAGGTTAACTAAGTTAATCATCTTCCTGTTTTATCAGGGACATGAGATATTCTCCCCTTCCCCCGCCCTTCACTTTCCTTGTGAATTAGTTCATTGTGACAGAAAAAAAAAAAAAATACAGTGGCTACTGATGTAGGCTCCAGCCCGGGCCTCGACTGTTATTAATACTAAGGCAGCAGCTATTATCCCTAATTTTGCTTGTGCACAATTAGTGCAAATGTCAACACAATGAAAAAGGCAAATGACTTCTTAGTATTATTATGAAAATCATTTTCCTTTTCTGGATGAGAACAAGGATCTCAGAAAATACCTGGGGGAATCAGATTACACTTTAGGAATGGCTATGGTAGAGGCTTCTAGTATTAAATTAAGACCCATCAGCATCACACGGATGAAGTTTACAGTAATAGGGTCTTTTAACTGTCTTCTCTGCACTGTCTTTCCCATCAGAAACAAATAAACCAGGAGAAAAATGTTATAAACATTTATGATGACTGCTATAATATAAAACTGATCAATATACAAGACATATCTTACCAATAATTATTAATGTAAAAAGTCTCAGAATATCTTTTTAAAAATTTCTATCCCTGAACACATTTCAGAATTTTAGAGGTGAGAGTAATAATAATCCTATAATGATTGAATAAGTACAAAATCTCCTTTGGGTGGATTTTCAGCAGCTCTTTTCCTAAAGATTTATATTATAAAGATTTTTATTTAGGTATTTATTCTTAATTTTGGCTGTTTGGGGTCTTTGCCTGGCAGCACATGAGATTAGATCCCTGACCAAGGATTGAGTGGGTATCCCCTACAGTGGAAGGCAGACTCTTAACCATTGGACCACCATGGAATTCCCCTACGTTGTTTTATTTTAACTTGAAATAAATTCTGTGACGCAGTTGTGCAGGACTTCATATCCCCTTCATTTTGCAGGTCAAGAGTCTAAGAAAATGAGATTCACTTACAGTCACAAAGGAAAAGGGCGGTGGAACCAGAGTTTCCTTCTGTGCGTGTGTGTTAAGTCGCTTCAGTCATGTCTGACTCTGCGACTCTATGGACAGTAGCCTGCCAGGCTCCTCTGTCCATGGGGTTGTCCAAGCAAGAATATTGGAATAGGTTTCCACGCCCTCCTCCAGGGGATCTTCCTTGCCCAGGGATCGAACCTGCTTCTCTTACATTTCCTACATCGTCAAGCGGGTTATTTACCACTAGTGCCTCCTGGGAAGCCCAGCCACCAGGGGTTCTTCCTGGTTAACATTTGAAAGCCTTTTCATTTTTTTACCATTCTGAACCACTTGGTTCATCTGGGCTCTGCAGGCATGTTTCACTTCAATAAAAGAGATGATTCCAATAAACCCAGAGACTGCAGAAATCCCTAAGGCCAAATAACTGAAAACCTTCAGGGACAGTGTGACTCCCCTGCGCTTCTCCAGTTTCTATTTCTGCTGATAGGCTGAAGTGTATAGAAAGGAAGAAACTCTCTCAGTCTGGGTTGGATCACTGGCTAAATTTGGAGTTCCAGATTAGAGAAACACCCTCGGATGACAGGATCTTCCATCCCTGGTGTCCTGGAGGGGCTCATTCTGAAACTACACATGTGTGTTTCCTTCCTCTTTGGAACTGGAGGAAACTTGGCTATGGCAATCTGCTGCCCTTTGCCTCTTGTGAGTGATGGGGGATACTATTTGGAGATTTAGACAGAAAGTGATGAAGTGGAAGAGGATGTGGGTGGGGACCAGTGATGAGTGGAAGAGAATGAAATGGGAGCCGGTCGTGCCATAAGCAGAAGCAGTCTTAAAACCTCGCATTTGTATTTCCCGGCCTGGTACAGGTAACACAATCTTCCCTACCTGTCACCAGTGAGTAGTTGCCATGACAATGCTGTGTCTATGTGACCCATATTTTACCTCCCAAAGCAGAGGAAGATCCTCAGAGAAACACGTAGACCTCCAGTGGTGTGTAGGGACAAGGGACTGTTTTCCCTCCTCTTCTGTGTCATACGGTCATTTTCTCTTGAAAATATGCATTTTTTTCCCATCTTATTTCCATCGTGGTCTACATTCTTTATGTTCTAGCCCTGGATCTAAAAGGAAGGCACAAAGAAGTGTTTTTGTGAGTGGAGGCCGCTTGACCCAAGCCAGCTGAGAGTCCTCTTCTCTCACCTCGTGTCTCAGGGGTCAGAGAGAGATCACAAGAATACACGTTACTCGGATGCAATCACTTCTTACTGATGAAAAACAGCTTGCCTGGGTGGAAAACCATTTTCTCAGACAGTGATTTGCCTAGGAGTTGCAATGACATTGCTCTTTTGTGCCAAGAATATCAATCAGTCCAAAAGTCCCTCTCCCATGAAAGGTAGATGAGATCCTGGGCGTGCCCATCCACGCATTTGTAATCCCTGTGTTTGGTGCCAGTGTAACTGTCAAGGAGGAATACTGGGCTCATTCTGCCATTATTTGGTTTTCCTGGCTCCCCCACCCTCACCCCTTTTATATAATCTCTTGACTTCCTCCCCACCCATCTCAATTCTGTTGTTTCTCGCTTTACTATTCTCAGTTTAAAAGTGTGAGTCCTTTGGGATGAAGGGTGATATAAAATCTAGGAAGGATGGAGAAGCATCTTACAGAAGAAAGAAAGGGCTCTGGACCATGGTGCATTAAAAAAAAAAAAAAAACTTGTCAAAATTGGAGAACTTTTGTGTAACCATTTTAATATTGAAGATGGAAAAAAGACAACATTTCCAGTATATTATGCTTTTTATTTCAAGAAAGGTAAAAAGCAACTGGAACTCAAAAAAACATGTGTGCATTGTATGGAGAAGTTGCTTTGACTGATCGAACATGTAAAAATGCTTTGCAAGGTTTTGTACTGGAGATTTCTCTCTAGATAATTTTCCACAGTTGGGCAGACCAGTTGAAGTCAGTAGAGATCAAACTGAGATGCTGAGAACAATCAATGTTATACCATGCGAGATAGCCAACATGCTCAAAATATTCCAATCAAGTGCTGAAAATCATTTGCACTAGCTTGGTTATGTTAATCACTTTGATGTTTGGGTTCCATATAAATTAAGCAAAAAAACCTTCTTGACAGTATTTCCACCTGCGATTTTCTGCTCAAATATAATGAAAACTTTTCATTTTCAAAACAAAATGTGACAGGTGATGAAAAGTGGATATTATACAATATAGAGGAATGAAGCAGATCACGGGGCAAGTAAAATGAACAACCAACAGCCACACAAAAGGCTGGTCTTCATCCAAAGAAGGTGATGATGTGTATATGGTGAGATTGAAAGGAAGTCCTCTACTATGAGCTCCTTCTGGAAAGCCAAATGATCAATTCCAACAAGTACTGCTCCTAATTAGACCAGCTGAGAGCAGCACTCAGCGAAAAGCATCCAGAATTAGTCAACAAAAAAGCATAATACTCCATCAGGATAACACAAGACGACATGCTTCTTTGATGAGCAGGCAAAAACTGTTAGGGCTTGGCTGGCAAGTTCTGATTCATCAGCCGTGTTCACTAGATATTGCACCTTTGGATTTCCATTTATTTTGGTTTTTACAAAATCATTTTAATGGAAAAAATTTCAATTCCCTGTATGACTGTAAAATGCACCTAGTACAATTCATTACTTACAAAGATAAAACATTTTGGGAAGATGAAATTATGAAGTTGCCTGGAACTTGGCAGAAGGCAGGGGAACAAAACAGTGAATATGTTGTTCCATAAAGTTCTTGGTGAAAACGAAAAGTATCTTTTAGTTTTACTTAGAAACTGAAGGCACTTTTGGCCAACCCAATATTTTCTTAGGGAAGACACGCTTTATCATGAATACAATGTCGGTAGAAATATGGACATTAAAGGCTGATCTAATGACGAGGAACTTAGAAACTGGAGGAAAGGCAATCCTTGTTATAAAGTAACAAAGAACTCGACTGATTTATGTTCTAGAGTTTTGTGTAAGGTAGAAATTGTGAGTGATGAAATTGGATATTTAGCTGAAGAACTTTCTAAGCAAAGATGAAGAAGTATCTTTCTTTCTCTTACTGCTTAGAGTAAAATGCAAGAAAAGAGATGTGAGTTGAAGGAATTATTAACCAAAAGGAACCGGAGCTTAAAAACTTGGAAAATTCTCAGCTCATTCATTTTGCAAAAATAAAAAATGAAATAAAAAAATGAGGAAGGCATTCTGAAGAGAACACCAAAGGTGCTCTTCTTCATTTGATAAGATTAGTGCGGGTGTAAACCACAAATTTAATAAGCCATTCCAGCAGGAATCCAAAATAAAGATGGGATTATACCATCAGAAACACAACCAGCTGGGACTACATGAAACAGAGGAAACAGGAGTGATGGAAGACTGTCAGACTTCTGGGATTCTTCAGGACAGGACAGGGACTTCCCTGGAAGTCCAGCGATTAAGACTTTGTTCTTCCAATGCAGGGGGTGTGGGTTTGATCCCTGGTTGAGGAATTAAGATTCCACATGCCACACGATGTGGCAAAAAATAAATAAATAAATAAATATACACACAGGAACAGACAATAGAGTTATCCAGTTGTAAACATAAATTATCCTTCAAGAAAAGGAAAGAATGGTGCCAAAGATGACTCAGAGATCATCAGGATTAGCACCAGAGGCCCAGGGAGTGTGGCTCATTCCTTCTTGTTTTCAAAGGGTGGAGCTGTGTCTTGGGATGAGCAGGCCAGAGTCTCAGGCACAGGACCACCACCAGCAAAGGCCATGGGGATGGCACTGCTACCCCAGTAAGCCCGGAAGGATGAGCATGGAGCCAGAGGAGATTACTCTTGACACCTACTATCTAATGGAGTTTAGCCTTGTTAGGTTTTGGTCTTGCTTGGGACCCAGTGTCCCTTTCTTCTTTCTGATTTTCTCCTTCTGAAATGGGAACGTCTATCCTATGCCTGTCTCACCATTGTATTTGGGAGGAGGGCAAACAGTTTGGTTTCACAGGACAGAGGAGCCTGGCGGGCTACATTCCAGGGGGGCACAAACAGTTTGACATGACTGAGCACAGCTGCACACGCACACACATACACACGCATGCACACACACACACACACACACAGTTCATAACTGGAGAGAAATTTGTCTCAGGATGAATCACATCTCGTTTCACTCGTAACTGATTTAGATAAAATTTAGATGAGCCTTTGGGCTTTTTCAACTGTAAAGTTGAGGCTGGCAGGAATTAAGACTTTGGGGCTGTTGGGATGGGGTGAGTGTATTTTGCCTGCGAGAAAGTTACAAGTGTTGGGAGGCCAGAGGGTGAAGCAGACTGAACTGCATCCCCTCCGATACCAAATTAATATGTTGAAGCCCTCACTCCCAGGGTGAATGGATTTGGAGACAGAGAATATAAGGAGGTAATAAAGGTTAAATGAGCTCATAAGGATGGGATCTCAATCTGATGGGACCGGTGTCCTTATAAGCAGAGAAGGAAACACCAACTGTCTCTCTCTTCCCCAAACCCTTTCTTCCTGCAAATGCCCCTATTTTGGGGCCACAGAAGGAAGGCCATGTGGGCATCTCTCAAGAAGCTGTTGGCAAGTGAGGAAGGAGAGCTCTCACAAGGAACCTAACTGGCTGACACCCTGATCTGGGAACGCCAGCCTGCAAATCTGTGAGAGAATAAGTGTCTGTTGTTTAAGCCACCCAGTCTGTGGAATTTTGTCACGGCAGCCTGGGCTCAGACTTTCCTCCCCTCCTTTCGGTCTCTCTGGCTCACTTCTTAGCCTGCGATCCACAGCTTAGCCTCCACCCCTCGTGCAAAGCCACATAGCAGTCCAGGCATGAATTGAATATATGTTTGAATATCCTCGTGATCCAAGCAGACTGGAAACCCTAGGAGAAGAGTTACAATTCACTGAATGACAGTAAATTGTTGAGAGTGGTTCTGTTACCTGCCTGTCCGGAGATAATTTTACTTTTGGCATACGTCGTTAAATCTCAGGAGAGTTACCGGGTGGAGGTGATTTCAGTTAGCCTATGGAATTTTCTGAAAACCACATGCGTAAGGTTTATGACTTTCTGTTGCACCAGGTTTTTAAACCAAAGTTGGCTGTGATAAATCAACTCTGTTCACACCATTGCTGTTACTGTTTGAAGTCACAGCTAGGTGGTATGGCTAGCATATCTGCACAGAAGAGTGATAAGGGCGCTTCTTTTATAACATGGTGATAGAATAAGTGTGAAGGATGAATTTTGGAGCTCAAGTTTAATTCTCTAATTTAATCTTTTTGAAAGAGTGGTGCCACAGTTGTCTTCTTGTAGTTGTTTCGTCTCTAAGTCGTGTCTGACTCTTTGCGACCTCATGAACGATTACCAGCCAGGCTCCTCTGTCCATAAAAGTCTCCAGGCAAGAATACTGGAGAGGGTTGCCATTTCCTTCTCCAGGAGATCTTCCTAACCCAAGGATCAAACCCAAGTCTCCTGCATTCCAGAAGGATTCTTCACCGCTGAACCATTAGGGGAAAACCACAGTCATTTTATTTTTTAGCACAAATATTAAAAGGTTAGATGTGAACGAGTCAAAGTTAGCCTATGACCTCTTTCTCAAAACTTAGTGTTCTTACATATCACCTGAAAGGTTAGTTAAAAGACAGTTTCTGACCCGGTGGGTCTTGGATAGAGCCCCAGGTCCTGCCTTTCTGAGTTTCTATTTCTGCTGCTGCTGGTGATCTAGCAAAGGTTCCATTTACTGTGTATTAGACCAAATGTTGAGATGCATGTTTTTTTTCCATGAATAAAATATCACGTGAGTTTGAGTTGGTCTTCTCTTTGGCAGTATATCATACGTACCCTCTAAGAATGGTCCAAACCTTCTACTTGGAAGAGCTACATTATAGAGATTGTAAAGTGATTTGAGCTTCAAATGCTTGACATGAACATGAGCTTAATACTGACTGATTGGTTAATTTCCAGAAAGCAGATTTTCAGAGATATGTAATGAATGTCTCCCCAGTGATATATAATAATGCATTCCTATTAGGGGCTCTCAAATTCTGGACATTTAGTGACAAGACAGAGTTAATGGCATTAGAGCCACTGAGAAAACATGGCTAATCCAAGACCAGCAATATAGCTCTTTTGCAAATTGTCCTTCATCGGAGGTGAGAAACTGGTTTCAGAAATGGTCAGGAAGTTTGTTTCATAATTTTATGACTGGGTGCCTCCTGGGTGACGGAGAGGCATTGAGAAGTTTGGCAAGAGCTAGTAAAGCCGGAGTCCTTATTTGCAAGATTTGGTAAGCACGTGGGTGTGCTATTGTTTATTTCACTGTGACTTAGGACAAGCAAATTCCTACTGCTGATTAGACTATGGCTGATCAGGGACCTTCTCGGGACCTTCTTGGGACCTTCTCGGGACCTTCCTCCATTAGACACTAGGGACTGCCTGTGGGCGAAGCAAGGAAATTATCAGAGGTCAAGGGAAGGCTAAAACTCTTCCATGAAGCAATCTTCTGTACCTTTTCAGAATATGTGTGCCTGTACATACACATGTATGTATGTGTAGTAGGTAAGAGGTTGTAATTCATAAAATAAAATTAAAATTCAAGAGCCTTTTTGACATTAAAAATGTGCTTTACCTTCCCACTCCTACTGAACAAGATTCGTCAGAAGTATAAAAGATAAATCAACTTCACAGATGTTGAGTGTTGGAAATACTATCATGCCACATTTGTTGTCAGTGGCTTAAGCTGGATAAAGGTGGTGCAAGTTCTTTTGTGTGTTTTGCTTGGTATTCTCTGCCTTTTTTTTTTTTTTTTTGTAAATTAGACTTGACCCTGGAATTTTGTCAATGTAACTTTTAGTTATACTGTGTAAACATAAATGATTGCTGCTGATTCTGATGGAATTCTATACTTATGACCGAAATTAACTTCGAGGCAGCCAAAGCAAGAATGAAAAAGGAAAACAGGAGATAGATATTTTTATTTCAAACACAATTTGTGTCATTGACAATACTTTTGCTTCATCCAAATCATAAGAGATATACAGTATTCTTTTTGTGTATTGATACAAGAGATACAGGTGCTTATGGCACCTGCCAGCAGGGAAAACAGCTAAAAAGTTTTGCAGATAGTTGACTTGGAGAAGTATTTTCAAGCTCAGCTCATTTCAACTCTTAGCTCAAATAATCCCGAATTTCTGGGTTTCTTGCCATTATCAATGAATACAGCATCGCTACAAGTTGTTATGTTCCATGGAAAACATTTTAGATAAGATTGAGTTTTGAAGAAGTTTCATGTTGCATAACGTAGGGAATGTCTGTTCCTGCCTACATCTAAGCAACCTTTTCAACGGTGTATCAAGAACTCATTTAATCTCCTCTATGTCCAGATTTTACTTTACCATAAAAATACTCCTTTTGACTCATCATAAAAATGTTCTTTAAAAGATAATACCCTTTAAAGGGTTTCTTTCAGGATATTCCCTCTGTAAGAGTTGGAATGAAAGGATGAGGCTAATTGCTGCTGTGGTTCTATAAGTCCAATTGTCCCCTAAGCACGAATTTCCAGTGTCTTCTGGCATATCTGTACACACCAACAGGTTATCCATACCATCATTGCCTATAATATTATTCAAACACAGAATGAAATCCAGCAAGTATTTTCTGTCTAACTGGTGTAACATAGAACAAGCCATGTTTCCTGAGACTGAAAGGTTAGCATGAATTTAACGAAGGCAGATGTCTCTAAAATTACTGCAAATGCAAAATAAAGGGATGCTGGACTGATGAAAGGCACATACCAGCAAAAACCAGAATTAGGGGAGATCTACCCTTGCTTCTATGCCTCTAAAGTTAATTAGAGGGATACTGAAAAAGCAGACATCACAATACTCACATGTAACTCGAAGGATATTAAAATGAAACAAAGCAAAAGGTGTTTCTTTGTTGCGTCATCCTCAACAAAACCTAGTCAGTTGGCTATTAACATGATAAAATGAATAGACCGGTGATAAATATCTTTAGTAGGAGCACTGCAGTCTTACATGATGAAAGCAATAAATGACGACATAGGCCTTTCTACAGTCAATAAAACAAGTAAAATCAAGAATCACACTGTTTATGTGTATCACATTCCTTTGATGGATATCTCTCCAAACTCAGGGTGTTGCTGATGAAGACATACTTGCAGTTTCTGTCTTCTGAATTTCCAAAGAGATTGTCACATTGTCTAAAACAAGTGCACGCTTAGGTGACTGACAGAAATGCATTTTGAAGTTGCACGTGTCTAAGGACTTCCCTGATATTTCCGTGGTTCAGACTTTGCCTTCCATTGCAGGGGGTGCAGGTTTGATCCCTGTTTTGGGAGCGAGGATCTCTCATGCCTTGCTGCCCGAAGACCAAAACATAAAACAGAAGCACTATTGGAACATATTCAACAAAGACTTTAAAAATGGTCTACATCAAAAAAATCTTTTAAAAATTAATTTCCATGTGTTTAATTGTGTAGGTATAAGTATGCAGCTAAAATATCCTTTTTACTTTCTGCATTTATGTTAGGCTAGATCAATACACCTGTTAGGTGCTAGTTGATCTGGATTCCTTTGCTTTGTTCTCCATCTCACTTGCTCCTAAGACTTGGCACTAACATAAGAGTTCCTGATATAGTGTGTAAATATGAACGATGGCTGCCGATTCCAATGGGATTCTGTAGCTACTACAGAAACCAACTTTGGGGGCAGCCAAGGGAAGGATCAAAAGGAAAATGAGAGAAAGATATTTTCATTTCACACATAATTTGTGTCATTGGCAATACTTTTGTTTCACCCAAATCATAAAATAAATTAAAAATTAAGTTTCATTTTTGTCTCTTATCATGTCAACACTCTAAGGTAAAAACTTAAGCATTTTGAGCAAGACTTTGAAGTTTTTAGCTAATAAAGGTATTGAAAAAGGGGCTAATTTGATTTGAATTCTAATAGTGGTTGAACTTTCCAGAACTTTCCAGTCTTGGTAATTCTACATGAAGATAAGGTAGCATGCCTGACTTCTCTTAAGCTGCATCGATGTCAGTTGAACTTGAGATTGATAGTCAGGAAGAGAAATGGTGGTGTGGTTTTAAGTTTACCCAAACGTAATTTATGTCTTTATTCCTGTGTGTGTTTATCCAACATTCACTCCACCCCTATCAGAAACCACACGCTATGCCAGATATACAAACACGAATGAACTTGTCCTCCAGGAACCAATAATTTTAAATTTAAGAGATCAAGAAAAATACCCAAATACCCAAATTGTATCCATGAAGAAAAATAAATAGGTCACATAAAAAGAAATGAAATCCAGCAAAGTACTATATATGGAGTGGATAAAGAACAAGGTGGGATTAATACAGTATTGACTGTTGACTATAGTCAATATCCTGTAGTAAACCACAGTGGAAAAGAACATGAAAAAGAATATATATATATAACTGAGTCACTTTGCTGTACAGTAGAAGCTAACACAGGGCTTCCCAGGTGGCTCAGAGGTAAGAATCAATCTGCGATACAGGAGACATGGGTTCAGTCCCTGGGTCGGGAAGATCCCCTGGAGGAGGGCATGGCAACCCACTCCAGGATTCTTGCTCACAGAATCCCATGGGCAGAGCAGCCTGGTGGGCTGCTGTCCACGGGGTCAAAAGAGTTGGACACGACTGAAGTGACTGGGCACACACACAGAAGCTAATAGAACATTGTGAATCAACTCTACTTCAAGAAAATAAATTTACAAAAGAGAAATGAAATCCAGGCAACCTCAGAACATTTCTTCAAAACTCTAATTGCCGAAGACAATGGAGCAACTTACAGGATTGTGACCAAACCACATTCTACATGTTGTCTCTCTGGTGGAGATCAGGAAATATGTTCCCCCACTCTCTTTGAGAGAAAAAAAAATGATCCAACTCATACTATAGGCAACCAAGAATTGAATAAGACTGGAGCTTGAATTGTATGAGAAGCAGATTACCAATGAATGGTGAAATTAGTGATTTAAAAACTGAATGCAACTGTCATAAAAGAGAAATAAAAGATACATAATGGAAAAATAATTATTTTTCAACAAATATTTGGCAGATCACTCAAGTAATGCAGACATTGTTCTACACAGATTAGAGCAGTAAATTAAACAGACAAAAATCAAATAAAGGTGAGCTCTTTCTTCTTGGAGTTTATATTTTAGCAGAAGAATGAGGAAATGAACAAGATAAAATAAGTGAACAGCATAACACCAAATAACTCCATAGCAACAATTTAGGCACAATACCTGAGATTTTATTAACCCAAATTGGAATACAGATAGAAAAGGATAGATAGGCAGAGAGATAGAAAAAAGAAGTGAACAAAAGAGGGATAAGTTCTTCATTTTTACGAGACAAGAAAAAATTTTGATTACTTTCAGGTACTTACACACATGTGGACATGCCAAACAAAGGACAGAAAAATTATTTCTTAGATAAAACAGAAGTCAAAGTGAACAGCACTAAATGGGACAAAAGAACAATTTTTAGTAATAAATAATAATAAAAGTCAGAGTATCCCAAGTCAACCTTTTTCTTCATCTGACTTGGTTTCTGCTCTTGCATCCTTGACTCAGAAGGGCCCTACAGCCCCAAAGTCAAAGGCTAAAACCTGGGCATCATTCTCTCCTCTCCTCCTGTCCCTCACCCCACACTCCCAATTCATCACTCTCCAAGTTCTGTTTTTCCATCTTTTAAATACATTTCAACTGTCTCCTTCCTTCCATGCTCACCACTGCTTTGCTTACTTCGGGCACCACCATTTCTCATCTGACTTTCTACCACAAGCCGTCTCCAAACTGGTTCTTATTTTGTTTCCATCAAATCTGTTCTTCCTGGGGAGATCAAAGTCATCTTCCTCAACAAGGAGATCAACGTAATCATTCAAAAGTTTTTAAAGTAAAAAAATCATTTCAAAAAATGACAATGTCATGCTTAAACATAAAACTCCATTGACGTTCCACTGTCCAGACTCCAGAACATCATCCTTTATGGTTTGCTTCTTGATCACCTCTCCAAGCTGATGTCACTCACCCTCTAGCAGATCTGGGTGAGCTCCAATTCTGAGTCTTCTGCTAGAACCTGGAACTCGCCCTGTCAGAGCACCTTTCTTGTTAGAATAGTCCGTTGGTTTATCTGCAAGCCAAACTGGATTGTATTAATAAACCCCAAGGAGCGGTGGACCTTACCCCAAGGCCAAAGCTCAGCCACGAAGGGTTTTTATTATTAAATAAGAAGGAAAAGGAAGTAAGAGAGACTTCCCTGAAGGCCCAGTGGCTGACTTCGAGCTCTCAATGCAGGAGGCCCAGGTTCGATCTTCGACTGGGGTAACTGGATCCCACATGCTGCACGTGAAAGAATCCACATGTCACAGCTGAGACCTAGCACAGCCAAATACTTAAATAAATGCTTAAAAAGAGAAGAAGCAAGAACTTAATCTAAGAATCCTGAAAAGAGAATAATAAAATATGCAAAAGTAAATTAACAGAAGGACTGTCACATGATAAAGAAATATCAGAAAGGTGATATTTCTTTGGAAAGGAGCATGAGCTACATGAAATGCACACATCTGTGCAAAACACAACCGAGGGGAAAGGCACGCGTGCATCGGAAGCATTTGACATGAGAGAAGACAACAGACGGCAAAAATGCCCAAGAGTTAGAAAACCTTTCAAAATGACAAATTCCTAGATAAGCACAGTGACCAAAATAGTCTTGATAATTAGGAAATCTGATAACTCTAATACTATGGAGAAAATGGGAAAATTCTCAAAAAATCATGTTTATAAAAAGGATACTAACCTGGACAGCTTTACAGATTTTCATAGTGCAAATCATTTCTGTGCTTAAATTAAAAAACTATCACATTCATCTTATGACGGTAAAATGACTGTGCCAAAAAGCTGAATAAATAACTCAAAACTCCTGAATTGAACTGCAGCTTCATCTTTGAATACAACTACAGAAATCTTTAAAAATGTTAAAAATTACAATCCAAATAAAACAGCACCTTAGTTACCCACCCACTGCACCCAAGCCAAATTTATCCTGAATTCAAGAATGACTTAATGCGAGAAACAGGTTAGCATATTACAAAAATGTATCTAATCAGGAAAAAAAAATAGTAAAGCTCAGAAAACCACTTCAAGATCATTCTGGACAAATATTCTCATAAAGTAAAAGCACAAACATGAGTATTCAAATTGCTAATGAATATTTGATAGCTAAACATCAGAGGTTTTTCCCATTAAAATCAACATTAGTACTATGAGGCCTGGTATCAGCATTGCCATTCATAGAAATGCTCTGAGCATCACTTTTGCCTTATGATTGACCAAGATCTGCTGGTATGTTTTTCTTTGATTTTGGATTTTGAAGCCTGAATAGATAAATACCTGCTTCAGCTGGATTTCTGGCATCCTGAGATCTGACCCAATCAGAAAATTATTTGATTATGTAAATGATCATCACATCTAGTCAAAGATGGGATTCACAGTTAACACTGGGCTAACTCCTATGAGATTTTCATTTGGTATGACAAAATGAGCAAACGTCACCCTTTTTTACGGTTTAGTCTAATATAAGAATTGAGAGGAAATGTCTTGCTAAATAACTTCAGGGAAGACATCGTATCTGTGGAGATGAGCAGAAATTCGTGAGTGAACCAGACATTGCTGGCAGGGGTGTGCCAAATCTGCCTGCCAACGCAGGAGAGATAAGCGACCAAGTGCAATCACTGGGTTCAGAAGATTCCCTGCAGGAGGAAATGACAGTCCACCCTAGGATCCTGGCCTCAAGAAGCCCATGGACAGAGGAGCCTGGTGGGCTACAGTTCATGGGGTCGCAAAGAGTCAGACACGACTGACGTGACTTAGCACACACGTGCATGTGCTAAGGAGGGGGCTAAGCTGCTGAGTCGCTTCAGTCGTGTCCGACTCTGTGCGACCCCATAGACGGCAGCCCACCAGGCTCCCCCATCCCTGGGATTCTCCAGGCAAGAACACTGGAGTGGGTTGCCATTCCTTCTCCAATCATCTTTTAGAACTGTACTGAATTTTCAGTTATTTAACTTTGTGTCAGCTGTGGGTATTTCAGGAAAGCAATGTTGCTTGGGGAATTCTTCATCTTCTTGTGAAGATGAGTTAACAGCAGAATGTCAACATTATGCCTTAAATTTTCACAGGAGGTGAGTCTCCAAATTTGTGGCCAACAATAATGCTGATGGTTTAGAATGATACAACGAAGACTATGAGAGAAGTGGGTAAGAGAAAATGAGGAGCCAAGCCACAGTTGACGTTGCTAATCTACCTTCAGAAAATGTATTCACAAGAATACTCTAAGAAGATAGTCCTTCATATCTCTGAGTCTTCAAAGGTAAAAATTTTACTCCAAAACTTGTCAAAATATTTGCTGCAGACTAGTTATCATTTTCAGGAGTTGAAAACGAAGGATTATTCAGATTTGTACAATCTATGAATCCTAGGTACAAAAATCCACTCTTGGTATGTATATCACTAAGAAATATTTTCCTAACTTCCATTTACTGTGGGCAAAAGACACTGACATTTTAAAATATGCTATTTCTCTATCTTGTGTCTCAGTCAGTGAGACGTGTAGAACCCACCAGAAGTCCTTTTAAATTTGACAGTGTGGTGGGTTCCTAGTGAATTAGTTAGGTTTCTCTTTTATGTGCTGAATAGGAGATTTGAGGACATAGAAAATGAATCTGATGAATGGAAAATCAGTAAAGGTAGTCATTATCCATGATGAAGGCTATAATTGACTTTGAAATCACGAGCACACACTCTCTTATTCATACTCCTCAGCTGTGTTTGGAAAACTAATTCTAGCACAGTGTATTTTAACAGAATTACCTACCCAAGAAGAGAGACAACGAGACTCTTCTTATTCTTTAATCAAAGACAAACTGCATGGTGATAAGAGATTTTGGAATGGACTTTCTATATTTTAAAAAGCAGGAATGCAACTACGATGTGTAAAAAGGCTGCTTGAACCAAATGAAGCGTCAGTGCTACAGGGGACAAATGACCGCGCCAGCTTGGCAGGACCCACTGGCCATCCAGCGTTGTTTGTTCTGTGCTCTTTTTCAGGGAAAGTAGTTTGTTCGTTGGAGCCTACTCAAGAAATAATCAAACCGGTGAAACGTGAGTGCAAAGACTTCTTACATGATTCCTGTTATAAAAACACTCCCATCACTACACTCCAGAAAAGAGTGCGACAATTTCTTTATAGGCAATAGAAGCTGAAATGCAGAGGGAAAATCAGAGACTGATTATTCTGTTATCTTGAAAGTTGATTACATTCCATTTTCCCATTTTTAGGTTCAAAGCTCGAGAACAAATTTTTATCAGATGACTTATTTGAGTGTAAAGCCTACTAGAAAGATAGTATAAGCGAAAGTAAAATTTTCGAGTATGATTCTGAAGTATTTCAAAAGCTGTTACTGCAGCAGTGTACACAGCTTAAATCGGGGCCATTGATTCGGTGAAACTACGCCACCACCAATCAAATCTCCAAGGCTAGGAGTTGGAGAAAAGGAAACTGACTTTGCTACTGTCAGAGACGAAGGAAAGTTTGGTGGTACCTATAAGCAGTGACTATTCTTGTATAACTAGCCAGAAAATTTCTCTCCTCTGCCAATTTTGCTGAAACAGAACATTTATTTATTATTATCAATGTGCAGTGTGATACACACAGGAGTAGTTTAGTGTCTAGCCAGGCTGGGGAATCACCAGTCTTAAATCATAAAATCAAATTTTAAATTGACTACTAAAAATGTTAGCGATAAAATTATAATGATAGCTTTAAATAAAATCTCAGATTAACTTTGTTTTCCTGCAATTTGTTTCATGTTGATGATATAGGACTTTGCCATGGTTTTAACATTTGGTTCTCTACAGTCATCCGAATTGTGTATTCAGTATCCCTCTATTTAATATGGTTCAGAAAATACTAGCTAATGCCTTAGATCATTAAATAGAAATGAAACATAATTCCTGAAGTAGTGGAGGTAATATTATTTGTGTTATCGTTCAGTTCTGTCTGACTCTGCCACCCAGGCTCCTCTGTCCTTGGAATTCTCCAGGCAAGAATACTGGAGTGGGAAGTCATTCCCTTCTCCAGAGGATCTTCCTGACAAGAACTGAACCCAGGTCTCCTGCATTGCAAGCAAATTCTTTACCTCTAAGCCGCTAGGAAGCCCACCATAATTTACAGATGGCATAAATATAACAGCAGAAAACCTATGCACCAACTGAAGTATTCTCAGACTTGTGTGAGTTCATTGTTGTTGTTCAGTAGCTAATTCATGTCTGACTCTTTGAAATCCCATGGTCTGCAGCAGGCCAGGTTTCCTGTTCTTCACTGTCTCTTGGAGTTTGCTCAAATTCATGAGTGAGTTCATTAGTAACTCAAAATTTTAGCAGCTTTCAGTTCAGTTCAGTTCAGCCGCTCAGTCGTGTCTGAATCTTTGCGACCCCCATGAATCGCAGCACGCCAGGCCTCCCTCTTCATTACCATCTCTCGGAGTTCACAAAGTAATGTCTCTGCTTTTGAATATACTATCTAGGTTGGTCATAACTTTTCTTCCAAGGAGTAAGCGTCTTCTAATTTCATGGCTACAGTCACCATCTGCAGTGATTTTGGAGCCCCAAAAATAAAGTCTGACACTGTTTCCACTGTTTCCCCATCTATTTCCCATGAAGTGATGGGACCAGATGCCATGATCTTCGTTTTCTGTACGTTGAGCTTTAAGCCAACTTTTTCACTCTCCACTTTCACTTTCGTCAAGAGGCTTTTTAGTTCCTCTTCACTTTCTGCCATAATGGTGGTGTCATCTGCATATCTGAGGTTATTGATGTTTCTCCCGGCAATCTTGATTCCAGCTTGTGCTTCTTCCAGTCCAGCGTTTCTCATGATGTACTCTGCATAGAAGTTAAATAAGCAGGGTGACAATATACAGCCTTGATGGACTCCTTTTCCTATTTGGAACCAGTCTGTTGTTCCATGTCCAGCTTAGAGTATTAAAATAAGATTTCAATAATTAGAAAGATATAACTTTAACTTCTGAGACCAACTAGCATTATAAAGAGTAAATGTTCTTTTTTTAAAAAATGTATTTATTTGGCAACAGAGGTCTTAACTGCATCATGCAGAATATGTCATTGAGGGTGCAAGGATTCTCTAGTTGTGGCTCTCAGAGCGCACGCTCAGTTGCTCTGCTGTATGTGGGATCTTAGTTCCCCAGCCAAGGATCCAATCCACATCCCTTGCTTTGCAAGACAGATTCTTAACCACTGGACCACTAGGGCAGTCCTGAGTAAATGTTTCTTGATTAAATTTGTTGGCCTAACAAAGTTCTGGTCATAATTCCAATGGAACTTATTTTTACATTTAAAATGTCAAAAGACTAGCTAGAGATTAAGTGGGTTAAGAATTTTTTAAAAATGAAAGTGATGGGAAGAAATTGCTTTCACATGTAAACTATATTACAAAGTCACATTAAGTAGAACAGTATGATTTTAATGAAAAAAATAAATCTGAAACAAAATAAACTGTTGGAAATATATTTCAAATCTAAGGAGAAAGGATGATATTTGTGGTAAATACCATAGAAAGATTAGCTGTTTGGGGAGAAGTAATTAAGAGCCTCCTCTCTCTTATACCATTGATTGAATCAGTGTTTAAGAAGACCTTACAATAATGTCTGGCACATAGTAAGTTTCATAAATATTTATTTAAAAAAATAAAAAACTAAAGCATAAGCTGTCAAGATAAGAATAGGAACAGTAACTCGTGGATGCTCTGTTGTGTCCACCTCTTTGTGACTCTATGGACTGTAGCCCCCAGCAGGGTGCTCTGCCTGTGGAATTTCCCAGGCAAGAATACTGGATTGGGTTGCTCCAGGGGGTCTTCCTAACCTAGAGACTGAACCCACATCTCTTACATATCCTGCTTTGGCAAGTGGATTCTTTACTACTATACCACCTGAGATAAAGCATCAAACTCTTAGAAATAAGGAAAATACAAATTGAATTGGAAATTTCTATCAGTTCAGTTCAGTCGCTCAGTCATGTCCGACTTTTTGTGACCCCATGAATCACAGCACGCCAGGCCTCCCTGTCCATCACCACGTCCCGGAGTTCACTCAGACTCACGTCCATCAAGTCAATGATGCCATCCAGCCATCTCATCCTCTGTCGTCCCCTTCTCCTGCCTCCAATCCCTCCCAGCATCCGAGTCTTTTCCAATGAGTCAACTCTTTGCATGAGGTGGCCAAAGTACTGGAGTTTCAGCTTCAGCATCAGTCCTTCCAAAGAAATCCCAGGGCTGATCTCCTTTAGAATGGACTGGTTGGATCTCCTTGCAGTCCAAGGGACTCTCAAGTGTCTTCTCCAACACCACAGTTCAAAAGCATCAATTCTTCGGTGCTCAGCCTTCTTCACAGTCCAACTCTCACATCCATACATGACCACAGGAAAAACCATAGCCTTGACTAGACAGACCTTAGTCGGAAAAGTAATGTCTCTGCTTTTGAATATGCTATCTAGGTTGGTCATAATTATTCTTCCAAGGAGTAAGCGTCTTTTAATTTCATGGCTACAGTCACCATCTGCAGTGATTTTGGAAACCCAAAAATAAAGTCTGACACTGTTTCCACTGTTTCCCCATCTATTTCCCATGAAGTGATGGGACCAGATGCCATGATCTTCGTTTACTGGATGTTGAGCTGTGAGCCAACTTTTCACTCTCCTCTTTCACTTTCATCAAGAGGCTTTTTAGTTCCTCTTCACTTTCTGCCATAAGGGTGGTGTCATCTGCATATCTGAGGTTATTGATATTTGTCCTGGAAATCTTGATTCCAGCTTGTTTCTTCCAGTCCAGCATTTCTTATGATGTACTCTGCATAGAAGTTAAATAAGCAGGGTGACAATATACAGCCTTGACGGACTCCTTTTCCTATTTGGAACCAGTCTGTTGTTCCATGTCCAGTTCTAACTGTGGCTTCCTGACCTGCATACAGATTTCTCAAGAGGCCTAAAAATGGTCTAAAAATGTAAACATTAATAAATTTGGTGATATGTTGTCCAACAGGAGAAACAAAATACAAAAGAAACAATAAGTTGGGTAAAATATTTCCTGGAAAATGTATAAACAAATGTATTAAAAGTTCTTAAAAATCAATAAGAAAACCAGTAACATCTCTTGCTAAATAAATAAGCAGACAAGTTACAAAAGAAATATGAAATTCTGACAGTTATAAAAACATTAATTCAAAGTAATAAAAAATTTAAAATTTGATAAGGATTTCCAATAATCTCAACATGTTAGAATACTGTTAAAACTTATTTTATGAAAGTTAAAATGCTCCTGGTTAAAAGGCCTCAGAATTAAAATCAAGGGCTTCTCCAACTGTAAAGAATCTGCCTGCAATGCAGGAGACACAGTCGATGCAGTTTTGATCCCTGGGTCGGGAAGATTCCTTAGAGGAGGAAATGGCAAATCACTCCAGTATTTTTGCCTGAAAAATTCCATGGAGACAGGAGACTGGTGGGCTACGGTCCAAAGGGTTGCAAAGATTTGGAGACGACTGAACACACAGTACAGCAATTAAAATCTATATGCTTCTTGTTTTTCCATCCCTCCTCCAAGTCCTACTCTTTGAAGGCAAGTACTTAACTCTATTTCTTCTCATATTTATGTTCATATCTCTGAGCAATGAGCTTAAATTGCTTTCCCTGTTTTTATTTTTATACCTCAGTTATTGATCTCTGCTGTGACAAATATAATTTCAGCTCTCTTACAATACACTTTGTTCTCCTCTCCTACCCACGCAATTATATCACTTTTAAAGTTAAATCATTACATCGTTATGACCATGTAAGTATCATTCCCTGCAAAACTGGGGAATGTTTTATGATTATATATCTTTTACAGTCGTTTGCCCCCTGATCTCCTGGAATTTCTGATTGCTTTTATTTTTTATAGCACTAATCGCCTTTATCACATAGCCAAGGATTTTTTTTTTTTTTAACTTTTTGTCCTTTCAAAGCATGCTAGCAAATCCTCGCCTGAACTTAAACTACCCTCCTAGTATCTTGGAATTTTCTTCTCCAATCTGTGCTGGTTGCTCTGCAAAGATTTGTTTTAAAAGATTGTATAGAAAAAGGGTGTGGTGAGACACTCAAATAGTGCTGGTGGAGGGTAAATGGTTACAACCACTCTTGAGAGCAAGTGGTCAATATGTGTCAAGAGCTATAAACAAAGACTTTGACCCCATGTTTTACTTCTAGAAATTTCTCCTAATGCAACAACCCGAGACATAATACAGAGTTATGCTCTAGGATATCTACTCAGTGATACTTATGTGAAATATTGGGAGTGATTTAAATGTCTATTTACTCATGAATTGTTATCAGATTGTGGAGTATTCTGTATTTCTTGAAATTTATTGGTAGAACAGTTTTTGAAATCTATGCTTGGGAAGCACCTCAAAGAGAGAAGTAGCTATTTTCACGCATTTAAAACTGAGGATGTAATAAATGGAAACGGAGAAAGAAAACCACATGATTGTCAACCAGCTTGCCCATGTTTCACACATCATCTTCATAAGACCTAGATGCAAAGTTTGCTCTCAAAACAATTTGCAGATCAAAAGATACAAGCATACACACTGCAAAGTCACAAGTGTTGAATTACTACAGCATGGCTGCTCACATGGGTGACCCTCTGCAGCATGCATGCCCCACGTGGGCCACAGGGGCTTTATATATATATATATATAATGTAATGATGGTGGCGAGCTTCCAAGCAATGAGGAAGACAGCTGAGAATGAATGGGTATGAGGAGCTTGGTAGGTATGTGAAACTTACAAGGAAGGGAAGAGGTATTATCGGAGAAAGGCTGAAAGTTCACAGGGAGCTGCAAACAATGGCTCCAGATCTAAGGTTCTAGGGAAAGGGTGTGTGGGGGAGTGAGGCATCTTGAGAATGATGAGGGAAATTACGTCATCAGGGGAAACCCAGAGGTTTCGGCTGGGATAAGGGAGAGGAGTGTGTATTTGAGGCGACATTTCCAAATTTCTGAAAGTTTCTTGGCTCTCAGAACAAGGTAGAGGGAGGATCAGAAGGGAGGATGTCCTACAGGACAGTCAGGTTCCTTCGCACGGAATGAAGGGCAGAGACACTAGAAATTTGTTCCTTAACAAGCCTGAGGATGAGAAATTCTGAGAGTTGAGGGGGAAAGACGCAGGGCATCCACAGAACTAAGAGGGTGTGACAGCCCCAGGATTACAAAGGAAATTTTGGAATGAATTGTGGAAATGCCTCCACAGACTTTTGTTCCAACTCGCTCAGGTCCACCTGGTTGCTTATCAGAATTTTAAGCATGACTTCATGCACAAATATTTGAGGGAAAGCCCTATGATTTAGTCATTTGAATGAATGCTTTGCAAGAAAATGAAGCTGTAAAAAGGATGGATTTAGGATTATGTGTTTGTTAAAGCAAAAAGCACAGATGAGAGAGGGTTCGAGGTGCACCAGGTAAAGATGGAAGATCCAACATTGGCTCAAGAGAGCTGGGACAGGCTGGGTGATGGCATGTGATGTTCCAGGATGATGTGAAATCTGGGCTGAGTTCTGGGTCAGGGTGGAGCAAGGTATGGATCTGGCTTCCTAGCAGAAGGAATCTTACCCCACTGTTGCGGGAAACATCTGGAAGACATGGCTATCATTTTGGACTAAACCGAGGGGGCAAGAGTTAAATAGCGAAGGAAGACAAAAAAGGGAACAAAAGGATTCACCCTTTGGAAGCAGACACACGAAAGTTCCAACTACCCACCTGAGAAAGTTTTGGTTCCCCGCTTCCCCAAGTGTTTATGTTTAACCTGGGCATAGTTCAAAGTAGGTGGGGTTGTGGAAGGTGAGTATGTTTACAGATGTTTTCTTATTTCTGTCTGAGTAATTGTAAAGAGTCAGTGTGCACGAGTATCTTTAGAGGAACCATATACCTGTTCAGGAGACAGTCCTACAACCTTAGAATCATCAGCACTTTTCATGTCTTGTTGGCTCACCTTTCAGAAAATGGTTCCTGTAGATATTAGCGAATGCACTGAGTCTTCTGACAACCAAGATTCAGAGCAGCTCACACCCTCTTGGACCAGCTGTAACCTCATTCCAGAATCCCCAGCTACTGCACTTGACTTTCTGAATTTGACTTGCCAGATATACGCTTTGGTCAATCTACAGAACTGAGTTGTCCAGTGTTCCAAATAAATCATTTTCTGCATCATTTGTCTACAAACACATCTATCAAAACCAGTGGAAACAATTTCCTTGTGGGATTAACACCAAAGAAACCTGTTACAAAGCATGTACATTTGCAAATTACTGAAGGAGAACAAAAATACACCCAAGTTCTGTCGGTCACCTCTGCCCTCACCCAGGCTGTGGGCATTCACCCATTGGACATTGTCCAGCCCACCACTCTGGGTTTGTACAGAGACTTCTTTCTCCCTAATACTGGACTTCCATCATCAGCATTCTCACGGAAAAAAAAAATCTTTCACCGCCATAAATCAACTTGATTGTTACTGATGCTTGGGCTGAAGTTACACAAACACAAAGAGATCTTGGAAGAGAGGGTTAAATGGATTACGCTGGACATCTTTATGCTCCTCACATTTCTCTGCTGTGTATTCCTTTTCCGAGCCATTTCTTAGTCTCGGTGTGATCATTTTCTCTATCCTTTTCAGGTGTTTGTTAAAAAAGAATGTGTTTCTTTGAAACTGTCTTTGTAAACTGAACTTTGCATATGAAACTCTGTTGCCTTGATTTCTAAAATGAGTGAAAGGAGAAGTGATCGTGACAGTCTAATTCTCCTTAATCTTAGACTTAATGAGATTGAATTTTCTTTGGAACTCACTGATACATTTAGTATTATTTTCGTTTAAGAGACAAAATACCATTTAACAACAGTTCTTATATAACTATTTTACCTGCAACATCCAAGAATTTCTATTGAGTAAAGAATAAAGAGGGATTTACCTGGTGGTCCTGTGGCTAAGACTCTGAGCTGCTAAAGCAGGAGGCACCCAGGTTCAATTCCTGGGCAGGGAGCTTGATCACATGAGGCAACTAAGACCATCACAGCCAAACTAAAAAAAAAAAAAAAGATTAAAGAGCAATTTCTAAAGCAACATTGAGCTGCATGCAAGCTCTGATAATGGTATGAATAGTCTCATCTTTCTCGTGGTTCAGTTTCTGCTCATCAAAGGTCCAGTGAGTCTAGTGAGAAAACCCAGGTACCTGAAGCAGTGTGATTAGAAGCAGAGTACCATAAGGAGTGAGAGACCAACTTGAGCTTTAATTCATCACCCCAAGAGCTGTATAAACTTGAAAAAGTTTCTTAGCCTCCCTGAGTGTCAGTGGGTGTAGGCAGAGATGAGATACGGACAAGTGGAAGCCAAGCAATGGTGTCGAAGGGCAGGATAGCTACTTTTCCAGAGATGAGGGAAGAGTATATAAGAGGGATATTATTCGAGGGTCTTGTTTTGCTTCAGTGAGCAGGTTGGACGTGGGGGTCAGTAGAGAGCGGAGGTTCCAGATATCGGGCGTGGCCTGGCAATGTCCTCAGACGTGGATGAAGAGAGGGGTGAGGAAAGACGAGTCAGGAGTAGGAGGACACGAAGACAGCAAGAGGTGACTAAGGCAGCCTTCTCTGCCCATGTGTTTCATAGTCTGGATAATGGCCTCTTTTTAGGGATAGTCTGTATCACAGGGCCCTTGATTTCCTAACTGGGGATTTCCTTTGTGAACCATGATCTCAACTTAGCTCCATCGCAATCTCATTTATCCAAAGAGACAAGTCTGGCACCCAGGGAACAAGGAGAGAAGACAGGGCTGTACCTCTTAGCCTTGTCACAAAGGTGATGGGGGTGTAGAGTCACGGATGAGCATGGGCTGGAGTACCACAGCAGCTCCAAGGGGGATAGACATTCTGACTAGAATGTGATGGTATTTATTTATCATGCTTTTTCTCAACTTTAAACTTTTTATTTTATAGTGATATATATTGTATTTATACTGATATATATATATATATATTGTATATATACTGATATATATTGTAATTAACAATGTTGTAGTTTCAGGTGAACAGCGAAAGGTCTCAGCCATACATATCATGTATCCATTCTCCCCTAAAACCCTGCTTAATCCAGGCTGCCACATAACATGGAGTAGACTTCCATGGGCTACACAGTAGGTCCTTGTTGAGTATCCATTTTGAATATAGCAGTGTGTATATGAACAGACTTCCCAAACTCCCTAACTATCCCTTCTCCCTGGAAACCATAAGTTTGTTCTCTAAGTCTCTTTCTGTTTTGTAAGTAACTTCATTTGTATCATTTCTTTTTAGATTCCACACAAAATGGACGTCACACAGTATTTCTCTTTCTCTGAGATTGAAACTGTAATTAGAGATAAGGCTTTAAAGAGGTAATTAAGGTAAGATAGGATTGTTAGGGTCCTAACCCAGCTGATGCAAAGAGATGACTCATTGGAAGAGACCCTGATGCTGGGAAGGATTGAGGTCAGGAGGAGAAGAGGGCAGCAGAGGAGGAGATGGTTGGATGGCGTCCCTGACTCAATGGACGTGAGTTCGAGCAAACTCAGGGAGACAGAGAAGGACAGGGAAACCTGGGGTGCTGCATCCCATGAGGTTGCAAAGAGTCGAACACGACTGAGCAACTGAACAACAGCAAAGTCCTGACCTGGTGACTCGTGTCCTTATAAGAAGTGGGGATCGGGCACTCAAAGACGTCAGGCATGTGCATACAGGGGTGGCCACGTGAGGGCAGTGAGAAGGCAGCCAGCCACAAGCCAAGGAGAGAGGCCTCTCCCCCACCACCCCTGCAGACATCTCAGCCTCGAGGTCTCGACTCTAGAACTGCCAGCACACCCATCACCATATTTAACCCACCCCTCTGCAGCCTTGGTAAAATAATACACCACCCTCGTCATTTAATATCCCTCCAGCTGACAATTATGCCCTGGTTATATTTGCTGTCTGTCCCCATGGTAGCAACTAATTATGTTTAAACACTCTAAATGACTAAGCTAGGTGAGAGTTGAAGAAATTAAGAAATGAAGAAATTAAGTTCAATAAATATGTCATAGGGGAATGGGGAACAGAAACAGAGATGGGTATAAGCTTGAGGGAACCCTTTCCATCCCTTCCCAGTGACTCAGAGACCGGTCACTGCTTGACAGAAGATTTTCCTAGAAACCTGACAAGTACCAAAGGGGAGGCAGATATCAGACATATCATCTGAGCTCACACTTTCACATTCGAGATGGCAGGGGCCAGTGAGGAGGAGGGAGGAGATGGAATCTGGACCTCCGTTAGGGAAGCAAGCAAACTAGAGTCAGGGACAAGTCATCACGCGACCGCCTCCTGCATTTCCATATTGATACATGGAAAATAGTTGAGAACAAGCGTCAAGGCTGAAAAGGGAGCTAGTAATTGTTGAGCTGTGCTCTTAGGGGCCTGGGCACCAAAGATAGATTTGAAACAAAAACAAATGAAGAGACAGGGAGCTTGATGGGATGGCAGAAGAGGCAGAGGAGAGTTGTTCAGAATAAAGTTCTGGGGCGGTGTTGGTCCAGTTATTATCCTAGGTCCCTAAATTGCTCTTGTTTATTTAATGGGGATCCCGGCATGAAAGATACTCACTGAGATGCTGGAAAACTGCTATGACTTCCTTGTAAGGCAAAAGGCAGACAGTCCCATTGCTGTGGCAGCATCTCTGCTGACCTGCAGGGCACAGCCCGCAGAAAGGGGTGTTCCTGGGAAACAATGAGACAGTCCAGAATGTTGATTGCATTTCAGCCCAAATTCTGATTGTGTTTTTCCCCCAGTTGGAATTTAAAGATATGCGTTCACGGGCTATGTGGTTAATGACTGTATTGCCAGCATCTAGAACACAGCCTGGTCCATAAGAGACATTGTATAAATATTTCCAGGATGTACGAAAATCATCGGCCCACCTACTTTTGGCCAGGCCCTGTGTTTGGGGCTTTGTAATCTTTGTCTCACTGACTTCCATTCTAGCTAGGGAGGTCTTTCTCGGGTCCTTGTGGCAATTGAGCCTCAGAGAGGCTAACTGTCGGAGAAAACAGCCCGTCCACGTCAGATCTAGGATTTCACTCAGGCTTTCTCCTATCCAAATACTAACCAGGCCTGACCCTGCTCAGCTTCCAAGATCAGACGAGATTGGGCGTGTTCAGGGTGGGATGGCCGCAGCCTCCACCCAGGCTTTGTATTTTCACTCTCCGTATTGACTCTTTACCTTGGGATTAGGGAATAATTTCTGGATCGTTGGTGGGAGGACTGGGTTCTGACTACTCAAAACTTTTGGAAGTTTTTCTTCTGGTGCTGGTATGTATAGCCTTAAAGACCCGTGATGTAAACAGTGTAAGTTACTAGTCGATTTCTTTCCAGATCAAAATGTTTAGTGATATACCAAGATGCCAGGCAACCTTCAGAAACTTCCATCCTGGACTTCCCTGGTGGTACAGTGGGTAAGAATCCACCTGGCAATGCAGGGGACATGGGTTCGATCCTTGGTCTGGGAAGATTACACATGCCTTGGAGAAACTAAGCCCGTGCATTACGACTACCGAGCCTGTGTGTGGCAACTCCTGAAGCCGGGGAGCCTAGGGCCTGTGTTCCACAAGAGAAACCAATGCAGTGAGAAGCCTGTGACTCACAACAAAGAGAAGCCTCTACTCACCGCAAGAGAAGTAAGTAAGTGTTGGTCGCTCAGTCGTGCCCGACTCTTTGCGACCCCATGGACTGCAGCCCACCAGGCTCCTCTGTCCATGGGATTCTCCAGGCAAGGATACTGGAGTGGGTTGCCATTTCCTTCTCCAGGGGATCTTCCCAACCTATGGATCGAACCCGGGTCTCCTGCATTGCAGGCGGATTCTTTACCGACTGAACTACAAGGGAAGCCCATAAGAGAAAAGCCACAAAAGAAAGCCTATGTATAGCAATGAAGACCCAGCACAACCAAAAAAAAAAAATTAAAAAAACTTCTGACCCAAGAGCCCCTGCAGTGGTATCCATGGAGTCCCCCAAGAACTCTTGCTTATACATGGACCACTGGGCTCAGGGCCCCCAGCCTAACTGCTTGCTGCTGGCACCCCGCTCCCCCTCTTTGCACACAGGCTTCCTTAAAAGAGTCACACGAGCAGACAGACAGTATTGTCTCAGGAGTCATCACTGGCCCTGAAGCCACCTCTCACTCAGGAGGCAGGAGAGGGATGGGACAGAGTCTTGGCATGAATCCTTGAAGACAGAGACTTGGGTTGGTTACACATATTTCTTCTGTTATAAAATCCTGATTAAAATAGACATCTTTCACTTGACACAGGAGATCTACAGTTAGTATTTTTCTCCTCTACTGTAACCAAAATTCACTTTTCACCCCACCTTTGGACTTGACTATGAACATGATAACTCATAAAAACAGAAAATTTTCCCCAGTTGCTTCATAGCAAGGTCCAGGGTAAATGCCTTCAGGAAAGATAAACAAATGCTATTTGGGGAAAGTTGTAGGAGGCACTTAAAGGCAGAGGCCTCGCACCCAAGGAACCAACATGTGTTGGTTCTCTTCTTATTTAGCACCCTTCCTAATTAGCTGTTTAGGGTATAAAGTGAGGACTTGGAGTGCAAGGGGTTTGGCTTGTGTGTTTGGGGTGTGTGTGTATGTGTGCGTGTGATCGAGCCTGTATATGCATACAAGAAGAATCCTAGCACACAGAGAGTTTTGTTATTTACACAAAGATGTTGATAGTTTCACAACAATTTCTAGGAGGGAAATTTTTCGCCAGCTGGCATGCTCCAACAGGGGAAAGAGAAGGGAGCCCTGTGACTGTTTGCACACGCAGACCTTGTGTTAAGAACTTTATGTGCATCATGAACTCACTTTGTGCTTAAAAATCTGTTTTCCCAAGTACCTTCTAAAAGTGAGTTACTAGGCAAAGGCTGGGAAACAAAGATGAATAAAGTACATTCCTTTACGCCAAGGAATTTACAGTCTAGAAGGTGAGGCAGGAGAACAACTGGTGATTA
The DNA here is from genome assembly GCA_917880005.1 of Nanger dama. Taxonomy (NCBI): domain Eukaryota; kingdom Metazoa; phylum Chordata; class Mammalia; order Artiodactyla; family Bovidae; genus Nanger; species Nanger dama. The sequence goes on along the minus strand of CAKJTW010000032.1, from coordinate 17,796,220 downwards.
TGATCGGGTGTAATAACTATTATGCAAGAACTCTGTACAGAGTTGTTATGCAGAAGCTCTTAGGAGGGGCACCTCTGCTTAATCTCAGCTGAAGGGTGCCAAGCCTTCAGCCAGGCAGTCAGAGCAAGCTGGGTAAATACATATGTGGGGGAGTGGACTTTACCAAGACTTCCCTAAGGAGGTGTCATTCACTGTAAGTTTTGAAACGCGGGTGCAGAACTGTAGAGACAGCTTCATTGCAGGGAGAGGAGAGGAACACAGGAAGCTGCTAGAAGCAAGAGAGGGCTTGACAAGTTCAAGGGCACTGCTCAGATATGTAAGGCTGGGAGGCAAGGCCATTTTAAAGACTTCCCATTTATCTTGATGGCTGTGGGAAAGCAGCAAAGGCTTGAAATAGAAGACAAGTACAAGGTTCATTTTGCATTTCATGAAAGTAAATCTCAGCACGCTGAATAAAGGCATGTGATGAGTTTTGTTTGAGTTTGATTGTCTGGAATGATAAAGGATGAAGGATAGGGACCTTGCAACACAGGCTGGTTCCTATGATACCCCAACTAGGATGCTGGCTCTCAGCCTAATTTTCTCCCCCTGACACTTTTTATTGGAACTTCTAGTAAGTTATAAAATAAGCTGATCTCGGCTCATTGTCTTGCAATGTGGTGAATGGATTATGAAGAAAGTGAGATTGGAGGCAGAGGATTGGTCATGAGGCTGTTGAGCAAAGAAGGAGTGGCAGTGATTCCAGGAGACAGAATGGATGCAACTGGGGAGGAGCAGGTGGGAGAGACAGAGGCCAAAGATGACTTGCGCCTCGCTGGCTCAGGCCCTAGAAAGATGGTGATAAAACAGTAGCTAACATTTATTGAGCGTTAACTGTGTGCCAGGTACCATTCTACGTGCTTGACAGATAGGAGCTCAGTTCTTATAACAACCAGTGATGTAAATACCACTCTTGTCAGAGGAGGAAACGGAAAATGAAAAGGATAAATGGCTTGCCCAAGGTCATATAATTAGCAAGAAACAAATTTAGGAGTGGTCAGTTTATAGAGGTACTGAAGACAAAGGATAAAAAAAAAAGGGATGGAATTGCCCAGAAAGTATCTGTTGGTGAGAAAAGCAAAAAGCCAAGGTCAGGACCTTGGGGAAATTCCAATATTTCAGGAGATGGTGGAGAAAGAGATGCTTGTGAAAGAGAAAGAGTTGAATCAGCCCAAGAGGTTGAAGATCACGGAAGACAATAGGGTGACAGATGCCAAGGGCCCCCAGGTTGGGGTTGCCATCTGCTTTTTCTAGAGGCAGAAATGGAATCCAGGAGGAAGTGAGCTGGGATTTACTGGAGTTCTAGACATCCTGTGCTTCCTGCTGCTCTGCCATTCCGGCAGCATTTAGAAGACTGACACGTGGTTCTTATTTTTGGACGCTTGGTTATCTGAAGTGATAAGGAAAGAGGGACTGGAACTTAGTTATGCATTAAAATTCAGATCATCCCTTTATTATAATGCTGGCTGTTTATTTACTTTCCTCTGCATGAATTTTTTTACTGGAACACTTAATGACTTTGAAAATTAACTGGTTTGCATTTTATCTCCAAAACTGGCTACAAAGTACCTAGGAGGAGAAACAGACCCCAGTTTCTCCCCCACCCCACACTCACTGTTGGTGTAGTTAGGCTTGACAGCTCACAGCTCACAAAGTTTCTTGGCAACCCTTATTATTTGCAATAATTACCAAGGTAACTGCATGGAATATTTGCTCTGAATTAAAATTCAGCACAGCACATCAATTCTGGGGGATCTCTGCTTTCTCAGGCCGCTGGGTAGTTGCTCAGTCCCTCTCCTTTTCCTGAACTCTGTTAGGTCCAGAAGGCGCGGTGATCTGCTGGTCTTCATTCTTGAAACAGCACTGCTGGGGCAAATCCTTTGGGTCCCCAAAGGTCTTTAGCCCCTGGCCACTCTCCCCTTCGGAGGCTAGTCACAGCCACGCAGACCTTTCATGTATGTCACTCACACCACATATTTACTTTTCCTTCAAGTTCTATATTAAAAACCTCTTGCAAAAGTCAGCTTGATGACTTGCATCCTTTATGAAGTTAGACACTTGGTTTGCTTTCTGAAAGAATACTGCGTTTCCACCTGAATGTTTCTATTTTTATATTCTCCTCCTTTCTCTTGCAGTGCTTGCAGCTAAACTCCCAATTTAGTGTCACGAAACCATCAGAGTCTCTGCTTGTATAGCTTTTGGCCAAACTTGTCCATTTTCATCTGTTTACTTGTTTGGCTTAAAGATCTAAAGAGACAGGAATTGCATATGACCTTTTTTTTTTTTTTTTTTTTTTTTTAACTCACCAGTGCAAATTCTGTTTGCAACTCAAGCTCACTGCTTTTTAAAGTTAGGGAGTTTGGGAGGGACATGTCCACACTGCTATATTTAAAATGGATAACCAACAAGGACCTACTGCAGAGCACAGGAAACTCTGCTCCACGCTGTGTGGCAGCCTGGATGGGAGGGGAGTTTGGGGGAGAATGGAGACATGCATATATATGGCTGAGTTCCTTCGCTCTTCACCTGAAACTGTCAAGACCTTGTTAATAGGCTATATCGCAATATAAAATAAAACTTTTTTTAAAATTGCAATATAGGGTACCAGAGGCAAAGAGAAGAGGAACATTCTAGAAAACATGGTCCTGTGATCCCTAGAAATGGACTGGGAAGGGCAGATTTATCCACTCCTGAAGCTCCCCGGAGCAGTGCAGTGTCATCTTGAAGGATGGGTCAGTTTGAGTTTAAAGCTAGAGGTCAGTTTAAGCTGAGAACTAGAAGATGAAGTGTCGGGATGGAAGGTGAAGGAGCTTGTAAACCAAGATATGAGCTGAAATGAGTGCTCTCACTCCTGGGAAGCTGAAAGGATGGGCGGAGGGCTCAGAGAGAGCGAAGTTGGGCTGGTTTAGGATAAGTTTTGCTAAGTCAGGGAGTCTGAGCCCTGATTTCCTCTTATCTTTCATTTTATATCCTCTCTCATTTCTCAGAAAGATGCCAGTAGGAAAATCTGAACTGAATAAGAAATATGACTGTGAAATAAAAATGCTGAAGAACCTTAAATGAAACTGCAACCTACTACTCCTTTCAAAAGTGTAAGCCGGGAAATCTTGAATGAGGCAGATACAAACCACTGGTTTCCAGAAAGTCGACTCCAAAACTTACAGTAAAAATTAGGTGTTAACTTCCAAGATTGTTAAAAGGAAATTGTTTAAGAAGAATGGCAGGCTAAAAAAATATGGCTTAATTAACTATGAGAAATCCAATCTGAAGCCATCCTGATAAAAAGGAAAAAGACATTTGTATAATAAACCAGGAAGAAGTCTTATTGTAAAAATAATTCTACATAAAAATGGAAGAAGAGGACTATAACTGAGGACAGATATAAAGATGGCTTTAGTCTGTCTGTGAAAAAATAACTTTGCAATAAAATAAAAGAAAAGCTAGCTTCTGCAATGAGTTGAAAGTTGCAAAAACACTCAAGCAGAGTAGTAAAAAGGTCTGTTTAAACCTGTGTTCTCAGTAAAGATGAGTAGCGCCACTCTGCTTTTGTTACTTTTAATAATATAAAAGACCAGTAGAGAACATTTCTTTATCATCTATAATAACTTAGTCTTATTAATAGCATATTTTCATTATTAATAATTTCATACTTTAGAACAGCTTACATATGCTACTATTTTAAATAGTATTTGATGTTTTTTTAACACATTTTCATATACAAGAAAATTGAAACTTTGCATTCACTATCATTTCACTTTAGGCATTTTGTGTTTCGCTTATATATAATAGTTCAGCATCTTTGCAAGTTGATATAAAACGTCTATAACAAAGTCCATCCTCCATAAAGAAACAATTACAGTCCTTCCAAGTGAAAGAGGTTTTACCCTCTGATCATTTTTCTACTTTCGATATCTACAAACCATGTTTTCTCCACTGCCCTTGGCATAGCTTGAATCCTAACTTTTCAGCGAGAACTGAGATTGCATACGCTCAGTCTAGAAACCGTGCCTTCATGATGATTGCCTCATCCTTCCTTCTACTTTTTCAAACATTCGTGTACATGGTCTTCTGTGTTTCAGGGCTTTTTTTTCCTTCTTGACTTTTCAGATTAAACTCTTTGCCATTACTTGTTCTGATTTTAAGTGTTTTTCCCTTGTCAGCATCCAGGAACAGAGCTTACATAAAACTATACTTCTGTTTTTCTTTCCTTCTTATTTACATTTAATCTTGATGATGTCTTTCTCTCTCTCTCTCTCTCTCTTTTTTTTTTTCTATCTGAATCCTTGACTTCAGAAGAATTGACGTGGATCTCTTTGATCTCTGTATACCTCACTAATTAAACCTGTCCAATTGACATCTTGTCTCAACTAAGCAGCCTCAGTCAGACTTTCATGTCAGCATCTTGAGATAAGTAGCAGGTGATATTTTCTCATTTTACACTGGGAAAAGGCAGACAGAGACTAAATACTTTGTCTGAGTGAGGGGTTGTTTAGTTGATACTAGTTCCTGATAAGTTATATAAATTACATTTGGACCACAATATCATTGAGTTTCACTTTCCAAAGAATTGGGTATTCTCGTGTTCTGGCATTCCAGCTAAATTCTAGATTGGGTCATTTTCCATCCTTAAATTCTTGCTTTTTCCAGTGTGTTATTTATTCTTTTGCTCTTACTGTAGAGGGTGGTAGCTATTCCAAGGGCAGCTGTACTTTTCAGATTTAGGGTTCTTTGGAAGGGAAGGAAGTCTTTGAAAAATTACTAAGAATTTATTATTTATTTATCCTTTCTAGATCATGTCACTAGGGTTTTGAACTCATATCACCTTATTTTTAAGCACAAAGAATAAAGTAAGTATAGATTTGATGGAAAGAAACTAACAAGTATATTAGGATTAAACTGTCCTAGGTGTTTTCTAGTCTTCCTTTCAAAGTAGGGGTGGGGGGAAATCCATGTTTTAACCTAGATAAATAAATAGATATTAACCAATCAAACAGGAGCAGTGGGTGCTTGGTGAGAAATGGGTACTGTGGGAGTTACACTCTGGGCCATTTTGAGGGATTCAAGTCATCATCAAGTGGCAAAACGCTCCTTGGAACGGGGAGGTGATGGGAGAGAATTGAGAAAAAGGAGGCGGCTTGTGCAGAGACCTGGTCATTAGTCCAAAAGATAGTTTCTTCCAGATAATGTACAAAAATAGAATGGATGTTGGGGGAGAAAGAACAGCCAGAAAGAAACAATGCTGTAAAAGGCTTTAATCTAGCAAATGTTAGCCCTCCCTGACTAGTCTTGAAACAACTTTGGAAGAAAGTCTTTAAACAAGCTACTTTGCAGTTCCCCAAATCTTTTCCACTTTGTAGCAAGATAACGTGCTTTACATGAACATTATCAGTTTCAAGATTCTCTAACTAATGCTCCCTGCTTCCCTCACATCCCAGGAAGGAGGAGGGCTGAGAACTCGGCCACAGGATTGAGGCCTCATGGTTTTCCTCCTTCTCTTCCTCTCTTAAAGTGAGTCTTCACCAGGACCAGGGGAACAGGACTGTGGTTGCCAAGGCAGAGAGGGTCTGGAGGGTGGATGGATTGAGAGTTTGGGATGAGCAGATGCGAAGTGTTACATGGAGAACAGATAAACAACAATGTCCTACTCTACAGCACAGGGAACTATATTCAACGGCTTGTGATTAAGCCCTAGTGGAAAAGAATATGAAAATTAATTGTATATTCATATAACTTCATCACCAAGCTGTACAGTGCAAATTAGTACAATATTGGAAAAAACTATACTTCAACAAATTAAATAAGCTATAAGGATATATTGACAGCACAGGCTATCTAGCCAATATTTTATCATTTTAAATGAAGTGTCGTCTATAAAAATATGGCATCATTATGTTGTAGTGAAAGTATAAGTCACTCAGGCATGTCCAGCTCTTTGTGACCCCATGGACTATAGCCCACCAGGCTCCTCTGTCCATGGGATTCTCCAGGCAAGAATACTGGAGTGGGATTCCTCTCTCCACAGGATCTTCCTGACACGGAGACCAAATCCTGGTCTCCTGAACTGTGGCGGTTTCTTTATGGTGTGAGCCACCGAGGAAGCCCAAACACCATGCTGTATGCCTGACACTAATATAATACTGTAAATCAGCAACAAAAACATAGCCTTCAACACTGCTTTCCCAGGTGTCTTACTATAGCCTGAAATTCAGCCAAAAGCAGACATCTCCTGAAAGCTTTCATTTTGTTCCATTTTTCTTTTCCCTATATTTCTCCACAATAAATCAACATAATAAGGGAGCAGCAAACACAATGGCATCACTCCACATTCTCTGCTCTTGCAAGTTGTGTGTAGGAAAGAAATGTCCTTCAAAGCCTTTTGACTTATTTCACTGTCCTTAGTAAAAACTACTGCCAGAGAAAGACAATAATAAATAGATATTAAATAAAACGAACAAACTAAAGGAACTAAAGAACCTCTTGATGCAAATGAAAGAAGAGAGTGAAAAGGTTGGCATAAAATTCAACATTCAGAAAACAAAGATCATGGCATCTGGTCCCATCACCTCATGGCAAATAGATGGGGAAACAATGTAAACAGTGAGTGACTTTATTTTCTTGGGCTCTAAAATCACTGCAAATGATGACTGCAGCCATGAAATTAAAAGCACTTGCTCCTTGGAAGAAAAGCTATGACCAACCTAGACAGCATATTAAAAGCAGAGACATTACCTTTGCCAACAAAGATCCATCAAGTCAAGGCTATGGTTTTTGCAGTAGGCATGTATGGATGTGAGAGTTGGACTATAAAGAAAGCTGAGCGCTGAAAAACTGATGCTTTTGAACTGTGGTGTTGGAGAAGACTCTTGAGAGTCCCTTGGACTGCAAGGAGATCAAACCAGTCAATCCTAAAAGGAAATCAGTCCTGAACATTCATTGGAAGGACTGATGCTGAAGCTGAAGCTCTAATACTTTGGCCACTTGATGCAAAGAATTGACTCATTGGAAAAGACCCTGATGCTGGGAAAGACAGAAGGCAGGAGGAGAAGGGGATGACAGAGGTTGAGATGGTTGGATGGCATCACCAACCTGATGGACATGAGTTTGAGCAAGCTCTGGGAGTTGGTGATGGACAGGGAAGCCTGGCATGCTGCAGTCCATGAGGGTTGCATAGAGTTGGACACGACTGAGTGACTGAAGTGAACTAAGCTGAACTGAACTGAATATGAACAAAAAGTGCAAGGATGTTTTTAAGCTTCACAGAAAAAAAGAATTTAAAGACATCAATTTCCAGGAAAATTATTCTTGTAACCAGTCCAAAAGCTTTTTCTTTTTTCCCCATCAATAGAACAAACTAAAGAAGTGAAAATGCCAAATCAAACAAACCCTTAGCATTAGATATATTCTGGAACTTGTGAAATTGAATTAGCATTTTAAAATGAATCCAAATGCCCCTTTAAATAAGTAACCCTCTTTTCCCCATTTTTTTCCCCTTATGATGACAGCCAGTACACATGCATACTCATATTTAAAAAACCATATTATTGGAAGAGAAATTTTCTTCCATCAAAATCCTAGTTTAAAGAGGGAAACTTGAATTACTTATAGGTGGGCAGCTGATGAAAATAATAAAAATAATCCTTGTACCAAATTTTTCTCATGAAAGGAAGGGGATGAGAAGAAATGCAGTAGTCAGAGCATGTTTCTAAAACTCTTGGTGGCTCAGATGGTAAAGAATCTGCCCACAATGCAGGAGACCCAGGATCCATCCTGGACTGAGAAGATCCCCTGGAGAAGGAAATGGCAACCCACTTCAGTATTCTTGCCTAGGAAATCTCCTGGACAGAGGAGCCTGGAGGGCTGTAGTTCATGGGTTCACAGAGTTGGACACGACTGAATGGCTGATTAACTAACTCTATAGTGAAGACTCCCTTCCTGCAAATGACCGAGTCCAAAAAGGAGATTTGCAAAACATGGGAATACTTTTAACTCGTTTAATATTTTTCTAATACAAATGAAATCCAGACCTAATGCTGACATAGTCCATACACAGACACTGTCAAAATCAGCAGATTCACTAGGAAGGAGTTCCTCACGGCTTCTGTGGCTTTTCTTTTTGTGCCCCGTATGCATCCTGAGGATGTCACAGTGTGAGCCCTGCAGACGCTGAACTGTAAGCGGGCACGTTGCCGAGATGTTAGCATTACCTTCATAGGTCACCTGGACAATCTTGCTCTCTTAACATCATCATCAATTGTTCGAGCCAATGAAACTGTAAATTCAGTAACCAACCCATCTTGCTAACATTCTCTGCCCATTCTTAGCCCCTTTGCCACAGCTCCTAACCCCTCTCATCTCTGAAGATCTTTTTGCTATTCTTTAAAATATTCATTTAGCCTCTTTCATTCCATGATTATCTCTTGAATCATTCTAGGATCACCATATCCCTGCTTCCCTGAAAACTCAGTTGGTAAAGAATCCACCTGCAGTGTAGGAGACCCCGGTTTGATTCCTGGGTCATCGGGAAGATCCCTTGGAGAAGGAAAAGGCTACCCACTCCAGTATTCTAGCCTGGAGAATTCCATGGACTATACAGTCTATAAACATGGACTTTACACTCCATGGGGTCGCAAAGAGTCGACATGACTGAGCAACTTTCACTTTAAATTTAGCTTTCCCACCTCAGTGACTGTCTTTTTGATTATCGTCAATGACTGTCCCTGGTGCTGCTCTTTCCCTAGTGGAGTTTATTAATCTTATGTCTATCTGTTGACCTGTGAATAGGAAGTTATTGAACTTGGAACACTGCCAACATCCGTTGGCTCATCGAAAAAGCAAGAGTGTTCCAGAAAAACATTTACTTCTGCTTTATTGACTGTGTGGATCACAACAAACTGTGGTAAATTCTTAAAAGATGGGAATACCAGACCACCTGACCTGCCTCCTGAGGAACCTGTATGCAGGTCAGGAAGCAACAGTTAGAACTGGACATGGAACAACAGACTGGTTCCAAATTGGGAAAGGAGTACATCAAGGCTGTATATTGTCACCCTGCTTATTTAATTTATATGCAGAATACATCATGCAAAATCCTGGATTGGATGAAGCACAAGTTGGAATCAAGATTGCCAGGAGAAATATCAGTAACCTCAGATACGCAGATGACACTACCCTTATAGCAGAAAGCAAAGAAGAACTAAAGAGCCTCTTGATGAAAGTGAAAGAAAAGAATGGAAAAGCTGGCTTAAAACTCAACATTCAGAAAACTAAGATCATGGCATCTGGTCCTATCACTTCATGGCAAATAGAAGAGGAAACAATGGAAACAGTGAGACTTTAATTTTGGAGGCTTCAAAATCACAGCAGATGGTGACTGCAGCCATGAAATTAAAGATACTTGCTCCTTGGAAGAAAAGTTATGACCAATCTAGACAGCATATTAAAAAGCAGAGACATTACTTTGCCAACAAAGGTCCATCTAGTCAAAGCTATGGTTTTTCCAGTGGTCATGTATGGATGTGAGAGTTGGACTATAAAGAAGCGAATTGATGCTTTTGAACTGTGGTGCTGGAGAAGACTCTTGAGAGTCCCTTGGACTGCAAGGAGATCCAACATGTCAATCCTAAAGGAAACCAATCCTGAATATTCATTAGAAGGACTGATGCTAAAGCTGAAAGTCCAATACTTGAGCCATAACTGATGGCCAATACTAATGTGAAGAACTGACTCATTGGAAAAGATCCTGATGCTGGGAAAGACTGAAGGCAGGAGGAGAAGTGGACAACAGATGGTAAGATGGTTGGATGGCATTACCAACTTGATGGACATGAGTTTGAGCAAACTCCGGGAGCTGGTGAAGGACAGGGAAGCCTGGCATGGCTGCAGTCCATAGGGTTGCAAAGAGTCAGACACAACTGAGTGGCTGAACTGAACTGAACTTGGAACACACAAAATGCTTAGAATAACTTTTTGGCACCGATGTGGACCTAATTATCATATGTGCACATGAAATTGAATATTAGACAGCGTCCTGATTTCTAATATGAAAATGAGTTTCAAATGAATCATTTTCTTGACACTTTCTTAGGGTAGCTTTATCAATTTCAGCAAGATACCAAAGGATTTTATTACACAAAAGTTGATAACGAGGATGGACCTTTGGCTTTTTTTTTTTGCTATTCTATATGAGGTGCAAAAGAAACTTTTTTCAAATAGAGACATGGTTGACACATAAATCTGTGTAAGTTTAAGGGGTGTGGTGTGTTGATTTGATACATTTATATGCTGCAAATTGTTACCAAGATAGTGTTAGCTAGCACCTTCATTACATCACATAATTACCATTCTATTTTTGTGGTGAAAACATGTGAGATCTACTCTGTTAGAAACTTTCAGCCCTAGAACGCAATATTGTTGACTATATTCACCAGGTTACACACTACACCCTCAGATCTTACTCATTTTCTAGGTTTATATCCTTTGACCAACATCTCTCCCATTTCCCTCATCCACTTCACCTCCATCTCCTGAAACCACCATCTTACAAGAAACTCGTTTTTGTTGTTGGTGGTGGTGTTTTTTTTTTTTTTAACATGGAGCAGAATTCCCTCTGCTATACAGTAGGTCCTTGTTGGTTCTCCATTTTAAATATAGCAGTGTGTACATGTCACTCCCCAATTCCCTAACTATCCCTTTCCCCAATCCTTCCCACCTGGTAACTAGAAGGTCATTCTCTGAGTCTGTGAATCTGTTTCTCTTTTGTAACTATTACATTTCAAATACCTGTATTACAGTCTTATATTAGCTTCAGGTGTACAGCATAGTGATTTGATAGTTTTATGCATTACAAAATGATCACCATGATGAGTCCAATTACCCATCTGTCAGAATACAAAGTTATTACCAAAGTTACTGTTATCCATATTCCCTGTGGTGTACCTTAAATACCCATGGTCTATTTATTCCACAAGTGGAAGTCTGTACCTCTCAATCTCCCTCACCTATTACACTCAGCCTTCTTCTCCCTCCTTTCTGGCAACCACCAGCCTGGTGTCTGCATCCATGAGTCTGTTTTTGTTTTGTTGTTTTTAAGATTTTACGTGTAAATAAAATCACATAGCATTTTCTTTCTCTGTCTGACTTATTTCACGTAGCATAATACCCTCTCATTCTAGCCATGTTTTCATTTATGGCTGAGTAGTGTTGCATTATATACACGTGGAATTAGTACATGTACATCACACCATTATGCAGTCATCTACCGTATCAATCGACTCTCATGTTCTATGTTTTCAGATGCAGAGGATGAAGCTCTCTGGAGCACCATCCTATTTCCTGTGCTAAATACCACTAGATCTTGACAGAAGTAGAAGCTGTTTGTGCATGACTCCCAGAGGCTGTAATATGTCACAGGGTTACGCCTGCAGTGCAGTCTTTCATAACAGCGCTATGCAAAGTAGGAACTTAAAACAGTCAACAATACATGACCAAACTGGTGGCCTGGACAGCTTCACGGAGCCCACACAAACCAGCTCCCTGCTCCTTGTGTGCTCGCCCAGCCACCTAACGGCCATTCTTTTTGCCGAGCTCAATGCCACTTCTCACCCCCAACTTACTGGCTTGGCAAAGTTGCAAATTTTATTACGCAAAAGTTGAGAAAGAGTGAAGCTGAGGAGTGCTAAAAACAGTACCCTTTGCTACTGTGTAGCATCTGTATTTGGGGAGCAGGGTGTTTTATTTATAGCTATCTATTAATACATTAGCAAAGATACAGAAAGAAACACACACAAAAAAATTGCTTTATCAATTCAAGTGTTCAAGTGTAACATCAAAAACAAGAACAGCAACAGAAAACTATTCTATTGGGGGAGAAAAGCCATCTTCTTGACCTCTCTCCCTTCCCTTCCCTTTCCTCTGTGAGCTGGACTGTGGCTGCAAAGAGCCTTTGACCTGCTCAGTTCTGGAGGGCTGGGCTGGAGTCTGGGGCCTGGGGAGGGCGGTGGGATCTCCCCTTTTATTACTTTGTCCAGCGACTTTAACCTTCTCCTCTCCTCCTCCCTCCCCAGCAGCCTTCAGGGGGAGGAAGCAGAGGCAGCATCTAGCTTGTAAAACTGGTTTGTTGGGGTTCTTCCTCCCTCCCGCTCTTGCTTCTTGGCAAAATGTTTTGTTGGGTAGTTGCCCTGCAGATAGCTGCCTTCTCTGCACTTGGAAGGGGCTCCCACTTCCTCCTCCAGTAAGCAAGGCGGGAGGAGAGACACGCCATTGCCCCAAGATGCACAAAGAAAAATGGAAACACACACACACATTCATGTCCGTGTGCATCCTGGAAACCAGATTCAAAGAGATGGGGCCTGGATGGGTCTTGGAACCATGGGACCCTCCTGGATCTGAGACCCTGTGCACTGACTTGAACAGAAGGTCTGGGGTGCTGGGAGGCGGGGGCAGAGGCTGCTGTCTACGTTTTGTATTTATAATTTAAATAAGTCACCGGCTGACACAGCCAAGGAGCAGAGGGCGGGCTGTGGGAAGGTGTGTGGGCAGGTGCATTTTGCTTCACTTTTCCACCTGATCGCTGGGCGCTGCTGGCACCCACAAGGGCAGCCTCACCAAAGTGGGGGAGGTTAAGAGATGGGCTTCCTTGCCAGAGGGTATCCCAGGCTGGACCCAGAGAGACTGGGAGGGGCTGGGTGGTAGTTTCTGGGGAGAACAGGTAGGTACTAACTGTGGCCAATGTTTTGTTAAATTTTGCAGGAGGTTAAAAAAAAAAAAAAAGAATGGGGGTGGGATACATTTCTGCTGTGACACATTGCCCAGGGCACCTCTGCCTCCTTGGGGAAGCTTGGATCCTGCGAATGTGACTCAGGTCTTCTCTGTGCTTCTGGGTCCTGCTGGTGGGAGGAAGTGGGAAGATGCTGGCCAGAGCTGGCTCCCAGCCAGGTGTCTGCCAGTCTGAGGGGAGCTGTGCCCTCCTTGGCCCCCAGGGTGTGGCAGAAGTCAGCACTCAGAGAGGAGGCAGAGGGCTCAGGCAGAGAGCCCTGGGTGGAGGCCTCTCCAGGGGGTGGGGAGGGAAGGTTCCTGACTGCCTGCCCCCCCCCCGCCCCATCTCCAGCTCTTCCACGGCTGTTTTAGGGGACAGACCTCCTTATGGTTCTGATACTGTACTGCCACTGTTCCCTCAAGGAGGTCCAGGAGACCAGTGTGCCCAGGTCCACAGCTTGGGTGTGGGGACAAAAATCTGTCCGTATGATTCTAGAGTAAAGAGGAAGCAGAAAGAAAGCAGAGGAGGTGGCTCTGTGGCATTCTCCTGAGTATCAGAAATGAATCCTCGTTCAAATCTCCCGAGGGTGGGTGTGTGGAGGTGGATTTAGAGTGACACGCGATGAGGAAATGGAAGAAGCATCTATTTGATGGTGTCCCCAGGAGTGAGACACAGACAGGTCTTTCTCTGGGGCAGGAAAGATGCTGTAAATTTATGCCAGGGGCCTAACTCAGCTGCATCCCTGAAGACTTGGAGGAAGCCAGGAAATTCTGGGCACCTCAGCTGTCTCACTTGAAAAATGAGGCTAATTGAAAAGGCCAAGTGTCTTTTCCTCATGTTTTCCTTTGCACATAACAAGCTGTCTCCTCCTCGGATAACTGCCCTGCGGGAGCCTCAGGGGGCTATATCATAGTTACAGAGACAGGAAATCGCTTTGAAAACATAAATACATTATTATTAAATGTGAGGTATTATCTGATCCCTTATTCAATGAGGGCATTTCCTCCTTCCCAACACAACCCGCATGGCATGCTCACCTAACCCTGCACAGGACACCCCTTGGACTTACAAGCAAAAGCCAAGGGAAAACAAAGATCCAGAAAAGATGTCCGAGGTAGGGAGCGCATAGACTTCCGAGGGGCAGCCTGCTTTCTGCGTCAGGCGTCTGCCCTTCCCTTCCTAAGCTCCCTCCTCAGGTGGCTGCCTTGCCTTCGGTTACTTATTTGGAAGCCGAGGCTGGGCCTTTTGTCCTGAACATCCGCCCCTGTAGCTCTCTGTCTCCCCCTGGCGTTCCTCTCCGCCTATTTCTTAAGATTGGTGCTCCACCCTCTCCAAGGTGGAGGGGACCCGGGGAAACGAAGAGGGGGATACAAAAATTAAAAGTTCATGGCAGGGGTTCTAATTAGCAATCCTGAAAGAACTGGGCATGTGCCTAAAAGGATTCTTTCTTAAAAAAAAAAAAACCAACTTCCTTTCCTTGACAGTCCTTCTCCGATCTTTCCCACTGTGGAAGCAAAGAACTCGAGCTCAACAGACTTGAGGGAGGGGGATCAGAAGTCAGAGAAAAGTGTGTGGATCTATCTGCCAAGATAAACTGACCCCAGTCGGTGGGGGAGAGGGGATGGAGGGAGAGAGTCCCCCGGTCTGATCAGCACTAAGGAATCAGAGAGACATAAAGGCAAGTGAAGCGAACAACAATAAAAAAAAAAAAAAAAAAACTCCCCCGCACACAACAATACAATCTATTTAAACTGGCGCTCATACTTTTCATACCAATGGTATGACTTTTCTGGAGTCCCTCTTCTGATCCCTGAACTCCGGGGCTGGCAGCTCGCAAAGGGAAGCAGACGGCTGCGCGCCGCACGGGCAGGTTTACCAAAGGTCCCTCTCTAATGGGTATTTTCTTTTTCTTAGCCCTGCCCCTGAATTGTCAGACGGCGTCTGCCTCTGAAGTTAGCAGTGATTTCCTCTAGAGCCCGGCCTTATCTCCGGCTGCACGTTGCCTGGTGGTGACTAATGACACAATAACATTGTCTGGGGGGCTGGAATAAAATCGGAGCTGTTTACCCCCACTCTATAGGGGTTCAATATAAAAAAGCCGGCCGAGAGCTGTCAGGTCAGACGCGCTCCTGCCTCCGCGCTGGGACCGGCGCCTCCAGGGGTCCGCGCGCCGCCGCCGCCGCCGCCGCCGCCGCGTGCGTCCTGGGACCGCTCGCTCTGCCTCTCTGCAGGGCAGAGACTTCTTTTTCTCCCCGTTAAACAGCAATCAGGTCGAAGTACCAATTATTGAGATCCGGAGAACCAGAAGCGCTTGGAAAGAACTGAAGCTGATTTTTTTTTCTGCACTTTTTCTTTTTTATTCCCTTCGAGTTTAGTTTGCAGGGGAAAGATTTTGAATCCTTCCTTTAATCCGCCCTCACCCCAGAATGGATTATTTCCCCATGATTTTCGCTCTGCTGTTTGTGGCTTTCCAAGGAGCTCCAGAAGCAGGTAGGCACGGTGACTTGTAAAATCCTTGAATGCTGGTCTTTTTTTCCACCTTAATGCTTTTCTTGCTTCTGTTTCTCCCACTGCGTTTTAAGACTGCCGCTCAGAAATCA
Source organism: Nanger dama (assembly GCA_917880005.1). NCBI lineage: Eukaryota > Metazoa > Chordata > Mammalia > Artiodactyla > Bovidae > Nanger > Nanger dama. The sequence continues at coordinate 17,780,827 of CAKJTW010000032.1, read as the reverse complement.
AGGGCAGGGAGTGAGTGCTCAGAGCTGCTGAAGTTTTCTAGAGGTGGGGGAGAATCCTCTGTGGAAGACCATTGCTCCTCTAGCATTAAAGTGACATGATTATTATTGCCTAGTGTGTTTCTTGATGACTTAAAGATGTAATTTAGCTAAATGTGTGTTTGCAATCTTTCTGTTCAGACAGGTAAAAGGACATATAGGTATTTCCATCTTATTCAAATACTGTTTTAATAGTTTGTTAATGTGTAAAATATTCATACTTTTCAACTCAAAGCCAAGGAATTTTATTCAAGTCATTCAAGCAGTTTATGCACGCTAAAATCACCTGCAGAACAGTCTGGGGAAAAAACCCTCCAGGCGGTTTCAGGGCGAAGCAGATGTTTTCTTTAAAATTTGTCATTATTGACTTTGGGTTTCTTTTGGCAGGTTTTGGCACTCACAACAGTGTGAGCTCCATTCCCAGTGTTATTCACCTGTCCTGGGAGGGAGCTGGAGTAAATCTTGGCTACTGAGGGATTTAGGTAGTGGGTGAGCATCTGCCCATTTCTCTCTTTCTAGGGTCAATGCACTTTTTTTGTCTTTTCGTGACCCCGACTGAAGAGAAAAGGATGTCAAGGGAATGAAAATCCTGGAATGTGTCTGATCATTTGAAATGTACAAAATTGGGCAGATAAGCTGCAGGGCTAACTTGTCAGTAAGAGGAGGCAAGGCTGCTGTGAGGAAGGGGAGGGCTGGTAGATCCCACGCAGGCCCTCCTCATCCCGGGGTTCAGAATCCAAAGCCCACAGAACCTTGTCTGGGTTCCGAGAGCGGCTGCTTGTTCAATCCAGGGTTCGCCTGTTCAGCTGACTTCTCTCTTTCCAAGCACCTCCCGAAGCTCTGGATTTCCACCTAAGCTCTAGAGGTGCCGCTCTTCTGAGCTACTCCCTGCCTTAACACAAGGTGGGAGGCAGTGGGTACTGAATGGAAGGTCGTCCCGCCTGGGGAAGTGGCTCGGAGTCTAGGGAAGAACAGTATGGCTGACTTAGTTTGAGGTTGTTTCGGTCATCAGCCCGTGTTAAGTCACGGTAGGCTGCGCGCGGGCGGATCCATGTAGAAGCCAACCTGAATGTCTCATAAACAGTGTTTCTAAGTATTTCCTTGAAGGCTGCGTCCTTCGTGGGGCTGATAAGTCCCTTTTCAGGTGGTTGTTTCCCCTGCACTTGTTTAATCTTTCTGAAGGCAGATAAGCCAGTGGCGACACAGGTGAAGTCATGTTAAGGAGGGAGGGAAAAAAATCATCCTTTTCCCTCTGTGTTTCTTGCTGGAGGCTGGTGGTGGGCTTCATCTGCTTTTACCTGCTCTGCTGGGTCTGGCATCCAGGCCGTGGCCCATGTGCCTCGGGACCTCGGAGCAGACAGCTCCCTCCTGACCTGCTGTCTGTCTCTCCCCAGCGGTCCTGGGCAAGGAGCTCAGCACGGGAGCCGAGGTGGCGGGGAGAAGCCGGCTCCCGCCACGCCCTGGAGACCCCGCAGGTCCAAGCGCTGCTCCTGCTCTTCCCTGATGGATAAGGAGTGTGTCTACTTCTGCCACCTGGACATCATCTGGGTCAACACTCCAGAGTGAGTCTCTAGAGGGCATCCTTACTCTAGGCTTTCTCCCCTCTGGCTCCATGGGAGACCGGGCCCCAGTTTCTCTGGTTATTGTCTGGCGTGGTCTCCGAAGGTAGCACAGCTGACCACAGGAAAGTGCCTCCCGTGGGCAAAACGCCCTTCCAGAGGGTGTCATGCATCTCGGGGGTTGGGGGGAAAATCTTTGTATCAGGCCTAGGGGTGAATGTTCTCGAATTCCCTGGGTTTAAAGAAGCCACTGCTGAGGTCATCTGTGGGTTAGTCTAACCTGTGCTTCTCATGGGAATGTAGAGACTTGAGAGGCAGAGCGATGACAGCAACTTACAGGCTGTCTCCTCATTTTACTTTTGGAAAACACTAAGACCCAGATTGTTGAAGTCATTTGCAAGTTTGAGTTTGTGCGGAGTGAGACCTGGAACTTGAGTGTCCCGACTCCTTTGTCCTTGCCCTTTGGAAAAGCCTATTTTATAACAGCAGTAGGAACACCTTGATCAGATTTCTCTTCTGCCTCCAGAGTGAAGAGAGCAGTTTCTCCCCTTACTCTCTGCAAAATAATTCATTCATCAGAAAGAACTGTAAGCAAAAACACACTGATTGTACCTACAGAGTCCCGTTACAGTGAGGATGACCAAAATCCAAACAAAACCAAATCAAACCAAACAAAACCCATGGCAGGCCTCATATTTAGTAAGGTGATACTTCTAAGGGGGAGACTTTACTCCTTGGGTGAGAATCATAATGAATGCGTTGGAAATTACTGGAGAGCCTTCTGGCAAAGAGTCCTTCTATAGCCACATGATAATCACCCAAATCACGGGAGGTGTGCAGATATGGCATGAACCACGCTCCAGGTAGTGTGTTTCCTCCAGCCTCCCTAGGGGCCCCTTTTAGCATATCCATGTATCAACTTGAGTTGAAAAATCGGTTTTCAAAATCATGTGAGTCATGGTTTTGCATGGAAGTCCCCCACCTCGCAAGAGCTGTTAACTAAGTAGAGAGAAAAGGAAGAAAATATGAAACAGAGCAAAGCAGAAATGTCATAGTTTTGGCCAAAAAGCAAGGCTGCTGTGTCAAGAAGAAACTGAACTGTGTCCAGAGTTGACATGGAATGTCACTGACTTAGAGAAAGTGATTTTCTCCTGGTTGGGTCCACACCCTCAGGGCCATTGATGGGCACATGGTTCTGACTGTTACCACTTTTGGCTCTGAGTTTCACTACCAAATGCTGTGGCATGCTCTCCTTCTGTCTTAATGGGAGGCAGTTGCCCCCAAAGAATGCAGCCTTTGGAGAGGATTGATTATGCTCATATCTTCTGTTTCTTTCTTTCCATAACAGGCACGTTGTTCCATATGGACTTGGAAGCCCTTCTAGGTCCAAGCGCTCCTTGAAGGACTTCTTTCCTGCAAAGCGACAGTCCACAGGGAGAGATGCCGGTGTGCCAGCCAGACAGACGAGAAATGCCGGAATTTTGCCAAGCAGGAAAGGAACTCAGGTGAGTAGAAGCACTTTTGTTTTTGATCAGCTTTTTGGCCTCCTGACCTTCTTCCTCTCGTGAGACTGTCTTCTTGTTTTGAAGAAAGCAACAGAGACACTAACAACCAGCGTTCCTGTTGCTGAAATGTCCTCCCTGTATTTTGACAGGGACCAAGACTCCATGGAGAAAGCCTGGAACACCCAAAGAGAGGAAAAGACTGCTCTAAGCTAGGAGAGAAGTGTCTTCATCAGCAGCTTGTGGCCGGAAGGAAAACAAGAAGGTAAGACTCTTGTGAATAGCTGGTCCTCTTCACCTATAAACAGTCTCCAGTCGTTCTTACCTTGGTGGGAGGAAAGGCTTAGGAGACAATGTGAAGGGAAGGGAGGAAAGGGAAATCTCTGTGTTCTCTCGACTTAAAAGAGCCAAAGAATCCTTCTCCAAAGTTTTTTTGATGTAATGGAAACTAACAGCAAAATAATAATAATTTCCAAGTCGGTTCAGAAACAGTGGTTTACATAATCCAGTCTGCTGCCCTTTAGTACACACACCACCCATCCAAACAAAAATCTGTTTAGGGACACCTCTGTCATTTGGTCACATCTAGTTTTTGCATCTCTGAGTCAATATATTTACAGCTTTCCCTGAGAAATGAAAAATCATTTCAGGGAAAATTTATTTTTAATCATGTATAATCAAATTCTTCAAAAATATAGCAGTTATTTAAATGGCCAAAGGGAAAATAAAGTCATTAAGTAGTTGGTGAGAGTTAGAACATGTCATTTTTCAGGTTTATTTATTTACTTTTTTAATAGGGAAATGCATTCGATGGAGACTCAGTGTCATTCTCAACAGCTTTCTTATTTTTAATCAGTCATGAGCTGGTATCTGGATTAGTAACACCCCAGGGTTGCTCTGAGGGGCTCTATAGTGATAAACCTTCCACAGCCTAAGCATCTTGAAATTCACAAGCTTCGAGGAGGAATCCTGCTTTCAGATTTGTCCTACAGTCTATGATTCCCTGTCATGGTCAGAGGCATTTTTTCCTAGAAATCCAGTGGCAAGGTTCTAGGATCCAAGTGTTCTGAGCACAGGCCAGGAGGTCATGGACAACTTCTGAGTTGTTTACTACTGTCTGGGGCCAAGCTCAGCGCTTCCCATGTGACCTTGAAGTCTCCATATTTATGAACTCTGTTTATGAGCCACTAGTGCTCCTCCAGGCTTCCCCTGATAGCTCAGCTGGTAAAGAATCCACCTGCCATGCAGGAGACTCGGGGTTTGATTCCTGGGTCGGGAAGATCCCCTGGAGAAGGGATAAGCTGCCCACTCCATATTCTTGGGCTTCCCTGGTGGTTCAGATGGTAAAGAATCCACCTGCAATGTGGGAGATCTGGATTCAGTCCCTGGGATGGAAAGATCCCCTGGAGAAGGGCATGGCTACCCACTCCAGTGTTCTTACCTGGAGAATACCCATGGACAGAGGAGCCTGGAGGGCTACAGTCCACAGGGTCGCAGAGTTGGAGACGACCGAGCACAGCACAGTGCTTCTCCAGATGCAAGATTATGTAAACCACCGTTTCTGAACTGACTTGGAAATTATTATTTTTTTCTATTAGTTTCCATTACATCAACTATTAAATCAATGTTACTGTTTTTCCCACCCAAAGAAAACATGAAGCCTGCAAAAAGATAGTTTTTAATTGCCATAAGACATTTGCTTTGGGTCCTGCCTGTAGGCCTTCTTGTTTTGAATTCCTTTTCCCCTCGAAGCCCGCTTCAATTCCTTATGAAAGAATTTGAAACCTGTGCTGAGTAAGTGTCTCCATACAATCCCACCAAAGTTGGAACAGTGCTTGGAATAGGGCTAAAAAAAGAAAATATCTCTAGTCCACCTTAAAATCATGCTTTAAAATTTCATTAACTCCCAGCCCCTGTAGACAGGACCACATCACCCCTCTCCTTGCTCACCAAACCTTGCCTTACCCTAGGCATCAGAGGCAGTTTATTTTCATTTGACGTTAGTAGAGAAGCACGCGGTAGTGGTTGAGGGTGAAAGTTGAGGATCCAGATTTAGATTTGTTTGTGCCAGATTCTAATTTTAGATGTTTCTTTTGCCCAAGAATAATTTTTTCTAAAAAAAAAATTTGTTTTCTCTTGTCTGGTTTTAATAGGTTGGAGGCCATCAGCAACAGCATCAAAACATCTTTCCGTGTTGCCAAGCTGAAAGCCCAGCTCTATAGAGATAAGAAAGTGATCTACAACCGTGCTCACTGAGGGCAGGTTTTGGGGGCCTGTCTGAAGCTCCTCATCCACAGAGAGCCCTGGGCCTGACTGCGCTGCCCACGCGGCTGGGATCGGGGCAAATGCGTCCTGCCTGGTCAGACGATTTCTTGTTCCAGACTGGCAGGGGACCAGCGCCCTGGGTGCAAGCATTCCAGGAAAGGTTAAGGAGTGCCCCCAGCCATTCTTGTCTCCATCCGAGCTGACTGTTTGCATCCATCTCTCCTCCAAGGGGGGTGGCGATGGGCCCCCGCAAAGAAGGCAGAGAGACCCAGTGACCTGCAAATTGGAGGAGGAGAGGAGATTCCACTTGTGGGCTGAGTTCCCAGAGAGGTCCGAAGGGAGTGTTTGTGTCTCACTCAGGCGCCTGGCACATTTCAGGGAGAAACTCCAAAGCCCCGTGAAGATTGTTCTAAGGAATGCACAAATTGAAAACACTCGAAGGACAAACACTCGAGTAAAAATGAAAAAAAAAGACTTGTTTTTCTAATTCGTAAAATGCAAAACTGAGAGAAACTGTTACTACTGAAAATCAGAATGAGTTTCATGCATAGGAGACTACCTCATCTGTATTGCACTCTGACAAAGCATGTCCCACCTTTAATTATTGCCTCCCCAAACTCTTCCCTCACACAAAAAACCCCCATCCTAATTCCTAGCCTCCTGGAAGTCTGTCTAATGCATCAATAGTAGATATAACGTTTTCATGGCCATCTACTAGCTCTGTTCCCTAAGGAAAAATGAAAAGATCAATTGAATCAGGAGTTTCCCTTACTTATCTTGATTTTGGAAACACAATGGTATAGGGTTGTTGTGGAGAGATATTGAAGGGTAAACATTGGTGATGCTTTAAAGCAGTAAAATTATTTTCCTTTATTGGCTCATGGAAGGGTTGGATTACATTTTGATGTACTTATATTTTTATAGATATTTATATTCAAACAGTTTATTCCTTATATTTACCATGTTAAATATACGTTTGGGCAGGCCATATTGGTCTATGTATTTTTTAAATGTATTTCTGAATGAAATTGAAAAAATGCTTTGTTTTGCCTGTCAAGGTAATGACCTTAGAAAAAAATAAATATTTTTTTCCCTACTGTACTAATTCTGAATCATCTCTGAAATTTCTGAGAGGTGAGCCACAGTGGTAAGATTCAAAAGGGGAATGATTAAAGATGGTTTCTTGGAAAGGTGACAATCAGAAGAAAAAGGACCTTCGCTAACAACAACAAGAATTTGATTTATATCTTAAAAGTTGGTTTTAGATTGCATTTGTGAAGCTGCACAGTTGTGTCCGACTCTTTGTGACCCCATGGACTGTAGCTTACCAGGCTCTTCCATCCATGGAATTTTCCAGGCAGTACTGGGTTGCCATTGCATTTAGCTAAACACAAAACAAAAATTCAGCTTTCACACCTCTGTCTTTTCCTACATAGCCGCTCTCTGCTTCCTCGCACCTGCAGACTCTCCAGGGACTTCATCCGTTAACTTGGCTTGGCCTGTTAGGATCCAGCAGTTTAAGCTGATGGGGTGGTGAGAGGTGCTTTCTCCATGTTAATAAACTGTGATAGCAAGGCCGCCTCCCTGAAGGTACCTAATTACACGCATTCCACACCAGAGTTGCTTTGGGAAAATGGCCTGCTCTGAGCGAGTCAGGGCTCCCAGTGGCTTTTTATTTGCTCAGATTAAGAAGCTTGTTTACTGAGGAACACCAAGTACTTTTGCTCTTTCCCGGTAGCCCAGCGCTGGACACACGCCCATGGAGGCAGGGATGCCAAATGCTGATTCTGGGCCCCTCCTGCTTCTCATTCCCTCCCTTCTCTCCACTTTGCCTCGGTTGACCTGCCAGCCCAGTGGGGAGAATAGCTTTGCAGATGCTTGTTGCCCACAGCAGCCCGTATGAGCTTGATCCGCTTCTGAGAATCTTTACCGCTTTTCTCTAACAGGGTCTGAAAGAATGCCCGTGTTGGTGTTTGCTGTTTTAGTTGCTCAGTCATATCGGACGCTCTTGCAGCCCCATGGCCTGTGGCCCATCAGGCTCCTCTGTCCATGGGATTTCCCAGGCAAGGATATTGAAGTGGGTTGCAATTTCCTCCTCCAGGGGATCTTTCTGACCCAGAGATCAAACTCGAGTCTCCTGCTTGGAAGGCAGATTCTTTACCACTGAGTCACTTGGGAAGCCCGAAAGAATGCCTGGTGTTTCCTCAAATAACAGCTCACAGGGGTTACTATTCTTCAACAGTGACACGTCTGAAGGATGTTCAAAAACAGTCTTCAGGTGGGCAGAGCCAGTCTCCTGGGAAGAGTTTCCATCTTTACAGGCATTGGTTTTCTTCTTTCACTGTTTTGTTTTTAGGAGACAGTCCAGTGTCTTTGGGACTCCCCAGATGGCTCAGTGATAAAGAATCTGCCTGTGATGCAGGAGACACAGGTCCCATCCCTGGGTTGGGAACATACCCCGGAGAACAAATGTTCTCCAGGGAACATATCTCCCTGGAGGACAGAAGAGCCTAGCGGGCTACAGTCCATGAGGTCACTAAGAGCAGGACATGACTGAGCTTGCACGTGTGCAGCACTGTCTTTGGGGGATTGCTTACAGAGTTCACTTTACCTAGCACAGTTTCTCGGCCTGCGGTTCTCAAGAGGATAGTGAAGTTTTGCCCACATTGACAAGGGCCTTGGCCTGAACTTAGCCCCTGCTTAATCCTGAACAGCTCTTCCATCCCCTGGCATCGTGAATTTCCTCATCTGTGTACTGAAGAAGACGAGGAACTCCTCTAACAGCCATAAGAGCGAGCCTGAGATCACACGAAGAAGTGGAGGTGATGGGCAATAGTGAAGATCCAAGCTCGGAGAACGTGGATCTAAGATATTTAAGAGGGAGTTGCCGTGGGAAGAAGCCACTGAGCAAAAGTAAAACACAGGAAGCAGCAGAGATAAGATTTTTTTTTTTCTTTCTTAAAAAATTATTATTCAGACTCTTAAATCCTCTTCCTCCATGCTTCCTGCCTCAGTAACCAGCAAGAAAAGTTAAAAAAAAAAAAAAAGGCATGAAGCAGTGCTCTTAAGGCATGAGAGTCAGTAGTAAAATAAACTGGAAGGTTTTTAGGAAGTCAGTATTTTTGGAGTATTTAGAGGAAAGGTTGAATATTACTCAAGGGCCATGCCAGCTCAAGGGTGAACTCACGGGATGGTCGGCCATGCTTCTTGCTGTTTTTCCAGTAAGCATGAGTTCTAGAAGCCCACTTAAGATTTCTCTCTTCACGTTTATGTCTGTCTTCATGATCAGGAGCAGGCAGAGCTTTGATCTCAGAGCTCCAAGGACCAGAGGATCCTGGGTGGGGAGAAGTGGTCTTTGGTGAAGTGAGAGGCATCTGTTATCACACTTCATTCTCACTCCAGGGATGGGCTTCTTGTGTGATGGAAACCGTTGCCCTTTCTCCTGCCTGCGCTTCCCTGAAATGCTCAGGGTATTAGACTAAGTAATTAGAGTTTTTAAAACACCAGTATCATACTAAGCAGGAGTTCTCTCAGGAAAGAAAGAGCAATCTTTGGTTTTCCCGGATGAAAAAGCCGAGGCTTGGAGAGGGAAGTGGCTTACCCGAGGCCACACAGCGAGCACCTCTGGAGCCTGAGGCCTTGAGCAGGGCTGTATCCCTCAGAGATGACTGGAGGTCTGTGGAGACAGAGGCGCGAGCAAACCTTATGAGAGGGTTCCAGGTGGCGAAGCAAAATCACCCTTAGTGGAAGCTGTGCCTTCCCGCCCTCCTGGCGAGGCCTGCCAGACCCATTCTTAGTACTCTCTCAGGAGCATCACTGGGCCCCAGAGCCCCACTCACCAGCATTTCAATTGTACGCTATTTGTTCACTGATTCGTCTTCATGACACCCACGCACAGAAGGCAGAAACTCGCTGTAATTTACAATGTCCGCCTTCAAATCCGGTGCCGTGAAGGCTTCACTGACAACTAGAAGAAGACCCAGCACACAGGAAGAGAGGGCAGTGGTGATGGGTGTGATGGCAGAGGTGGTAGTGTTTCCTCAAGCCCTGGATGATGGTCAGAGAGAGATCTACGGCTGACGCCACTGGATAATGAGAACAGAAGGGCCTCAGCCGTGGGGGTCACACACTGAGGGAACCGATGCATTCCCAGCCTGACAGGCAGCGTGCTCTGGGAGGCAGCCCATCCGGACTCTGACACGCCAAGTCTTCTTCTTTCTGCAGCTCATTTTTCTCTTTTATATTCTGAGTCATTCCAAGCCTCCACCCGAAACTGCTGTGGAAGTGTCCAGGGATGAAATTAACAATCATTGGCATGGCAAAGACACTGACCAATTAGAACAGACCAGGACAGAGTCACGGGGTGGCTCCAGCAGGCTCCTGGTGGTCTCCAGCTAGGCCAGGTGTTAAACCTCCAAGTGTGGAAAAGTCCAGAAGTCTGGGAAGCCAAAGGGAGCCAGGATGGGATTTCTAGACTTCTTGCTCTATGGCTATTTACCAGCGATTATGAAAGTAAATATCTCAGCCTCAGCCAAGAAGCTACCTAAATGGAAGCAGCCTAAATGTCCATCAACAGATGAATGGATAAAAATGTTGTGGCATGTATATGCAATGGAATAGTACTCAGCCATTAAGAAGAACGAAATACTGTGGTATATAGCAGTATGGATGGACCTGGAGACTGTCATGTTAAGTGCAGTAAGTCTGACAAAGACAAATATCATATACTATCACTTAGATGTGGAATCTGACATAAGGATACAAAGGAACTTGTTTACCAAACAGAAACAGAATTACAGACTTAGAGAATGAACCTAGGGGGAAAGGTTGGGGCGGGGTGCGGCGTGGAGAAGGATAGACTGGGAGTCTGGAAGGAACATGGACACATGTTATATTTAAAACAGATAACCAGGGAAGTCCCCTGTGGTGAAGCAATTAGAATTCCATGCTTCCAGTACAAGGGGCACAGGTTTGATACCTGGTCGGGAACTTGCTACATCATCATCCCTCTGGGTCATCCTTTCACTCCCCATGCCTGCCTCACTCATACACTAATCTCTGGTATAAATGGAAATAATTGAAGGTATTCTTGGTCTCCTTGGAGGTTTTTAGCAGGACAGTTTGATGGTGGCCCAAACTGAGGTTTGCCTCAGACCAGAACTTGCTAGGGTCCTTGATCTACCAGAACTTCCAGCCTCTTATACTGGAAGCATGGCATTCTAATCACTTCACCACTAGGGAAGTTCCCTGGTTATCTATTTTAAGTAAAGCCATGTGTACATGTTCATCCCAGATTCCCAGTCTATCCTTTCCCCCTCCCACCTTTTCCCGTTGGTTCATTCTCTAAGTCTGTGGATCTGTATCAGGTTGGTAAACAAGTTCATTTGTATCATTATTTCAGATTCTGCACCTAAGTGATAGTATATGATATTTGCCTTTGTCTTACTTGGCACAGGATTGTCAAGAAGGAGCTGCTTGTAAGATTGCGTCTTGGCCTCTTGGATTAAATTTGGACCCAGAAAGGTAGCCAGATAATTTCTCATTAAATCTGAGACACTTCAAATGGAGCTTGGTGATGCTCTTAGCAATGATCACAGCCTGTCGTGGGCAAACTGGGAAGCATGATCACCCTAAAACAGGAGAAGCCTTGAAGGAGGTTAGAATTTCAGATCCACCTTGATCTCTTAGAGACGACCTGGACCTCAGCCCTGTTTAAGTAGACTGGATGTCTGTATCTCTTTATCTTCAGACCAGACAAGGGCAAAGAACTTTCACCTTCTCTGGTGCCTCCAACCTTGAGCATAGGTTTTCAGGCATAGTATATCAATGAATTAATAAATGTACAGATGGGTGACAGGGTTCAGTAAGAGAAAGGCAAAGGTAATAATGAGACTTTAGAAGATTTATAAGACCCACTTATAGGGATCTCTGGAGAGTGTGTGTGTGGCTAAAATATTCTTTTATTCAGGCTCCACTTTAGTGACAATTGTCCCAGTGTGAGGTGAGTCTTTCTATTTCTTTTACTCCAGTTCACCCCAATATTGCCACTCTAATAACAATCTTCTCCCTGTGCTTCAGTCACTATAGCCACGGATACACAGCCAGAAAGAACTTAAAAAATAATTTATGTCATCTCCCCATCTCAAAAAATCTCCCATTGCCACTCACTCTCTGCTTCCTGGAGTACAAAATGCTATCTACTGACAGTAAGAAGGACCAGATAGAAGGACGAGGCAGTATTATAATTTCTGAGTTCTTCATTCTTTATTATAAATATTTTCAAACATAGCCCACATGTGAGAGAAGAGTAAAATAAAGCCAACATACGCATCATACAGTTTAACAGCTGTCAAACGTTTTTCCTTTTTTAAGAAGCCCTTTATTTTTCAGCTGTGCTGAGTCTCTGATGCTGTGCTTGGGCTTTCTCTAGTTGCGGTGAGCAGGGGCTAATCTTCCTGCAGTGTGTGCGCTTCTTTTTGTGGTGGGTTCTCTGCAGAGCACGGGCTCCAGGGCTTCGGTGGTTGAAACACTGAGGTTGTGGCTCCGTTGCTCTGCAGCATGCGGTATCTTCCTGCATCAGGGATCAAACCCACGTCCCCTCCATTAGCAGGCGAATTCTTCCCACTGGACCACCAGGGAAGTCCCAGTTGTCAAAATCTGACTGATCCTGTTGAACCTCTACTAGCACTCTACCCTGCTTCCTGATGACTTTGAAGCAGCCCCGAGTATCATTGCCATCTAATCTATAAATATGTCAACGAGGACATGGTGAGTTGAGGGTATAGACAGGCTATGTTCAACCAAGTCAAATGTGAAATAGCCAATTGGGTATGTGGGTCTGAGAGGGAATGAGCAATACACGATCTCAGACCTCAGGGGACCCATCAGGATAAAGGTAGCCAATGTGGGTAATAGCTCATGTTTATAGTGCACGCCAAATACTCCTCTGAGAGGTGTGCAGGCATCAATTCATTTCCTTCCTACTGTCACAGAATGAAGTAGGCACTTTCATTTGCTCTACTTTATGGATGAGGAAACTCAGGGACAGATTAAGTAGTAAGCTGTCCAAGGTCAGGCAGCAAATTAAGAGTCAGAGCTTGCTATGATAAACTAGTTCACTATGCTTTGTGACTAAGAAGAATTCGGCTATAAAGGCTACACTGTGGGATGAACAAGTCCTAGGTTGATGGAAAAGTGACAGTGATGTACTCTTCCTGGCGGAGAAGACAGGAAGTGTGTAGGTTTCTGGGAAAAGACTAGGAGGAGGGCCTTGAGCCCTTGCCTAAGCAAGAAAGCACTCAAGAGTTTTATAACTCAATCAAAAGTATGAAGCATCTCAGTAAAATACTTCATCTACGGAGGACTTGGTAAGAAGAAGGTAGCCTAATGTGCTCATGTGGTTGATTCATCACAAAGGTAAGTAAGCAGGTATTTATCTCATCAAGAGGTAATTTATCCTACTAAAATTCAGAAAGGATATTTAATTCAATGATACTAAAAATCTTCCAGCATCATGACCACATTAACAGAATAAAAATTCTGTCTTCCTAAGTGATGTTGATTATTCTGCTAAATTATCCTGCCAAAACCCAGAAAGGGTAAGTAATTCAGTGATACTGAAAATCTTTAAAATATAACAACAATAAATGGGACTGCAATATCTTAATTTCAAGTGGCATCAACTGGATTTGAAATTTGGGGACGTGCTTTTAAAAATAAAAATAGATCTACCTGAATACATTTCAGCTAAATTTGGAAAATGTAACTAGATTTGTGACTAATAAGATGAAATGATTCCACTAGAAGTCTCTGTACTTAATCAAAAGTGGAATTTATTGTATAGCTCAAGTGTTCTGCTAATGCCCTACTGTTTATCACATGGTCAAAAATGTCCTTTCACCGAGTTAAGAATTCCCACTTGATTTATGGGTAGGGATCGCCTAGCTCCCTGTCAACTAAAATGTCTTCTTCAGGCTTGAAGAATTTGTTATGATACCATTAGCAATCACCTTGTCGAGGATGTTGCTTACTGGTTTTTTTCCCCACATAACTGGTTCAAACCAGTCAGTCCTAAAGGAAATCAACCCTGAATATTCACTGGGAAAGTTGTTGCTAAACAAACCTGAGGCTCCATACTCTTGCCACTTGATGCAAAGAGCCAGTGCCCTGGAAAAGATCCCGATGCTGGGAAAGACTGAAGGCAAAAGGAGAAGGGAACAGCGGAGGATAAGATCCTAGACAGCATCACCGACTCAGTGGGTATGAATTTGAGCAAAACTCTGAGAGATACTGGAGGACAGAAGAGCCTTGTATGCTGCAGTCCATGGGGTCTCAACGAGTCGGACATAAATTAGTGACGAAACAACAATGACAATAATTGGCTCATTTTGCTCTGATCAAATGGCCATTGATGATGCCCCTCAGTTTGTTGAAAGATACGGTGCACACGGCAGTTAAGGAGATAATGCTATGCAGGCTACTGCAATAAGGACAATGTTCATTAAGAGAGAATGTTTCAAGGAAAGGAAGGAGGCTTGGGGTTTTATCAAAGCAGGCAAGCAAGGAAGCTGTCCTTGAGTCTTGTGGGAATCATGAGAGAGATGGAGATGGTCTTCTCTGAACTGCAGAGAAGGGGTGGAGGGGAATATGAGAGATGCAGGGCCATTTGAAGTTAGCTATTTCTCAGAATCCTGGAGGGGGACTTCTTGCACTTTGGGAACACAGGGCTCAGATCAAGTTCAACATTGTTCCCCTTTTTGTTCAAGAAGAAGAAGCATCATCACTGAGCAACCAGATAATAGTCCTAAACATTCTGCGTGAAGTGAAGCGAGATCTCAGAGTTTCTCAAGGTGACTTCATGCTGCTACTGTGAAAGCAGCTGAACTGTACAAAAGTGATGCCAAAGGTCTGTGCTTTCAGAGTCCTGAAGATCAGACTCCTTAAAAAAAAATGGATGCCAGACACACAAAAAAGGGAAATGTTAACGTGACAAATTGCATTAATCAGCCCAGTGGATTCCAGGAGGTCAGTGGAGGAATATCTTCCAGGTGTGCAGTACCGCTAAGGGAGTTGCTTACAACTCTTGAACTGGGATGTTGATGGTGTTGCTCCTGGCATTTTCAGGGCATGCCTGGACCCTTCAGTTCCACTAAGTTTGCTAAGTGGTCCAGACAGTGCCTTTTCTAGGCGGGAAATCAGACCTGTGAATGGTCTTATATGATGGTCAGCCCTTCAAAGTTCACATCAGGCCATTGGGCTTTTAGTCACAGTGCTTCTGCCAGTCCTAGGGAAACATGCCAGAGGGACTTCGGGTAATGTGATCTTAGTTCTAGTGACACTGCATTAGGCATCAGAGAGAAAAACTGAAAACATTAGTTTGAAAGATTATAGTCAGACCTTGAAGGAAATTTGAAGGATCAAAAATATGATAAGGGTTGACTATTTGGGATGGGAACAGGAGTCAGTCCAGTTTACAGTCAGGAACCCAAACTGATTTTTCCAGAGTTGGGGAGAAAGTCAACTAACTCTCCACCAGACAAGACAGAATTTGCACCTGCATCAGTTGTCCACAATTTGAAAAGAGATCTTAAAGATCTCAAAAGCAATGAACAAAGCTAGAATCTGGTATCCTGGAAGGTTATGCTATGTAACAGACTGTTTTCCATTAAAACAGAAAACCTCCCTCTATAGTCACCATACTTTTGATGAAAGAGAAACTCAAAGAAAGATTATTCTTGAGGGCAAAAATCAGCCTAATCTCATTAAATTTAGCATACATATTTAGATAGGCATGGCAAGAATGGTGATGTATCATGCAGGCCATTTTAAGTTGCTCTTTGGACTGTTTCATAGGAATTTCTGATTGGGCTTTTATAAAAGTCTTTTGAAGCTAGAGGGTCAAGTCAAGAACTTGCTACCAGGTTTTACCTAGAAGAGCTATACATTTGGGTAAATTCCTCTCTTCAGGTCTCTCCAATATCCTGATTCCTGGTCGGCCATGAAGAGACATTCTTACTCACCTATGAGGCTGGGACTCTGTAAGCCAGTATCAGACCTATTTGCCCACGAGGGCCTTGTGAATAATGGTTTCATAAAGCCCCCTTCATTCCTTGAAAGTATCTGGTCATATCTGATTAAATGAGTCAAATAGGACACTCCAGGTAAGACCTGGGTCACATACTTTAAGATTTGAATTATGTCACAGTAACAAAAGGGAGACATTCATGTTGAACCTATGCACATACATTGTCATAGGAATAAAAATACTTAGCAGGATTTTTCTGAATTCTGGAAGAATCCAGCAGGGAAAATATATCACGTATAAATGTTTCATCTCAGTTTATGAAAGTCTACTCAATTACCATGAGTTATAGAAAGCTTAAGAGGAAAAAGAAAGGCCTTCACTATATATTAAAAAAATAGTTATTAAAGCAACTATATTCCAAACAAAAAACACAGTCTTTCCTCATCAGTTCATTCAGTGTTATGTAATTCAGTCTTATTCTGCTCACTGTTGGTTAGTGTCATAATCCAACTGTTTCTCAACTAGAGTCTAGAAATCCTGATTCACTCCACTGGTATGATCTCCAAGTTGTTAAGCAACACCATCGGAGCTCTGGACCTAAAAGCACTTGACATAGTCCTTTTTATGGGTTGTTGTTGTTCAGTGGCTAAATCGTGCCCAACTCTTTGCAACCCCACTGACTGAAGCACACCAGGCTCCTCTGGCCTCCACGATCTTCCAGAGCTTGCTCAGACTCATGGTCTTTGAATCAGTGATGCTATCTAACCACTTCATTCTCTGCCACTCGCTTCTCCTTTTGCCTTCCATCTTTCCCCGCATCAGGGTCTTTTCCAATGCAGTGGCTCTTCGCATCACGTGGCTAAAGTACTGGAGCTTCAGCATCAGTCCTCCAATGAATATTCAGGACTGATTTCCTTTAGAATCGACTGTTTTGATCTCCTTGCAATCCAAGGGACTCGCAAGAGTCTTCTCCAGCATCACAGTTCGAAAGCATCAGTTCTTCGGTGCTCAGCCTTCTTTATAGTCTAACTCTCACATCTGTATAGGACTATAGGAAAAACCATATCTTTGACTTTATGGACCTTTGTTGGCAAAGTGGAATTACTATGGGATTACAGAGTTTAAAACAAACCAAAAATTACCAGCACATGACAATAGATAAAATCTCTGTGATTAACTTATTACTGATTAATTAAATATTTTTAAGAAACTTTATATTGGAGTACAGTTGATTAACAGTGCTGTGTTAGTTTCAGGTATTCAGCAAAGTGATTCAGTTATTCCTGTACATGTGTCTGTCCTTTTTCAAATTCTTTCCCCGTGGAGATTAGTGCAGAGCGGAGTCCCCTGTGCCATGTGTGCGCTGCTGCTGGTTATCTATTTCAAATGCAGCAGTCTTGTGCATGTCAGTTCCAACCTCCCAGTCGACCACCCCCATCCTTCCCCATGGTAATCAGAAGTTCCCTCTCTAAG
This sequence comes from Nanger dama, assembly GCA_917880005.1. Lineage (NCBI taxonomy): Eukaryota > Metazoa > Chordata > Mammalia > Artiodactyla > Bovidae > Nanger > Nanger dama. The sequence goes on along the minus strand of CAKJTW010000032.1, from coordinate 17,763,968 downwards.
TCTGCTTTGCAAATCATTCCATATTTTAGATTCTGCATTTAAGTGATATATGATATTTGTCTTTCTCTGTCTGACTTATTCACTTCGTATAAAAATTTTCAGGCCCATCCTGTTGCTGCAAATGGCATCACGTCATTCTTTTTAATGACTAATATTTTATTAACATACCATGTTATTACTTTTTAAAAAAATAGTGAAATGTCTAACGATGGTTCGTCATAAAAATAATGCAACTGACAAAGAAATTTGGGTTGTTCAGTGGTATGCAGAACAAAGTCATAACATCATCCTACCCCTGTGCTTTCTGTGCATGGATACATTACTAGGGCCAGGACAAGGCACTACCGCCTCTTGAGTCCAGCCCCTGAAAGCACCCAGAGTCAGCAGTAACAGGCCGCCACCATTCTGAACCCAAACAAAGCAAGATGAGATGGTCTTTCTAGGGAACAAAGTTTTGCAATTATTTGCTAACCTTCACTTAAGAGTGTGAATAAACGTTACTCTCTAGCTATGGACAACCAAAGAAGCCACGGAATGGAAGATAATTCCCAACAAGTTCAAATGATAAACTTTTCAACATGTGAACATAAAGAGTTTTACGACCTCATGAAGAAGAAAGTTGTTTCGATGCTAGAAGTGAAGACAGTTGCTTGCTTTGAGGGTGGTCATGACTAGTAGGGGCTTCCCAGGTTGGCGCTAGTGGTAAAGAAGCCAGTGCCAGTGCAGGAGGCAGAAGAGGTGGGCGTTTGGTCCCTGGGTTGGGAAGATCTGCTGGAGGAGAGCAGAACAGCCCACTCTAGTATACGCGTCTGGAGAATCCCACGGACAGAGGAGCTTGACAGGCTACAGTCCATAGGGTCGCAGAGAGTGAGACACGACTGAAGCAGCTTAGCATGGGTGCTAAGACTGCATGCTAAGGCTGGTAGAGAGCCTGAGGGGCTTGTGATATTCTTGTTTTAAGTGCTGAAACATGTTTGTGTTGACTTTGGGGGAATTCGAGCTGTCCATTATGACCTATGCTCTTTTCTGTGTCTTATATTTCAAGAAAACTTCTCTCTCCCCACAAAAGTTTTTTCCCCCTTACTTCAGTAAATAAGTGTGAACAAATACACGCAGAATGATGGTCTGAAGTGGTGCCAGAATTATAGCATGCTGCAGAGGCATTGATATTATGGTTCTGTCTGGCCATCAGATGTGCATTTCACTTGATGCAGCTCATTTCGTTGGTCCATGACCTCACTCTCCTTTCTGGAGTAAAGGCCTCCTTAACATTTTTCCCTCCGAATAAGGTCCTCATCTTGGCTGCCTACAAAGGGCCCTGAGCACCATTGCTGTGTCTCAGGTTAGTTTCCCTTGTACGTGTTGCCTGGGTTTGTCCGGTCTTGACACCATCCTGAAGATGGTAAAATGAGCCAGGTGATTTCATCTCTCGTGGCACACCTGGAGGACATTGCTTGGGAACGAGCCAGTTTACTGCTCACAGCCCGGGACATTTTTTTCCCATGAGCTAGCTCACGTCCCCTTCTCTCACAAAGAACTTCCTGCCTGGGAAAGGCCATATCAGAGACTACGGAGCATTGTAACTAACGGGAAATATGCTTGACATGGGAGAGCCGTCCCTACTCCCTCCTTCCCCACCCACTCCACACCAATGTATCAACTCTGATTTCTTACTAATGCTTGCTTTTACCTCTAAGCTCTCTTTGTTGCTCACACTCATCCAACACGCACATCCAGGAAAAGAGCACCAGGGAAAACTGGCCTCTGTGAGTGCAGTTCTTTGGTATCTATCACTGGCTGCCTCGAGCAGCTTGGAGAATGTGACTCCAAGAACTCACTGACAGAAGTAGGCTCTCTGAAAAGTGTCTTTCTCTTCACCTGTGACCTGAAACCAGGGCTGAGGATGAGCATCCCCTGGCAGTATGTATTTGGTCTCAACTTCAAGATCAAACCAAGCATTTGCTTTCTTTTGGTCAGTTCCACTGGTCTTTCCATTCGGTCAATTCTCGACTATCTGACCCAGGGCCAGAGAAACTTTGTATCTCTACTAGGCTAGACGCAATTGCGCACGCGCGCGTGTGTGTGTGTGTGTGTGTGTGTGCACACACACACACACACACACACACACTCCTTTCCTCACCCTATGTCCAATGAACTTAGAGGAAAATTGACTTCTCTTATCATAAATTATTAATTTTGCTAGTGTTCAGTAGCTAAGTAATATCCATCTCTTTTATGACCCCCATGGAGTATAGCCCGCCAGGCTCCTCAATAGCACTGGAGTCATACAATTTATATTCTTTTGGGTCTGGTTAAATTTTGCTCAGCATCTTTTTTGAATTGTCCATGTTAGAAGTGTTATGAGTAGACATTTTTACCTTTCTCCCAATCTTAAAGGAAAAGCATTCAAAGTTACAAGTCTGAACAACAGCTTATAATTAGATCGAGAAAGTTTTCTCCCTATTTCTAGTTTCTGGTAGGTTTTTATCCTGAGTGGAGGATTAATTTTCCTAAGAGCATTTTCTGCATCTATTGAGATAATCTTTTTCTTTATTCTTCTGATTTGGCAGATTACATTGGTTTTTAACTTTGGCATGTCAAACCATCTATCTTGCATTTCTGGATAAGACCTACTTGGTGTGACTTTTATTTGTTAATTATGACTGCTTGTATGTTGTTAGATATTATATACTAATATTTTATTAAGGATTGAATATATTATTTATGTGTATATTATAGTACATATAAAGTTCCTTTTGAAAATACCAATATTTCTTGAGGTCTAGTTATATTGACTTTATTTTCTTTTGACAATGATTTCTTTTATGCTTGCTTGTTTTCTTGCTTTTTTATGTTTTTCAACCTTAGATTTAATGCCAGATGTTGTGCTTTTTAAAAGAGCAAGCTGTTGCTCAGTTGCTAGGTCAAGTCTGACTCTTTGCAATCCCAAAGACTGCATCATGCCAGGCTTCCCTGTCCTTCACTGTCTCCCAGAGTCTGCTCAAACTCATGTCCATTGAGTCGGTAATGCCATCCAACGGTCTCATCCTCTGTCACCCCCTTCTCTTGCCCTCAATCTTTCCCAGCTTCAGGGTCTTTTCCAGTGAGTCAGCTCTTCACATCAGGTGGCCAGAAAAAAAGAGATCAAGACAAACTTATTTGCACGCAGGAAAGGGCGTGTCTCATCCTCTGGCAAACTTCTAGTAGAGGGTTTGGTCAGTAACGATTACTGTTGGGGTGGACTAAGCTCTGTGTTGCTGTGGTTATGTCCATAAACCACATCCTTCCCAGCAAGGCCCTTCGGCAGCATCCTATTTCGTATGAGCCCCGGGTTCCCAGACAGCGTTCCTCAGGCCCCTGTTGAGCCCGCAGACTTCAGGAGTCCCTGGTGCCCCCACAGCAGGAGGGCATCTCTCTCAGCAGTTCTCCCTTACTCCGGCGATAGGTGGCACTTGGTGTGAAGCCGGGTGAGTGGGCTTCTCTCAGCTCTTCTGACCCACCTGTGGGCTCTCACAGGCCTGCACCTCTGCGTTCTCAGCTTCCCTGCCCCGACCCCAGAGGCAGGCAACGGCGCCTCTTCCTTAGCGTCCAGGCTTGGTTCCAGGCTCTTCCCTCAGCCTTCCACAGCCCTGTGTAGCTGAGCCTCAGGGAGGTTCCCCTCCATGCTCTGACCCTTCTGGTGGCGGGCTGCTCCTCCTGATTCTCCACGTGGGTTCTGCAATCTAGATGGATTCCACCAATTTCTTCACCCTCTGGCTTTGCCTTCACACAGACACATGACCTTCTCTCGCCTTCCTCAGGATTCCAACCCTCTGCCAGTGGAGGCTTGGCACAGGGCCTGAAGGAGGGGGCAGTGTCCAGTCCTCCCACTCTCCCTTCAGGCTTAAGCGGTGGGCGTGCCTCGTGAGCTTCCATTCACTGTTGGCTTGAATCTTTAAAGACAGCCTTGGGACTTTCTATTCACCTGGGCTTGGAGACTCAGCTTTCTGACTCTTGAGATCGCTCTCTCTGCCTTTTAGTCTGGAGGCTGGATTCCCCCCTCATGTTTTCCTCTCTAGTTCTCTCCTCTGGCCTTTAAGAGGCTTTTCTCCACCTTGTGTCCTCTACCCAAACAGGTGGTGACTGTGGGCAAGGGTACCATGAAAGGCTCAGTTCTTGTGCCCTGACTCCAGCCTTCAGCAGGCCACTGGGCTGTTCTTAGCAAGGTCCTGGGGTGTCTCAGGGGTCCATCCTGTATGGCTCCTATCCTGCTTCCAGCTTCCAACCCAGAGTGCCTAATTACTGGGCTCGTATCAGCTCTCCTGCCCTGCCTCCAGCCCTGGGCAGCCTCTGCCTTGATCTAGTCAAGCCCCCTTGTGTCTCATATGAGTCCCTCAGGACACTGCCCCTGCCCCCAGACTTCTGTGCACAGCCTTATGGCCCTGGGGGAGGCTTGGAGGGAAGAATGAGACAGTTAGTCACTGGTGTGTGACTAGGGCTCCTTGAGATTCCAGTCCACCATCCCAGCAACCCTCAAAAGCTCAGCCAACTTCTCTGCACTCCCTCCACAGAGGACTCCTCTTAGGCCAGGGTTTCAGCCAAGGCCATGGGCTTCCCTGTCCTGAAATTCATCTTGTTTAGGTTTTCTTGCTCCATGGTTCTTCCATAGTTTTCTGACAACTACAATTACATAGATTCTCTGGATGTGTTTTGCTGTAAAGGCAGAAGCAATAATCTTCTACATTTTCTATCCCAGCAGGAAGCAAATGTCTAAAAATAATATTTAAAAAGTATTTGGCAACTGAAATTCTATACCAATCATTAAAAAAATAAAGCAACTCCCTATTTCCTAATTTCTCTGAAATGTTTCCCTACTCTGCCATCCAAACCACCTTCTGTTGCTCACCTCTTTGAAATCAGTGGTTCTCAATTGGGGGTGGCCACCAAGTGAACTCCGAGAGTTGGTGATGGACAGGGAGGCCTGGCATACTGCAATTCATGGGGTCCCAAAGAGTCGGACATGACTAAGCGACTGAGCTGAACTGAACTGAACCAAGCAAATAAAAAAAGAAATGGGAAAGAAAGGAAAAATAGCTGTATTATCTCCCTGATCCCGGGAAAACTGAGTGGATTTACACACAACACATCCTTGGTCACAGCGACTTGGTATAGTCAGGTTGGTCATAAACGTTGACGGAATGAATGCGCGAATGAGTGAATGACTCAGGGGATAAAATTTAGAAGCCACCTGCCATCTGGTAGGTCCCCTCTATGAAGTCTTTCCCCAAGCATTCCAGTGCCTGCATTCCCGTGCTTGTTAAAGGACTAGGGCATTTGAAATACATGTCCCAAGAGTTAATACAGTTATGGCCTGAATTTTGATGTTAACTAGGTCAAGTATCTCCTTACTTTGTTTGGGTGTTCTTGCAAAACCATTTCCACATTCGTGACTGGCCACTGTGTTGGGCCCTGAGATAATATATTGGCAGCTATATGAACATTAAGGCTTCCCGGGTGGCTCAATGGAAAAGAATCTGCCTGCTAATGCTGGAGACTCAAGTTTGATCCCTGGGTTGGGAAAATCCCCTGGAGGAGGGCATGGCAACCCACTCCTGTATTCTTGCCTGGAGAATCCCCATGGACAGAGGAGCCTGGGGGGATACCATCCCATGGGGTCGCAAAGAGTCGGACACGACTGAGCGACTGAGCACGCACACACTCAGATTTTTGTCTTTAGGGAATCCTTCTCAGTATCTGCTCAACAGAAAAGCGAGTCAGTGAAGCCGTGTTCCTGATCCTGGCTATTCTGAAAGCATCGCCTCAAATACTGTTTAAATACTGAAAAGATAAACAACTGATTAGGCCATAGTCTAGAGTAATAAATTTAGTTCACTTGCTGAAACTCAGCATTTTTAAAACCCATTACCAGAAGAAATATATATTTTCCAAAATCATTCTGGAGACAAGATGCAAGTCTTACCACCAATGTATCCAGACAGAGAAGTATTATGAATTCGACTTATGAGGGTTGCTGGCTTTTATTTTTGTTATTTTTGCTCTAGTTATCTGATGTAAATATTTGAATGGATGATTTATTATAATGCTTGAGTCCTGAGGCTTTTTCACTGAGGCTTGAATAGTTAGTGGGGAAATGTTTGTCAAATATATTCCAACTCAAACAGTTTAAGTAAATCATGTGTGTATGTGTAGGCATGTATATTTGTGTCCTGTGTGTTGTCATACAACTTTCTCACAGAAAGCTCCAGCAGTTTTTTTCTTTAAAAAGCTGCTCAGACTCATAAATAATGAGAATCTCATGAATAGATGGAATACAATTTCTTCATCTTTTCATGAAGGCTTTTCATTCTTGTCCCCTAATTACCCATTTGATTTTTAAAGTAGATATCCTGGGTGCCTTCTTAAAATTGCTGTAGTTTTAAGAGTTCTGGTGGAAGGGTAGGGATGTGACATTGCCAGGTGGCCAGCATGGGTGAGTATTTGGAACACATACCTGTTCCCCTGAAAACCACCCTGACATAGGGCTCCAGCCAGGTCCATTTTCCCACTGTCCCACTCAAAGTATTCACCCTCAGATATGTTGCATGAATGGGGTCCTCTTAAACGACCCTGTAAGTCAAAGAGGGGAAGGATTTCCCAGGGGGCTCACTGGTGAAAGATCCACTTGCCAATGCAGGAGACTTGGGTTCCATTCCTGGGTCAGGAAGATGCTCTGGAGAAGGAAATGGCAACCCACTCCAGTATTCCTTGCTTGGAAAATCCCATGGACAGAGGAGCTTGGTGGGCTGCAGTCCGTAGGGTTGCAAGAGTTAGACACAACTGAGTGACTAAATCATCAGACCACCATGTAAGTCAGAGAGGGGAAAGGCCATCTCAGATAAAGAGGTCAGTCTAGGGAAGAAGTACAAGAAAGTGAAAGGTATTCAGTGCCTAATCACTCGATTCTCTGGGGCTCAGGGGACAAGGTGTGTCCCAGGTGTGATGCACCAGCATAAAATTTGTTAACTCAGCCTAAACTGATGGACAGGGAGACCTGGTGTGCTGCGATTCACGGGGTTGCAAAGAGTCGGACATGACTAAGCCACTGAACTGAACTGAACTGAAGGAAGCCAGAGACAGTGTTTGCTATCCTCATAGCGCTCTTTATTCAGCCAAGCAGGGCTGCGTGATTATGACTTAGAGGGAATCAGTAATCCAAAAGCCTGGATCTCCGTTGATCTTCATGCACCCACCCTGAGATCATGGGGCAATCATGTCCTCTTTATTTCTCACGAGGTCTGGACTCAGGAATGCTGGAGAACAGGGTTCAGATCACTGTGTCTTCTATTTCCCTCCCCTGTGGGTCTCTTTTCATCTTCACGCTGGGAAAGGAGACAGAGGTGTGTGCCCTTCCAGCTCCGACTGTGTGATCGTCATGAAGATAAGGTCAGTAGATATAGGCTGAAGCTGCCGGTGACTAATTGAGACTCCAACTCCTCCTCTGCTTCTTCAGCAAGGATGCGGTCAGGAAACACAAACACAAGGAGCCCCCACGCCGCCTACACACAGGCCCAGCAGGTTATCCCACTCGCTGCTCTGGAGGCGGCCCTGCCTCGTGTTCCCAGTTTGCAGGAAGCCCTCGGGGCAAGGCATTAAATTTGGTTTGTCTATCACTTTCCTGGGTGGTCTGAGCCCTGCTAGCTCCTGGTAGGAGATTCAGCTGAGGAGGGACCTTGTCAGCATCCCAAGGGTGTTAACAAGAGCTCATTCATTAAACTTTTGTTTCAGCATCTAATTAGGCTTTTTCTGGTGGAATTAGAGGTGTGTGTGTGTGTGTGTGTGTGTTTTTGTAAAAGCGGTTTAAGAGAAAGGAACAGGAATGGGGTGATGATATGACAATCTTTAAACATATAGTAGCTTCTGAGCTGTGCCAGAGAATCATAAAGACTCGTGGCAGGAAGAATTCCTAGGCAATCACCGTTAAGACTAAGAAATATGGTGAGATAGTCTTCCCCAGCTATCTTCAAGAACATGATTAAGCATATTTTCTTTGTAATTAGCAAGATAAAGCCAGCCTGGAGGAAGCACACAGGGGATTATTTATTCATTCACTCCAGAAAAGTTAATTCGGCACCTGCCAAGAGACAGACAGCATGCAAGGTTATTTTGAGGAATAATGTTAGTTGGAGCCAGCCTTTAACCCTCATGTAGCTCATAATCTACTGACCATAGAATTACATGATTTACTGAGGTTCCATGGACTGCCCAAGTGGTTCAGTGGTAAAGAATCCACCTGCCAGTGCAGGAGACACGGGTTCAGTTCCTGGGTCAGGAAGATGCTCTGGAGAAGGAAATGGCAACCCACTCCAGTATTCCTTGCCTGGGAAATTGCATGGACAGAGGAGCCTGGTGGGCTACAGTCCATGGGGTTGGGCATGTACTGAGCAACTAAACAACTGAGATTCCCAGATGTTTTTATTTAGTATAAAAATATCTAGTAATATCAACACACTAAAATTTAAAGCCTGCCATTCTATGTAGATCAGGCTAGATGCTAGAGATCCTCTATGCTTCACAGTTTGCTTTTTTAAAGATTGGCCTCATAGATGAGCTTGTGGGTTGGTCACAGCTGAGCGCATGTGTTTCTTATGCCAACCTTGTGGCTGCCTTCCATCCTCAGCTCTACACTCACTGAGTTGCTGATGGGGAGGTGGTGAAAGTGGACACGTGGCAGCGAGCCACAGTAGTTACTAGGCACCCTCCATGCAAAGCTCTGAAACCAGGTAAGTCATGGGGACTTAGCGAATTAATTCATCTACTTTCTGCTCAGTGCAATTAGACAAATTTCCAGGAAAGTATCCATTTTGGTGTGGTGGTAAGAGAAACACATTTCAGGTGCTGAACAGCAGAACATGAAGGCAGTAGGCCCCCATCCGTGGAAAGTTTCCATTGTCCATGAAACACTGATATTCCCTGTCTCACCCTGGATATGCTGCAGGCATTTAACTGGCAAAGCAAGAGGAAGGCTCAGAAACCCGTGCACGATCCAGGAATGAAGGGAAGAAGGAAGAAAAGAAGAAAGGTGAAGATTTTCTTACTGTCTCAGATAGGAACAATTGACACCAAACTTTTGCACTCCACTTTGAAATCTCAGGTTGTTAGTTCACATGCAGTGTGCCAAACTCAGAAAAGCACCGACCCATCGGCTCCAGATCCATACAGAGTGGTTCGTAAAACGATAACAAGATAAAGACTTCAGGCCATTTGGTTCTATTCCACTGCTGTTTGCTAAGTGACGGGCATGTGCTCGTAATGATGGGAATGCAGAGCTAGACAGGATTGCCTATTCTTAGGAAGTTTAAGTCCATTGAAGGGTGTTGTCATGAACAAACAAATTCACTGAAAGACTAAAAGAAATGCATGCGAAATAAAGGTGTGGCGAGGTGTAGACTATTTCAACTGGCCAAATTCTTTTAGAGAAAATACTTTGTCTGGATGAACTATTGGGGGCATGGAGTTAGACTGCAAGCATACAGTGACATACCAGTGGATGGCTTCTGCTTTGCCTTGAGGGGAGGGTGAAAGTGAAGTCGCTCAGTTGTATCCCGACTGTTTGCGACCCGTGGACTGTAGCCTACCAAGCCTTTCTGTCCATGGGATTCTCTAGGCAAGAATACTGAAGTGGGTTGTTAACTGGCGGGGTCATTTATTTTCCAGGGGGTTTTATAATGTGCTTTTTGAGAGTAGAATCTGGGGCAGAGATGGGTATCCTCACACAGTAAGGAAGGAGGGAAATCCTAAGTCTACAGAGAGTGGGGATCCAGGAGGGAGGAGAAGAGAGCTCTCCAGAGAGGAGCCTCAGCTCAGCTCAGTTCAGTCGCTCAGTCGTGTCCTACTCTTTGCAACCCCATGGACTGCAGCACGCCAGGCCTCCCTGTCCATCGCCAACTCCCGGAGTTTACTCAAACTCATGTCCATCAAGTCAGTGACGCCATCCAACCATCTCATCCTCTGTCGTCCCCTTCTCCTCCCGCCTTCAGTCTTTCCCAGAAGAACACAATGAGCATAATAGTCCAAGTGATGTTTTCAACGTGGCTCCCTGTGGGGTTTGTAAGATAAATAGTCTCCCTCTGCAGGTCTCTCAAAGGAGTCCTCAGTAAAATAGACTCAGGATGATACCGCTTTGTGTATATTTTTTAAGAATCTCAGAACCCGTGTGACGTTCTGCCTGCCTTGCTGGGAGCGGGAGGTGAGCGCCACGACCGGCCTGGACTCCATCACTGCCAACGGCAAACAGCATCAACCACCTGGACGGGGGAAGCCGTCCCCTGACCCCGTCTCCTCTTTTTCACCCTTGTTCTCCCACGTTTTTCCCCATTTAGAGCTCAAATGCTCTAAAACCTAAGTCAGATTGCATTCCATTCAAAACTCTCCAATAGTATCCACTTCATTTAAAATGAAATCCCTTTTCTCAACTATCGCCCACAAGGCCCTCCCGGATGGGCCCCTGGCTTCTTCTCCGAGCCCCGCTCCTGCCAGTCCCCTGATTCTTACTCTGATCCATCTGACTTCCTTCTCCTTGTGGCTCAATCGCTTTGAAGCACTTTTTCATGTCACCCACTTGCATTCATTGCTTGTTCTCAGGGATACTCTTCCTTCAGAGTCCACCTAAGTCATCTTTCCTTTCTTTCCCCTCAAATGCCATCTTCTTGCTGCCGTACCCCTTTCTTGCTGAGCTTGCCTCCACTCCCCTCCCCACCCCTGGCCGGGCTCCCTCTAATTTGCAGAGATGATATGCTTGTTTCTTGTCTGCCGCCCCAACACTGGTAGAGTGTAAATTCATAGGAGCATAGGTTTTGTTGGAGTTATTATATCTCCAAATCCTACAGTAGTTCCTTGATGTAAGGCAGGTAACTAAAATTAAATCTTGAATGACTAGATGAATGAATGAGTGAATGAATGAGGTTGTACAAGGAGAGGCCATAGAGTATGAAGAGAGATTTGAAACAGAGTGAAAACCTAGTCAGGCACTAAGGTTTCCCCGAGAATTCAAAATTGTTGTTTAGTCGCTAGGTCATGTCTTACTCTTTGCGACCCCATGGACTGCAGCCTGGAGGAATTACCCCTGCAAGAATACTGGGGTGGCTTGTCATTTCCTTCTCCAGGGGATCTTCTTGACCCAGGGATCCCTCGACTTCTATGTCCTTGCATTGGTAGGCAGATTCTTTACCACTGAGACACCAGGGAATTGTTTTCAAATAATCTTATTCACTCTCTTCTTGGCTTGGAGCAGGTCACATCAGTGATGTGCTTTGTTTTATCTAATGAGCTTTCCTGAGGGAGGCAGAAGGGAGACAGTGGGTCTGGCTGCCTCCCTGAGTTGGGATGCAAAGCTGGCCTCTGGACAAGGAATTCCAAGCCAGGGAATCCTGGGTGGGTGGGGTGGGGTGAGGAGGAAGTTAGGCAAGTGTGCGCTCTTATCCATCAGTCAGCATGCCTATCCTTCCAAGTCTTGAGACACAGGTCATTTCCTGTTTCAGATGACAGAGGTCCCTTTAGTCTGGGAGCATAAAGAATGACTGTGATAACTCAGAGAACAAAGCAGAGAATGAAGAAGAGCTAGAGGAAAGGAAAAAAGAAAGTCACGGAGCCAAGAACAGATTTGGAATAAGTACCATGTAAACAACCAGCCAGGTGGGATAGGAATGAGGATGCAGTTTAATCCCATTAGGGGTCGCTTCTCTCCTCTCCCTCCTATCGTGTGTCACCAGCTAGGGGAAGAAACACAGCAGTTGCTTGGGTTGTTTTCTTGATGGATCAAAGCTACTTGGGTTAGAACTTAAACCTCAGAAAATAAGGCACTACAAATGCTATATGTGAAAATGCTAGTCCAGCTGGCCCTTGAACAACGCAAAAGTTAGGGACTGATCACTTATAAAGCCAAAAGTATAACTTTTGACTCCCCCAAACCTAACTACTAACAGTTTACTTTTCTGCTGATCGAAAGCCTTACCAGTAATCTAAACAGTCAATTAACACGTATTTTGTATATTGGGAAAGACTGAGGGCAGGAGGAGAAGAGGGCAACAGAGGATGAGATGGTTGGATGGCATCATCGACTTAGTGGACATGAACTTGAACAAGCTCTGGGAGATAGTGAAGGACAGGGAAGTCTGGCATGCTGCAGTCCATGGGGTGGCAAAGGGTCAGACACGACTGAGTGACTGAACAACAAATGCATCAAGTACCGCATTCCTACGAGAAGAGTGAAAAGAAAATGTTATTAAGAAAATTACAAGGAAGAGAAAATACATTTAGTCAATGCTATGATTTTTCTGGGCTTTCCTGAAAGCTCAGTCAGTAAAGAATCTGTCTGCAGTGAAGGAGACCCAGGTTTGATCCCTGGGTCGGGAAGATCCCCTGGAGAAGTAAATGGCAAACCACTTCAGTATCTTTGCCTGGAAAATCCCATGGACAGAGGAGTCTGTTGGGTTGCAGTCCATGGGGTTGCAAAGAGTCGAGCATGACTGAGTGACTAACAGGCACACAGATGATTTTTCCAGTAGTCATGTATGGATGTGAGAGTTGGACCATTAAGAAGTCTGAACGCTGAAGAACTGATGGTTTCGAATTTTGGTGCTGGAGAAGACTGCTGAGAGTCCCTTGAACTACAAGGAGATCAAATCAGTCAATCCTAAAGGAAATCAACCCTGAACATTCATTAGAAGGTAATGCCGAAGTTGAGGCTCCAGTAATTTGGCCACCTGATGCTGACTTATTGGAAAATACCCTGATGCTGGGAAAGATTGAGGGCAGGAGGGGAAGGTGGTGACAGAGGATGAGATGGTTGGGTGGTATCACCAACTCAGTGGACACGAATTTGAGTTAACTCTGGGAGATAGTGGAGGACGGAGGAGCCTGGCATGCTGCAGCCCATGGAGTCACAAAGAGTTGGACCACAACTCAGCAACTGAATAACAACCTATTAATACATTAGTACTGCCTTAAATGGTACATACATTCACACACTGATAATGAAAAGCACCAATCTGATTGCTCTGTGATGGTCTAGTCTAATAGATGGTGCCAGGTACAGCCTTGTAAGTGTGTGCATATATTTTGATAAATTTTAAATTTTTTATAATATATTTGTACATATTTATGGTAGTAAATATGAAATATGCTAGTATCTACATATATTTTATGCATTTATGACATGCCTAATTTTTTCTTTTTTTAAAAATATTTCTAGTCCATACGATTTGTCTACAAGTTTTTTTTTAAATTGCAGTAAATTTCTAAAGAGGTTGTTCAATATATTTGTTGAAAATAAACAAAGTTGAAAATAAAATGTAAAAATATTGAAAACAAAGCCACGTATAAGTGGACTCACGAAGTTCAAACCTGTGTTGTCCAAGGGTCAGCTGTAATGTCTACTGATTGCTGAGTGCCTCCACTCACTAATCTCAGTAGAAGACCATTTCCGTATTTTATCCCCACTTTTCACAACAGCATTGTAAGATGAAGATTCTCTCCATTTTATATATGGAAAAAAATCAAGGCTTGGGAAGCACTAAATGAATCTAGAAGTTTTGTTTCATGGAAGCCTTTCTCTTTGCTATTTTCTTTCTCACAGACGAGAGGGAAGAATGTAGCCTTGAGTAGAGCTGATAGTTACTCTAAGCAGTAATGAACTGAAGATAAGTAGAAAAGCTCCAAGAATTGGATTCTAATTATCTTTGACAATGCAGTGGTGTGTGACAGTGTGCTTTAATAAACGCCTAGCAGATTGGAGTTCAGGGAATGAATGAAAATATCCAAGATTAATGAGAGCAGACAGCGTAGCTGCAGGAGGGGGCTCATTCGTTCACTCCACCCCTCCTTACCCAAACCCCTATGTTAGAATGACAATACTGGGTCAATACAGTGTGAATTATTAAACACAAGTAGATCTACTTTTAGAGGGAAGGAGGTTCTGGTGTTAGAACTGCAAAGGGACTACAAGAAGTTTTGAAGTAGCTGCTGGGTTAAAAAAAAAAAAAAAGAAAAAAGCGATATTAGAGAACATGTCAAGGGAACATGCTAAGGAAGCAAAGATTGGTTCTAAAATCCACTTTTTCTTTTAAACTTTTCTCTGTAGTAATCATGTCTGGTTTGTAATCACAGACAATGGATTGAAAGTTATTACTTTTTAACTTATGCAGACTAGTTTAATTAATTAATTTGTCTGTTTGTTTTTATTTTTTGGCCACGACGCAGGACATGTGGGATCTTAGTTCCTCAACCAGGGGTCCAACCAGCAGCCCCTGCAGTGGGATTTTGGCGTCTTAACCACTGGACCACCCAGGAAGACCCTAAAACCCACTCTTGATTAGCTGTCATTAAGGTTCCCAGAAATGAGGGGTAAGGTTCCCAGAAATGAGGGGACGTATCAATGAAAAACGAAACGATACAAAAAGCTTCATTTTCATTTCCTCCAACCATTCTGCTTGAAAAGACTGCTAAAGTTGGCTAAATCTGTAACTCTCATTTTACTTTCCTTCTGTGTCTTTTCTCTCCCTTTCCTAATAGGAAAATGGACAGAGGGAGCTCAGATTATCCCAAGGTTTTCTCATAAAGTGATCAAGATTTAGTTGCTCAAAGTCTGGGGGTTTAAAAACAAAGGCTTCTTCACCAGTTCTGTGTGTGTGGCTGAAGGCTGCTAACCTCTCAAGGGACCCACACGAGAAGCTTGCTAATTCGTCCATGAAAAGATTAGTCAACTAAACAGCTCACCACACAAGAGCTGCCCTAGGTTTCAGAGCAAAGAACCCAAAACAAACATCAGCAGGGGCCCATGGATTTGGGTCCCAGAGATAAAAGGAAAAGACATTTACAAGGTGCCTGGATTACTTTATCTCCTCTCAGTCTGCTGCCCACACTCTGCAGCCAAGTAGCCAATGAAATTCCCGGCTGAGAGGAGTAAATCATTCACTGATCCCCTACTTCGTTTAACTTTTTGAACCGTTTATTCACCCATTTATTCACTCACAGGGAGCTGACTTTCTGCGTCCCTCTAAGAGTTGGGTCTGAAGAAAGTGAACTAGAGTACAAGGTAGTTGCTCTTGCTTTGAATATAAAAGAAATGCTTTGATGTAAGTTGCTGGGAAGTCCTTGGCAGGTGAGAATGAATAACCCAGGAACCCATAACATTGGAGGCCTATGCTTTCACCTACTTTGGCTCTATCACGCGTAGTGGAAACGCCCTATTTATTTATCTGTTTCTCACTTAGCAGTCAGCTCCTTGAGATCTTGTAACCCAGCACCCAGCACAGTTCTTGGCAAACAGTAGGAGCTTAGCAAATATTTGTTGAGTCAATTGAATGAGATTGGGTAGATTCCCATGATGTCAGCCATGAGGTAACTCAGCTCGGCAGCTCCTCTAGAATATTCTAGAAGGCGGGTGAGTACCCTGGGGGCAGGGACAGATGCTCATTCACCCCTGTATCTGGCCCACAGTGTTTGCTTTGGAAATGAGTGGAGGTCTGTATTGCTCTAGGGGTGGATGTCAGATAAACTTTTGGGATAGTCCCACTGCATCCTCAGCTTGGACGGTCCCCCAGATCAGCATAGTGATGGCTGATGCCTGGCATGCTGGAAATCTTCCCAAGGAAAACAAACAGGGGCCCCTTCAGTAGGCCTGGTTTTTAAGCTGCTGTTGTTGCTGCATAGTTGGTAAGTCGTGTCTACCTCTTTTTGCGACTCCACGGACTACAGCTGGCTCCTCTGTCCATGGGATTTTGCAGGCGAGAATACTGGGGTAGCATACCGTTTCCTTCTCCAGCGGATCTGCCTGACCCAGGGACTGAACTCACATCTCCAGCTTTGGCAGGCAGACCCTTTACCACTGGGAGCCACCGGGGAAGCTACTTCTAAGCTGCTAGCAACATCCCAGTGAGTCAAGGAAGTGGCCTGTGGGGTACAAGACCCAGTGAGGACAGAAATAATGTGGCAGAAGGAATGGCGTTACCAACGGCACCTTCGTGCGAATGTAAGAAAACTACCAGGAAACTCATGTCCTGCTGTTGGTAACTGAGGAGTAAGGAATGGACGAAACTAATGACAAGATGAAGAAACAATTTAATGGGGAAACAGTGGTCCAAGGCTCCTGACTGTACCATGACTTTACCTTGCCTAAGATCATTCGTAAAAATAAATTCAACATGGATTTCAGAGTTAAACATGAAAACTAAAAACATAAAAGGATTATAAGAAAATATAAGAGGAATACCTTTATCTGATCTATTGAAAGGGGAACCCTATATATATCTTTGACATGGGGCTTCCCAGGTGGCACAGGTGATAAAGAACCTGCTTGCCCATACAGGAGATGTAAGAGACATGGGCTCAATCCTTGTTTTGGGAAGATCCCCTGGAGTAGGAAATGGCAATCTACTCCAGTATTTTTGCTTGGAAAACTCCATGGATAAAGGAGCCTGGTGGACTGCAGTCCATAGGGTCACAAAGAGTTGGACATAGATTTAGCATGTCTGCAACATGTGGGATCTTAGTTTTCCAACAAGGACCTGTGCCCCCTGTATTGGAAGCATGGAGTCTCAGCCACTGGACTGCTGGGGAAGTCCCAAGGGAAACTATTTTTAAAAGAGCATCGTATACATATTCTATCTGAATCCACAGAGAAAGTTTATTTCCTTCTTCAAGCCTTCATTTTCACATTTTAAGCTCTAAAATATGACTCTTGAGTTAGAAACTATAAACACATGTGTTTAATGATGAAAACAAATGAAACCCACACTTGTCCCACAATATCTCATACCAAACAAAACCTCAATCCCCTGCACCCCATCAGGTTAAATTTTTCTGTGCTTGCTATTGAATTTCCAACCTATATTCAAAAACTTGTATGAACATGTATGTGGAGGACCATGGAAGACTGGGAGATTCCACAGCACAATTCATCTCTGGTCCTGGGGTTCACGAAGGAATGATTTATAGCCTGAGATGCCCCCTCTCCTACTTCTACCAATGTCTGAGAACTTTTGTCTTGAAAGAAATTCCTCCTTTCCCTGGACCTAACACCTCTCTTCCATTTTACACTTGTTTCTTCTTTCTCACTTAGTGTAACATCCTCAACTTCTCACAGTGCATTCCAGCGGCCCGTATCCACAGCCCAGCGTCCAGTTTGGCACAAATACACATAATAAGCTTCACCTACATTTGCTGTGCCTGGGGCATCTATTGTGCTTTATCCCTTCAGATGGTTCTGTCTGCCTAGATTTTCATTTTTCCTCTTTTCTACCTAACAAACCCCACGTATTCTTCAAGAACCAACGCAAATGTGATTTTGTGCGTTAGCAAGCCTTTCCTAATGCCTCTGTGCCAGGACGTCTCCCTTTCCCACAGCTCTCACAACAGTGGACCTCACACCCACTGTCATGCTCATTAACTATGTGTGGGTTTAAGCCCCTGACTCAATCTCAGGAGCCTTGAGGGCAGCAGCCATGCTTGTGTGTGTGTGTGTGTGTGTGTGTGTGTGTGTGTGTGTGTGTTAGTCGGTCAGTCGTATCCATTTCTTTGCAACTTCAGGGACTGTAGTCTGCCAAGCTCCTCTATCCATGGAATTCTCCAGGCAAGATTACTAGAGTGGGTTGTCCGTTTCCTTTTCCAGGGGATCAAACTTGGGTCTCTTGCATTTCAGGCAAATTCTTTTACCATCTGAGCCACCAGGGAAGCCCAGAAAGCATGCTTAGTTCCAATTCAGCTTTGTATCCCCAAAATCTTGCACGGTGCTTGAAACAGAGTCGATGCTCATTTTATGCTGAATGAGTGACACTGTGATGGCTGCTGCATTTCTCTGTTAAATAGTCTCTGCTCCCTTGAGGCACAGTGTCACCCCCTTCCTTAGCAATTTGGCCTCTGAGAGAAAGAATTCCCACTTAAGACACATTTGTTTTATGTCTTGTTTTCCAGCTTACATACTGGAACCTGAAGCACAAGTCAGATCAATAGGTAACTTTTATGGAGGGTTGTCCTGGGTCAGACGCTGTGCCAAGTACAAGTCATCTGTTATCTCAGATTCAATGTTCATAATATCCTTGTTATATATATATATATATATATATATATATATATATAAAAAATTATTATTATAATTAGGAAGCCTAAGGGAAGTTCAGTCAGTCACCATGGCTCACAGAACTACCCTGGTGGCTCAGTGTTAAAGAGTCTGCCTGCCAATGCAGGAGACCTGAGTTTGATCCCTGGGTCAGGAAGATCCCCCTGGAAAAGGGAATGGCTCCACATTCCAGTCTTCTTGCCTGGAAAAACCCATGGACAGAGGAGCCGGGAGGATGGTCGTAAAGAGTCGGACAAGACTGAATAGCTAACACTTTTCAGTTTTCACTTTCACAGAACTAATAAATAGAGAAGGATGTAGTCAAGGCCCTATAGATTCCCAAGCCCTTGTTCTCTAGACCCTGTTATCTCATGATGGTAGAAATTTGATAAGAACAAGGGGTTCACTTATCAAAGTGAACAGTGTGTTTTTGTTTTTTTTTTTTATCAGAGTCCCTCCAGGCTTCTTAAAATACTGCACTCACAATGAAAACACCGGTCCTCTGGGCCTCCAGGGTTTCCTTTAGGTGGACTGATTAACCGAGCGTCTCGAGGCCTGGAGAGAGATCAGAGGAGAAACCACGAGCCCATGCCAATCCCGCCCCAGCTTTCCTGCCCGCAGAAGCAAAGGCGATCCGTCTTCTTGTGCAGAAGGCTGAGGGATTTTGCTTTCTCTCAGCAGCCCAGATTTCCCAGCTGTCCCAATTTCAGAGGCCAATCTTTCAGTCTTCCCTGCTTTCAAAAGTTCCCTATTTGTGTGTTTCTCCTCATTTTGCTTCTTTGGGCTGGAATGAGGAAAGAGCACTTCCACTCTTCCCGAAAGAGTCCTTCAGGGCAGAGCCTGGCTGAGGACTCACCGGATCTCATATACCTGCTGACAAACAAACAAGCCAAGGAGGAGATTCTACTAGCAATCCGTAAGGCAAAAGCGAACAGAGAAGTAGCTGGAAGTCAAGAAATCACTGGAAACTGCTTCTGCACTCACGCAACCCTGCTGGCCTTAAACCTGGGAGGGAGATCTAGAAACAGTCCTTGAAGCTCTTACAAGCAACCACATTTCACCTGCCTAGCACAAGGCCACAGAGATGGTTCTAAACACAGCAGGGAAGAATGAAGGGCTTGTCTCTGGGCCTTTACCCCATGCCCGTCACCTTGGCAGTGTTGTGGGATCGGTTGTCACCTGATAAAGGCTTTTCCTTGTTATTGTCCTAGAAGGAAAATTGACCTTTCAACAGGTGAAGTGGGGAATCTTCCAGTATTAACTTAACGTTGAATGTTTATTTCCTCTTGTGTAGTTCTGGTTCATGTAAAATTTTCTCTTTCCGATTAGAGCTGATGAGTTGGTGAAGCACCGCCTTAATGAGACCTCTTTCATTCTAGACACTGTTGTATGTAAACTCCAGCTACCCATGCCCGCTATACTGGCCACCTTCACTGAGGTAGCTCCTGGTTTGAGTCAGACAACACTTAGAGATTCATGGACCATTCAAGCTCAAAGCAACGTTGCAGAACCACAACATTAATAATAATAGTAGTAACTAATAATAACAACTAACATTTATTGATGCTTTCTATGGGCCAAGACTTTTGCTGAATGTTTATATTTTATAATTTGGTTGAAATCTCAAATAGCTCTCAGCACCTCTACTTAATGCAGGAGTGGACTGAGACTAAGGGTGTTGGAAACATTCCCAAGCCTGTTCTTGCCACCCATTTGAATCAGTCATCCCTCCTCATCCAGTCCTGCCCTTGCAATTTAACAGAAGCCTGGAGGCATTGAGTGACTGCCCCGAGCCCCCAAAAGTCACTGGTTGCATCACTTAATTTGTTAACTGACCAACTGAAGCCCATAAGCCTCGGAGACTTAAAGCAGTGAAGGTGTGTGTTCAGAATAATGGATCTTACAGTTGACAGAGGCTGAGAAACTTTCTGACTCCTGCAGGAATCAGAGCCTCTAGGGAGTTCTTACAGAATCGTTGATGTGGGGGCAACAGATTTGCAAAGCTGATAGTGCCAGATACCCCACCATCTATTCACGGACACTGATGTTCACTCAATCATAGAGAAAAAGTCAATAGCCAGGGCGTCCTAATTTTTCCTCTTACAGAGTCCTCTCCAACTCTGCCTTCGGCCCCAGTGTCCTAGAAACATTTTTTCCCTTGCTCTCTGTTCTTACTCCTTCACATATATAAAGGAAATTCGGTCTCTGCTTGCATCTGCTTTTTGTGATGGAAAATAGGGGAGAGAGAGAGAGAGGGAGAAATTGATACAGAAATTGAGAGAAACCCAAAGGGGGAAGAAAGGAAAGGAGGAGCCAAAAAGCTAGGGTCAGAGGACGCTGTGTCTGGGGAAGGCAGGTTAGTGACTTGCGAGTGGGGACTCAAAACACAAGAGGTTCCTAAGCAGCAGGTGTGAAGGGAGCTGGAAGGAAGCAAACGGGAGCTTTAAGAAGGATTCCTGGGGGTCGTGAATTAGATTTCCTCCCCTAAAAGTGCCTCAAGGGACACAGCAATGATTGTAATTACTTTAGATAGATAGATAGATAGATAGATGGCTACACAAGGCTTCTCTGAATAGGATAGCAGGTCAGGAATAGGTTCTGTGGAGTCATTTATCAGATGCGTTGCACAATCATTTTACAAGCATTTACTGAACACCTATTTTGTTCCAATGATGCAAGATAAACAAGGTAAGAGCTTTCCTTTGTTTATAAGACTCATAAACAGGTGTCTACCCTCCTGCCAGGAATGATTGCCTGACCTTTGCCCTTCCTGGCTGTTTGCCCTGCGGGTCTGCACCCAGTTAGAAACAAAATAAAATACCTTCAAGGTCTCTGACCTGGGAGGGGTAGACCCACTAGGCCGGAAGTGAATCGAAAGACAATTCAAAGCTTTTATTTTACAAATAAGGAGACAGAAGCTCAGAGGAGGAGGTGGCTTGCACGTGGTCCTGGTGCAATGGGACCCAACAGGCATTAGAAAAACCTCACCATCTTCATCCTGTCACAGTGAGCCTCTCGGGCATAATGGGGCGGAGCTGGGGACCACTGAATCACCATCGTCACATCTCACCGGCGGTCCTGGGCCTGCGACAGCTCAGTAGACAAGAGCTGTCAGGGATTTAGAGTGGACTGGTGGCTGGAACCCTTGCATGTTGCCATAGTGAAGGTCTGTGATGCAGGACACAGCCTCACCTGGAGGGCTGGCTCAAGTCCTATCTCCCCTGAGATTCCAGCACCATCGCCAAGCAGGGCTGAGAACTCTGGTCCCTCAGTGACATCTGAGCGATGTCTTTTGTTGAGAAGAGAGGGGCAGAGACCCTGCTCTTTTCTGGGGCATGCTGGCCTCCCGCCTCTCTCTCCATGGGAGATCCTCTCATTGGTGACGAACAGACAACTAAGATCAGAGCTCATCCGGAGCGGCCATTCACTCTGGTGATGCATCAGCTGTTTGGGTTTGTCCAGGTGGAGAAAGAAAGTTCTGCTTGAGGCGCCACCAAAATGCCGCAGGTGGAGCTGGGGGGCTGTGCGGGGGAGCGTGCCCTCGCCTGGCCATCTGTCAGCTGACTCACCTGTCAGAAGACGCCTTCCCCAGGGTGATCCTGCTCAGAGATCTTGATCTTTCTGGGTCAGCCCAGTGGTGAGCCCAACCCCCTGTGGGGCAGCTCAGTGGGCGGAATGGCCATCAGGTCAGAGGACGGATGGGGGAGGGGGTGACTTCATCCTCCCCAGTGAGTCCTCCGACTGTGGGTCTGCTGACGCCTGGGCCCTGCACTGGGAGGGCAGGGACTTATTCTTCCTCACTTTCTCTTAGACACCTGGCACCCATGCTGTGAATCAGGCTGTCATCCTGGAGGCTCTGCAGCGGGGGGCTGACCCTGGACATCCCACCATGGGCCAGCATGAATGACTTTGACCCCAGCCTTCCCCGCTCCTCTGCCAGAAATGCAGGCCGTGCTGTGAGTCTCCCGTGTGATCTCAAGTCACTCGTCTTCTCTGGCCCTCAGCCTCCCTGTCTCTCAGTAATTATCTCTGTCTGGCCGTCACAGACCATATGTTTTCCAAAATGTGATTTGTGCCACCCTCTGCCTTGCTCCAGATCAGAATTCCTGGGAACACATTTAAAATATCTGTTCCTAGATCCCCTTTGATGTACTGATGCTGGGGTGGGCCCAGGAATCTCAACTGTGGACCAGCCCCTGCCCAAGGTGATATTTTAATACATTTTGCTCCCTTTGGGCTGCTCTCAGGAAGAAAAATGTGTGTTCATTCACTCATTCATCCCACATTAATTATGCATCTGGGTGGCAGGCCCTGGGCTGGATGCTTCAGTTCAGTTCAGTTCAGTCTCTCAGTCGTGTTCAACTCTTTGCAACCCCACGGACTGCAGCACACCAGGCCTCCCCGTCCATCACCAACTCCCAGAGTTTTCTCAGACTCATGTCCATTGAGTCGGTGATGCCATCCAACTATCTCATCCTCTGTCATCCCCTTCTCTTCCTGCCCTCAATCTTTCCCAGCATCTGGGTCTTTTCAAAAAGAGTCAGTTCTTCGCATCAGGTGGCCAAAGTATTGGAGTTTCAGCTTCAGCATCAGTCCTTCCAATGAATGTTCAGAACAGATTTCCTTTAGGATGGACTGGTTGGATCTCCTTGGAGTCCAAGGGACTCTCCAACACCACAGTTTAAAAGCATCAATTCTTCGGTGCTCAGCTTTCTTTATAGTCCAACTCTCACATCCAAACATGACTACTGGAAAAACCATAGCTTTGACTGGACAGACCTTTGTTGGCAGCCACTGAGATGGATGAGCCCCATGAGCTAGGTGGGAGATAGGCACCTGAGGCTGAGGAAGGGGGCTGTTGGTGAGGTGGGAGGGGAGGGGGTTCTGGGAAGAGAGATCACAGCATCCTCTTTGTGAGAGGGAGTGGTGAAAAGAGAAGCTCAGAAAACAGCTAGACCATGAATTGTCTAAGGAGTTTGAACTGTATCCTGAAGCTGCAAGTCCTGTTTGTTTGTCTGTTAATGTACAGGAGGAATAAATGAGCTTTGCATTTTATTTCCTCCCATTTTAACCTAAGAAAGCACACGGGCATTTCTGCCAGCCTGCTCCCCACCCCACAGTGAGAATGGCTGGATGCTCTGGAGTATCACTTCCATCACTTCTTCTCTTCCAATAATGAGGAAATCCAGATGCAGGTTCTTCGAACTCCAGCTGAGTATCTGAGTCCCTATTGTCCACAGTTCTACCAGGCAGAGACTCTCAAACGTCTTGCCACTTCTAGTGGTTTTTGTACTGGCTTGGACCAGCTGCAGTGGGGGCTTCCCTGGTGGCTCAGTGGTAAGAATCTGCCTGCCAAGGCAGAAAGTGTGGGAGATGCAGGTTCGACCCCTGGGTCAGGAAGATCCCTGGAGTAGAGAGGCGGCAGCCCACCCCAGTATCCTTGCCTGGACAGGAGAGCTGGCAGGCTACAGTCGATGGGCAGAAAGAGTCAGTCATGACTTAGCAACTGAGCACGAGCAGGAAGGTCCAGCTGTATCTCAGCCATCCTGAGGGGCTTTGCCCAGTAACCTCCACCACACCACAGAGGGCTGGAAGAAGAACATTTCTAAAAAGCCATTGCCATTAAATCCTTGCTCTAGACACCACTAGGATGTATCCAGTTATTTAGTCCTTTATTTGGAATCTGATCACAGAGATGTACTTTATCTTCTTGGTCCCCAAAATCACTGTGGATGGTGACTGCAGCCATGGAAATTAAAAGATGCTTGCTCCTTGGAAGGAAAGTTATGACAAACCTAGACAGCATTTTTAAAAGCAGAGACATCACTTTGCCGACAAAGGTCTATGTAGTCAAAGCTCTATTTTTTCCAGTGGTCATGAATGGATGCGAGAGTTGGACCATAAAGAAGGCTGAGAGCTAAAGAATTGATGCTTTTGAATTGTGGTGCTGGAGAAGACTCTTGAGAGTCCATTTGACAGCAAGGAGATCAAGACAGTAAATCCTACAGGAAATCAACCCTGAATATTCACTAGAAGGATTGTTATTGAAGATGAAGCTGAACCTCCAATACTCTGGCTACCTGATGTGAAAAGCTGACTCATTAGAGAAGCCCCTGATGCTGGGAAAGATTGAGGACAGGAGGAGAAGGAGGCTACAGAGAAGGACATGGATAGCATGCCCGACTCAATGGACATGAGTTTGAGTAAACTCTGGGAGATAGTGAAGGACAGGGAAGCCTGGCATGCCGCAGGCCGTGAGGTCGCAGAGTTGAACACAACTCAGTAATGGAACAACAACCACTTCTGTAAACACAACTGCGACAAGCCTGGCATTTTTCCATTTTCAGCCCAGGGCAGATAGAAGGAACAGGTGAAGCGAGAAGACCACTTCACTTCACATAGACAGGAAGGAGAGTTCAAAAGGCACGGCCACCTGTCGCCTCCACAGAGGACAGAGACGTAAGATCTCCTACCCAACCTGAGCCCCGGGGGGCTCTTCTGTACAGCGGAGCAAACATTTTCATTGAAATAACCATTTTCATAGTGATCGTGTAAAGATTACTTGTGTTTGCCGTGTTCTGTTTCATAAGGGAGGGCCAGGTACAGGAGACTTCAGAAAAAAATTCCGTGAAAATGCTTCCACCAAATGGTTAGAAAGGATTCCTTTACCGCTTTTTGCACTCAGGGCTAGTGAAGATCACCAACTCAAGGGTCTTTCCTGATGCTGCAAGAACACCGGGAAGACATCACTTCCTCCCTGTCCCCCTCAGGACCACTGGGAACGGTTGCATCTCCAGGTTACCTGCCTGGCAGCCCCGGTTCTTAAATCAAGAGACCAGTGAATCCCATACATGTTAGCATCCAGCAAGAGACAGTTCGTAAAGCTTTGTGTAGGTGAGATATTGGTGGAGGTGAAATTTTGGCCCCTCAAGGCTGAGTGAAGCTGGGATTCCTGGTTGACAGCCTCTAAGCTTGGAAAGTGTGGCTGGAACAGGGCTGTTAAAACAGAAACGCAGGGACTTCCCCGGTGGCACAGTGGCTAAGACCGTGCTCCCCATGCAGAGGGCCTGGGTTTGATCCCTGGTCAGAGAGCTAGATCCCGGATTCTGCAACTAAGATCTGGCTCAGCCAAATAAATAAACAGGTAAATATTACTTAAAAGAAAAACCCAACAGAAACTCTCTAGAAACTATTATTAGTCCTTGGTTAATACTTTATGCTCCCCCCCAAACTCTCAGATTCTACTCTCTTCACAAATTCTATACAATGTATAAAATGCTTTAAAGTTTTTTTTTTTTTAATTGAAGTTTAGTTGATTTACAACGTTGTGTTAGTTTCTGGTGTACAGCAAAGTGACTCAGTTAAATATCAGTTCAGTTTAGTCTCTCAGTCGTGTCCGACTCTTTGCGACCCCATGAATCGCAGCACACCAGGCTTCCCTGTCCATCACCAACTCTTGGAGTTCACTCAAACTCATATGTCTATCAAGTCAGTGATGCCATCCAGCCATCTCATCCTCGGTCGTCACCTTCTCCTCCTGCCCCCAATCCCTCCCAGCATCAGAGTCTTTTCCATTGAGTCAACTCTTCGCATGAGGTGGCCAAAATATTGGAGTTTCAGCCTCAGCATCAGTCCTTCCAGTGAACACCCGGTTATACACACACACACAGATATGTATTTTTCATATTCTTTTCCATTCTGGTTTATTACCGAGATAGGATATTGAATATAGTTCCCTGTGCTATTCAGTAGGACCTTGCTGTTTATTCTGTTTATAGTAGTTTGTATCTGCTGATCTCAAAGTCCTAATGTATCCCTCCCCTTCCCCCCTATCTCCTTTGGCAACTATAAGTTGTTTTCCATGTTTATGAGTCTCCTTCTGTTTTGTAAATAAGTTCATTTGTATCACATACAAAATGCTTTTGAATATATTACCTCTGTTGCTAAAAACCTCTTATTCTAATTAAAAAAAAAAAAAAAAAAAGACCCAGTCAAGGAAGGGCAAGACTGTGCTTCTGTTAATCAAAGACATGAAAGGGAACCCTCTTCACTGCATAACCTGTGTTTTCTCCTGAAGTCTCCTTATGATAAAAAATTAGCAAAATCAAAATGGGAAAATAAAAATGTTATTTCTTTTCCTGTGTCTACCAGCATTGTTTAAGTCCTTCAGTGTTGCTTCTTACAAATGATTGACTTGCAGAGGTCCAAATTCCGCTGTAGGCTCAAGTCTGGGTTTCGAATTTGTTTTGTCCAGTGACACTCCCTGTTTCTTGAGCTTCGTTTGAATCGAGTCATAGCAGCCTGCACAGGAGAAGCACCAGGGCCAGGGATCAAGAGCCACGCTCAAACCACTGGACATCTTCAGGCTTTTCTTCCTTCACTCTGACATGACTTCAACACAGGGTGGTGTGTGGCTAGTGAGAGACCACATGTGAAAACACTTTTTTTTTTTTTTTTTTTTAAAGCAAGACCCTCTCTAGCACACAGAGCCTTTATTATCTGGGCTTGTAATATTGCAACTCACAGGAGTAGAACCTGCCCTTCCTTTCCTGGAGGACCTAGAATTAAACCACCAACCCAGAAAACTCACAGAGGTTATCTGTGCATCTTTTGGATACTGTATCGAGCGCCATGCTTCTTCTTACCATTTGCTGCAAAGTTGGCTCCCTGGAGAAACAGCTACAATGGTAGAGTCCTTGGATGTATTGCCTTAGACATTCACCCCTGGGTGTTTGTCAGAAGCAGGTTTAAGAAGAGTATAAGGAAAGTCCACCTATAGCTGTTTGACACCTGGAAAGCTTTCTGGGTGTACCTATTCTGATTTCTGATTGCAAAGGACTGTGAGACATCCAGCTGTTTCCAGTTGGGGATTCTGTGGGTGTTGTTGCAATCAGCCCTGTTGTGTGGAAAGATATGGTTGGTCAGGGTTCTTGTCTGTGCAAAATTTCAGTTGCTAACATTATTTTGATGAAAGAGAGACAACGAGACTGCGTGAGTCTGAGATACGAGTTCCACTTTCCTGGCATTCACACCTTTGAGTCTCTGGATTTGGGTGGATCTTCCCTTCGTCCTTATTTGTCTTTCTCTCATCTCCTTTGCCAGCCCCTAGTTGGCTCCCTGTTGTTGATCGGAGCTGAGGATGTGTTTGGCTTTTCACTGCTTGTAACTAATTATTAACTCTGCCGGGTTGGTTATCGCTTTAGGTTATTGCTTTAGGTTAGCAGCGCTGCAGGGGGCTTTGAGATGCTGAGGTTTGATAAGACCTTCTGAGGCTGCTTTCCCAGGCACTCCCAGGAGCTGAGATGGCACCGTGGCCCCACAGTGAGCCTGCCCCATTTTCCTGCAGAGGAAATGTTCTGCTGATGGGCCTGGTAGCCGGGCAGGAGAGCACCCTGATCTGACACCAGGAACCTCACACAGCCAAAATCTTTGTAGCAACAAGGTTGGGGTTTCACATAGAGCCGTCCTCTTGGGTGAAAAGAAGCAGCCTGTTCACGCCTGTTGGGATGCCTCCTCCAGGCTGCCCGAGGATACCCTTCCACGTGTTGTGCAACCTGCTCACTGTGGAGAGTTGAGGGAAGGGCAATTCTGAAGATGCATCCAGAGTCAGGCTGCTGGGACTGTGTACTGGAGTTCTGGTGGGGCAGACGCGACGTGGACTCTGGGAGGCAAGGAGAGGGGTTAGGAAGTCAAAGAGAGGAGATACGGCCAGGAACCCCTGGCCCCACTTTGGCTTCTGAGTAGTGAGGACTCTGCACATGGGCAACCCAGGGTGAGATATATATATATGAAGGGGTTGTGTTGAGAATAGACGGGTCTAGAAATACTTCTCCAGGGGAGCGGCAGAGAGCTTGAACTAAGGTAGCATCAGAGCACAGGAAGACAAGAGAACAGCTGTGGATGATGCCAAGGAGGTCAGTCCGCTCGGCCCTGGTGACTCCAAGCAGTCGCATATGTGGCCTAAGCATCACTTGGGGGATTGTGAAAGAGTTAAATCTGCCAAGCATCCTAGCTCTGCTGAATCAGATTTGCATCTTGACATGACCCTGACGTAATCCATGTGCTCCCTTTGAAATTTCAAAAGCACTGCATTAAGGGTGCCTGCCTGGCAGGGTGCAATGAGAAATGACTATATGATGACTTTGACCCTGTGTTCAGGCATCACAACGGCTCAGCGGCTAATGGTGAGTATTTCCTGATGCCGCGACATCTATCCAAACGAGCTGGCAATAATGTCATGGCTGTGTTTAAGGTCCTGTCTGCAAGGCGGGAGACCCGGTTTCCATCCCTGGGTCAGGAAGATCCCCTGGAGAAAGGAATGGCAACCCACTTCCATATTCTTGCCTGGAGAATTCCATGGACAGTCTACAGTCAGGCTACAGTCCATGGGACTGCAAAGAGTCAGACACAACTGAACAACTAACATTTGCTTCTTATTACACTCTCCTTTTCCCTGTTGGTACAGATTTCTTCAAGAATCCAGAACCATTTCCCTGACTTCGGGTGTCTACTGAACAGGTCCATTGTACCTTTCAGGCCTAGGCTGATCTTGTCTTTCCTTCAATCTCCTCCGTGACTTTCTTATATGATGTTTTATTCTCTCAGGGCTTGCTAATTTAAGTCAAAATGCTGGTGGCAAATAATACTCAGATATTTTACTCCTTCCAAAACATTTCCATATTAACTGAACCTTAATTTATAGTCATCAGAGATGAGACCATTTCAAGCATCAAGTTAATGAGGAAACATTTGGAAGCACAGGGGTCTTACTGCTAAGTTGCTTCAGTTGTGTCTGACTCTATGTGACCCCACAGACGGCAGCCCACCAGGCTCCTCTGTCCCTGGGATTCTCCAGGCAAAAACACTGAGTCTTAAGATGCCTTAAACTAGACAACATCATCTCCTGTTGCCCCTTTACACGCACCTTGTGCCCCTGGAATTCTCAATTTTGTGGGACTCTGTTCATTCATACTTGGAATGCCATGCCTGGCTTCCCTGCCACTTCCGGCTGAGGTAGATGCCCTCACCTGTGTGGTCTTTTGGGGCTCTACCTCTACCCCAGCCTGCCAGCACCCTACACTCTCATTGTTGATTTACACGTCCCTCCCACACTTGATTCTGTGTCTTTTCATCTTTACACCCTCACAGCATTAATAGAGTGCCTTGCTCATACCGGAGGCATGATAAATATTTGTTAAATGAGTCACTGAAAGAATGTGTGACTGTGGCTGGTCTGGGCTGTTGGATGGGTTCTGGAAGTCAAACAGTAGTGTGTTTAGCAGTTTGGGATCAGAACTCCTGAACAGATGCTCAGGTCAGGAGCTACTCTGTCTTCTGAATGGGTTTTGAGTTTCTCTGAATTTCCTCTTAGTACCCTAATGGGACATTCTGACCAAGTGTAAGCTAAGAACGTTTAACGTTTAATGTCACCACCTTAACTTTACGGGCAAGCATTGAACCTTATTGCACAGAGTTATTTGCAAGAAACTTGAATAACACAGACTGTAAAGTGGGTTTGGTCACTTATTTTCACTTTTATGGATGTTTTATTCATAGTCGCAGAGGTATTTTTACTAGGCTTTTATTTTTTGAACACTTAGCACCCAAGGAACAATAGACTTGCCCTTACCAGAAGTCCGCTCTGCCACTCTGTTTACTGAGGGATTCCTGGACGTAACTGATGCAATGTCTAACTCCCCTCAAATTCCACGACAATAAAGGAATGTCACAAATACCAAAGTGAGAAAATACTTTTGTTGTAGCTTCAGCTTGGAGGACACATTTCTCCCCACCTTAACTTCAATAATCTTCTTACAAAAGGAGGAAACAAAGACAGATCCCTGGAGACAAAGAATAATGGAGTCTGGGGGCACGTGAATGGACACGTGTGTTTTATCGTTGCTTTTGCTCTCAGTGATCCTCTGTTGTTGCAAACAGAGACTATAATTTATCCTGATTGGCAAGTGAGCCTTTTGATTGATCTTTTAATTCTCCTCTACTAACGATTCTCTGAACATAGACTACTGATTACTTTTCCTTGCCCTTTATCCTCCATAAAAACACCTCTGAAATTTAATTCTCACTCTTTAAGCTCTTAATCCACACACTAGCCATCTCTTTTCTTTATTTCAGCTTTCCGTTTTCCTATAACTCCACCTAATGTTAACATTAGGTGTGCACAGGGTTACACAAGAGGTCTTTTGAGGCAACACTGCATATATATTATGTAAGAACATTGAAAGTATCAACGCTGAAAATGAACCCGAACTTTCTTTTAGCTCTTTCTTTCCCAAGCCATGGAAACATTGCCTAGCTTACTAGAAATCATCAGTGAGCCACTCATGTGCATCAAGGTCATGTTTCTTGCTCACCAGCAGGACTGTAGTGATCCCTTGTGCACCATTGTGGAGAAATGTCCTGATACCATGCCCTGATCATTAGAGGTTGATTGTCTTGCACACAGTCAAGACTGACATAATCTGAAGATGGAAAGGGACCTAGAAATGGTGCTCGCTGAAAGGAGAGAGGCACAGAAGACCCATTTTGCCTCTTTCACAATATTTCTTGGCTCGAATCCCAACTTAAGTTATAACTTAAGAGGCTTCACGGAATATTCTTTGGTGTCTGCTATAGTTTTGCCAATTCCTACAACAAATGTTATTTCAGCTATAACAGAATTTTGACCAAATGGAATCTGAGATTGACTTGTACAAGGCAAAATATGCCTGAAATGATGAATATTTTCCCACATTTCTGTGTTGCATATCTTGAGTTAAAATGCTAGATTCTTAACTTATCATGAACCTGGGCTACCACTGCCATTTAGCAAATGCAGTTGGTCACAGTAGCTTGCAAAGATGTGGGTGTCTGGCTATGATACAGTCATGGCCAAGCAACGGTCCCGATCTCATTGCATGAGCCATTTATTATGGAATAGCCAAAAAGGAAGAGGAAAGAAAGAAGAAAGGAAAATTGAAGGAGAGAAAGAGAAAGGAAGGAAGGAGGAAATGCTATGACCAAATTTAAAATGCATTAGTCCCATGTTAGTGACAAAGGGCTTTTCCTTTTCTGTTTTGGAACCCCAAAACAGAAAACAAAAACAAGGGCAAACAGCATTTAAAATCCTGTATGGCAAAGAATATTATTCTGTGCTGTTTTGATTATTTTCTTTCCTTTCTTTTTTTTTTAATGTGCGTGTTTGGTTTTTACTGTCTAGAAGATGACAGCTTATAGAGTTCAATGACATAAATTACCTGAACAATTTCCTGGAGGAATTCCTGGCAAAAAAAAGGTCACCTAGCTCCAACATTCCCTGCTTTGCTGCCTCCAGATTCTGGAAGGTATTATTGTTGTTGTTTTTGTTTTGTCAGGTGCTGAGACTCCCAAGAGGTGGAAGGTATGCTCCCACTGTCTAAGAAGGTTTATGTTAGACTTTGTTATTTCCTCTTCAGTACTGCTATTTTGCCTCTAGTATTTGACAAGGTAGGGAAAAGAGACCATCAGTGATCCCTGCTGCTGCTGCTGCTGCTACTGCTAAGTCGCTTCAGTCGTGTCCAACTTTGTGCGACCCCACAGATGGCAGCCCATTGGGCTCCGCCATCCCTGGGATTCTCCAGGCAAGAACACTGGAGTGGGTTGCCATTTCCTTCTCCAGTGCGTGAAAGTGAAGTTGCTCAGTCGTGTGTGACTCAGCAACCCCATGGACTGCAGCCCACCAGGCTCCTCTGTCCACGGGAGTTTCCAGGCAAGAGTGCTGGAGTGGGGTGCCATCGCCTTCCCCGGATGTCCCTGGGCAATTATGAAGCAACAGCTGCCCATGGCATGGCTGGGTTTTGTAAGTTCTGCCATGTACCACTTCCCACCCCTGAAGATTCTGTTCTGATTGTTTATCTTTGCTGTCGTATCAACACTAAGATGTAAGCCTAGTTATTAATCATCTGGCACCTTTTAAAGAGACACAGTCATCTCACTGTCTAGCTTTTGCTGCTATTAAGGACTGATGCCCAGATGTGGGAGGTTCTCAAGCAGATTCTTGCTTATTGAGTCCAAATCAGGGATGTTCAAATGTTTGCAGACAAAGGCTCAGTCAGACCTGAAGACTGCAGACACCCTTTACCTGATCGGAAAGGGGTGGCCCCACCAGTTTCTCCAGGTTTGTGCTGTCTCTTTCATATTTCTCCTGGAGGGCCTAGGTATACACTGAAATGTGTCTAGAGGCTAAGAAGTGTGGGGGAAACTCAGCTTTAGGCAGTGGTGAGCCTCACTGATTAAAAATATCTCAGAGCAGAGAAGGGAGTGGGCTTGCTC
Source organism: Nanger dama (assembly GCA_917880005.1). NCBI lineage: Eukaryota > Metazoa > Chordata > Mammalia > Artiodactyla > Bovidae > Nanger > Nanger dama. The sequence goes on along the minus strand of CAKJTW010000032.1, from coordinate 17,731,570 downwards.
TCCTTTCTCCCTCTCTGAGGTCCACTTGTTTCGAAGGTGACGGTGTTGTCCAAATGCGTCCACGCAGAATGAATGCGTGCGTGCTCAGTTGTGTCTGACTCTTTATGACCCCATGGACTGTGGCCCACCAGGGTTCTCTGTCCATGGAGTTTCCCAGGCAAAACTACTGGAGTGGGTTGCCATTTCCTCCTCCAGGGCCTCTTTCCAACGCAGGGAACAAATCTGCATCTCTTGCATCTCCTTCATTTGCACGCGAATTCTCTACCCCTGAGCCACCTGCCCTGGTCCACATACCAGGCGGAAAATGTGCTGAGCGTCAAAAAGAACAGCAAGATAAAACCATCAGTTTTTCCTACAGGTGATCACCAAGTCTCAGGTTTCCCGTTTTTGTGATTAATACCAGTATCCACAGTAGGATTTTGAACTTGATCCCCGTCACCTTCTGAAAAATGCCATGGGTCAGCTCTAGTTCATAATGGTTACTACTAACCACCCCAAAGGTTCCCGTCTGAATGGTGCAAGCAGCTCCTCATCACTTGACTTGCATTCTGCCTTCTCTCCGCCCTCCAGTGACGGCCAGAGCGAGCTTGTGGAAAGGCTGTCTTCAGTGCGTCCGGTGACACAAGAAAGAATCCTTACACCTTCACCAACTGGTTTCATTTTTACATCTCTCCTTCCTCTCTGATTTCTCCTCAACACAGTCTTTCTGTTTTCAACTCACGTAATATGCTTGTCCTGTACTTCAAAAGACTAGCTGGAGGCCTGCCCTTAAGGCTTGCTAGAACTTTCCACTCACCTGGATTCTCTACTTCTCCGATCTCTCTGCAGCTCTCAAGACCCAAACTCCTCATGTAGGAAACCACTCTCGTAAATTAGGCCCCTAGTTTGATTACTTATTTTCTGTTCCTTGTAAGTTGTTAGTGTATTGAAATCTGAGCCTGAATGTCAATGCAGTGGTTCTGGACTCTGGCTGAACTCTAGAACCACCTGAGGTATCCTAAAGAAGCACCAGTGCGTGAACCCCACCCTCAGAGATTCTGATACAGTCAGTCTGGGATGGGACCTTGTATCATTTTTTTTGTAAGTGCCTCAGGTGTTTTTAATCTGTGGCAAGAATTCAGAATTCCCCAGTGAGTCCTATGCCCTCTTGTTAGACTTAAGGAAGTGGAATTTCACAAAATTGAGTGATTTGCCTAAGGCAGCGCTTCTGGGAGCACTTCTCGCTTCCTGGGGGCCCCTGTGCCGTGTACCGGTACCTGGGAAGAGCCGCTGGCCCAAGGTTACAGCGGAGTGAGTGATCAGAGCCAGGAATCAATCCAAGTGTCTTGATTCCTGACCTCCAGTTTGTTCCACTTCACCTCCCCCAAATGGAGACATCGTTATTGGCAAAGGCTTTTGAAATCAAAATTGCAGCACTTGCTTTCATCTCAATTTGGGCTCATTAAAACAACCCCACTGACTGGAAACACTAGAAAGAATCTGGGAGGGTGGCATTTACTCTTGAAAAATTTTCTTGTTATGAGTAAACAAGCAAGCCCTCCCAGGTCTTTTTCTTCATTCCCCCCTCGCCAGCCTGTCCCCATCCCCTCACTGATAAAATCTGTCTGTTGGGTTAATAGTTTTGACTTAAACTTTGTGGCATCATTGTGGCACACTTCCACATTAAATTATTAAAAAAATTTTTTTGGACTGAGGTATCGATGCTTTATAATGTTGTGTTAATTTCTGCTGTACAGCAGAGTGATCCAGCTATGGGTATGCATATATCCTCTCTTTTGGATTTCCTTTCTGTTTAGGTCACCACGGAGCATTGAGTAGAATTCCTTGTGTTATACAATAGGTCCTCATTGGTTATCTGTTTTATACATAGTAGTGTATATATGTCAGTTGCAATCTCCCAGGCTATCCTCACATTAAAATGTAATAGTTCAAGAAATCAGAAAAGTGAAGAAAAAGATTAGAAAAATACTAATGGAGAAACTGACATATATCGAAACATTTGAGAAAAGGCATTAATGATAATTCACAACCTAGTTTAAGACTTCCAGCAACATATGAACTGCCCAACTAAAGTAACTTTGAGACTGTCTATAATGACAACCTGAAATCTACATGAAGATATTTAAGACTTTGAATAAAATGTCTGTTTTTAAATAACCCACAGAAAGTTCAGCAGTAAGATCACCATTGTTGGGGAACCAGACCGGAGCCATGGCAGGCTCGACAGGTTGCACCAGGCCTAGGTTTTGAATTCTTATAAACCTGGGTCGTGACTCCAGGAGACTACCCCCTAGCAGGGTCCCACTTACCCTAGCATGAAGGGCCTGAGCTACTCCATCTTGTTAAAGAATTCCATCCTGCAAGGTCCCGGGCGAAAGAACTTTGGATGTTACCCAACCTAAGCCCACTACCTATAGCCAATCAACCCTCAGATTACCTAACCTAGCCCCACTGTACACAAGCCAATCGGTCACTAGGCTAAACCTTCTGACTTAACGTTCAGGAGCTTGTGATTTCCTTGGAAGTAAAAACCAATCAAGAATCTACACACAATCCTATGGATGGAAGTAACCAACCAGTTATCTGTCAACTTAAACACCCCTAAAGTGGCCAATCAGTTGTCCTCCTGCTTGAACATCCCCTCTTGTATCCTTTTACCTGATTAAATTCCCTATAAAAGCAGTGCAGCCCAAGACTCAGGGCTCCCTCCCCTATAGCAGCTGCGTCAGTTCTGGGGAAGCCCTAGCTTGAGCTAGCAATAAACCCCTTTATGCTTTTGCATTGCCGTGGACGTCTTATTTCTCTCAATTTTGGGGACTCAGATTTTGGGCATAACAACCATTTAGAAGCAAATGTAGGTGACTTGCTCAGACATCCACCATCCAGACAGAAAGTAGTCCATTTCCTACTGCTTTTTACCATTTTTCTTTTAATGAAATCAATGCAATTTCTGCATTCATGTGTGATGGCTTAATTTTTTCCTTTATCACTTCCAACTGTGTAGTCATGAAAGTTTTAGCTAGATGAGGATTATGTTTTTAACATGGGTACACAGCATATTCAAATACAAAAAGAAAGATCTATCTGTTAGGCTCAGCGTCAATATGATTGGATTGCTGTTGCTGTTGTTCAGTCGCTAAGTCTTGTCCAACTCCTTGTGACCCCATGAACTGTAGCACTCCAGGCTTCCCTGCCCTTCAGTATACCCCAGAGCTTGCTCAAACTCATGCCCATTAAGTCAGTGCCATCCAACCATCTCATCCCCTGTCCTTTCCCTTCTCCTCCTGCCCTCAATCTTTCCCAACATCAAGGTCTTTTCCAATGAGTCAACTCTTCGCATGAGGTGGCCAGAGTATTGGAGTTTCAGCTTCAGCATCAGTCCTTCCAATGAATATTCAGGACTGATTTCTTTTAGAATGGACTGGTTGGATCTCCTTGTAGTCCAAGAGACTCTCGAGAGTCTTCTCCAGCACCACTGTTTGAAAACATCAGTTTTTCAGTGTTCAGCCTTTTTATGGTCCATCTCACATCTGTACATGACTACTAGAAAAACCATAGCTTTGACTATGGTCTTTAATACACTGTTTATGCTTTTTAAAATGCTGTCTAGGTTGGTCATAGCTTTTCTTCCAAGGAGCAAACATCTTTTAATTTCATGGCTGGAGTCCCCACCTGCAGTGATTTTGGAGCCCAAGAAAATAAACTCTGACACTATTTCCACTTTTCCCCATCTATTTGCATTGAAATGATGGGACCAGATGCCATGATCTTAGTTTTTTTTTAGGATGTTGAGTTTTAAGCCAGATTTTTCACTCTCCTCTTTTACCCTCATCAAGAGGCTCTTTAGTTCCTCTTCACTTTCTGCCATTAGAGTGGTATCATCTGCATATGTGAGGAGTTGGTTTAGATCAGATCTAACCTTCTTTCAGGGTTGTCAAATGTCAGAGTTAAATGTCAGTGTGTCTCCAATGCTGAATAGCACTCAGGTGGAGGACAGATGCTCTTGTCCTTCCTTTCTGACTTGAAGGGAGCGTTGATTCATCTTCCTTTTCAAAACTAGACTCCTCATTATTATTCTCCACCCCATCCTTCCTCCTGTGAAACTTGCTACCTCAGTCATCTCCCTTTTCATTCTCTTCAACTTCTTGCCTCCATAGAGGTTTTACACGAAAATATGAAGTCTACTTTTCTTTAAAGAAAAAGAAAGCAAAGACAAACAGACCAAACCAAACCAATAAACTTGCTTGATCATGCTGATTCTTCAGGCTCCCATTTAATTAAGCTTTTTCATGTGCTCCCAAATCTCTAATCCATATTATCTATATTATCTGCATTCTTTGCAATCATTGACCACTCTATTTGTGAAAATTTTCTCTAATCTCTGGACCACCTCATTATTTTGGTTCTCATTCTTTCCTTGTTTATTCCTTTACTACTTACTTTATGTTTTTTTTTCCCTCCACTTCTCATCTCCTACATGTAGGTATCACACTTGATTTTAATACACTCCATCCTAGAATTTGGGGCTTCTCCGGTGGCACAGCAGTAAAGAATCCTTTTGCCAACATAGGAGATGCAGGAGACCTGTGTTCAATTCCTGGGCTGGGAAGATCCCTGGAGATGGAAATGGCAACCCATGCCAGCATTCTTGCCTGGGAACTTCCATTGACAGAGGAGCCTGCAGGCTACAGTCCATGGTGTCTCGAAGAGTTGGACATGACTTAGGGACTAAACAATAACAATCCTAACTCATTCAGTCATAATTACAACTGTCTTCTCTGAGTAGAGTGGCTTTCAAGACTGTTTCTGGCCCTGTCAGCCTTTCCTGAAGCTAATCTCACTTTTCTAATCGTCTTTTAAGTGATTCCTATTGAACAGTCCTCCCATTTCCGAACAGAATTGGTAAACTCTTGCCTAAGAAACTAGCTCCACTTCTTAAAAATCCTTATATTGGCAAATGACACTGGTTTGTGTCCGGTCATCCAGGCTCAGAATCTTTGAGTCATCTTGCTCCTTATTCTTGCTTGACTTCTGTGACCAATTAATGGCCTGTGGAACATTCATTTTTGTAAAATCTTGCTCTTATGTTCCTTTTAATTCAATCCCCATTGTGTGACCAAGTTCACCCCTTACTATATCCTGACAGTGCTATTGTAATAACCTGCTTGCTGATCCTATTGTTGCCACTCTTATCTATTAGTACAGTTTAGGCAGTGCAACTGAGTTATTTTTGTACCTGGTCATTTGTATAGCATTTCTTCAACTAGGCTGTATGCACAGTAAAACCTTTAACCAAAGGCATACATTTTAGATACCCAATAAATATTTGTTCAGCCAGTTATTCATTCATCCAATCCAAAGTTGCCAACTGTCTGATAAGCTCTGCGAGGTGTTGGAGTAGAGACTGAATAAAATATGGCCCATGACCATAAAGGTGCTATGGATTCCTTATTGAATGAATGAATATAAGGAGGGAAGGGAAATGAGTGGTCAGAGGACTAATAGTGTTAGAACGATGTCGAGGAAGGATGAGCTTTTGAGTCAGGCCCATGCTGGTTCAAGCCTGAAAATCACTTCTTAGCAGCTCTGTGACTGCAGTCAAGGATTTGGACTAACAGAAGCATTGGGCCAAGAATACTAACACTATCAGAGGTCCCCTGAGAAGCAGACGGCAAGCTAAGACCAGACATGGCAGAGATCTGGTGGAGAAAGCACTTGTGAAGGATGATAAAGAAGGTAGAAGAGTATGTGGGGAGAGCGGTAGTCTGACCCCTGGGAAGGAGAGAAGGAGGAAAGTCTGGTTCAGAAGAGTCTTCAATTCCTCAACTCTTGCAAGGAAGTTTTGGCCACGCAGTTGGGTTTCTTTGAGCCAAAGTCACTTGCCGGAGGATCCCGAGTCTTGCAGAAATGACATCTATGCTTAGCCATTGGGTGAAAGCAGTTTGCCTGAAGCTCTGATCCCAAACATGTGGTCATGAATCCAGGGGGCAGCAGCTGGGGCTGTCATTCAGTTTTGCTCCCCCACGGCGGGACAGCTGAACAGCACATGGACCCAAAATGCAGTTAACTGAAAAGAAAACTCTGCTAACTCTTGCTTACATCAAGAGTTGAAAAACTTTTTCTGTAAAGAGGCAGATAGTAAATCTATCAGGCTTTGTGAGCCATATAACTCTGCCATAGACATTATGTAAATATGTGTGACTCTATTCCAATAAAATTTTATTTACACAAAACAGGCTGGAAACCAAAGTTTGCCCATGGGGCTTAGTTTTCTGGCACTTGGTTTCACATGAATAAGATGATAATTTCCTCATATGATGACATGTTTAGAGATAAGAGATTGCAGGGGATGCTTGTGTGGCACAACATGACCTAACATTTTTCCATTTATTCTCAACATTTTAAAAGCTAGCAGTGGCTTTTCCATTACCTATCCTTTACATAACGGAGACAGTTATTTCCCCCTAGTCATCTAGCTTTAATTAACTAATTAGTCAATTAATCATATATTTATTGAGCAGCTATTTCAGGTCAGGCATTATTCTAGGTAATCCTATAGATAATAAAACAAATCTTTGTCCAAATGAAGCTGACATTTTACTGGGGAGAGACAGACAGTAAACAAGACAAATAAGTTAAATATATAGTACTTGATGATGGTAAGTGCTATAGACAAAATAAAACCAGGAATAGGGTAGCGTGTTCTGGTCGGTGGTATAGGTTCAATCCCTGGACAGGGAACTAAAGATCTCCAATGGTGGTGTGCCCACCCCCAGCCCCATGAAAAAAGCAACCTAAATAGAATGAGTTCTATTTGGCTCCTCTAAGGAGCCACTGAAAGGGTGACATTTGAATAAAGACAAGAGGTATTTAAGGAGTGAAACATGCAGCTAGATTGTGGAAAATTTTTTTCCAGAGAAAGAATTTATTAAGTGCGAAGTTCTGATGCAAGATCAATGTGGCTGAATCAGAGCCGAGGGGAGAGGGTGCAGAGGTCAAGTAGGTAAGGGGGCCGGGTTATAGGAGACTCTCGAGCTTCTGTGAGTACTTTGGCTTCTACTGTGAGTGAGCAAGAAGCTACGGAACCACTGTGAGCAGAGGAAGGAAGTGGCCAGATTTACAATGTAACAGACTCATTCTGGATACTGTGTTGAGATAGCACTTGAGGAGACAGGAGGCAAACATCAACACAGTCAGTATCATCAAAGCTATGGTTTTTCAGGAATCATGTAAGGATGTGGAGTTGGACCATAAAAATGTCTGAGCACCAACGAATTGATGCTTTTGAAGAGTGGTGCTGGAGAAGACTCTTGAGAGTCCCTTGGACAACAAAATCAAACCAATCAATCCTAAAGAAAATCAACCCTGAATATTCACTGGAAGGACTCTCGCTAAAGCTGAAGCGCCAATACTTTGGCCACCTGATGTGAAGAGCTGACTCATTGGAAAAAAACCCTGATGCTGGGAAGACTGAACACAAATAGAGAAAAGGGCGGCAGAGGATGAGTTGGGTAGGTAGCACCACCGACTCGATGGAAATGAATTTGAGCAAACTCTGAGAGACAGTGGCGGAACAGAGGAGCCTGGCATGCTACAGTCCATGGTGTCGCAAAGAGACAGACACAACTTAGCAACTGAACAACAGCAAGGAGGTTTCCAAGCAACAGATATTGGTGACTTGGAGCAGACAGCAGCAGTTGGGGTGAGGAGAAGCAACAGAGCTACTGAATCTGAAGGCGGACTGGATATGGATGGAGGGTGAAAGAAAGGGAGACAGGCTGACCACATTGGTAGGTGTGTGCACGTGGGCAAACAGAGTTGGCATTTACTTGGATGGCAGATGTGGCTAGGAAGCTCAGGACAGATGGAATCTGTTGGGCTGAGGTTCTGACACAAGTATATTGAGCAGGAAGTTGTATACAAAAATCTGGATTTAGACTAGAAATCTAGACTATCAATATCAATTTGGTAATCTTCTGCACATGCTTACATATCATTAACTAGAGCTTTGTCATATAGTCAGGCTATCCCTAGAGACAATAAGAGAGAAAACAAATGTTTACCTTTTCCATATTCCACGAAGAAGGGCAGCAAGAGAAAACACTAACGTCTGTTGACTCATTCAACTGGCAATGTCTATATTTAATTTCTCTGTAGTTTTTATGTACAAATTGAGGATAACGAAATCTACTTCATGTGATTATGATGAAAATTACATGCGGTAAGCTACAGAAAGTCCCTGGTTTACATAACATGTTCTTTAAATATCTGAGTTCCCTTCACTTCACTTTCAGTGACCTGAGATCTCATGGTAAGTTGGTAACTCAGTCTACGATACTTATTTTTAGACTTCCTCATTTAGCAAAACGATGACAGCGTTGTTTTTACAATCGTTACTATGACAGAAAAGGAGGTTTTTCTTTTCCTCTAAAGTCATATATTTTCCACAGCTGGATTGGTCAAGCTGTTATTCTCCTTTCTGTCATCTTTCTTCTTGTTTCTGGGGTTTTGTTTTCATTTTTACATATTGGTTTTTGTACATAATGGTGATCAAAGTATTCACAAATTCTTGGAAATGATTAACCATCCCCAAACAGAGTAAGTCTCCCCCAACCCAAGGCTTCACTGGAGAGAGTTTAGGAAGGATGTTGGCAAAAAACAAAGAAGTCCAACGCAAGGAGCCTATCTAGGTCAAGTGAAGGTGTGAGTTTGGGCCACTTAACGGAATAACGTCGAAGAGAACTCAAGGACCAACAGAGGAAAGATAACTCCAAAGAAGTTGTCGTCCAGGACTGAGAACACTCCTTCCCACTCCCAATTTGGCAGAAAGCAATGTGGTAGCATTCCAGAGTCCTTTCTCACCTCATTAGTTGCCTTTTATTTTAAAACTCCATTCTCTGCCCTAGACCAAGGACAAGGCAAGACGTGTGTGAGAGTTCATACCTGTAGAGGGTGGCCATAAAGTCTTGACTCTTAGATAATGTTATTTTATCATTTATGGTAATGTGATGGCAATAAATCTTTTGAAATATGTTTGTCCCTTTTTCCAGACTTTGCGGTCACTGTGTGTGTGTGTGTGTGTGTGTCTCTGTGTGTGTGTGTGTGTGTGTGTGTCTCTGTGTGTGTGTGCTTCCCAGGTGGCCCAGTGGTAAAGAACTGCCTGCCAGTGCAGGACTCTCAGGTTTGATCCTTGGGAAAGATCCCTGGAGCAGGAATGGCAGCCCACTCCAGGATTCTTGCCTGAGAAATCCCATGGGCAGAGGATCCTGGCAGAATACAGTCCATGGGGTGGCAAAAGAGTTGGACATGACTGAGTAACCAAACAACAAAGGGCAAGGGTGTGTGTGTACACGTGTGGTACTTTGCTTCGGCTGCCATAACAAAAAAACAAGTGATTAGGGGGCTTCCATTACAAATAACTGTGAATAGAAGAGAAGTGAAAGGCAAAGGAGAAAAGGAAAGGTTTACACATCTGAACGCAGAGTTCCAAAGACTAGCAAGGAGAGACAAGAAAGCCTTTCTTAGCAATCAATGCAAAGAAATAGAGGAAAACAACAGAACGGGAAAGTCTAGAGATCTCTTCAAGAAAATTAGAGATACCGAGGGAACATTTCATGCAAAAATGGGCTCGATAAAGGACAGAAATGGTATGGACCTAACAGAAGCAGGAGATATTAAGAAGAGGTGGCAAGAATACACAGAAGAACTATACAAAAAGCTCCTTACGAATGAGATAATCATGATAGTGTGATCACCAACCTAGAACCAGACATCCTGGAATGTGAAGTCACGTGGACCTTATCCTGAAAGATGATGCTGTGAAAGTGCTGCACTCAATATGCCAGCAAATGTGGAAAACTCAGCAGTGGCCACAGGACTGGAAAAGGTCAGTTTTCATTCCAACCCCAAAGAAAGGCAATGCCAAAGAATGCTCAAACTACCGCACAGTTTGCACTCATCTCACACGCCAGTAAAGTAATGCTCAAAATTCTCCAAGCCAGGTTTCAGCAATACGTGAACTGTGAACTTCCAGATGTTCAAGCTGGTTTTGGAAAAGGCAGAGGAACCAGAGATCAAATTTCCAACATCTGCTGGATCATGGAAAAAGCAAGAGAGTTCCAGAAAAACATCTATTTCTGCTTTATTGACTAGGTCAAAGCCTTTGACTGTGTGGATCACAATAAACTGTGGAAAATTCTGAAAGAGATAGGAATACCAGACCACCTGATCTGCCTCTTGAGAAATCTGTATGGAGGTCAGGAAGCAACAGTTAGAACTGGACATGGAACAACAGACTGGTTCCATATTGGAAAGGGAGTCCATCAAGGCTGTATACTGTCACCCTGCTTATTTAACTTCTATGCAGAGTACATCATGAGAAACGCTGGACTGGAAGAAACACAAGCTGGAATCAAGATTGCCAGGTGAAATATCAATAACCTCAGATATGCAGATGACACCACCCTTATGGCAGAAAGTGAAGAGGAACTAAAGAGCTTCTTGATGAAAGTAAGAGGAGAGTGAAAAAAATTGTCCTAAAGCTCAACATTCAGAAAACTAAGATCATGGCATCTGGTCCTATCACTTCATGGCAAATAGATGGGGAAACAGTGGAAACAGTGTCAGACTTTATTTTTGGGTATCCAAAATCACTGCAGATGGTGATTGTAGCCATGAAATTAAAAGATGCTTACTCCTTGGAAGAAAAGCTATGACCAACCTAGATGGCATATTCAAAAGCAGAGACATTACTTTGCCAACAAAGGTCCGTCTAGTCAAGGCTATGGTTTTTCCAGTAGTCATGTATGGATGTGAGAGTTGGACTGTGAAGAAAGCTGAGCGCTGAAGAATTGATGCTTTTGAACTGTGGTGTTGGAGAAGACTCTTGAGAGTCCCTTGGACTGCAAGGAGATCCAACCAGTCCATTCTAAAGGAGATAAGTCCTGGGATTTCTTTGGAAGGAATGATGCTAAAGCTGAAACTCCAGTACTTGGGCCACCTCATGGGAAGAGTTGACTCATTGGAAAAGACTCTGATGCTGGGAGGGATTGGGGGCAGGAGGAGAAGGGGACGACAGAGGATGAGATGGCTGGATGGCATCACTGACTCTATGGACATGAGTCTGAGTGAACTCTGGGAGTTGGTGATGGACAGGGAGGCCTGGCGTGCTGCGATTCATGGGGTTGCAAAGAGTTGGACATGACTGAGAGACTGAACTGAACTGAACAGAGACAGCATATTCAAAAGCAGAGGCATTTCTTTGCCAACAAAGTTCTGTCTAGTCAATGCTATGATTTTTCCAGTAATCATGTATGGATGTGAGAGTTAAAGAATTGATGCTTTTGAATGTGGTATTAGAGAAAACTCTTGAGAGTCCCTGGGACTGAAAGAAGATCCAACCAGTCTATCCTAAAGGAAATCAGTTCTGAGTATTCATTGGAAGGACTGATGTTGATGCTGAAACTCCAATACTTTGGCCATCTGTTGCAAAGAAATGACTCATTTGAAAAGACCCTGATGTTGGGAAAGATTGAGGGCAGTGGAGAAGGGGCTGACAGAGGATGAGATGGTTGGATGGCATCACCGACTCAATGGACATGAGTTTGAGTGAACCCTGGGAGTTGGTGATGGACAGGGAGGCCTGGCGTGCTGCAGTCCATGGGGTAGCAAAGAGTCAGACACGACTGAGTGACTGAACTGATGACAAAAATGTATTTTTTTAACAATGAAGGCTACCGTTCAAGACCAAGTTGTCGCATGGTTGGCTTCTTCTGCAGTCTCTTTGTTTGGCTTGCAGATGGTGGTCTTCTCCCTTTGTTCCCACGTGCTGCTTCCTCTGGGCATCATCTGTAGCCTAGCTCCCACATCTGGTAAGAACACCAGTCATACTGAGTCAGAGCCCATCCCACTGACCTCAATTTATTTTAATCAGTCATATTCTAAGGTACTGAAGTTTAGGACTTCAATATGAGTCTTGGAGTGACACAGTTCAGCCCATACTAATATGTATGTTTGTGTGTATGTATAACTTCCTGGGCTTCCCTGGTGGCTCAGATGGTAAAGAATCTGCCTGTAATGCAAGAGACCTGGTTTCGATCCCTGGGTCAGGAAGATCAACTGGAGAAGGGAATGGCTACCCAGTTTAGTATTCTTGCCTGGGAAATCCCAGGGACGGAGGAGCCTGGTGGGCTATAGGCCATGGTGTAGCAAAGAGTCAGGCATGACTTCACGACGGAGCCTACACGCAGACATACACACACAAGTGTATATATGATTGTTATTGTTTAGTTGCTAAGTCATGTCTGACTATTTGTAGCCCCTATGGGCTGTAGCCCATCAGGCTCCTCTGTCCATGGGATTTTCCAGGCAAGAATATTGGAGCAGGTAGCCATTCCTTTCTCCAGGGGATCTTCCCAAACAAGGGATCAAACCTTCATTTCCTCCATTAGCAAGTGGATTCTTTACCACTGAGCTACCAGAGAAGCCCCTGTATGGGATCAAATACATATAGAATAAATCTGTAAAATAAAATATACTCTTGTAATTATATTATTATATGTAATATATTCTATTTGTATGGTTATACATATACACACGATTCTGGGATGCTGTTCAATTTGTGCTTGAAATTTCCTCCTGTCTGTAGAAGTCCCAGTCCCCTGACTGCCTGGGGCTAGCTTCCCCTTGTGAGTGTAGATCACCTGTTGCTCTGCTCTGTCAGAGGCTGGGTGTTGTCTGGATTAGTTAATCTTTGCGAAACACTTTGAAGGGCAGGCTGCCTTAACCTTCTAACCTCCCTGTGCCTGTGAAGTATGAGGGGAGGTGCTCAGCTCCTGGGGCAACTTCACCTTCGGAGCCTCTCAGCGGAATCTCAAAGCATAAAGGCCTCCTGGATGGGGGATGCAGGGAGCCAGAGCCTCTGCGCTTTTGTTTCCCTTAAGTTCCCTTAGCAGCCAGCAGGAAAGGTGACCACAGCAGGGTAGACTTCTGTTTAGGCTGGGGAAGCAAGGGGCCAGCCAAAGACCAGGAAAAGCCCCGTGATTCTGGGTTAAAGATAAACTGAGAAGGTATTTTAAGAGCTAGCTGTTGGTCTAGTGGGAACAATAGATAAGTTAAAGGTCTGGGGATTAAGCCAATTTCATCACTGAGTAATTTTTTTCTAGAGAAACTATAAATGACATAAAAATTGGCAACAACTGTTCACTTGAAAAGAGATTTTTCAAGAAGTCTTGACTTTTCCCCTTGATATACGGTCAAAACAGGCAGAAGGAGCTTATCTTTCACTATAGCTCATACTTTCCTCATTGGAGGTGACTTCCCTACTTGTCAGCTACAGGGTGGCTGATTAAATAAAGACTGCATGTAGGTACTAATTTGTCTAAGTGCATGCTGCTTAAACTACTAAGCCTAGACCAGCAGATCCATCTCTTCTTTCAGTTTGTGAGAAAGCCAGGGCTTCAGGCCCCACCAAGATCTGCCAAATTAGAATCTGTAATTTTTTTAATTAAAAAGAAATCATTTATTTATTTTGGCTGTGCTGGGTCTTTGTTGCCGCTCAAAGGCTTTTCTCCAGTTGCAGTGCTCTGGCTTCTCGTCGCAGTGGCTTCTCTTGTTGTGGGGAATGGACAAGCGGGTTTCAGCAGTTGTGGGGCATGGGCTGCAGCAGCCTGCAGGATCTTCCCAGACCAGGGATGGAACCCGTGTCCTCCACACTTGCAGGCAGATTCTTAACCACTGGACCACTAGAAATACCCTAGAGTTTGTATGTTAACAAGGACCCCAGTTGATCTCTATTCATAATAAGGTCCGAGAGCAGAGGTCTAAGCCACTGCCACCCCATCAGTGGTGTTTCTGGAAGGTAGAGTCTATATACAAAAGTATGATACTCTATTAGATATTGTTTTTGTGTAGTACATGTGTTAAGTAGCTGATGAAGAAATAGGTCTGTTTCAATGATCAATAGGTCTAAATTCTTCTTGTTCTTTAGTTTGAACGTTTCCAGCAACCCACTCCAGTACTCTTGCCTGAAGAATCCCATGGACAGAGGCGTTTGGTGGGCTACAGTCCACGGGGTTGCAAAGAGTCGGACACGACTGAGCAATTTCACACACGATTTCACACCCTAATTCTATGCTGTGCTATCATGGGTCAGTTACTTGACTCTCTGTGACTCAGTTTTGTCTTCTGTAAAATGGGATTCTAAGTAGTATTTTTCTCAGAACACTCTTATAAGCTTTAAAGAAAGTGAAAGTGTAAAAGTGAAGGTCACTCAGTCATGTCTGACTCTTTGTGACCCCATGGACTATACAGTCCATGGAATTCTCCAGGCCAGAATACTGGTAGGGGTAGCCTTTCCCTTCTCCAGAGGATCTTCCCAACCCAGGGATGGAACCCAGATCTCTCACATTGTAGGTGGATTCTTTACCAGCTGAGCCACAAGGGAAGGCTGTAAGCTTTAAATGAGGTAATAAATGTGAAACACTCATTTTGGCTTTACGTTTCCTTTTCTCCTTGGCTTTTTGTTTCTCTTCTTTTCACAGCTATTTGTAAGGCCTCCTCAGACAGCCATTTTGCTTTTTGCATTTCTTTTCCATGGGGATGGTTTTGATCCCTGTCTCCTGTACAATGTCACGAACCTCATTCCATAGTTCATCAGGCACTCTATCTATCAGATCTAGGCCCTTAAATCTATTTCTCACTTCCACTGTATAATCATAAGGGATTTGATTTAGGTCATACCTGAATGATCTAGCGGTTTTCCCTACTTTCTTCAATTTCAGTCTGAATTTGGCAATAAGGAGTTCATGATCTGAGCCACAGTCAGCTCCTGGTCTTGTTTTTGTTGACTGTATAGAGCTTCTCCATTTTTGGCTGTAGAGAATATAATCAATCTAATTTCATTTTTGACCACCTGGTGACGTCCATGTGTAGAGTCTTCTCTTGTGTTGTTGGAAGAGGGTGTTTGCTATGACCAGAACGTTTTCTAGGCAAAACTCTATTAGTCTTTGCCCTGCTTCATTCCGCATTCCAAGGCCAAATTTGCCTGTTACTCCAGGTGATTCTTGACTTCCTGCTTTAGCATTCCAGTCCTCTATAATGAAAAGGACATCTTTTTGGGGTGTTAGTTCTAAAAGGTCTTGTAGATCTTCATAGAACCGTTCAACCTCAGCTTCTTCAGCGTTACTGGTTGGGGCATAGACTTGGATTACTGTAATACTGAATGGTTTGCCTTGGAAACGAACAGAGATCATTCTGTCATTTTTGAAATTGCATCTAAGTACTGCATTTCAGACTCTTTTGTTGACCATGATGGCTACTCCATTTCTCCTGAGGGATTCCTGCCCACAGTAGTAGATATAATGGTCATCTGAGTTAAATTCACCCATTCCAGTCCATTTTAGTTAGCTGATTCCTAGAATGTCGACGTTCACTCTTGCCATCTCCTGTTTGACCACTTCCAGTTTGCCGTAATTCATGGACCTGACATTCCAGGTTCCTATGCAATATTGCTCTTTACAGCATTGGACCTTGCTTCTATCACCAGTCACATCCGCAGCTTTTGCTTTGACTCCATCCCTTCATTCTTTCTGGAGTTATTTCTCCACTGACTTTCAGTAGCATATTGGGCACCTAATGACCTAGGGAGTTTCTCTTTCAGTATCTTATCATTTTGCGTTTTCATACTGTTCATAGGGTTCTCAAGGCAAGAATACTGAAGTGGTTTGCCATTCCCTTCTCCAGTGGACCACATTCTGTCAGACCTCTCCACCATGACCTGCCCGTCTTGGGTTGCCCCACTGGCATGGCTTAGTTTCACTGAGTTAGACAAGGCTGTGGTCCTAGTGTGATTAGATTGACTAGTTTTCTGTGAGTATGGTTTCAGTGTATCTGCCCTCTTATGCCCTCTTGCAATACCTACCATCTTACTTGTGTTTCTCTTACCTTGGGCGTGGGGTATCTCTTCACAGCTGCTCCAGCAAAGCACAGCCGCTGCTCCTTACCGTGGATGAGGGGTATCTCTTCCCACTGCCCTTCCTGACCTTCAATGTGGGATGGCTCCTCTAGGCCCGCCTGAGCCCGCACAGTCACCACTCCTTGGAAGTGGGGTTGCTCCTCCCAGCTGCCACCCCTGGATTGGGTGTGGGGTTGCTCCTCCCAGCCTCCACCCCTGGAGAAAAGGAAAGATATAAGCATCTGAATGCAGAGTTCCAGAGAATAGCAAGAAGAGATAAGGAAGGCTTCTTCAGCAATCAATGCAAAGAAATAGAGGAAAACAACAGAATGGGAAAGACTAGAGATCTCTTCAAGAAAATTAGAGATACCAAGGGAACATTTCATGCAAAGATGGGTTTGATAAAGAACAGAAATGGTATGGATCTAACAGAAGCAGAAGATATTAAGAAGAGGTGGCAAGAATGCACAGAAGAACTGTACAAAAAGATCTTCATGGCCCAGATAATCACGATGATGTGATCACTAATCTAGACCGGACATCCTGGAATGTTAAGTCAAGTGGGCCTTAGAAAGGATCACTACAAACAAAGCTAGTGGAGGTGATGGAATTCCAGTGGAGCTGTTTCAAATTCTGAAAGATGATGCTGTGAAAGTGCTGCACTCAATATGCCAGCAAATTTGGAAAACTCAGCAGTGGCCACAGGACTGGAAAAGGTCAGTTTTCATTCCAACTCCAAAGAAAGGCAATGCCAAAGAATGCTCAAACTACTGCACAGTTTGCACTCATCTCACATGGTAGTAAAGTAATGCTCAAAATTCTCCAAGCCAGGCTTCAGCAATATGTGAACCATGAACTTCCAGATGTTCAAGCCGGTTTTAGAAAAGGCAGAGGAACCAGAGATCAAATTTCCAACATCTGCTGGATCATGGAAAAAGCAAGAGAGTTCTGAAAAACATCTATTTCTGCTTTATTGACTATGCCAAAGCCTTTGACTGTGTGGATCACAATAGTCTGTGGAAAATTCTGAAAGAGATGGGCATACCAGACCACCTGATCTGCCTCTTGAGAAATCTGTGAACAGGTCAGGAAGCAACAGTTAGAACTAGACATGGAACAACGGACTGGTTCCAAATCGGAAAAGGAGTCCATCAAGGCTGTATATTGTCACCCTGCTTATTTAACTTCTATGCAGAGTACATCATGAGAAACGCTGGACTGGAAGAAACACAAGCTGGAATCAAGATTGCCAGGTGAAATATCAATAACCTCAGATATGCAGATGACACCACCCTTATGGCAGAAAGTGAAGAGGAACTGAAGAGCCTCTTGATGAAAGTAAAAGAGGAGAATGAAAAAGTTGTCTTAAAGCTCAACATTCAGAAAACAAAGATCATGGCATCTGGTCCCATCACTTCATGGCAAATAGATGGGGAAACAGTGGAAACAGTGTCAGACTTTAGTTTGGGGGCTCCAAAATCACTACAGATGGTGATTGGAGCCATGAAATTAAAAGACGCTTACACCTTGGAACAAAGGTTATGAGCAGCCTAGATGGCATATTCAAAAGCAGAGACATTACTTTGCCAACAAAGGTCCGTCTAGTCAAGGCTATAGTTTTTCCAGTAGTCATGTATGGATGTGAGAGTTGGACTGTGAAGAAAGCTGAGCG
The DNA here is from genome assembly GCA_917880005.1 of Nanger dama. Taxonomy (NCBI): domain Eukaryota; kingdom Metazoa; phylum Chordata; class Mammalia; order Artiodactyla; family Bovidae; genus Nanger; species Nanger dama. Next base: position 17,713,946 of record CAKJTW010000032.1, on the reverse strand, counting down.
CTGAAGAATTGATGCTTTTGAACTGTGGTGTTGGAGAAGACTCTTGAGAGTCCCTTGGACTGCAAGGAGATCCAACCAGTCCATTCTGAAGGAGATCAGCCCTGGGATATCTTTGGAAGGACTGATGCTAAAGCTGAAACTCCAGTACTTTGGCCACCTCATGGGAAGAGTTGACTCATTGGAAAAGACTTTGATGCTGGGAGGGATTAGGGGCAGGAGAAGAAGGAGACCACAGAGGATGAGATGGCTGGATGGCATCACTGACTCAATGGACGCTAGTCTGAGTGAACTCTGGGAGTTGGTGATGGACAGCGAGGCCTGATGTGCTACGATTCATGGGGTCGCAAAGAGTCGGATACAACTGAACGACTGAACTGAGCCGAACTGAACTCATTTTGGCACATTGTTCCTGACATATTTTAAGAACTCAATAAATGTTAGGGGATTTCCCTGGGGGTCTAGTAGTGAAGTCATTGCCTAGAGGAGCAGGGGGTGCAGGTTTGGTCTCTGGTTGGGGAGCTAAGATTTTACATGCCTTGTAGCCAAAAAACCAAAATGTAAAACAGAAGCAAGATTGTAACAAATTCAATAAAGTGTTGAAAAATGGTTCGTATAAAAAAATCTTTAAAAAATGTTAGCAAAAAACACAGCAGAGCAGGGCCACCACAAATATTTTTGTTACTGAACCCTCTCCAGGTAAGATTTGCAGTATTTTTCTTAAATATATTATTTTTTTTGCATCTGTGTACCACCTTCTCTACTGATCTTTAGTTCTCTTGAAGGGAGAGTAAAAAGCAGCTGCTGTCTTCTCATGACGTCATTTATCGAGCACAGTGCTTCGCATACAGTTCATTCTCGGTATTGCAGAATTCTCTATGTCCATATGCACAGCCATTTTGATAGGTAAGCTTGACTTGACTTGCCTAGTGTGTTCCCAGTTCTGCAATGAGTGAAATGGCTGTAGCCATGCGTGTGTCCATTCCTTCATTTGACAAAGTTTTGGACCTACACTGTTCCAGATTCTGTCCCAGATTCTGTCCTAGGTGCTGAAGATGCAGCAGAAACAACTCTTTTGAAAATCCTTTGAGGTTTTTATTCTGAAGAGAAGCAAAGAAATTCGGTGGTCATGGAGGGAGACTCAGGGTTGGAGTGTCAACAGAAGGTTAAGAACATGGAGGCTGTTACAGAATGTTCGCATACTCGTGGGCATCCAGACAAGCGGATAGGGGAGGGGGAAGGGTTGGCCCACTCCTTGAGATACAACATGAGAAGATGGGATCTCACGCTTAAGTGCTGTGGTTGGCCTTGGTCGGCAGCAATGGCAGTTTATCCAGCGGCCGAAGGGAGAGAAAGCAGAACGCAGGGGCCACAGATGCCAGCAGTCGGGCAGAGGGACGGTGCGAGAGCGGGCGCTTCTCTTCTAAGTGCTGCTTTTAAAAACCCAAACAAGGAGCAAAGTAGCTACTTACAGTAGCTGGTCCGCGAAAGTCACCTACATGTCCATAACAAGGGAATGGATAAAGAAGATGTGGTCCTTAGATGTGATGGAATGTTACTCAGCCATAAAAAGGAACAAAACTGGGTCATTTGTTGAGATGTGGATGGACCTGGGGATTGTCGTATAGAGTGAAGGAAGCCAGAAGGAGAAAAAGATACATATTATTAATGCATATGTGGAATATAGGAAAATGGTATGGACAATCTTATTAAATAGATCCCGACACAGAGAAGAAACACATGGGCAGACTGGGAGACTGCGACTGATATGTAGATAATTGAGACCATGTATAAAACAGAGAACCAGCGAGAACCCGCTGTATAGTGCTGGGAACTCTACTCAGTGCTCTGTGGTGACCTAAATGGGAAGAAAATTCAAAACAGAGGGGATATATGGCTACATATAGCTGATTGACTTTGCTGTGCAGTAGACACTGACACAAAACTCTAAAGCAACTATACACTAACAAAAATTAACTTTGAAAAAGAAGCAAAGTAGGTATCAGCTTCAGTTCAGTTCAGTTCAGTCGCTCAGTCGTGTCCTACTCTTTGCGACCCCATGAATCGCAGCACGCCAGGCCTCCCTGTCCATCACCAACTCCCGGAGTTCACTCAGACTCACGTCCATCAAGTCACTGATGCCATCTAGCCATCTCATCTTCTGTCATCCTCTTTTCCTCCTGCCTCCAATCCCTCCCAGCATCAGAGTCTTTTCCAATGAGTCAACTCAGCTTAGCATCATTCCTTCCAAAGAACACCCAGGGCTGATCTCCTTTAAGAATGGACTGGTTGGATCTCCTTGCAAGCATCACCTTAGGGCGATGAATAAAGCAGAGACAGGAAGGATTCAGGGGAGAGAAGGCAGGGAACAGTCAGCAAGCATGATGGAGAGGAAATGGGGCGTGAGCATGTAGAATGCCAGCCGGGCAGTGGTGAGATCCAACCGGGGGTTTGTGGTCAGGACCGCACTGTGGGACCAGGCAGTGTATTTGAGTTTCTTTCTTTCTTTTTCTTTTTGTTTTGGTCTCTTAGCTACGCAGGTGCAGGTGCAGGTGCAGGTGTGGTATGGGCCAAGAGCTGTAGCCCGTGAGGCTGAACTTGTGGTTTGGTACCATGTACACACAGCCACTAGAAGGACGAGATATGCCGGTTCATTAGGAAACTCATGAACCAAGTTCACTGGATCTGAATTATTTACATTACAGGAAATGATTTACTCTCAAAGAATATGCCGTTTCCTTGGTATTACTCTGCCCACATTAGATTTCTACATTCCTGTTTTCAAAGACGTTTATCTCTAAGGAAGTAACATATTCACATATTTCTTTGCCTACGTCATTTTCAACTCTGCTTAGACCCAGAGTTTAAGCATTTTCATGTTCCCGAAAGCATGGGGACCTTATCTAGTGCATACCGCTACAGTGGGCAGCCCCCAACTGGAAATGTGTTTATTCTGCTGACTCAGAAGTTTGTTGAAAAGCCTGAAAGGGTTAAGCCAACTATTTCTGGGGCTTGTGGTATCTCCTCTATGTCAGGATTTTGCTTTTATTATGTTCCAGTCGAAACCTTTTGTTTCCCCCATAAGGTTGAGAAAGTCCTTAGAGACAGATGTGTGTCACTGAAATTTCCTTCTTGTCCCTTTCCTCCACACTGTCAGCTGATATTATTACCCAACTTGCTTGACTGTCCTTTGCCTGGAAGGGCTTTATTCAAAAGAGATCTTGAAAGCCTAGGACACCCACAGGGAGGAAATGAATTCAGTTTATTTGCTAGAAAACCTTTTGCAACCTCCTGTGGCAAGTTCAGGGGTTGCTCTATGTGCTTTCAAGTCTTCCTGGAGTCTGGGCCATTCTGGGAGAATGGAAAGCTGATTGTGTCCCTGGTCATCAAATCGTCCTTGACATGGGGGTTCTGTCGTGCTCACCAACATACACATTGCTGGCTGGATACGTCTTACCTCCCCCAGGTGCAGAACGTACCCAGGGACTTCCCCACAGCTCTGTATCTTGTACATCTTTGGTTTGATCACAGTCTGTACCCTCTTCACACCTCCCCTCCCTCAAGCCTTCCCTGATAATGCCAGGGTAGGGACATTCTGTCCCGAGATCATTAGCCAAGAATGTTACCAGACTGGCCTGAAGAGGCTTTTCTCTGGTGTGGGCTCTCCCCCTCCCTCGATTTGTGCAGAGAATTGGAAAAATTATGCTCAGTGCTACCCAGGATTGCATTTCCTCACCTGTGTTCCCCCACTAGAGAGATGATCTGTGCCCCAAATGAATAGTTACACAGCACTGGGAAGAGTTTGATAGCTCTGGGATGGACACTTGTCCTTGAATTCATTCTTCCAACTGGTTTAGGGGTCTGGCTTCGTGTGTCTGGGGATAGTGGCTCTTCTAAAGCACAAAGTCAGAGGAGGGTAACATTTGTGCTCACCTGCAGGCTCCGGAGGGAATCTCTGAGAAAACTAAAGAATTGAGCATTGATTCCCAAGTATTTATCAAGTACCTACTGTGGGCCAGGCACCGTGCTAAAAGCACGTTTGATTGAGTCATTTGATTCTCAGATGTTGTTGCATTTCAGAATCTTCTGGGGAACTTAAAAATAATCCTGAGGTCCATGTTACAGCTCATACCAAACTCTTCTCTGGGGAAGAGAGACCCAGACATCATAATTTTCTAAAGTTCCCCAGCAGATTCCAGTGTACTATCAAGGTTGGAACCAGGGCTTTGGCAATGCTCCTCAACTTTAATATGAAAACAAGTACCCTGATTGTTAACAATGCAGATTTTGGTTCAGTGGGTCTGAGGTTGGGGGCTAGGAGTCTACATTTTCCTTAAGTTCCCAGGGCATGTCACTGTGCTTGTCTGCAGATCACACTTTGAGAAGCAAGCATTAAAGTTCCTTCAGGTTTTCGCTGACCGCCTAACACAGAGTAAACTCTACCTCAAATCTCTAGCACTATATTCTGCTTGCTTACCTCTTAGAATTACCACAATTAATACTTATTTGTTTCCCTGTTTTCGGAAGGGTCCCTTCCCAGTGGTGTAGTGGGGGTGCTTCCAGGTAGCCCTAGTGGCAAAGAACCCGCCCGCCAATGCAGCAGACGCAACAGATGTGGGTTCGATCCCTGGGTTAGAAAGATCCCTTGGAGGAGGACATTGCAACCCATTCCAGTATTCATGACTGAGAAATCCCATGGACAGAGGAGCCTGGCGGGCTACAGTCCCTAGGGTTGCAAAGAGCTGGACATGACTGAAACAGCTTAGCACACATGCACGCTGAGTGGTGTCAGTGTCAAGAAGCCAGGAACCATGTCTCTCTCTTCTATGTAAATTACAGTCAGCCTGTAGCACAGTGTTCAGCACAGAAAAGGGAGCTGATGGATACTTGTTGAAAGAATGACAGCAGGGGAGCCCGCCCAGTTAGATCCCTTTTTCTATTTCCAGTGAGACAAGAAGCAGAAGTGAGACAAGAGCAGAAGTGAGAATTGCCCAGAGTTTTCCATGAGTGAGTAGAGTGTATCTATGAGCATGTTTTACTTTGAAGAAGCAGGGTCTCACTTAAGGAACTCAGATCCCTTCTTAAAAACCGAGCTTGAGTGAAAACACTAGGAAAATGTCCTGCATTGCCTAGATCACCTTATTCCGACAAAAGGTTGAATCATCAGTTTGCCAGTATCACCTCTGCAGGTCATTGCAGCTTTTAAGATAGCGCCCAGGGTAAATAATCAACAGAGAAATGCCATAAATGTCTCAGAAATTGAGGTGACCTTGGAGCTAGTTCTTTACTAATCTGATGCCGTATCCAAGGCCTCAGCTCACTAAGGGCGGCAGCACGTCGCCTTTGCCAAATCTGAGACGTGAGACGGCAAGCACACCAAGAACCCTGTTGAAACCCTCATTTTCAGTTTAATTCATGGAAACATGAATTAAAGAAAGGCTTATTGATTTCTCATGGGCGGTGCAGAGGTTAGAGGTAATACTAAGGCTTTGTGTACACCAGGTAAAGGACTCCGGGGAGCCCAACTCAAGCCATTTGGTGGGATTAAGAGAAGAGATAGAAAATGTATCCAGTCTCCCTCTCCTTTTTGTCTTTTTAATGTATTACTGACGGTTACAAAAGAAAGGATATGGCTAAAATGCTTATTACAGTAACCGAATCAGAGTAAAGTAATAACACTCTCTACAAACAGTACAATTTAACTTCTTCCAACTATTTTCTTAAAACCAACCTGTTGACAGCTTCCAAAAGAAATCAGTAGATTGCCATTTGGCATAAACTCTGCCCAAGCCCGTGTTTCAGCATTAGTGCTATTTCCTATAACTTGAACTTGAGGTCCTGCGGAGTTACAGAGGGCTGGACAAAGCACAGATGAGTTAAGGTGTAAATATTCCAATCCTGCACCACAAAAAATGGGGGAAAATGTTACAGTCCTATAAGCTAGCTTTAACCAGAGGATTTAAAGAACGCATCACCTAAAGATTTGACTGGTTAGCAAATGCTGCAAGGGGACATCCACAGGAGGAGAGGGCTATTATTTTCTCTGTTATCCTTGAGAAAAACTAAGGCAAAAGGGAAGTAGTTGCCTACAGTCACTGAGCAACCTTGTCTTGGGAAGGTGGGGTGGGGGAAAAGGACCAGAACATCTCTGATTCCACCCGAGACCACAGTCTACCCAGCAGCGTGGTTTCCCTTTTCCTAGACTCAGGGCAATGGACTTAGGTATTACTTTCCTTAATTTTCCTAAATGGGACGTGACAGAATCAGCAGTCTGTTTCAGGTATATATATTCTGAGGGTAATTAACTGCTGCATTTGTCCTAAGTGCTTATTTAGCTTTTCATTTTGAAAAATTGGTGATTATCTTTGACCTTCTCCTCGGTGCCGAGAATGCCCATGGGCTGTGTGCACTGGGGTTAGTGACGCCTCCTTTTCCACATTCCACATTTCAGAACAATAAACAGGGATGTGGCCAGAAGGTGTTGGGGGTGATTTAGGGACAGGACACTGACCTTCTATGAATTTGGTGACATTGCTTATATCGGTAGTACAATATTATTTAATTTGATCCACGTGTGGGAAAGGAAACTTTTGGTAAAAAGACTGTACATCTCTCACTCACATTTCCAAGGTCTGGAAGTCTCATGTCTCAGTCAGTTCAGTTCAGTTGCTCAGTCATGTCTGACTGTTTTGGATCCCATGGACTGCAGCACGCCAGGCTTCCCTGTCCATCACCAACTCCTGGAGCTTATTCAAACTCCTGTCCATCAAGTCGGTGATGCCATCCAACCATCTCATCCTCTGTCAGCCCCTTCTCCTCCCACCTTCAGTCTTTCCCAGAATTAAGGTCTTTTCCAGTAAGACAGTTCTTCACATCAGGTGGCCAAAGTTTTGGAGTTTCAGCTTCAGCATCAGTCCTTCCAATGAACACCCAGGACTGATTTCCTTTAGGATGGACTGGTTGGATCTCCTTGCAGTCCAAGGGACTCTCAAGAATCTTCTTCAGCACCACAGTTCAAAAGCATCGGTTCTTCAGTGCTCAGCCCAACTCTCACATACATACATGACTACTGGAAAAACCATAGCTTTGACTAAATGGACCTTTGTTGGCAAAGTAACGTCTCTGCTTTTTTAATGTGTTGTCTAGGTTGGTCATAGCTTTTCTTCCAAGGAGCAAGCATCCTTTATGCAATTTATGACTACAGTCACCATCTGCAACGATTTTGGAGCCCAAGAGAATAAAGTCTGTCACTGTTTCCATTGTTTCCCCATATATTTGCCATGAAGTGATGTCTGGAACTGAGTTCTTCTATGTGATTAGTGACTAGAAATCTATACAGCAAAAATACAAATTGATAAGAGTAGAAGTGTGCCAAAGAAGTTTCTTTATTTGTCCTTCAGGCATGTGTTTCTGAATCTAGAATAAGGGGATGAAAATCATTCCCTGTGGGATCCAGGATAATCTTTGTATAATCAATGCGTATGATCCAAGATAATCTTTGACGAACAAGAGTTTCATCAGAATACAATGATACAAATGACCTTATTTACAAAACAGAAGTAGACTCACAGTCATAGAAAGCAAACATATGGGTATGAAACGGTAAAGGTGTGGGGGTGAGGGAATAAATTAGGAATTTGGGAGTAACTTATACACACTGAAAGTCTCTCAGTCATGTCCGACTCTTTGTGACCCCAAGGACTATGCAGTCCACGGAATTCTCCAAGCCAGAGTACTGGAGTGGATACCCTTTCTCTTCTCCAGGGGCTCTTCCCAGCCCAAGGATTGAACCCGGGTCTCCCACATTGCAGGCACAATCTTTACCGTCTGAGCCGTCTGGTTAAGAGTCTGCCTATAACACAGGAGATCTGGGTTTGATCCCTGGGTTGGGAAGATCCCCTGGAGAAGGAAATGGCAACCCACTCCAGTATTCTTGCCTGGAAAATCCCATGGATGGAGGAGCCTGGCAGGCTGCAGTCCATAGCAGTCACAAAGATTCAGAAAGGACTGAGCAACTTCATTTTCACTGTAAACACTGCTGTAAATAAAGTAGATAACCAACAAGGATCTACTGTATAGCAGAGGAAACTGTACTCAATATTTTGTAATAATATGCCAGAAGAATCTGAAAAAGAATATATATGTATATCTGAATCACTTGGCTGTACCCCTGAAACTAGCACATTGTAAATCAGTGAAGTTGCTCAGTCGTGTCCTACTCTTTGCGACCCCATGGACTGTAGCCTACCAGGCTCCTCCATCTATGGGGTTTTCCAGGCAGTAGTACTGGAGTGGGTTGCCATTTCCTTCTCCAGGGAAATCAACTCTACTTCAGTTTAAAAAAGGATGCCATGTCTCACATTGCTCTGAAACCTGAAGAAGCTGCCTTGTGAGACAGTAATGGTCCTAGCATCTTGGTGCTGGATACTACGTGGATGGTCTCACCTGATGCAGGCTGTTTAGAGAACATAGCTACAGGCCTTGCAGAGAATGGAGAGCTTGATCTTCCAGGAAAACTTTTCTTTCTTGGTTCTAACTTTAAAATAAATTTCCTTAATTTGAGCCTCGGTCTATATTATTTTAACTTCTGTAGATTTATCTTAGTTGTCATCTCTAAAATAAAGTATATGATCGATCCTTCTTCTGGCCATTTCATATCCTTTATGGTTCAATTTGTAAGTTTAAAAATGAAAGATTCCTTCTTCTCCACAACAATCCTTTGGACACTTAAAGATATTAAGACCTGTCTAACTTGATTTTTTTCTTTGCTTCGAATATAAATGACTATTTTCTGTATGGTTCTACACTGCTTACACTGGTTGCCCTTCTTGCATTCTTTGATTTATCAGACAATCAATTATTCACACAAAGCTCTATTTTTGGGATATACAAACGGTGCAATCTGCAAAAATCAAGCATGCACAGCTCCATCAGGCACAGAGATCGGTGTGCCCTATTGAGCCCTGCAGTGCAGAGAAGGGCTTGTCGGAAACCAAACCAAAGAACTGAAAAAATTAAGTGGAAAAGGATAAAGACAACGAGGCCGCTAAAGTTACACACCCTAAGAACGGAATCAAATATTATAGTTCATGAAGAGTTGGAAGTCCCTCCAAACATTGGAATAAATTCCAGTGAAGGGGCATTTGCTACCCCACAAGACAATCCAGGATAAGTGCAGGACGCCTCTTATTTTCCTTGTACCTTCAATAAAATAGGTTCATTGTGTGTTAACTTTCTTTTCAGCAGCTTTGTTGCACAGTCCTCATCTGCTTTGAGCTGAGTATGCCTTCTGGCTAAGACTGGGGAGATGTCTGTCCAAAGATTCGTGATAAATATTTCCAAATACATATTAAAGTTGTCTTGAGGGAAGGTGGAACTCTCCCAAATAGTAGATGCTGTAGAGAGGCAGATAACTATGAAGAAACAGAGAAGGAACTAGAGCTTAAAAGAGATCCTGGGTTGTCTTGTGAGGTAGCAAATGTCCCTTCACTGGTTTTCCCCAATGTTTGGGGGGCTCCAACTCTTCATGAACTATAATATTTGATTCAGTTCTTAGGGTGTGTAACTTTAGTGGCCTCGTTGTCTTTATCCTTTTCCACTTTATTTTTTCAGTTCTTTGGTTTGGTTTCCAACAAGCCCTTCTCTGCACTGCAGGGCTCAATAGGGCAAACCGATCTCTGTGCCTGATGGAGCTGTGCATGCTTGATTTTTGCAGAGATTGTACCATTTTCTCTGTTCTAGGCTTCAGATGCATTTAATCTTGCTATTCTTCTAATAGTTTTAGCTCTTACATTTAGGTCTTTGATCCATTGTGTGTTAATTTTTGTTTAGGATGTAAGGTAAGGGTCCAGCTTCATTCTTTTGCAGGCAGACATCCAGTTTTCCCAATACCAGTTGTTGAAGAGACAGTGTTTTCTCCATTGAATGGTCTTGGAATCCTTGTCAAAAATCATTCGACCCTGTATTCCAAGGTTGATTTCTAGGTTTTCGACTCAATTGCGTTGCTCTCCGTTTGTCTTCATGCTACTGCCACCCTGATGTTAGTACCACTCCAGTATTCTTGCCTGGAAAATCTCATGGACCGAGGAGCCTGGCGGACTACACTCCATGGGGTCCCAAAGAGTCAGACACGACTGAACTGGTATTTTCACTTTCAAATATTTGTCGCTGTATGGGAAGTATGAGATCCCCAACTTCATTCTTTTTTCAAAATGGTTTTGGTTGGTTATTCAGGGGTTCCTTGAGAGTCCATATGAAGTTTAGGATGAATTTTTCTAAGTCTGAAAAAAAAAAAAGGTCACAGGGAGTTTGATAGGGATTGCATTGAGTTTGTAGGTCACTCTGGGTACTGACATAGTAACAATATTGTCTTCCAAGCCTTGAACACAGAATGTCATTGATTTATTTTTGTCTTTAATTTCTTTCAGCAATGTTTTGTAGTTTTCAGCGTACAAGTCCTTGCCTCCTTGATTAAGTTTATTCCTATTATCTTATTCTTTTGATGCTATTGGATATGGAGTCATTTACTAATCTTGCTACTGATATCTCATGTTATAGATGAGGATGCTGAGGAAGAGAGATGTTAAGGAAATTGACCCATTAGGAGTAGCTTGACGACTGAAGCGACGCAGCAGCAGCAACAGGAATAAATTGATGCTACTCCCAGACTGTGGAGTCGGGATTTGAACTCCCAACAGCATGACTCCAGAGTTGTTCTTTAATACCCCACTGCATTATCACTGCAGGAAGTGGACTGCAGAACTCTCAAGAGCCTTCAGGAGGGGGAAAAATTCTAGCTGCTTCACAGTGGAAAATCAGGACTTCTGTGGTTACTGACCACTCCTCCTTGTCCTTCCTTCACCCTTCCAAATGACTTCTTTCCAACAGTTCATTATGAAAGGGAGACAAATTGTAAACAACAAACCTTCAGCTTTCAAACTTTAGAAGCTTGATGAAGATTTATAGCCTATTCTCTTTAGAGTGACCCTTTCCTTCCTTTCTTAACTACAATGTGAATCACTCTTATCTACTTTTGTTTATTTTTTTATTAAAAAATTTTTTTTACTTACTCCAATTTCCCAGAATAATTTCAATAAATGATTAGAAGCTGGTTAGGAGAGGTGGCAATAAATTTTTTTAAATTGAACTTTGTAGTAGTGACTTTGGCATTTTCCTTATTATGGATATGTCTGGATTGTACAAGGATCCCTTTGTATGACTAACCTCAATAAACCAATGGCTGAAACAGAGGCTTCATTTATCTCTGGCAAGGTAGCACCAACCCACCTCAGGTGTCCAACAGGTATTAGGTTGATAATCTCTCGCAGGATCCCAGGTATGAAAGACATGAAAATGCATGTGGAAATACCCTAATGTTTCACCTGATTTGTTAGGGCAGGTTTCGAATAACTCAATGAGGAATCCCCAAATAAGAGTGCTGAAAAAAATGCTTGCTCTGTAACACACTCTATGTAATCAGATCAGAGAATGGAGGGGAAAGGGAGTGGTTTTGCATTCCTTTCTCTCTTTCCATCTATTCAATTAACCACCAAATCGTACTCATTCTTATTCCTAAAAACAATAAGTCCTCTACATACAAATGAGTTCCATTCTGAGAGCATGTTAGGAAGTCCAACTTGTACTCTGTTGTTCAGTCACTCAGTCACGTCCGACTCTCAGCAGCCCCATGGACGGCAGCACGCCAGGCTTCCCTGTCCTTCACCATCTCCTGGAGTTTGCTCAAACTCATGTCCATTGAGTCGGTGAAGCCATCCAACCATCTCCTTCTCTCTCGCCCCTGTCTCCTGCCCTCAATCTTTCCTAGTATCAGGGTCTTTTCCAAAGAGTTTGCTCTTCTCATCAGGTGGCTAAAGTATTGGAGCTTCACATGTGTATTTTCCTGTAAGAAACGAAGCGCTAATCTATGTTTGGTGTAGGATGCAGGATGCATGGGGCTGATGCACAGGATGATTCAGGTAGAGGATGTGGGGTGGGAGGTGGGAGGGGGCTTCAGCATTGGGCGATTGTGTTCACCTATGGCTGATTCGTGTCAATGTATGGCAAAACAAATACAGTATTGTAATTTAAAAAATAAATAAATTTAATTATAAGAAAAAAAAAAAGTATTGGAGCTTCAGCATCAATTTGTTTATAAATCCAACAACGTTCCCAACTAACACAATTGGCAACATACTACTGTGCTGTGATAGGTTTATAATACTTTGCACACAAATAATACATAGAAGACAAACACAATCATTAAAAGACATTTTAAATCTAACAGTACCGTATCTTGAAGAAGTTCACTAGTATCAGCTACCTCACAGCTGCTTCTCCCCTTGCTTCTGGACATCCTGGGCTTGAAATACAGATTCTGCACTACTGTACTCTGTACAGTAATGTACTCAAAAGCACAACCGCTTGTAGAAGATGCATACGCTTGAGGTGTGCACCAGACACATGAACTTACACGACCAGACGTGCGAATGCACATTTGTACGTTTGATAGTTCGAAACCTGAAGGTCCGTATGTAGGGGGCTTACTGTGACTTGCAGGCCCATTCACGCCCGATCTCCACTGCTACCATCTCCTTTCACCCTACCATCATCAGTTGCCTGAACGACCACTGTAGTCCGTGGACTGGACCCTGTCTTCTCGCCTACCCCCTAGGGTGATACTCCTGAGAAAAGAAAATCCCACCTGAAAAACTTGACTTTGAATCATATCACTTCTCTTTTCCCACCCCTCCCTCCATCTTATTTCTTTTCTTTTCTTTTTTTTTTTTCTATTCCTCCAGCTAGACTTACTTTTATGGCATGGTATATTCTCTCTGCAGCATTAGCCCTCCTTTTCTTGTGTACCAGTCAAGGTCCTCTCAGGGAAATGAAAAACCACTGTAGTTTCAGACAGAAAGAAATTTAATATAGGGAATTGGTCACAGACATGATGGAAGAACTGAGGAAGCAAGCAGAGGAGGTGACACAACTCAGAGGCTGCCACGAAGAAGAAATAGTTACCAGCCTTATGCCTGGAGGCAACCAAAGGAGGAGATGGTAGTCTTTGATCTCAGACACCAAGCAGATGCTAAAATATGAGCAGAAGCTGAGAGAGGAGACATCTTGTGAGACCTGGAGCTATGGAGGAGAGGCAGCTTTGCTTGGGAACTTACTGAAAGAAAAAGGAGGTGGGGCAAATACCAAGCTTTTTTTCCCCTTTCCTCACCATCTGGGGACTGGAACGCAAGAACAGGAATTCAAGAGATACCTGGAGTAACAGGCAAATTTGGCCTTGGAGTACAAAATGAAGCAGGGCAAAGGCTTACAGAGTTTTGCCAAGAGTACATGCTGGTCATAACAAACACCCTCTTCCAACAACACAAGAGAAGACTCTAACATGGACATCATCAAATGGTCAATACCCAAATCAGATAGATTCTGTCCTTTGTAGACAAAGATGGAGAAGCTCTATACAGTCAGCAAAAACAAGACCAGTAGCTGACTGTGGCTCAGATCATGAACTCACTGCAAAATTCAGGCTTGAAGAAAGTATGGAAAACTGCTAGACCATTCAAGTATGACCTTAATCAAGTCCCTTACAATTATACAGTGGAAGTGACAAATAGATTCACTGGCTTAGATCTGATACACAGAGTTCCTGAAGAACTGTAGGTGGAGGTTCAAGATGTACAGGAGACAGGGATCAAGACCATCCCCACTGAAAAGAAATGCAAAAAAGCAAAATAGTTGTCTGAGGAGGCCTTACAAATAGCTGAGAAAAGAAGAGAAGCTGAAGGCAAAGGGAGAAAAGGAAAGATATACCCATTTGGATGTAGAGTTCCAAAGAATAACAAGGAGAGATAAGAAAGACTTCCTCAGTGATCAGTGCAAAGAAATAGAGGAAAATAATAGAATGGGAAAGACTAGAGTTCTCCTTAAGAAAATTAGAGATACCACAAGGACATTTCATGCAAAGATAGGTACAATAAAGGACAGAAATGGTATGGACCTAACAGAAGCAGAAAATATTAAGAAGAGGTGGCAAGAATATACAGAAGAACTGTAAAAAAAAAAAAAAAAGATCTTCATGACCTAGATAACTATGATGGTGTGATCAATCACCTAGAGCCAGACATTCTGGAATGCAATGTCAAGTGGGCCTTAGGAAGCATCACTATGAACAAAGGTAGTGGAGGTGATGGAATTCCAGTTGAGCTATTTCAAATCCTGAAAGTTGATGCTGTGGAACTGTGGCACTCAATATGCCAGCAAATTTGGAAACTCAACAGTGGCCACAGGACTGGAAACGGTCAGTTTTCATTCCAATTCCAAAGAAAGGCAATGCCAAAGAATGCTCAAACTACCATATAATTGCACTCATCTCACACTCTAGCAAAGTAATACTCAAAATTCTCCAGCCAGGCTTCAGCAGTACATAAACTGTGAACTTCCGGAACTTCAAGCTGGTTTTAGAAAAGGCAGAGGAACCAGAGATCAAATTGCTAGCATCCACTGGATCACCAAAAAAGTTAGAGGGTTCTGGAAAAACATCTACTTCTGTTTTATTGACTTTGCCAAAGCCTTTGACTGTGTGACTCACAACAAATTATGGAAAATTTTTCTAAAGATGGGAATACTAGACCACCTGACTTGCCTTTTGAGAAATCTGTATGCAGGTCAGGAAGCAACAGCTAGAACTGGACATGGAACAACAGATTGGTTCCAAGTTGGGAAAGGAGTACATCAAGGCTGTATATTGTCATCCTGCTTATTTAACTTCTATGCAGAGTACATCATAAGAAATGTTGGGCTAGATAAAGAATCAAGATTTGCCGGGAAAAATATCAATAACCTCAGATATTCAGATGACACCACTCTTAAGGCAGAAAGCAAAGAAGAACTAAAAGCCTCTTGATGAAAGTGAAGAAGAGAGTGAAAAAGTTGGCTTAAAACTCAACATTCAGAAAATTAAGATCATGGCATCTGGTCCCATCACTTCATGGGAAATAGATGGGCAAACAGTGGAAACAGTGTCAGACTTTATTTTGGGGGACTCCAAGATCACTGCAGATGGTGACTGCAGCCATGAAATTAAAAGACACTTACTCCTTGGAAGAAAAGCTATGACCAACCTAGACAACATATTCAAAAGCAGAGACATTACTTTGCTGACTAAGGTCCGTCTAGTCAAGGCTATGGTTTTTCCAATAGTCATGTATGGATGTGAGAGCTGGACTATAAAGAAAGCTGAGTGCTGAAGAACTGATGCTTTTGAGCTGTGGTGTTGGAGAAGACTCTTGACAAGAGTCCCTTGGACTGCAAGGAGATCAAACTAATCAATCCTAAAGAAAATTAGTCCTGAATAGTCACTGGAAGGATTGATACTGAAGCTGAATCGCTAATAATTTGGCCACCTGAGGGGAATAACTGACTCCTTTGGAATAGACCCTGATGCTGGGAAAAATTGAAGGTGGGAGGAAAAGGGGACGATAGAGGATGAGATGGTTGGATGGGATCACTGACTTGATGGACATGAGTTTAAGCAAGCCCTGGGAGTTGGTGATGGACAGGGAAGCCTGGTGTGCTGCAGTCCGTGGGTCATAAAGCGTCGGCCACGACTGAGCGACTGAACTGAACTGCCTTTGGCTTCCCACCTGACTTCTTATTGCAGCCACAGGATAAGAGGTGTGAAAGAGGTGACTCTGTCTGACACACAGCAAGACTGTGAAGGGTAGAGAAGTAGTCTGTATTTTCAACTAATATCCTCTTTTCAGGATTCAACTTAAACATCCTTTCTCTTGGAATACTCTTCCTGACATCCAGTTATGGCTCTCTCATTAAATGTATTACTTTTTATTATAGGTGCTCAATTAGTATTTTCTTATCTAAATATAAGATCTCTAAGAACATCCCTGGTCCCAATAGCATAATGATATTCACAATAAATATCTGTGGAATGAGAAAATGATCTTAGTCATTCCCTCCATAGAATATACTCCCCAAAACAATAAAAGTGCTTATTTCTTGACATTTTCACCAGCTTGTGTGTAAGAAAACTAATTGGTCCTTGTAAACAAGAGTTGAAAATAGTATGTCAGTGAAGGTTATACACATTTGCATTCCTTTTATTGCAGTGAAGATAAGCTAAACATCTCTTCAGCTAACTCGTTGGAAAAGACCCTGATGCTGGGAAAGATTGAAGGCAGGAGGAGAAGGGGGCAACAGAGGATGAGATGGTTGGATGGCATCACTGACTCAATGGACGTGAGTTTGAGCAAGCTCCAGGAGGTGGTGAAGGACAGGGAAGCCTGGTGTGCTGCAGTCCATGGGGTCACAAAGAGTCGGACATGCCCTAGTCTCTAAACAACATATGTTTAAGAATCTGCAGTAACCGATTATTTGTATATTTTTTTCGATTTAGCTATTGATTTTTGTCATATTCATTTGTAGGATTTTTTTTTCTTGGCTCTGTGGCATGTGGGATTTTACCTCCCTGACCAGGGATCAAATCCCTGACCCCTGCATTGGAAGCATAGTCTTAACCACTGGACCACCAGGGAAGTCTATGTCAGGAGAATTAGCTCTTTACTTCATGTAAGTTGTGAATACTCTTTCTTTTTTATTTTTTGGTTACACTGCAAAACATGTGGGATCTTAATTCCCCCACTTGGGATCAGATCCACACACTCCCTGCACTGGACATGAGGAGTCTTAACTGCTGGACTTCCAGGGAAGTCCCTGAATTTCTTAATTTAGTGCATTTTGAGACTTTTAACTTGTCATCATTTACCATGGAAAACTTTTCAAATTTGTCAATATTTTTTTTATGGCTTCTAATTCAATATGGATTTTGATGTATACTTAGCCTTCTTTGGGCTTCCCTTGTGGCTCAGTTGGTAAAGAATCTGCCCGCAGTGTGGGAGACCTGGGTTCAATCTCTGGGTTGGGAAGATCCCCTGGAGAAGGGAAAGGCTGCCCATTCCAGTATTCTGGCCTGGAGAATTTTATGGACTGTATAGTCCATGGGGTTGCAAAGAGTCAGACACAACTGAGTGACGTGGGCTTAGCCCTCTTTACTCTAAGAAGTATTTTAAATCTTCTGTTTTCTTTTCTTTTAGTATTTTCTTTTGATTTTTAATGTTTAAATCTGTGATAAGCCTGGAATTAAATTTGATATAAGGTAAAAGGCATGAACGAAATGTTCCTCTTTTTCCAAATTTCTCTAGTTGTTCCAATATCATTACTTAATGACCTATACTTTTTTCTCATGAATTTAAAATGCTAATTTTATCACATGCTACCAGTAGCTATCTCTTTGCATTTATATCTAGATTTCTTATTATATTCTATTGATTTGTCTACTGATGCAACAGTTCCATCATGATTTAATAACTACAATATTTTTCAAGTGTTGAAAGAAAACAGTAGCCAATTTAAATTCAGGGAAAAATAACATGCAGAAAAAAATTTTCTTCAACAATGAAGGTGAAATACAAACGTTTTCAGACAAAGAATTGGATAATTAGTGAAAAACAGGCTGCACCAAAGGAAAAACTAAAGGACATTAAGCCCAATCCTTCAGACCCCAAAACAAAAAGGGATACCAGATGGAAGCATGGAAATGTTCAGTTCAGTTCAGTTCAGTCGCTCAGTCATGTCCAACTCTTTGCGACCATGCCAGGCCTCCCTGTCCATCACCAACTCCCGGAGTTCACTCAGACTCACGTCCATCAAGTTGGTGATGCCATCCAGCCATCTCATCCTCTGTCATCCCCTTCTCCTCTTGCCTCCAATCCCTCTCAGCATCAGAGTCTTTTCCAATGAGTCAATTCTTTACATGAGATGGCCAAAGTACTAGAGTTTCAACTTCAGCATCATTCCCTCCAAAGAAATCCCAGGGCTGATCTCCTTCAGAATGGTCTGGTTGGATCTCCTTGCAGTCCAAGGGACTCTCAAGAATCTTCTCCAACACCACAGTTCAAAAGCATCAATTCTTCGGCGCTCAGCTTTCTTCACAGTCCAACTCTCACATCCATACATGACCACTGGAAAAACCATAGCCTTGACTAGACGGACCTTTGTTGGCCAAGTAATATCTCTGCTTTTCAATATGCTACCTAGGTTGGTCATAACTTCTCTTCCAAGGAGTAAGCGTCTTTTAATTTCATGGCTGCAGTCACCATCTGTAGTGATTTTGGAGCCCCCAAAATAAAGTCTGACACTGTTTCCACTGTTTGCCCATTTATTTCCCATGAAGTGATGGGACTGGATGCCATGATCTTCGTTTTCTGAATGTTGAGCTTTAAGCCAACTTTTTCACTCTCCTCTTTTTTTTTTAATACTTTATTCTATGTTATAATACTGTATTTGTTTTGCCATACATTGACATGAATCAGCCACAGGTGTACACGATCTCCCAATGTTGAATCACTCTCCTCTTTCACTTTCATCAAGAGGCTTTTCAGTTCCTCTTCACTTTCTGCCATAAGGGTGGTGTCTCTGCATATCTGAGGTTATTGATATTTCTCCCAGCAATCTTGATTCCAGCTTGTGTTTCTTCCAGCCCAACACTTCTCATGATGTACTCTGCATATAAGTTAAATAAGCAGGGTGACAATATACAGCCTTGACGTACTCCTTTTCCTATAAGGAAATAAAGAATAACAAGTGCTGACGATACAAAATAACCTTCATCTGGGTGGGAGTAAATGGAGAGGAATTACTAGATTGATGCAATGTTTGTATCTTGTTTAGGGTACGTACAATTGTCAAAACTTATCAAACAGAATAGTCAATGTCTATACATGTCACTCTATGAAATTATATCCCATTTTAAAAGATAGGAAAGCAAGAGAAGGAACACTTACACTCTTCAAGAGGTGGCATAGCATTGGTTTTAAAACCTGACCAGGACATTACAAGAAAGGATTATTATAGACCAATCACTCTCAGGAACATGTATGTAATGTTCCTTGAAAAATTTAGTGAAACAAACTCAGTGATATTGTAAAGGATAATATACCATACCAAGTTGGGTTTTCACCATATTAGTATTGAGAAAATCAATGATTATCATAACATGTACAAGAAAAAAAGCATCTAATGGAAACTCTAAAAAACAGAAAATAAAAAGAATTTCCTTAATCTGATAAAAACATGTCTACAGGAAAAAAAAGCCTATAGCAGACATTATACTGAATACTGGAATATTAAACCCTTTCCCCCTGAGATAAAGAATAAAATGACTGTCTTTGTAATCACATGTAAAGTTGTTATATGGTGATTGAGACAAAACAGGCACTCAATAAATATTAGATCCCTAGAGATTTTCACTGCTCTCCAGAGTCTTTCAGCTAACTCTGTACTATATCCCTTTTAATTATTATTTTTACCTACTTATGACATTTTATCTGTTTTTAGTTTTGGTTTTGTTTTTATCTTATTTACAAACTGTCATTACAGTTTCACCTCTGCTACTGAATTCTCTCCCTTTAATTTTTAAATTTACTTTGATCTTTGTTATACTAATGCTTGTATTGTTAATTGTTACAACAAGAACCATTCTAACTACCTCCAAGTAGCTTTTCTCTCAATAACTATTCACCAACATAGAGGAAAGATATTTTAATTTTTATAATCTAATCCTGTCAATGGTCATTCTTAAATTTTACCTACATGCTTAATCTGCTAATGGAGTAAAAAGAAAAGTATTGGTGAGTATGTGAAGGAAAATGGAACCTTGTATGCTGGTAGGAATTTAAATTGTTGTAGCAATTATGAAAAACAATGGAGATTCCTAAGAAAGCTAAATATAGAACCACGATATGGTCCAGCAGTCCCTCTTCTGGATATATACCAAAAGGAAATGAAATTAGCCTCTTAAGAGACATCTCCACTCTCATGACGTCATGTGCATTGCAGGGTTATTCACAATAGCCCAGATTGGGAAATAGTCTGTGTCCAATGACAGATATATGGATAAAAAACTGTGCCACAGTTACACCATGGAATATTAGTCAGCCTTCAAAATGGATCTTCTGCCATTTGCAACAACATGGATGAATGTGGAAGACATTAGGCTAAATGAAATTAACCAGACACAGAAAGACAAAAGGCTGCATTATCTCATCTGCATGTGCAATCTAAAGAAACTTAATACATAGAAGCAGAGAGTAGAATGGTGATTACCAGAGACTGGGAAGGAGGGGAAATGGAGGGATGTTGATCGAAGGGTAGAAGGTGGCACTTGTGTAGGAGGAGTAAGTCTAGAGATATCATGTACAGCCTGGAGACTATAGTAAATAATATTGCATTGAATGCCGAAAATTTACTGAGAGTAGATCTCAGGTGCTCTCATCACATATAAAAAGATACCAATGTTAATTACCTTGATAATTATTTCATTATGCATATGTGTATCAAATTAGGTTGTACATCTAAAA
Source organism: Nanger dama (assembly GCA_917880005.1). Lineage (NCBI taxonomy): Eukaryota > Metazoa > Chordata > Mammalia > Artiodactyla > Bovidae > Nanger > Nanger dama. Next base: position 17,693,511 of record CAKJTW010000032.1, on the reverse strand, counting down.
CTCATGAAATTTTCATGAATAAAATAAACTTTGTCATGTATGCAAAAAGGCCACACTAGGTTAAACAAACCATTACTCAGTATCCTTACACTCCTCCCTAAAGAAGAGAAGCTTCTGAGGCATGCTCTGACTTTTCCCCCTTAATTGTTTAGCCACTCAGCTATTCCCAACTCTTTTTGACCACATGGACTATAGCTTGCCAGGCTCCACTGTCCATGGAATTCTCCAGGCAAGAATACTGGAGTGGGTAGCCATTCCCTCTCCAGGGAATCTTCCTGACCCCTGGAATTGAATTGAATTGGGGTCTCTCGTGGCACCCCACTCCAGTACTCTTGCCTGGAGAATCCCATGGACAGAGGAGCCTGGTAGGCTGCAGTCCATGGGGTCGCTAAGAGTTGGATACGACTGAGCGTATTCACTTTCACTTTTAAGTTTCATGCACTGGAGAAGGAAATGGCAACCCACTCCAGTGTTCTTGCCTGGAGAATTCCAGGGCCGGGAGCCTGGTGGGCTGTGACTTAGCAGCACACTGCAGGCATTGAATCTGGGTCTCCAGCCCTGCAGACAGATTCTTTACCATCTGAGCCACCAGGGAGGCCCAAGGTATGTCTGCTCCGTGCATTTTAAATACAAAAGAAAAAGTGTTGCCAACATTATTTATGTTTCCACTGAGCATTTCCTTATACTTGCCATGATTTTATACCACTTTGTTGCCTTTGGAGCTTATTATTTCCTTCAGTGTTCTCTCTTTTCTTTACTTGTTTAATGAACAAGGGTCAATCCTCCCTTAGTCACTGCATCTACTTAGATAAGAAAATATCTTCATTTTTCACTTGCTTCTAAATCATAGCTTAATGCTGTCTGGAAATCTAGGGTGACTTTTTTTAAGGTTTATTTATTTATTTATTGGCTGTGGTGGGTCTTTGTTGCTGAACACGCTGTTTTTTCTAGTTTCGGTGAGTGGGAGCTACTCTTTAATCGCAGGGTGTAGGCTTCTCATCGTGGTGGCCTCTCTTATTGCAGAACACAGGCTCTAGTCTAATGGGCTTCAGTAGTTGCAGAGGGTGAGCTCAGTATTTGTGGTGCACAGGCTTAGTTTCTTCACGGTACGTGGGATCTTCCATGCTGCTGCTGCTGCTGCTGCTAAGTTGCTTCAGTTGTGTCTGACTCTATGCAACCCCATAGACGGCAGCCCATCAGGCTCCCCCATCCTTGGGATTCTCCAGGCAAGAACACTGGAGTGGAGTGCCATTTGCTTCTCCAATGCGTGAAAGTGAAGTCGCTCAGTCGTGTCTGACTCAGCGACCCCATGGACTGCAGCCCACCAGGCTCCTCCGTCCATGGGATTATCCAGGCAAGAGTACTGGAGTGGGGTGCCATTGTCTTCTCCAGGGATCTTCCATGACCAGGGATTAAATAGGTGTCCCTTGCATTACAAGGTGGATTCTTAACCACTGAACCACCAGGGAAGCCCCAAGGTTACATTTTGTAAATTTTTTTCCCTTAAGTACACTGGAGATTTTCCCTCACTTCAGATCCTTTGGAGGAGGAAATGGCAACCCACTCCAGTATTCTCGCCTGGAGAATCTCATGGACAGAGGAGTCTGGTGGGCTACAGTTCACGGGGTCACACACAGTCGGACATGACTGCAGGGACTGAACATGCGTGTGTCCTTTTCTGCCAACAAATCTCCATTTCAAAAGCAATTCCAGTTTATGCCTGATCACGGGAGATGAAACGGTTATGCGGATCTTTTAACGAACTGAGTATTACCTAATCCACTGATTGTCAGTATTCTATTTCCATTGTCTGGAGATGGTACATGAAAAACTGTACCTGATGGGGAGACTGTCAGGGTTTCAAGTGTAACACTAACGTGATCTGACATGTTTTAAGAGGATCACCGTGGACCTGTGCTGAGAGCTAGGGTAGAAACAAAGAAGCCAGATACAGGGTGTCATAGGAAGCAGAAAAGATCATGGTGATGTCTACCTGGGTTCCAGCAATGGACGTTCTGAGAAGTGCTGGAATTTAGGATGCATTCTGAAAATAAGAGTCCACAGATCTATTAAAGGATTAGCTGAGAGGGAGATGGAAAGGGTGAGAGAGAGAGCAAATTAAAAATGATTTCTATGTTTTAGGTTGAGCGATTGGGGAGGTTGGGGTTGCTATTTCCTGCCATGTGGAAGCCAGCAGGAGGAGCAGCTCTGGGAGGGAATGAGGAACGTAGTAAACTTGAGCTGCACACTCAGTGCCTCAGTGAAGATCTCATGTAGAAGGCTGAATATCGAAGTCTGGAGTTCACATTAAAATCTGGGTTAAAGAGCCATGGTTCTCTGTCATAACACCTGTGATAGTCTGCCTGATTTGTGTGCATGTTTGTACTCTTACGTAAACTGTAAGCTCTTTAAGGTTAGCAAAAGTTTGGAGGTGATTTGTTGCCTAGGAAAGAGAACACAGGACTCCACTTGGCTGACAAAACGCCTGGAAAGTCACTGATTTGCAAAGCAGGTTGTGAGCCTTGAGCATAGCTGGGCAGGCACCCTGATGCAGACCCTTGCCAAATGGAGATGGTATTGTGGGGCTGAGATGGGTGGTTTCTGTCTTCACATGTTCAGTTGCCATTTTTTCATGCAAATTCTGCAAAAGGACGTACACACTTCTGCTTGCTGAGGGAGAGGTTCCAAAATGCAAACCTGATGTCATTGCAGTCTTCTTTCCATGCCAGCCAGCTTCTTTCTCTTTCAGGGATTCCCCCTCCCTCCTCCATCTAAAGCTCCTGGGCATTTTTCCCACCAACATTTCCCCTGTGCCTCTAGGAAAGGACCCTGTAAAGGAGGTGGGCCAATACCTTGGTCTCCATCCTTCTCTTGTCTTTCGGGACACGTGTCCTTTCAGATCCAACATTTGGAGTGCTTTCTCTCTCTCTTAAACTCGTCGTCATGCCAGACAGACATCAAAGGAGGCTGTTGGGGTTGCTTACAAGATACAGACACATAGTGTCCGTATAAGACATGGATCCATGTTTAGAGTGTTGAAGGATCTGGGCCTTCCTCCTCTCTCTGAGGGGGTCTTCATGAATGTGTTAGGAAGACATAAAGAGTTCTCTGTGTGAAGCATAACCAGCTTTCCTCACATCTGGAAAGCTTCCCCAGTCTGTTTGAACCAAGCAGCTGGAGGAAGACCAATGTACCCTGGCTCTGCCGCTCTCAGCATCACCGCACGTCGCAGAACCTTTCCTGGGCAAGTGCTGAGCTGGCCACATCAGCGGCTGTAGCTTCATGCTATCCAGCTGATGGAGTTTTGTCCATGACTGGGGCACCCTTCTCTTCGTGCAGCTCGCCAGGCTGGTCTGGCCTGGGGATAGGACACCTGAATCATGCCGGGAGCCAGACCTCCAATGGTAATGTCCCTGTCCCTTTCCCTCCCCAGTTTCCTTGAGAAAAGTGAAAGTCACTCAGCCATGTCTGACCCTTGAGACCCCATGGACTATACAGTCCATTCTCCAGGCCAGGATACTGGAGTGGGTAGCCTGTGCCTTCTCCAGGGGATCGAACCCAGGTCTCCTGCATTGCAGGCGGATTCTTTACCAGCTGAGCCACAAGGGAAGCCCTACTTTTCCTTGTGGGCATGTCCAAATTCACCGGCCAAAATCCAGGTCTGAATTTTGTCGTCTTCCTGGTAATCAGCGTCACTTTCCTGCCAACAGCAGTTGCTTGCTGGCTCCTTTTACCAATTTGTTTAGGTTAGGGTCGTTTCCCAGGTGTTGAGATAAAATAACCAACATAATTAGGAAATTCCTGTATTTTCACAAAGAAGCCTTTATTCGACCACGCCTTCTCCCGGGGGCTTGGACACTGAGGTCGGAGTTTTAACGGTGTCTACTGTAAGGAGAGACAGTGATGTCGCAGGTGTTCATATGCTGGAGCTGGAGACAGCACGTCGCTACTTGTGTCTTCATCCTCAGCACCGGTATTTCGTGGCGCTCCAAGTGTGGCGACTCTTATTTTTGTCCAAATTTGTGTAGGATATAAAAATTCTAGGCATCTAAGTTTCAAATCATCTTAATCCTCTCTTCAACTTTTGTAGCACTGCCTACTTCTCACTTTGGTCAACATAATCCTTTTTCAGAAATGATAAATAAGGAGGGAGCTATTGTAAACTGTAGCAACATGTGAGGGGTTCATCTCATGTTTTCTGCAAGAAGCAGATGTTTGTGATCTGTAGTACTGGACCATCCCATGGACGGAGGAGCCTGGTGGGCTGCAGTCCATGGGGTCACTAAGAGTCGGACACGACTGAAGTGGCTTAGCAGCAGCAGCAGCCATACTGGACCAAGCACAGCGACATGTTTAAGTCTTGTCTTGGTCTCTGTCTCTACCATTGGGCAAAATAATTATTCTCTACACGTCTAGTTCTCCAAAAGCCTATTTTAATATTTTACGTATACTCTGACTTTTATAAAAATCCTCTCTTGGTTTCTATCAGGACCTGCCCATTTGTCCTGGGAGGACCCTTGAGAATCACAAGCTTCTAATTTTTATCAGGTTTGAGAATTCACAAGAAAAGCAGATAGTAAGAAGCATGGGGTCCCTATACAATGGAAATTAATGTGTATTTTTAAGACTCTGATAAAACTCGGAATGTTTTTCCATTGAACCCCTTCAAATTTATTTTAACAAAGTGCATACAGCTTTGTATATTCATTATAACCTATGCATACTGAGTTAGACTGGAGTCTTGAAAAACAGCCAGCACCTCGTCTTTCTTTCACACACACACACACACACACACTGCTCCATGAGAGGACAAGTATTTGGGAAATTATTAACGCCATTTTCACTCTAAGTAGGGGCTCAGAAAATAAACATACTCACAACAAAACACAAATGTAAATTGATGGTAATAACAGCGAAATGAAACATTGTGAAAACAGCATGTAAATTCTTCAAAGTTTAAAAGACCATGGAAAATTGAACTCTAAAGGAAACTATTAATAGCTCAGATTCCTGTCTTGAATTCATAAATTATAGGGAATTCATCTACTTGCTGGTATTTCATCCATTCCCTGAAAGTTTACAGCTATTCTTATCCACTGAGTTGTTTTTTTAATTTAAATTTTAAATTTATTTTTTATTAATTTATTATTTATGGCTGCCTGGGTCTTCATTGCTGCCTGCAGGATTTCTCTAGTTGCAGCAAGTGGGAGATGCCCCCTAGTTGTAGGGTGTGGGCTTCTCATTGGGGGACACGAGTCTAGGCGCATGCGCTTTGGTAGCTGTGGCCCACGGGCAGCATGTGAAATCTTCCCAGGCCGGGGCTCTAGCCTGCACTGGCAGATGTCTCCTGCACTGGCAGGCAGACTCTTAACCACTGGACCACCAGGAAAGTCCCCTAATTACTGATTTTTAACCCGTCAGAGGGAGTCTAAGGTTGTCCTGTGGTGATTATAAAATCCTATTTTACCTTCATCAAGGATTAAGTTTACCTGGATTATTCTAGGTTATAAAACAATACTATTAAAGATGCTCTCTGAAATACGCTTACCTCCCACCGACACACACACACACACACACACACACACACACCAAGGTTATGTACGTAAGAGCACAGATATGCACAAACCTGTGGGCACACTCAGTGCACACTAGTTCCGGGGGCTGGGCAGTGGGTGAATTCTGTTCTTCCCCAAACATATTTTGTGCTCTATGCCTCCTCCTTATACTAGAGCCTATTTGTGACTGCTTTAGTTGAAGTGTTGAAAAGAGGAAGGGCATTTTAGGAGTCTGCCCTGAAGACGATTAAGATGGACGATGCTTCATGAGAACAGCAGATCTTTTGCTGTGTACAGAGAGCCAGCAGCATAGACTCCCCAGGCTCCTAGCTCACTCAGTCTGTGTCGTGAACTTTCTGGGGCTGTCCTTACTTGGCACTGTTTGAAGTCTGTTTTGCCATATTTGTACATTTATTCCTTATCTGGGCTGCCTCCTTTCAATTTACTGGTGTTCTGTATGCTCCACATGGTTAATATCCTAGGTTTACTGAGGGTATGTTACCATTTATAGTTTCCAGTTACTTTAAGAGTTGTATGCCATTACAATTTCCATTCTACTGTTGAGAAAACTGAAGATTAGAGAGATCACCCTGGCCTCAATCTCAGGTCTGGTGAATAGTTTGAACTTGGGTCTGTTGGCCCCAAGATACACGCATGCTTCAAACCCCCATACTAGACTGTCCCCAGAGTTCCGAAATTTAGGCTAAAGGTGGTATCTGCTTCCACCCTACATTTAAATTAAGAAGGAAAGAGAGAGAAGTTCACAGATACATTAAGTTTCTCTACTGGTTCTTCAGAAAAGCCAGAGTAACTTCTCACAGAAAACCCTTATTGAAGAAATTTCCTAAGTCATAACAGCCTGAGGCTGAACCTCAGGCTAATGAATAGCAGCCATAGAACGGAAATCTACAGTTTCGTGCCCACTAGCAGGTCACTGGGAGCAGGCAATGGCACCCACTCCAGTGCCCTTGCCTGGATAATCCCATGGACGGAGGAGCCTGGGAGGCTGCAGTCCACGGGGTCGCGAAGAGTCAGACACGGCTGAGCGACTTCCCTTTCACTTTTCACTTTCATGCAGAAGGAAATGGCACCCCACTCCAGTGTTCTTGCCTGGAGCATCCCAGGGACGGGGGAGCCGTCTATGGGGTTGCACAGAGTCGGAAACGACTGAAGAGACTTAGCAGCAGCAGCAGGTCCCTGGAGGCCCAGGTTCCTTAGAGAACTTCCCTCGGAGGGGTTTCCGTGTCCACCTGCTTTTAAAGATGCCGCCTCCCCCCGCCGCTTCCTGTTGCTCTCTGGTCTTCAGCTTCCCCCAGGGCTCCCTCACGCCCTGCATTCTCTCTCAGCCACGTTGCCATGACCCTCGCTGCTTTTCTGTTCATTTTTTGTTCAGCTCACTGAGCTGGACGGGGTGGCATCCTCATGTTTTGTTCCTGGGACACCAAGCTGTTTTGAGTTCTTAGTTTCTCTTTGTTCTCTCAGTAGCTGGTACTGTAGTTCCCTTTTTGTTTGATGGTCCCTTTTAGTTCTCTAGTCAAGTTCACTCTCGCACAGAGCAGTCTGAAAGGTAATTGGAGTATCTCGCCTCACACTGCCTAAACAGCAGCCCCCTCACCCCGCCCGGCCAACCTCAGTCACCATGCCTCTCGCCCCCTGGGAGCCAGGCCTGGATGTTAAGGACTGGCCTCTATTCTAGGCCAGCTCTGTGTCTGGACTTCAGCCCTCAACCTCAGTTTGTATCAACCATTGCAATTAGAAAGATGTTTTTTTTAAAAAAATTGAACATTATTAATAATACTTTAAGTGGAAGCTAATTTATTTGGTAGGGGCTTCCCTGGTGGCTCAGTGGTAAAGAATCCACCCGCCAATGCAAGAGATGCAGGTCGGACCCCTGGGTCAAGAAGACTACCCACCCCTCCACCCCAGTGAAGGAAATGGCCACGCAACCCAGTATTCTTGCTGGGGAAAGCCCATGGACAGAGGAGCCTGGAGGCCTACAGTCCATGGGGGTCACGAAAGAGTCAGACAAGATTTAGTGACTAAGCAACAGCAAAAATTATTTGGTACTATTAATAAATAGAGCACAAAATATAACGAAGTAGTGCCAATAAGGAAAAAAAATTACTTTAAGAACATATTTTAATTTTATGCCTTTAAAATTTATACTGTACAGTCATAACGATGCAGATCTAAATGTATAATTTTAAAATAATGAACCGTGCATATGTAGATGGATTTGTTTAGTACTTTTTGTATAGATAGAGATAAATGGCCAAAATAGATGCTAGAAGTGGGGTCTTTGAGATGAAGAAGAAATAGCAGGATGCTCTCACACAAACTTATATTAGGAACATTTAAAAATTGTGGTACAATGAGTAAAAAGGAATTTTCTTTGTCTTCTTTCCCGTGATTTTTCTCTTTAGAATGTCTTCTGATTTCAGTGGCATCTCCATTTTGTTTTTCCTCTCTAAGTGGGAAATGCCAGTCAGGCCACCTTCATCTCAACCTTGCAATACCATGAAACGCAGAGTCGGACACGACCGGGAGACTGAACACCAGCCAGGGCCGAGCACATGAGGCCTCTGTTCCACCCTCTCCGCTGCCTTCCCAGCTCAACACCCCCAAAGGCCACCACAGCCGGGCCGATGACATCCCGCCACTCTCCCTTCTCGCCTCATCAACCACAGTTCTTCTCACCTTCACGGACTCTGCTGCGCCCGCCCTGGCCCCTTGCTCTTCACTCTCGGCAGGCAGCTCTCCCTCAGGCTTCCATCGCTTCAGGATTTTCACATTGTTAATGCGTCGACCTGGTTGGGACTTTTCTCAGTTATCACGTTCTTAGTGAGGCTTTCATTGACCGACCAGATTTGCTCCCATCCTTTTCTCTTGCTTTATTTATCTCCTAGACATTTATCACCATCCAAGATACTATCTCATTTATCTGTTTTATGTCTATCCTCCTCTAGGGCAAAGTAAACTCCATTAGGGCAGAACTTTTAATTTATCTCAAAGGCCTAGACACTGTCTGGCATGTACTGAGTCTTAATAAATGTTTGTTGAATAAATAAATATATATACATATATATGTTTATATACATGTGTGTATATATATATACATACATATATATATATAGTTTGTTGCCCTTAAAGTTAGTTCAGTGAATTTTAGCTATCATTTAACTGTGCATGCGCCTAAGGAGCTTCAGCCATGTAAGACTCTTTGTGACCCTATGGACTGTAGCCCACCAGGCTCCTCTGTCCATGGGATTCTCCAGGCAAGAATACTGGAGTGGGTTGCCATGCTCTCCTCCAGGGGATTATTTAACTATAATACAATGTAACTATTACAGTTTTATAATATATGGAAAGGGAGGTTTGGTTCACTCAAGGACTAGGACTCCTTGGAAGGGATCAATACTATTGTTTTGATGCATCATATTTGAGATGAGAACAAAGGATTTCACCAAAAATAATTTGGGCTTTCAGCAAACATAATATTTAACTTGGGAGATCTATGTATTTTTAAAATTGCAAGAAGTATATTTAGACGAATTCTCTTTCAATATATTTGTTATTTAGAATATTTATTTTAAAAATGCTCAGATCCTGTCTAAGCATTTTCTACTGAGTCCTTACTGAAGATAAGTTCATAGATGCAGAATTGGAATTCAAAGGAATGATTTTATTGATTTTCTATTGCCCAAGTAAAGGAACTAGAAGGAAAATACCTGAAGCATCATCAGGACGCCAGATTTTTGGAAAAATTAAATTTTGGAAATGCCGTGGAACAATCTAGGAAGCAAGGCGACTGGGTGAACCCACTGAGGGGAAAAGACCTGTTAGGGAAAGCAGCAGAGAAGAGATGCGGTGTTAGGATAACATCGACTTCAGTAAGCCGTGAGTACTGGGAACAATTTCATTCCTATGGAATAATCTGTCTTTTGGAAGGGGAGAGGACTAGGGGATGATCAAAAAGCAGGGTTTTATCAGAAGTAAAGACCGTCTGCAGAAATACAATCAGAGTTATTACCAATCTTCACAGAAAATGTTCATTTTTAAGGGAACTGACAGCCAATTCTGGCCTCGAGGTAACAGAGGAAATCAGAACCCATGGGGCCGATGGGGCCTCTAAGTTATTTCCTCTGCTCTGTTCTTACCACTGTTTTATCAGCAAGGAAGGCCTTCAGGACAGAGGTCGTGCCCCAGTTATCATCTCACAGGACATTCCTGAGGTCACACATTTCCAGGACACAACTGAGATACTGCAAACAGGAGCCAAGCTTTCCTTCTGCCCTAAAGAGGTTCCTGCCAAGCGCCTCATCTTTCAGCAGCTCTTATAGAACAAGTATGTCAAGTTCTCGATGCCCTGCTAACAGGCCTCACTTATTTCTGACTTTTCCCAGGTAGACACACTAGTTATGGAATACACAGTCGCTTTTGATAGTCTTGTTGGGTTGGCCGAAATTAATCTTTTATGATATCATGCATGTATTAAATTTCAAAATTGGGGTCTTGTCTCTATGATTCTGATGCAAGATACTTCTACATTCTTTGTTAATCATGAAATATGACTTCTTTCAATGGTCATCAATCCGTAATCTTTGTTAGGTTTTTAACTTTGTCATATGGAAAGAGCTCTCTTATTCATTTGAAGATCCTTGAAATGAAGGGCTGTATCTAATGCATCTTTCTTTCCTTACAACGTGCTACGTGCCCATATCAGATGCTCAGTAAAAGCTTCTTAGATAGGTGAATAGCTCAACTGATAAATGAAAGGTTGATTTAAAAATTCAGACCTAGTCTCTGTCTCTAAGAACCTTAATAAGTAGGTGAGGAAACAATATACAAATCAGTCGAAAATTAACATGGGATAATAAATGCCCAGCAAGTGGGACATAGAGGATAAGTTCTCGTGAACTTCTGAATAGATTTCCTGGTGGAAGTTGGATTTGATCTATGTATTGAGAAATGAGTGGGATTTCAGTAACTGGAGAAGATGTTAGGGTCTCCCTAGCTGGGTAGAGATAGGAGTAAAGACCCAGATGTGGACATGTACTGTATGTGTTCTGGGCATAGCAATTAGTTTGTGTGGTGCACAAACAGTGAGATTAGTTTAGCAGAGGAAGGAGGCCTAGAATGCCAAAGGAAGAGATTTCAGTTTTATCCTGTAGACAACATTGAACTCTACAGTAATAGAACTAACCCAGTCACCAGATACTTCCAGAATCACGGAGTGATGTGAGAGACACAAGTTAAGGACAGACAGAGAAAGAAGTGCCGTACGAGTGACGAATGCTGCAATGAACATGAGAATTAGGGTATAGTGATTGATTCTACGTTGGCTTAGCACGCAAGACAGCTGGCCTGGGCCCTGTCTTCAAGCTGGTGCCCGGAGAGAGCCAAAAAACAATGAGACAATGGCTTCAGGAGGAAGGGCCCCAGACACTCAGCCTCGGGAGCCATCTTCCAGGCAATTCATCTCACTTCTAATTGTCCAGTGTTTTCCTATGAGACCAGAAATCCTGCCCGACACACTGGCCCCTGGACAGCCTCCGGCAGCACTAATTACCAGTGTTTTCCAAGGTCTTCAAATCTATCCTGAGTCATGTAGAAGCCTCTAAATTATTTTCAAGGACTTTAAAAACTCACAGGAAAAAGTCATTGAATTGTTTAACACAACATGTATCTCTCCTTCGATCAAAACATATACAAAATAACTGAGATTTCTTTATATTTTAGTGGCTGAAAGCCACATGCAGAATTTTTTTCTTTATTTTTACCCCTTTTTAGGGAGTAGCAAAAACCAATAGCAAATTTAATTTTTGAATGTGTAGAGAATTATCACAATATTAAACTATATTTTACAAATATGGTTTATAAAGGCCCATGTTTTTCCTAAATCTACAATGATGGATTTTCAACCTCCAAGTCAGAAGAGACTACTTAAGTTTGGCTGGGTTTGCAGAGGAAGCACCTTGCCCTTCCTAGAAATGTAGCTTGTTTTAAAAATGAACTTGAAGAAAACAAATTGATTCAGAATTTTAAGGTGGGGGTGGGGAGCTTGGCTGCAGCTAAGAGAACTTGGTATCTTCTCTGTTGAGTTTCTCGGTCTCATAGCTTCATGGAGTAAGAGGGTGTCGTGAACTTGGATAGCAGCCATTCTAGAAAAATCTAATCAGGACAGGGTTTGGTGTTAATGACTTCGGTAGTTTAGAGAAATGGAAACAGAGGCTGAAGGAGGTGAGGTAGCTTTTGTATTTCTGGAGAGGTAGCTTTTGTATTTCTGGAGAGGTTTGGTGCTTGTAAGGATGCCTAAAGTTAGGGTCCTCATCCTCACCAGGTAGTTCCAAGTAAATAGCTCCCCTTGAACATGCTAACCAGAACCCTACACCCGGTCCCATACAGGCAACCCCTGTTTGTGCTTGACCTTGTGTAAGCATCAGTTATATCGGCATTATCTACCGGCAGGTGGTCTTACCTGACTTTCTTCTTAGCTTTTCACCATTTCCCCTGCCTGAACCTCAGCTCCCTGTCCTCCCAATAATCTGTGACTAATCACCTTGGATCCCTGCCTTTCTTTCCTGTTCTGATCTCTCAGAAACTGCTGCAGGCCTTTGACCTTGACCACCTGAGTTCCCACACCTGGCTCCTGCTGGCATTAAACCAGGAGGACACTCCTACCCAGGTGTCCCACTCACTAGTCCTGACCTCAACTCGGAATCCCTCGCTTCACTGCCATTCTCAGACCCCACACTCCAGTAAGACCTCATTATGGAGGTCTGTGGAGTCACTTCCTTGGGAAGTTTTCATAAGAAAGGCTGAATAAACTTGCTTAGACAGTGCACGTCTAGCCTTGGCCTCAGAGGCGTCCTTGTAATTCTATGACCCTCACCAACATCGTTGCTGCAACCACAGGGGCCACGCTGGAAAGAAAGAATTTCTGTGGGTAACAAACATCTCTGACACTCTCCTCTCAGGCTCAATCTCAGGTCTCCCTCACAGGAGATGTGTCATGTCTGTGTAAATGTGTCTTAGAAATACACAAAGGAATGTAGAATTACAACGATGTAGACTAAAGCAAGAACCACAAAAATGAAGGATTTCTATTGCTCCTCTAACCGCTAAGTGTTTCTAGTAAGCGATCTAAATTGGCAGCCCTCCTCATTTATTTCACCTTGAGAGAGATTTCTGGAGCTTTAAATTGTGCTCACATGCTAAGTTGCTTCAGTTGTGCCGGACTCTTTGTGACCCCATGGAACATAGCCAGTTAGGCTCCTCTCTGTCCATGGGATTCTCTGGGCAAGAATACTGGAGTGGGTTGCCATTTCCTCCTCCTGGGGACCTTCCCAACTCAGAACTGAACCTGCATCCTTCATGTCTCCTGCAAGGCAGGTGGGTTCTTCCCCACTGGCGCCCCCTGGGAAGTCTTGTTCAGGGGGTCGGAACCAGTCAGGCTTCTCTGAAAGAAGCCTCCCCTCACAGCTCTGTGCAGGCCATGGTGATGCCTTCTACAGAGTGACCTTGGGGCCCAGAAAGGTGTAAGGTGAGAGCATGTCTTGGAAACACGGAACAAGGTGAACCGATGACAGACGTCAAAGAGTCTGGAAGGGACAAGCCCTGGTCAGACTGCTCCGTGTCAAGCCCCGTGGGGCATGCGGGACCCCCAGAGGTGAGGTGAGGCGGGTAATGGGATTAGGCTGAAGGAAGCTCCTTTCTCTCCCGGTGTGTTGCTTTTGCATACAGGCTGCGTCTTTTCTGTTAAGACATTTTCCACTGTGCATAGAGAGGGGGAGGGTGTTATTCCTCCCACAAAGAAGGACCCCGAGGCTCAGCCCAGGAGCCAGCTCCAGGCAATCCATCTGACTTCCTACTGTCCCCTCTTTTCCCATGAGAGCTGACTTGCTACCCGACACCCTGGCCCCGGGCAGCCTACGCTGGGCATTTCCTGCAGCAGCGCTGATTTCCTAGTGTCTTTACAGGAATCCTGACCCAGAAATGCACCTCAATAGGTAAGAAGTTTAAAAAAAAACACACAAACAGGGGAACCAAAGCGAGAGATAAAACATTCTTGGGCTCTGAGGAACTCAGAAGCCCCAGGCTGGAGCACAATTCACACGTTGGTCAGCCAGCTCTGCGCAGGCTGATAAGTCATTTCGAGAAAAACAAATGAATTCATATCTGATAAACCAGCACATTGATAATACCGAATTCCTTTCGCCTTTCTAAGACGCTGTCTGGCAGGGGGCTGGGCGAGTCCTTGCTCTGCCAGGGCTGAGGGAGGTGAGCTTTACTGTAGCTGCTCACAATGGACTATTTCTCGGTTTAGCCAGCCCTACCGGGATTGGACTGGGTAGCTCCCGCTTCCCTCCAAATAATTTAGACATGTCCCCATACCTGCTGTGAGAAGGGCAACTGATAAAATCTGTTTTGAGAAGGTCCATTGTTCCAATCACAAATAAGAACAGCTGAGTGGATCCCAGGAGAGTTTTTATGATTTTTTTGAAAATGTTTTTGAGGGGATAATTCCTGGCTGTCCCACCTAAACAGTACTGCCCACTGTACACACACATGCATCGACACAAACGTGAAAGAGATTCTCCTCAGAGTCGTTCTCAGACACCATGCAACCCAGTAAGACTCCAGAGAAAAAAAGGTTGAATAGTCTAGAAACTGGGGCTGGATCTGAATTGCTAGCTTTCTAGATTTATAGGGTGACTTCTGAATTCTGCATTCAGACTTAGCATGGCTTATATTTAACAATTATTCTTTTTTTTTAGTCTTTATACACTATATTTTCTTGTTTTATTGGGATTTTTGTTTGTGACAGCTCCAAGTTATTTCTTCTGCCTTTCTGCACTCAACTTGTATTATTGCATCATTTCTTTATTGTCAGATCAAATTATACTTTTATTCTGTTCTTCTTGATGTTAAATGGTAGAACAAAGATTCCTGAATAATCTAGTGGCTATAAGCATGGCTTATATTAATACAAAGTTGAAAAGCAGCCCAGAAGAGCAATTTCTGATTCTTTCTGAGCAAGCTGAGGATCTTTTTATACAAAAGATGATATTTAAGTTGGATTGTGAAGGATGAGTAGGAAATAAGCAGGTGGCTATTTCCAAATAAAGGACTTCCCTCATGGCTCAGAGGTAAAGAATCTGCCTGCCAAGAAGGAGATAAGAGTTCAATCCCTGGGTCAGGAAGAACCCCTGGAGTAGGAAATGGCAACCCACTCCAGTATTCTTGCCTGGGAAATCCCATGGACAGAGGAGCCTGACGGGCTACAGTTCATGGTGTCACAAGAGTCAGACACGACTCAGAGGCTAAGCCACCACCACCATTTCCAAATACATATGGCACAGTCTTGGCCTGCTTAAATATTCATTCATTCATTCCCACAAAAACCTGCTTGAGCACTGGGAATATATTGATTAATAAGATGGATCTGGTTGTGTTCATCGAACAAGGTAATGTAGTTGTTTAAGAACTACAGACAAGTAAATAAAATATATAATCTGACTGATGCTGAAGCTGAAACTCCAATGCTTTGACCACCTGATGCAAAGATCTGACTCACTGGAAAAGACCCTGATGCTGGGAAAGATTGAGGGCAGAAGGAGAAGGAGATGACAGAGGATGAGATGGTTGGATGGCATCACTGACTCGATGGACATGAGTTTGAGCAAGCTTCAGGAGTTGGTGATGGACAGGGAAGCTTGGCACGCTGCATGCAGTCCATGGGTCATAAAGAGTCAGACATGACTGAGCGACTTAACTGACTGACTGAAGCCAGCAAAAGAATAGGGACAGTGTACTTTAGCAGCACATTCCCTTGATGGTTCAGTGGATAAAGAACCCACCTGCAGTGCAGGAGAAACAGGAGATGCAGGTTCAATCTCTGCTTCAGGAAGATTCCCAGAGGAGGAAGTGGCAACACACTCCAGGATTCTTGCCTGGAAAATCCCACGGACAGAGGAGCCCGGCAGACTACAATCCACAGGGTCACAAAGAGTCAGACATGACTGAGCGACTAAGCACAGCACACAATGCAAGTAGAAAGATGAGGAAAATTAGGCCCCTACTTCCACACTGTGACTGCAGCCATGAAATTAAAAGACACTTACTCCTTGGAAGAAAAGTTATGACCAACCTAGATAGCATATTCAAAAGCAGAGACATTACTTTGCCAACAAAGGTCCGTCTAGTTGAGGCTATGGTTTTTCCTGTGGTCATGTATGGATGTGAGAGTTGGGCTGTGAAGAAGGCTGAGCGCCGAAGAACTGATGCTTTTGAACTGTGGTGTTGGAGAAGACTCTTGACAGTCCCTTGGACTGCAAGGAGATCCAACCAGTCCATTCTGAAGGAGATCAACCCTGGGTGTTCTTTGGAAGGAATGATGCTAAAGCTGAAACTTTAGTACTTTGGCCACCTCACGCGAAGAGTTGACTCACTGGAAAAGACTCTGATGCTGAGAGGGATTGGGGGCAGGAGGAGAAGGGGACAACAGAGGATGAGATGGCTGGATGGCATCACGGACTTGATGGACGTGAGTCTGAGTGAACTCCGAGAGATGGTGATGGACAGGGAGGCCTGGCATGCTGCGATTCATGGGGTCGCAAAGAGTAGGACACGACTGAACGACTGAACTGAACTGAACTGAACTTCCATGCTGCCTCACCTTGGGCCCTTCCTCAGTGAAGGGAAGAGGAAGTCTTCTCTTGCTATTGTTTCCACAGCAACAAAGCAAACTATTTGTTGGAGCCCCTAGGAGAATTATCAGATATATTAAAAGTTTTGATCAAAAGAATCAGTATTAAATCAAAATGCATCCTCCTATTTTGCTCCCATAAGTCCAAATTAAGAGATCTTTCTTAAAGTATGCATTAGATTTTGGTTTCCGTTGGCATGGACCTTGGTGTATAACTGTCCTTACTTCTCCTTGTTTGATGCACCTGGCTCTCAGACAGTTCTGGGTCCAGAGAACATCCTCCTCATCCACACTGGGATGTAGTTGGCACCCTTTTCTCACCTGCAGCCACTGTACCTGAGTCTATGGGGCAGATGCCTCTGGGCCTCCCAGTTTCTCTTAGTTCCAAACAAGAAGTGTCAACTAAGTGAACACTAAGGTCCTTTTCAACCATCTTACATTCAGAATTTCCTTTTTTTTTGGTTCACTTGCTAGATGAGTCTTTGAGATCAATAGTGCTTTTGTATCATTAGAGGGCAGACTTCCCTTGGAGTAGAAAGCGAAGGAGAGTCGTGAGAAATTAAAATATTTGATATGAAGCACTGGATTCTTCTCTTGGAGAGTGAGCATCAGAGAAGGAAGGAATGGAGGGCAGAGGAGATAATGGAAGAATCAGCCGCTCAGCCTTGAGCAAATGTTCACTATTAATTGAATGTTTAGTGTGTAAGGAGGTATGTCAAACTACATGTCCCACTGGTAGATCATGAATAGGTTTATTACATCACAAATAGCAGTAAAAAATAAAATAAAATAGAAAACATGGTGTATTTTGTGTAGTAAGAAGACATATCTATTCATGAAATTTTGCTTTGTAAATGTGTGGGTGCAGATACATACTAAGTCACACTATAAAATTTATTCCTAACTGTATATAGAGCTTGAATATTTTGAGAAATATTGACCTAAGGGATCACACATTACCTTAAGAATTAAATGTTTTCATATTATATACTGACATGAAAATTATTTTCATATTTATTTAATGGGAAATTTTATTAATATAAAATAAATTTAATGTCTGGCTGAAGCACAATAAGACTCATGCAGATAAACCAGAATAATAAGTATTACAGAACTGATTAGAAAATATTCTGTTTCACTTATAGACTCCAATATCTTTTGCCTTGAAATTGGTAGCACTTTCCTCTTTTATAAATCCCTTTTCTTCACTATTTAAAACCTTTGTAAACTGACTATTGACTTCTTGAAGTCAGACCTGCATCCGGACCCAAAGTCCACCATTCCCTATATGTAGGACTTTGGGAAAATTATTTAGCATCCTTCTGCCCAGTTGCCTTGTCTTTAAAATTGGGGCAGTTGGGCTTTGCACATAGAGTTGTTTTCACCATATCAGCTAATGTTGGAAAATTAGTCCAGGCTCTAGGACGTAGTAAGCTCACAGTAAATGATAGCTCTCATGGTTAAAGACGATTAAGCAGTTTCCCTTCTTCTTAATTTGGGAAGCTGAAGTCCAGAATAAGCCAAGTGATGGATGACAAGTCAACCTGCATCTCCGCCTCTTGGCAGGTTGCATCTCTGTCTTTAGAGCCTACGTATTTGGTGAGAATAATAAGTTAGGACAGATAGCAAAGAATAAAAGTTGATCTCAATTCACATTCACCTCCTTCTGACTTCCACTCCAATCTGGCTAACGGGTGTACCATTTCTGGGCTGTTTTCCAGTTGAAAAACTGAAGAACGTGGTGCCTCTGTTTAGGGTGAGTAAGTTGGCTGCCCCCTTGGGATAACTCACTGGCCTGAACGGGATTTCTCTTCCCACCTGTGCTTCAGGTCATTATCATGTAGCATAAAGTATTTACAAGCAGTAGCTTTCAGAGTGTCCCATAATAGAGGAATTCCATACAGGTTATACAGCTGTTTTCTAATAAGGCTCCAAAATCTGGTTATTTCTCAGTATCACCAATTAGAGGTGATAAAATT
Organism: Nanger dama; assembly: GCA_917880005.1. Lineage (NCBI taxonomy): Eukaryota > Metazoa > Chordata > Mammalia > Artiodactyla > Bovidae > Nanger > Nanger dama. The sequence continues at coordinate 17,675,269 of CAKJTW010000032.1, read as the reverse complement.
CATGTGATGTTCATGAAGCATGAAATGTCTTTTATCCCCCTGAAGGTCACTGTGTGCCCTCTCTTAAGGTCAACACCCTTAGAGGACCCCGACTTGGAACTTCCCAGAGACCAAGTCCACAGTTCACAGTTTCCATGTGCTAGTGAAGAGATCAATGATTTGTCTAAAACATAGGACAGAATTTTGTACATTTTGAGTTATAAGACATTATAGAGATCAGTTAGAACAAATCCTTCATTTTACAGGTAAGGATATTAGATTATTTGCTCAGTTTTGTCACCTGCTTAATGTGTGGCTCAGAACCTGAACTCAGACATCCTGTCTCCAGGCCGGGGACCCTTCCCACTGCCTTCTAGATTCCCAACAATGGGTCTGCAGCAAAGGCAGTCCTTCCATAGTTCAAGGTCATGGTATGACTATTTAGAGTCGCCTTCACAAAGCAGGCTGGCAAGTTCTCCCGCAGCCCAGCCATAGGACAAACTTTCCAAGGGAGCCCGGAAACTGGGCTTTCTGCCACTCGACATCCCATATTTCTCTTTAAAGTACAGAAAAGGACTGGTTCCTTTTCTGAAGGCATTTAACTACAGGTTTCAAAAGTTAGTGAATATTCATGACTTTTAACTCAGTGATCCTAGGTTGTAGAAATTAATCATGAAGAAAATCTGGATAAAGGGAAAGATTTAGCTGCACGAAGGCACAACATTGTTTTTGAAACAACACTATCCTGGACCCGGGGAACTGTTAAAATAAATGGCAATATATTTATATATGTAAGTATTTTCTAAAATAAATATGTTTATTTTAGAATGATTGAAATGGTGTTTTAGGAAAAGAGAAAAAAAATGATAAACCTGGAAAATGTTCTTGATACACTGCTCAGGAAAACTATACAGAATGTTTCTAAGTTTGTAATTAGAATCTACATTTTTACCTATATTTGCTTAAAATGAAGACAGATTAAATTTCCCATATATCAAGGGTGGGTGGCAAAACGACTGGGCCATTGATATATAATTTTTGGTCACACCGCAAAGCATGCAGGATCTTAGTTCTCCAACCAGGCATCAAACCCACACCCTCTGCAGGGGATGCACAGTCTTAACCACTGGGCGGGCGGGGAAGTCCTTGGGCTGTTGGTACTTTTGTCTTTGGATTTTACGGTACTTTTGAAAAATTTGAAAAGGGACATTCATTGCTTTTGTCATGAGACAGAAGTACTCTTTAAAGTCTGATTTCTTTCCTCACTGTGCTTCTGAAGTAGTCCCCAAAAGCTGAAGACATAGGGTGGCACTCTAGACCTTATAAGGGGGTGCAATGGTGAATACAGAGAGGACCATACTCTGAAGATTTGTTACATGTAGTGTTTCCAGTCCTTTGGGTTTATTGTAAACTTCATCAAGCACAAGATTTTTTTTTTTTTTTAATGTTTTCTTCTAGACTACCTGAAGGCAATAAGTCTCAAACATTCTTAAGATGAAAGCCCAGTTAAGCAGGGAAAGTCTCCATGACCTACCCTCTCCACTTTCCACCGGTTGTATCAATTTAGAGAGAAGCAAAATGAAATAGATGGCAGTGCAGTGATTGCTGGCAGTATGGAAGAAGCACTGTATGTGAAAATCACCTGAGCTTGTATGCACGACTGAAAGTGGTAAAGCATGTCAAGTGAATCTAAACTAACCCAGTAGTGTTATTACGTTTATCTTGTTAGTAAGTTGCCAATGACTTAGAACAAATGCATAGAAGACACATAATACCTGGAGGTGATACCATTCAAGTCGAGTTTGGGGCTTACATTTGCTCTCGCACAAGGGTGTGGGAGAGTCATATTTGAACCGGAACACACATGGGTCTTAGTTTAGCAACTAGGAAATTATAGGGCAAAAAATAAACTTCATGCAAAAATGCATCACTCCACATTACAGGGTTAATCAAATAAATTACATCAAGCTAGGATAATAATATCGCTGGACAGAGAGTAATTTATCACTGAAGAGCAAGACTGATAGCCATTAGAAACTCCAACCAACCAAAACAAAAATGATGAGGCACTGTTGTGAAAGTCACCTTCTCAGAAACTGTGGGATTTCAGAGAGCAGCGTGTATGCCTGTATCACAGGGCCTGGGCAGTGCTGCTGTGAGGCTCTGTTCTGTGTGTGTGTGTGTGTGTGTGTGTGTGTGTGTGTGTGTGTGTGTATGAGGTCAGAATTTTCAGTAAAATCCAGTAACAGGCTATTCTTGGATTATGATTGTGAAGTTTATATAACTTTTGATCATTAACTGAGCAGACTGGCTCTACGCAAAATGGAAATCTATGGCCTTGTACTGCCGCCTGTTTGTCGCCTGCCTGTAAGAATTCAGGGAAGGACTCATTTAGAATCGGGGCTCAGCGGTAAAGACTCCATCTGCAATCCAGAAACCACAGGAGACGTAAATTCAACCCCCTGGGTCAGAAAGATCTCCTGGAGGAGGAGATGGCAACCACTCCAATATTCTTGCCTGAGAAATCTCACAGAGGAAGCTGGCGGACTCCAGCCCATCAGCTCGCAGGAGTCGGACATGACTTAGTGGCTAAACAACAGCAAATAACATTCAGAATCAGCATTCTGTCTGAGGGCCGGCCATGTCCCAGGTGAACCCCTTTGATTACTGTGGGTTTAGGGGATTCTTTAAAAAAATTTTTTTTTTAAATGTAGACCATATTTTTATGGCCTTCATTCAATTTGTTACAATATTACTTCTGTTTTATGTTTCGGCTTTTTGGCCAAAAAACATGGGATGTGGAATCTTAGTTCCCTGACCAGGAATCAAACCGGTACCACCTCCAATGGACGGCAAAGTCTTAACCACTGAAGAACCAGGTAAATCGCTAGGGAGGTCTTAATCAATACAAACTGAGGGAATGAGTGAGAATCTGGTTAACTGGTTTACCCAGGGCCTCTGCCGGGACCAGAGGGTGGATCAAGAGCTTCTTCTGGAACATCCAAAAAACTAGAACGCTTTTCTCCTTTTTTTTTCTTCTTCTTCTTTTTTCCCCCCCTCTTTCCTCTGTTACTATCGCCCTCTTTCTGCTCAAGGAAGAGTAGTAACAGAAATGGAAGACTGGTTGTGGAGAATATTCCATGCCAATGTTTTAATTTCTTTTTTCTTCCTGATAATTTTTCATTTTCTTGGTTTCTTAACAGCCATCTCTCATCTCTGAGAAATTAATTTCCTGTTTCAGTTGCTCTGCATCTGTATGCCAAAGAAATTAAGGGGGCGCTTTAGAGTTTTAAAAACAAAGAAAAGATGTTGGAATCTTTCTAATAGCCTCTATCTTCAGGGAATTAGTGATTGTGAGAAAATTCCTAACTAGGCCCAAGAAGCAAAACCTAGGAATCCTAACCAGTAAACAGGCACAGTGATGCCTGGGCCTTCAGAGTGTTTGAGAATTAGCTGTGATTTATGCAGTGGGGTGGAGGGTATTAATTCCAACATCTGAAAGGGCTTTGCATGACCCCCTCCCCTTAAAAATGCTTTGGCTTGTCAGATGTGATCTGGCCCTGACAATTCAGATGACTCCCTCCAGGGACCGAGGACAGTGGAATGGTAGCAGAGGTCTGGCAGCCTCCAGGATCTTACAGGCGCTGCGACTGCAACGGGCTGAGGCTCTGGGCCAGGCCCTGAGGCTAAATAGGACCACCAGACTTGGGGACGCCCCTGGCCACTCCTGCCTCTGCAGGGGCCCCGCAACCTCTGAGGCCATCTGGTGAGCATGAGTCAGGCCTTGGAACCCTTGGACATCGGTGAGGTTTGTCTTCTGGCTCCTGTCCTCCGGCTGTCTTTTCTACACCGTTTTGAGCTTCTTGAAAAGTGAAGTCGCTTAGTCGTGTCCAACTCTTTGCGACTTCATGGACTATAGCCTACCAGGCCCCTCGGTCCATGGGATTTTCCAGGCAAGAATACTGGAGTGGGTTGCCATTTTCTTCTTCCAGGAAATCTTTCCGACCCAGGGATCAGACCCGAGTCTTCTGCACTGTAGGCAGACGCTTTACTGTCTGAGCTATCAGGAAAGACTTTGAGCTTCTTAAGTCTTCTTAATTCTTTCTACCCAAACTAGCTTTGGGCTTTTCAGATAGAGCTAGTGGTAAGGAACCCACCTGCCAAGGCAGGAGACACAAGAGACATGGGTTCAGTCCTGGGGCTGAGGAGATCCCCTGGAGGATGGCATGGCTACCCACTCCAGTGTCCTTGCTGAGAGAATCCCCTGGGCAGAGGAGCCTTGCGGACTACAGTTCGTGGGGTCGCAGAGGCGGACACGACTGAAGCGACTTAGCCCACAAGCTTGCTTTGGAAAGTATGCCGGTCGCTGCCTGGCATTTGAATCTAGACTGTGGTTGCTGCTACCTTTCTGGATGGAATTGTCACTCTCATGTTTCCCTCAGCTGATACAGAGCAGGTAGTGTCCCCTGGCAGAGAGGGAACAACACTTTGTGGACTGGGAGGGATTTTCCAGATTCTCTGAAATCACACGGTTGCTCCTACCTTGGATAAGATCCACTGCAGGGGCAGTGGTTGAAAGGTGTGAATTCAAGCTGGAAATCCTCCATGGCTACTGCCAACCGTCTGCCGGAGGACTTCCAACAAAGAATTCTGATTTTTTTTTAATTCCCCAGGGAAGAAGTTAGGCCAATGCAGAAGTGCCTCTGCTCTGTTTTATATTCTCCAGGCTATAAGAAAGTCCTTGGGCAAGTGGCCTAAAAGAGCCATGCCTCAATTTTCCTCATCTATAAAATGGGTGTAATAAAAAATGGTACCATCTTTCAGGAGAGTTCCAGGTAAAAGTACTGTACAAAGACATTTAGAAGAGTGTTTGACACACGGAAATCATTCTCGAGCCCTCACAACTGCTCCTCTCTGAGGCCTGAGGAGCAAAGGATTAGGGCTGAACTTTGAATACTGTCCATAGGTGAGGCTTCTTCCCATAGGTTTTGTTTGTTAATAAATTGAAATAATAACAATGAAGCACAATGAAGTAATAGCAGGCCATCTTTTGTCACTTCAGCCATTTAGGGACCCCAGGACAGGGGCTTATCTCTAGGAACCCTCCTAGGTCTTACGTGGTTGTCTTGGTTCAGAAGAGCAAGCATGGACCCAGTGCGTTTCCTTCCTTCGGCTGCTCTTCTAACACAGTTAACGTCTGGCTCGGTTCACCGTGTACCCTACCTATTAATCTGGGTTTGTGTCCTGTGTCAACCAGTGCCCCAAGCCAAGAACCAAATTCTCTCTTAGAAGACAAAGTGTATGTGTGTGTGTGTGTGTGTGTGTGCTCAGTTGTGTCTGACTCTTTGCAGCCCCATGGATGATAGCCCGCCAGGCTCCTCTGTTCGTAGGGTTATCTTGGCAAGAATACTGAAGTGGATTGTCATGCCCTCCTCCAGGGAGCTTCCCGACCCCGGATCAAACCCATGTCTCTGTGTCTCCTGCCATGGCAGGCAGATTCTTCACCCTGAGTCACAGGGAAGGAAACCTCCTGCATGCAGTACTAAAAACAAAAAAGAAAGAAAAAGAAAGAGAAAAGGAATGAAAAGCCTTGAGGACACAATCAATCAGCTAATATAAAGTTAATCCACAAAAATCCTATGAAGGCAACGCACATTTCAGCCACAGCTCCATCGGCTGAGGGGTATCTTAGTCCAGATCACACGTTACTATTACAACTGTGTGTTCATGTGTCTGTCTTTCCTCTAGACTAGGTTCCTGGTCATTTCTGGAGTCTTCTATGTGGCCCCAAAGTCAACGTGGGACCATCTAGATATATTTCATCCTCTTAGCCCGTTGCCTCACCTTTGGTCACTGAGACTAGTCAGGGATGCGATGATGGTTTAATTCTAGGGATGCATACAACATTAGGAGAGGCAGGATCACACGGCATCCAAGAAAGAGGCCAGGCATGGCGGTGCCTTCTGGAGCTCAGGACAGCATGGGCCTCCAGGCTTCATGGATCTCCACTTGATGTCTGACATCGACGCTTCCATTTCCCTCTCTGTCTCTGTCTTACTCAGGCTGCTCTAACAGACTACCATAGGCAGAGTGGCTTTTAAGCAACAGGATTTATTTCTCATAGTCCTAGAGGTTGGGAGGTCCAAGATCAAGGTGTTGGCAGATCCTGGTCTCCGAAGAGCCTGATTCCTGTTGCTGACTGCCCACTCCTTGTTGCTAGCCAGCCCTGTGACCTCTTCTTATAAAGGTATTAGTCCTATTCATGGGGGCTCCATCCTCATGATCTAATTACCCCAAAGGTCCTACCTCCAAATATTAATACTATCACAGTGGGATTAGGCTTTCAGTATATTAATTTTGTTGTTGTTCAGCTCCTGAGTCATGTCCAGCTCTTTGTGATCCTATGGACTGCAGCATGCCAGGCTTCCCTGTCCTTCACTATTTCCCGGCGTTTGCTCACACTCATGTCCATTGAGTCAGTGATGTCATCCAACCATCTCATCCTCTGTCACCTTCTTCTCCTCCTGCCCTCAGTCATTCCCAGGATCAGGGTCTTTTCCAATGAACATTCATTTTGGGAGGGACGCAAACATTCGATCCGTTGCAGTATCTCTCTGAGACATCAACTTCCAGTGCTACCAACACCCTTCCACACCCCCTTCCTCCACTCACACTAGCCAAGTAGGACAGGGGAGGGGCTGTGCAGGGAGAGTGACTCTCGTGTCTACTCCTGACATCTTGGCAGCACCCCTGAGCATCACCAGAACCCTGGCACTCTTCAGTTCTCACTGGCACCTGAAGAAGATGGAAGTAAATCAATAAACCACTTACCAACAGGGTCCCAAAGGGACTGTGCCCCATGTGCTCGTTAAGTAGCCTTAGAAGCAGAATTTGCAACATGGCTGTTTTGATTCTCACCGTTGGGACAAACCATCAGTAGATGTGGCAATACCTGGGATGAGGAAAGTCACGTTTCTAAGAAGAACCAGTCAATACTCCAGATTCTGTGACTCTGCCCCACTCTAGCTGTGGTTGCACTCATCTTTCTCATCCACAATATATCTCTAAGCCACTGCACACTGTCCTTGGTGAAAAAGGACAGAGGCGTACACCTCAAAGGAAAGGAAACCCCCTAAGGCATAAATCTGAGCTGCCCAAAGTTGCCTGGATGGAACACGGTACTTTCGCTGTCCTATTTCATCTCAGCCCTTGTGATTCAGAGTCAGATGAGGAGAGAAGAAAGCAACAAGCCATCCACAAGGAAAGAAACCCAAGAGGAAGGAGAGAAGTTATGATCAGGATGATAAGCAGCTGATACACTACCATGCGTAAAATAGCTACCTAGCAGGAAGCCACTGCGTAGCACGGGGAGCTCCGCATGGCGCTCTGGGAATGACCTAGAGGGGCGGGGTGCCGGGTGGGAGGGAGGCGCAGGAGAGAGGGGATACGCGCGCGAGAGCTGCTTCCCTTTGCTGTACCGCAGAAACTAACTCAACATCGTAAAGCAAAACAAAACAAACCAAAAAATACCATATACGATTAATGTTAAAAGATAAATGAATAAAAATGAGGGCTAAGATATGAACTACTGTTTTACTAAGTAAAAACAAAATGACTGAATCTCCTATGAGAACTTCTGTTAAAAAAACAAAATGACTGAATCTCCTATGAGAACTTCTGTTCCCTTTGTCCTTAATCCTGTGTGCACGGGGATGGAGAAAGAGAGGCCGTCAGCCACAGGAAGTCATCCCTGAGCGCAGCACAGCCTGGCTGCCTACCTCTCTCTCCTGCAACCCCCTGTGGGAATCCAGCATCTCAGCACTTGCCCCCTGGCAAGGAAGCTGGGTCTTTCTGGGGAAACACAGTAGTCCACTCGGGCATGAGACCAACTTATTAATCTTTTTATTTCGGGGCCCAGCCCTTAGCATGCTTAAGGAATATTACCTGAAAACAGCTGAAGAATTTCCTCTGATAAAACACAGTAAAAACAAATCATTTTTCTATTTGCCCAGTTGATTTTAAAGAATCCTTAAATTGGTAGCCAGGTGTAACGTTCTTTCTATTCCTGTGGCCATTGGGAGTGAGTGACTCTCCTGGTGACAGGAGAGCAGGAAAGATGGACATTCATGCAATGCCTGCGCAATGCTGGCAGCGAGGTCCCGCACTGAAGCGCACTCGTGCTGTGCCTGAGCCTGTCCTTCGCTTGGTAGGATGAGACTTGAAGCTGGCTGGCCGCTCAGAATGACCCGAGGACCCCGAGGGACCCGCACGAGAAGCCTTGAGAGCCTCTTGTTATAAAAGAGCTGCGAGCGAATCCAGTCACTGACAGAATCAGGATGAAATGGGAAGAGAGCTGTCGAAGCGTTAGCAGCACACAGGTATCAAAACAAAAACTCATCCCAGTTTGAGAGATTTTTCCTTTTACCCTCCTCAGGCTCCACTCTTCCTCTTCCAGCTTTCCTGACAAGCTGTCATAAAAAATAGTTATCGTTGGAGCAAGATTCCTGTAAGCAAATTGTTGGCCAAAACAATAATACCGACGGAAACAAAGCCTTTCGGGCTGAATCATTGTCCTCCACGCAGCACATTGAAAATAGGTCTTATTTCTAGTGCTTTAAGACACAGAGAGGAAGTAAGGTGGGTGCATACGCGATAGCATCTTTATCACTGACCCCGCCCACCCCGCCCAGTTCCATCCTGAGCCTGGCTCCTCCCCATCGCCTTCCTGCTGGGGACCCTCCCATTGTGCATCGCTGCATTCTTCTTTTTATTATTTGGCAACCTCTGTTCTGCTGAGAAGGGCATGCAAAATGACTGCTTGTGGAACGGCTCTCCATTGTTACGGAGACAATAAAAGGATGTCTGATAAGCATCTAACGACAGATTTTTCTCCAGCTGAAGCATGTTGGCAGCACAATTTTCCAGATTTGCATTCTACCTGTGGCTCCACGGAGCTCCTCCAGACTCCTTGCCAGGAGAGGACATTGTTCCTTCATTTCTGGAGGCCATGAGCACTTACTGGGCTGTTGTAGATATTGTCTTAGAGCTGGCTAATTCTCACACGACTGACTGGTGGCTATAAATCTCTGGTTGCTCAAAAAGACTTTTGAACTATCTCAGTGTTTCAGGGAAATCTATTTGACTGAGAATCACGTGAGCAAGTACAATGTGGTTTGTGATTCAAGAAGGGGTAGATTTAAATAAAGGTGTTAGAAATTCAAATTCTTTTCTATTTTTTTAATGATTTATTTGATGTGGACCATTTTTAAAAACTCTTTATTGAATTTGCTACAATATTGCTTATGTTTTATGCTTTAGTTTCTTGGCCACGAGGCATGTGGCATTCTAGCTCCTGGACCAGGGATCGAACCTATATACCCTACATTAGAAGGTGAAGTCTCAAATCACTGGACCTCCAGAGAAGTCCATTAGATTATTTTCTAAGTGAAAGCAAAAGTTGCTCAGTTGTGTCCAACTCTTTGTGACCCCACGGACGATACAGTCCATGGAATTCTCCAAGCCAGAACACTGGAGTGGGTAGCCTTTCCCTTCACCAGGAGATCTTCCCAACCCAGGGATCGAACCCAGATCTCCCTCATTGCAGGTGGATTCTTTACCAGCTGGGCCATAAGGGAAGCCTCATTCTTTTCTAAAAGGTTGGTTAGAAATGATACTTTGCTTTATGAAATCTTAAAAATGTTTCAGACTCTGGTGCCATAGCTTTTTTTCTTTCACTGGAGATTTTCAAGAGACTCAGTGCCCATTTATAAGAACATTCTTGAGGTGTATGTTTATGTGGGTTGGAAACTACACTATATGGTTTTTAAATGCCAACTCTAAGATCAATTTTTCTATGACTTCTTTAAATAAGAGCAACTCCTATTTATTTAACATGTAATTAAATAAATTTCGAGTTACATGTCCATCTGTAGGAATGTCTATTGGCTGAAATAAAACTCTTCTTTTTGACCCTCTAGTCACCCACTCCAGTACTCTTGCCTGGAAAATCCCATGGATAGGGAGCCTGGTAGGCTACAGTCCATGGGGTCGCTAAGAGTCGGACAGAACTGAGCGACTTCACTTTCACTTTTCACTTTTGTGCATTGGAGAAGGAAATGGCAACCCACTCCAGTGTTCTTGCCTGGAGAATCCCAGGGATGGGGGAGCCTGGTGGGCTGCTGTCTATGGGGTCGCACAGAGTTGGACACGACTGAAGTGACTTAGCAGCAGTAGTCAACTGTATTAATTACGTGTGTATAATGACTTCCCTGGCAGTACAGTGTTAAGACTCTGTCTTCCTATGCAGAAAGGACAGGTTTGATCCCTGGTAAGGAAGCTAATGGCGCCCCACTCCAGCACTCTTGCCTGGAAATCCCATGGACGGAGTAGCCTGGTGGGCTGCAGTCCACGGGGTCACGAAGAGTCGGACATGACTGAGCGACTTCACTTTCACTTTTCACTTTCATGCATTGGAGAAGGAAATGGCAACCCACTCCAGTGTTCTTGCCTGGAGAATCCCAGGGACGGCGGAGCCTGGTGGACTGCCGTCTATGGGGTCGCACAGAGTCGGACACGACTGAAGTGACTTAGCAGCAGCAGCAGCAGCAGCAAGGAAGCTAAGATCCCACATGCCTTATGACCAAAAAGCCAAAACATGAAGCAGAAACAATGTTGTAACAAATTCAATAAAAACTTTAAAAATGGTCCACATTAAAAAAAAAAACCCACAGCTTTACATTAAGCATTTTATTATAGCAGGGAACTAAAGGCATCTCCCACACCATCAATGAATTGAAATATTATGAAATAGAACTGCCATACAACCCAGCAATCCCACTGCTGGGCATACACACCAAGGAAACCAGGACTGAAAGACACATGTACCCCAGTGTTCACTGCAGCACTGTTTACAATAGCCAGGACATGGAAGCCACCTAGGTGTCCATCAGCAGATGAACGGATAAGACAGCTGTGGTACATATACACAATGGAGTACTACTCAGCCCTTAAAAAGAATACATTTGAATCAGTCCTAATGAGGTGGATGAAACTAGAGCCTATTACACAGAATGAAGTAAGCCAGAAAGAAAAACACCAATACAGTATACTGACACATATACATGGAATTTAGAAAGATGGTAAGCCTGTATGTGAGACAGCAAAAGAGAAACAGATGTATAGAACAGTCTTTTGGACTTTGTAGGCGGGGCGAGGTGGGATGATTTGGGAGAACGGCATTGAAACATGTATATTGTCATATGTGAAATGAATCGCCAGTCTAGGTTTGATGCATGATACAGGGTGCTCGGGTCTGGTGTACTGGGATGACCCAGAGGGATGGGATGGGGAGGGAGGAGGGAGGGGGGTTCAGGATGGGGAACACATGTACACCCGTGGCGGATTCATGTCAATGTATGGCAAAACCAATACAATATTGTAAAGTAATTAGCCTCCAATTAAAATAAATAAATTTATATATATATATATATATAAAAAGAAACAAGTCACAGGAAGATAGAAAATTTAATTTTTAAATAACAAAATGCTGCCCCAAACTCTTTGCTGGAAATGTGGGACTTAAGGTCTAGCAGAGAACACCCCAGGCTGTGAGGTTAAAGAAAGCTTTCATTACATAAGTGGGGTTTGAACTGTCTTATTGAAGAAAGTTTTGACTTATGTGTTTTCACTGCTTCCATTTAATTATATATTTGTGGTTACTCAGAAATCAGCCTGGAATTTTAAGTTCTTTATTGTTGCCTATGTCTCTCATAAGGTCACAAAAATAGACAAAAACATAGAAGACAGCCCAGAAGTAGATTTACAGAACAGCTAGAATTCAGAAAGGAAAACTTGATGGGGAAAGGACAGAATTTTTTATGGACAACACATATCTTCAAGAATCATAGTAATGTTTTAGCATCTTGGTATAACTCACTCAATTTAAGCTTAAGTTTTTTCAACCTAACAGTCACCAAATAAGAAGAAACAGCTGGAGGCAAATGAATGCCTTAGAAACTCTAGGTCAGTATCATCAAAGGGATGATGATTGCGACATTTTGAAATTGTTGAGAATAGCTAATGTGATTCCTTCTAATACAATGTGAACAATAAAGCAGGCTTTAAGGGTTTGGACTGCATTTCTGCATTTTGTAACATTTGGTAAACATAAAGTTTCTCCATTTTCTGTTCACCATATGTGGCATATTTTCTATTAGCATAAAATTCCAGTGACTCTTAAATAATCCAGATTCAGCAACAGAACGTGACTGACCTTCTGTTGAGATCAAATAAATGAGCAAAATTGTACTTAGTCTCTTATTTTGAAAGTAAAATAATTTCTCTATGATACTTATATACATTTTTGGTACAAGATTTCTTTTTCTTGCAAACATTTTTAGTAACAAAAGTATTGTTTAGAAACCAAATATTATAAACTAGTTTCATGACAGAATAATAGTTTTTGCTTGGCATATTAATTATTTTAAACATTTTATTAGAAGTGAAAAGATAAGCTTCACACTTAATTTGTTCTCTAAGTAGTTGAGTTTCAATCACTTTTTTTTTTTTGTCTTTACATTTTGAAGGAGGCAGAAGGAAGCAAAATTAATGCACAAGAAGCACCCAGCTTCACCCACCTGGGGAAAATTTTTAAAGTTTATAATTATCTGTAGAGCATGTACTTAGTTCAGTTCAGTTCAGTCACTCAGTCGTGTCCGACTCTTTGCGACCCCATGAATCGCAGCATGCCAGGCCTCCCTGTCCATCACCAACTCCTGGAGTTCACTCAGACTCACATCCATTGAGTCAGTGATGCCATCCAGCCATCTCATCCTCTGTCAGCCCCTTTTCCTCCTGCCCCCAATCTTTCCTAGTATCAGAGTCTTTTCCAATGAGTCAACTCTTTGCATGAGGTGGCCAAAGTACTGGAGTTTCAGCTTTAGCGTCATTCCTTCCAAAGAAATCCCAGGGCTGATCTCCTTCAGAATGGACTGGTTGGATCTCTGTGCAGTCCAAGGGATTCTCAAGAGTCTTCTCCAGCACCACAGTTCAAAAGCATTAATTCTTTGGCTCTCAGCCTTCTTCAGAGTCCAACTCTCACATCCATACACATGACCACTGGAAAAACCATAGCCTTGACTAGACAGACCTTTGTTGGCAAAGTAATGTCTCTGCTTTTCAATATGCTACCTAGGTTGGTCATAACTTTCCTTCCAAAGAGTAAGCATCTTTTAATTTCATGGCTGCAATCACCATCTGCAGTGATTTTGGAGCCCCCAAAAATACAGTCTGACACCGTACTCAGCCTAGCGCTCATTAAATTACTCTTTTGTGTATTAGGAAGTAAGTTTTTTCCAGACCCTCAAAGAGCTTTCCATCTTGGTAGGGAAGGAAGACACCTGCTGCTGCTGCTGCTGCTGCTGCTGAGTTGCTTCAGTCACGTCCGACTCTGTGCGATCCCTACTAGCGACTTAATAAAGCAAAAGATGGAACTTGAGTGATTCGGAGTCATAACACTAGAGTAGGAGATACACAAATGGGAATCAGAACCATGGGGGAATGTCCGGGAGAAAGTACCAAGGATGTGATCTTTGAGGTGGATTCCATTATGGAAAACCTTGATGGCAATCAAAGTGGAAAAGGGGCCAATCTGTTCATGGCCAGTGAGAAACAATCACTTAACCAAATAAAGAAACAGAAAGCAACATTCAAAGGAAGCAAACAAACAAACCCACCCCCAACTGGTGTAGAGTGGAGAACAGCAGACACAAGCAGATCAAGAGCGAATCAGTAGCTAAGATGTGGCCAGGTGATGGCTCTGATGTTTAGACAGAAGAATCTATAAAGATAAGATGGATGGCTGATTCCCATACAATCCTGAAGAAAGCTGGAGAAGCCCCGGCTGGATAAGGCCTTTCACTCCTAGTGTAAGAGGATGTTTTCTTTCAATTCCATTAGAGAAGGAAGGAGGGAGATAAAATTATCTCATTCTCTGTCTTATATTTAACCCAAAATTTCCTTAAACTTGGGGTGACTGCTGTGGATTGTTTGCTAGCTTAATTCTAAAAGCTTTAAGGAGTAAAAGAACCATTCAATAACTAGGAATCTGACAGCTTGCATTTTGCTTTGTTTTTAAGAAAAGAACTGTGCTTGGGGCTCTAATTTTTCAGTCACATATATTTATTACAGTCAGATAGGGCAGCTGTTCAGTGTAATAACTAAAAACCCAGACTCAGAGTAAGAGGACATTGTATCCCAGCTCCACCTCCTAACAATATAGACCTTCAAGAAGTTATTTCATTTACCTGTACTTCAGTCTTCTATACAAAATAAAGAAGAAGATGATGGTGGTGTGGTGGTAATAACACCTATCTCATGGATGCAAATGTATATCTGTAGTATAATATGCATATTGTGTGTGTGTGTGTGTGTGTGTGTGTGTGTGTGTATAAAGTGAAAGTGAAATCACTTGATCGTGTCTGACTCTGGAACCCCATGGACTGTAGCCTACCAGGCTCCTCCTGACATGAGATTTTCCAGGCAAGAGTACTGGAGTGGGTTGCCATTTCCTTCTCCAGAGGATCTTCCTGACCCAGGGATCGAATCCGGGTCTCCCACATTGCAGGCAGACGCTTTACTGTTTGAACCACCAGGGAAGCCCTGTGTGTGTGTGTGTGTGTGTGTGTGTGTGTGTGTGTGTATGTGCATATATATATATATATAGATATATATATATATAGTTTATTGAATGATCCTTGGCACAGAAGCCATCAATAGGTATTAACTGTGATTATTTTATTGTAGCAAAGGTGTCCCTCATATTATGCCATAATTAAATGTACTAGTGAATGAAAGTCACTCAGTCATGTCCAATTCTTTGTGACTCCATGGACAACATAGGCCATGGAATTCTCCAGGCCAGAATACTGAAGTGGGTAGCAGTTCCCTTCTCCAGGGGATCTTACCAACCCAGGAATCGAACTGGAGTCTCCTGCATTGCAGGCGAATTCTTTACCAACTGAGCTACCAGGGAATCCCTAAATGTACTAACATTGTATTATATCTATAAAGAATACTATAAGATATTAGATTAAAAAGTTTGAGAACCACATGGTCAAAAACAGAAAGCAATTATAGTTTTTCAAAAGTTACCTGATAAAAAAATTTCAGGAAGATTAGTTAGCTTTCTTCTCTTTTTAATTTATTCTCACTGTATACATTTTTACCTGTTCAAGCTTACCTATCTCCATGGCTTAATTTATAGCAAGTCTTATGTGCTGACATCCAAAATTTATCTCTAAACCTGACCTGATCCTCTAGCTCCTAACCTGTCTATACAATGGCCTACTAGGATTTTATTACCCCTTCTGGGAACCCAGGATGAGATGGTTGGATAGCATCACCAGCTTAAGGGGCATCAACTTGGACAAACTCCAGGCAACAGCAAGGGGCAAGGAGGCCTGGTGTGCTGCAGACCATGGGGTCATAAGGAGTCAGACATGACTTAGGGACTGATCAATGACAACAACTGGGAACTCAAGGGCAATGTTTCAAATTCAGCTACTCTCCAATCTGTCACACTGGTAGAACGCTAATGTGCTGGTTCTTAGAATGCAATCCCCTTTCAGTAACACCAGCATCATCTGAGGACGTATTAGAAATGCAAATTCTTGGCTCTGTCCCAGACCAATGAATCAGGAATTTGAGGCTGGGGGAGAGAAGGATACCTATCTGTGTTTTAAAAGGCCCTGCCCATGAACCTGATGCATAGAGTCTGAGAACTACTGATCTAATACAAAGGTTTACACTTTGTTCAGTATCTGATTTGTGACTCTCTCCTCCTTCACAAAAAAAGATTCAGGTTTTCAAGTAGAAAGAAGTACTCTGGTGACTTAAGAAGGGAATGGATGGGAAGGTACAAGAATAACTGTAGAGACACCTACTTAGCAACTAATGAAATAGTACCTGGGGCAGGATGGTGGGATGTTTTATAGCTAAAGCAAGAGTAGACCAGTTTCAGTACTTTGAAATCCACTGCTATTAGGCTATTAGCTTCCTCCTTTAACTAAGTACTCTTAATAAACTTAAGTATTTTCAGTCAAATTTCTGAAAATTATAATCAAACAGTTGGGATCAAAAGTCTTTTAAAAGGATGAGAAATGGGTCTTACTGGCCAAAATTAATTTATCTAGATTTTGTGAATCATGGTGTCCATTTGTGTCCATTAAGAAAAACCCTCGACCTCTAAAGTTTGTCTAGGAGGGTAAATGAGATTATTTATATGATTAAGGAAACTGTACCCATAGAACTGTCCTAAATATATCTTAAAGTATCTGGAAATAATTTTACATTAAAATCAGTGTGAAAATTACACCATAAAGTGAAACTAGACTTTTAAAACATTATTTTCATATTTGTAACTTAGAGAACATTATCAAGGCAGTCTGGAGGCACCGTTTTTCTGACTATTGATCCTTTAAGATGCCATTGTTAGCAAGCCAACTTCCAAATGTTTTTCTGTTTGAAACAGAGGGATGATTGGGAGGTTGGGATTAGCAGATGCGAGCTGTTATACATAGAACGGCAAACAACATGGTTGGAACTATAGCAGAGAGCTATAATCAATATCCTGCTATAAACCATAATTAAAAAGGAATACAAAAAAGAATGTATTTATATATGCATAACTGAATCACTTTGCTGCACAGCGGAAATTAAGATAACATTGCAAATCAATTGTTCTTCAATAACAATTAAATATGAAAGAAAATAAATTAGAAGATTTGAAAAATGAATTTAATATATCTAACATCTGTTTGATAAAAATTCCAAAAATGGAAAAAAAGAGAGATGAAGGAAAGAAATCATCTAAGAGGGAAAAGTTGTAATATTATCAGTCTTCACACTAAGTGTATAAACGGTGGGGGGGGAGGCAAAACCAAAATCAGAATAGTATATAATAAGAATGAATAATAAGACGATTATGGATGTACACATTCTGCATTTTCAGAAATTCACAGACTGAGGAAGTTTATCTCCCAGGCACCCCTGTTGTAATGAGAATAAAGTAGCAAAATGAGAAGAATATAAAAAGAACACAGAGTTGAAGAGTGAAAGGAGCTAAGTCAGTACATGGTAGAATTACTGGGTGGTAACCACACAGCAAAGAAAACACTAAGTCCAAGTCTGAACATGAGTAGTTGTTCTTCAGAGAAAGCCGTTTTCAAAATGAAAATATTATACATTTAACAGAATGACATAATTAAGAAATTGGGCCATCTCATTCATGTATCAGTAATAAAGGTGGTTTACATTCCTTTTCCAATAAAAACAAAACAGAAAGCTTGACAGAAACTATAAGAAAAACCTACATTTTCATAAATTAATTATAATCTAATTATGAAGCAAACAAACACTTGGCATGGTTTGGAAGAATTCAAGGGGGTGAAAAATTTGCGTATGGTGAAATAAAGAGGTTTCATTTACTCTTCCTCTTTACTCTTATTTTCTATTTGAGTGACACAGCTTAAAGGCATAGAATGTATTTTATCTCCAATCATACTAGTTGGCTTTATAGTAAATAATATTTTACAATACTTTGCAAAAGAATATTTTATAATCAACAGTATTTTCCACTTCTCTGCTGAAATTCTAGATCTTTTTAGTCACTTGAACATAGTAAGCATGACTATTTTAAAATTTGTCTCATAACTATTTCTGAACCCCTGTGAGTCTATATCTATTGTATGCTGTTTATATTTTGTCTCCTCAGCCTCTCCCTCCTTTTCCTCTTCCTTCTTTTCTTCTTCTTAAATCATTTTTTACATCTCCTTTCTTCCTAGTTCCTAAATATCTGTTGATTATTTTGGCACAGTAGTATCTTGAGAAGATTCACTAAGATTGTTTATCTAGAAGCCTCTACTCATATCTGAAGAAAGGAGGTTTTAAAACTTATTGGGCCTCAATGTGTTTTCTGAAACATTGCCCTCACTCTCATTCAGCCAGACAATCATTCTTGGCATTCTCAAAAGTATATGCAGGTCATTTTAACTTTGTATGTGATGGATAAACAGCCACACCACAGTAGCCAAAAATAATACCCATTTTGTGCTGGCCTGATGGGTCCTTCAGATTAGGAACAAGTTCAAAGCGACTCTATTCTCTGGAAGGGGACTAGAGTAGGACTTGTATATTTAAAAGCTTTCTAAAAAGAAAGCTCCATCTATATGAAAGCTTTCAGGCTTGCTAGGAGGTTGTGTAGTACAGAAAGAAAGTTTCCAACGTGACAGAGACACTGGCAATGTGTGTCAGTCCCTTGAGTTTTTAAATAGATAGCATCAGGGTAGGGATTTTCTTTGTTTGATTTGCAGTTAAAGTAGGTGTGTGGTCCCACTCTGTCATCTAATTAAGTGAGGATTCAGAGATGCCAAAAATCCAAAGTGATATTAGCCTAGATATTAGTGATGTCAGCTTACAACTACTGATATCGTGCTTTTATGAAAGGAATTGGATGCCTTTTAATAGCTGGGCTAACTACTGTCCAGACTGGAAACAACTGAGGGCATCTCTGGACAGATACATATTCCCACGTCTCTTTGGTCAACCAAGATCCATGAGCATATCTTGTGTTCTGCATCTTTCTTCTCATGATGGGCTGAATTGTCCCCCGCCCCTGACACCCCTGCAGTCTTAACCCCTAGTTTCTCAGAATGTGACATTATTTGGAATTGGGATTGGTGCAGCTGTAATTAAGTGGAAGTCATATTGGAGTATGCTGCTGCTGCTGCTAAGTCGCTTCAGTCCTGTCCGACTCTGTGCAACCCCATGGAGTGCAGCCTACCAAGCTCCTCTGTCCATGGATTTTCCAGGCAAGAGTACTGGAATGGGGTGCCATCGCCTTCTCCCCATATTGGAGTATAACATGCTCCTAATTCAATACGACTGGTATTATTGTAAGAAAACAGACATATGAAGAGGGAACTATCTAGCCACCAGCCAAGGAAAGTCTGAGGGTAAGGAAGATGGAGGAGGCAAGGAAAGATCCTCCCCTCAGAGCATGACTCGGCTGACACACTGGTTGTCGACTTCAAGCCTCAAGAACTGAGAGAGGGACTTCCCTGGCAGTCAGTGGTTAAGACTTTGCCTTGCAATGCAGAGAGTGTGTGTTTGATCCCTGACCAGCGAGGTAGGATCCCACATGCCTCAAGGCCAAAAACCCAAAACATAAAACAGAAACAATATTGTCACAAATTCAATAAAGACTTTGAAAATGATTGACGTAAAAAAAAAAATCATAAAAAAATCCCCAAGAACTGTGAGAGAATAGATTTCCCAATTTATGGTAGTTTTTAATGACATCCCCTAGGACATGAATACACGTCTCCTGATGCCCAAATGCAAACAGACTGGAATCTAAAATTTATATCTCCAAGAAGGCACTTCTAATGGAGAGAAAAGTAAATTATTTATTCATGATCAGGGAGTATAATCCCAAGAAGCTCATCAGATGTCTGATGTTCTATTTAAGTCTAATGTTTCATCTTTAAACTTCAAGCAATTTTAAATCTACTTTCTAATTAATCTACTCTTTTCCTCAAGTAAACTTATTTTAGAGCTGTTTTAAGTTCCCAGCCAAACAGCAGGGGCGCAGAGATTTCCCATGTGCCTCTTGTCCTCATCACCTACTGTGATAATTTCCCCATTATCAACCATCCTCACCAGAGCACTACATCTGTTAGAGTTCATCATTACACTGATGTGCAGTTATCATCCAGAGTCCCCAGTTTATACCCTTGGTGTCGTACAGTCTGTGTGTTTGTTTAGGTGCCAAGTTGTGTCCAACTCTTTGCAACCCACCAGACTGTAACCCACCAGACTCCTCTGTCCATGGGATTTCCCAGGCAAGAATACTAGAGTGGGGAGCTTGAAAAAGACTCATACCTAGGCTTCTTCCCAGGACAATTGAATCAGCAGCCCTAACAGTGACACCTGAGCACCCAGTGGCTTGCCCAAAGCCACACAGCAAAGGCTGAGCTGAAGGCTTTCTGCCTCTTAAACATCTGGACTTCCCCTCAACTACATGGAAAGGACTTCTTTAAAATATAAACACCACTTTAGTTCTCAAAGACGGCAAAAACTTAAATGAAGATTTAACTTAAATTGGAGAAGAATTTAGATATGAGGAAATATTTGTTGATCCATCTGAACATAGACTTCAAAGTCTGTGTTTTGGAGTACTGGTCATAAGTTCAAAGGGCTGGAGTGGACGGTGCTCTGAGAGTTCCTTCAAAGCCATGTGCTGAAAGAAATAATGAAAGTGTAGGGTGATCATCAGAAGGACAGGATTTTGATGGTCTAATAATTTTGAAGCAGTGGATAAAGCATATAAAATATGTCAGGTGTTCACACGAGTCAACTTTTTTGGTTTTTCATTGCCATTTTCACTTCTCCTACAGGTATCACCTAACACATGCATGGGTGACTTCCTTGCATCATTTTCAAGAGTATAGATTTTTGGGATAAATTACCAAGTGAAAGAGGAAAGTGAAAAAGTTGGCTGAAAGCTCAACATTCAGAAAACAAAGATCATGGCATCTGGTCCCATCACTTCATGGCAAATAGATGGGGAAACAGTGGAAACAGTGTTAGACTTTATTTTTCTGGGCTCCAAAATCCCTGCAGATGGTGACTGCAGCCATGAAATTAAAAGATGTTAACTCCTTGGAAGAAGAGTTATGACCAACCTAGATAGCATATTCAAAAGCAGAGACATTACTTTGCCAACTCAGGTCCGTCTAGTCAAGGCTATGGTTTTTCCTGTGGTCATGTATGGATGTGAGAGGTTGACTGTGAAGAAGGCTGAGTGCCGAAGAATTGATGCTTTTGAACTGTGGTGTTGGAGAAGACTCTTGAGAATCCCTTGGACTGCTAGGATGTCCAACCAGTCCATTCTGAAGGAGATCAGCCCTGGGATTTCTTTGGAAGGAATGATGCTGAAGCTGAAACTCCAGTACTTTGGCCACCTCATGCGAAGAGCTGACTCATTGGAAAAGACTTTGATGCTGGGAGGGATTAGGGGAAGGAGGAGAAGGGGACGACAGAGGATGAGATGGCTGGATGGCATCACTGACTCGATGAACGTGAATCTGAGTGAATTCTGGGAGTTGGTGATGGACAGGGAGGCCTGGCGTGCTGAGATTCATGGGGTCACAAAGTCGGACACAACTGAGTGACTAAACTGAACAGAACCTAATTTAGTTTCCGAATATATTCTCTTTAGCTGTGTACTCTTAAATAAGTTCCTTCACTTCTCTGTGACTCAGTTTCTTCAACTATAAAATGGGAATAATAATGGTATCATATCAGCGCTGCCTGAGTCACCCAAAGCACTCATGCCTTAAGATCTCACAGTTTTTCTGGGTGGAAATGCAAAAGAAGCTTCGTTGGGCAGTTTCAGCTCAGGGTTTCTCTAAGCCAGGATTTAGGCAGCAGTCTTGTAATGGCTTGGTTAGGGCTGGAAGCTGCTTCCAAGGTGGTTTGCTCACATAAAATCACAAAATGGTGCTTATTGTCAGCAGGAAGCTTCAACTTTTCTCCACAAAGTGGGGAACTCTATGGACTGCTTGAGAGTCTACATGGCTTGCTACCTGACTTCCTCCAAAGAAAATGACCCAAGAGACTAAGGTGGAACTTGCCATGCATTTTATGACCAAGCCTTAAGGTCATACACCACTCCTCCTACAGTATTCTATGGGTCACACAGCCCAACCCTGGTTCAGTTTGGAAGGAGACTACACCCTTCTGTCAAGAAGTAAAGATCACTGGGGGCCATTTTGGAGGTAGATACTGTAAGCACCTAGCTCATAGGCTTTTTGCAAAGATATATGTGTATCCACTCAGAACAGAGCTCAGACCAACAGCTAGGAAAACACTTAGGTAGAGCATAATATGTTGTGTGTGTCTGTATACCTCACATTTAGAAGAGAGCTTGTGTGTGTGTGTGTGCACGCACCTGTGTGCTCACTTGCTCAGTCATATCCAGCTCTTCCTGACCCCATGGACTATAGCCCATCAGGCTCCTCTGTCCATGGGAATTTCCAGGCAAGAATACTGGAGGGGGCTGCCATTTCCTTCTCCAAGTAATCTTCCTAGCCCAGGAATCAAACCTGCATCTCTTGCATCACCAGCATTGGCAGGCAGATTCTTTACCACTACACCACCTTGGAAGTCCACAACAGAGCTTAGACCAAGTAAATGTTATATAACTAAACAGAAATTTCAGGAGTGGCCATTAGTATTATAGTTTAAAAATCACCTCTCGCTAAGTTGCTTCAGTTGTGCCCAACTCTTTGCAACCCTATGGACTGTAGCCTGCCAGGCTCCTCTGTCCATGGGATTCTCCAGGCAAGAATACTGGAGTGGGTTCCTGTGCCCTCCTCCAGGGGACCTTCCCGATCCAGGAATTGAAGCCGGTCTCTTATGTCTCCCGCATTGGCAGGCAGGTTCTTTACCAGTAGCACCACCTCAGTTCAGTTAGCTCAGTCACTCAGTCGTGTCCGACTCTTTGCGACCCCATGCACTGCAGCACGTCAGGCCTCCCTGTCCATCACCAACTGCTGGAGTTCACTCAGACTCATGTCCATCGAGTCAGTGATGCCATCCAACTAACTCATCCTCTGTTGTCCTCTTCTCCTCCTGCCTTCAATCTTTCCCAGCATCAGGGTCTTCTCAAATGAGTTAGTTCGTATCAGGTGGCCAAAGTATTGGAGTTTCAGCTTCAGCATCAGTTCTTCCAATGAATTTCCAGGACTGATTTCCTTTAGGATGGACTGGTTGGATCTGCTTGCAGTCCAAGGGACTCTCAGGAGTCTTCTCTAATACACAGTTCAAAAGCATCAGTTCTTTGGTGCTCGGTTTTCTTTATGGTCCAACTCTCACATCCATACATGACTACTGGAAAAACCATAGCTTTGACTAGATGGATCTTTGTTGGCAAAGTAACGTCTTGGCTTTTTAATATGCTGTCTAGGTTGGTCATAGTTTTGCTTCCAATGAGCAAGCGTCTTTTAATTTCATGGCTGCAGTCACCATCTGCAGTGATTTTGAAGCCCAAGAAAATAAAGTCTGTCACTGTTTCCATTGTTTCCCCATCTATTTGCTATGAAGTGATAGGACAGGATGCCATCATCTTAGGTTTTGTCCCAGTGCCCCTGGGAAGCCCCCAAATCACCACAGGTGATTCTAATATACAGCCAGGTTTGAGTACCATGCTTCTACATCAATATTTAGCTTCATCATGATAATCAACCCTGAAGCCCTAGTTGTGAGATTCTCTACCTTGGCTGCATATCTAAGAATCATCTGGAGAACTTTAAAGAATCTAGACCTTCAGGTTACATACTGGGCCAATTCTATCCAAATCTGTGGTTCATGGGACCCAGACATGAGAATTTTTTTAAGCTTCCTAAGCTATATTAATACACAGTCAAATTAGAGACCCACTGCTTTAATTATTTAACTTAGATTATTATATTCCAATTTTTCCCATTTTCTCCATGAGCTGAGCTCCAACAACAGCATTTAGATGCTGGAGACCCAATTTCACTTGTTGAAAACAGAGGGAAGACCTTTGACTCACCCTTATGTGCTGGAAATGCTGCAGATGGGTGGGAACGCGCAGCATGGCGCCAGTTGTTCCCCATCTACACCCTGTGCGTCTGGAGGATTTGAGCCTCCAGCATGTCAGCCAGGCTTCTTTGGCCGGAATTTGCCTTCATGCAAGAGTAGAAACCTCCTAGGCATGTGATTGCTGGGCCAGGAAAATGTCACCCACGGCCAGAGAAAAACCAGCCTGCCACAAATCTAGAGTGAATGGCACATGAAACCAATTTAGCCAAAGTGGCTAGAGAAGGATCAGAAAGCATCGCGAGATGGCCATTCTGGAAACAGTGCTTATTAAGATGCCCCTGGTAAAGTTTCTAGGTATTGTTCGGACACAAAACACTCCTCAAATTCAAAAGCATGGGGCTGCCTGTCTGCTCTGTGTGAGTGCATTTGTGTGGCCTAGACAATTGCAATTTGGGGAAGATGAGCAATAGAGAGCGAATGGTAGCCATATTGGGGCCAGAAAAATACGAGGTAAATGGCAATTTCCAGTGAATGATGCCATCACACTAGATACAGAAAATCTGTGATATGCTGGAAGAGTCAACCCTGTTTGCAAATATTTGTGATTGAAAGAAGCTCTTAGCAGACTTTGCTTACGGCTTTCTCTCCATGCTTAAACCTATGTTTGTTTTAAGTAAAGCTTTATCCATGTGTTTCTGATTCCATTACACATAACTCATCAGAGTCTTTATTTGGGGGAAAAAAACTATTTAATGTCCAAGATGTTTTTGCTTTTTAGCTTTTTAAAGCATTTTTTTCTCTCTTTGAAAGGGGCTGAAATCACATGTTTGCCAAGTTGAGAGCCCACTCAACTTTTGTGAATGCAGAATTTTGACCACTGTTCAGGATTTGAATTTCTTCACATTTGCCAAAAATGTGACTTTCTGCTTGTTTTTAATATCCAAATCCCTTTTGAGATTGAATGTGAGACTCTCAGTGAAACCTGAAGGCAACAGATTTGCCCTTTCATCGATTCTTTCTTCCCCTATTGTGCAACTTATTAATACCTTTGTGTTACAATCTTTGTGACTCTGTGGAACAATTTTTGTGTTGCCTAGTAATGAAAGAAAAATATTTTGAGCTTGTGATGGTACCTTTTATCAAGGATCTCAGAACTGACTTGCAAACATGAGCACAAAACTCTGACAACATTAGTTTCCATATAACCCATGATGAATACAGCAACTGATTTGTGGAAATAAGAAAAAAGTAAGAATGTAAAAGGAGAATGTATGGACTTGACAGCAAGCCAAATGGGCCATTAGGACTCCAATAACTATTTTCTCATATATCCCTTAAGAAAACTAGTTAGGTGTCTCTGTTTTTTAACCTCTCTTTCTTAGAATGAAGGGAAACAGGAGCTGATCATATTAATCAGACTGAGCCAAAGCTGTGTTAAAATGATGCAAATCACCTAGTAAAAGCTAAATAAATTCTAGTCGGTTATTCCAATATATTTATCTACATAATGCTGTATGCTCTGTTACTTGGAATGCTTTCTTTTTCTTTACTCACATTTTGATTATAGATGCTTGATTTAAATCATCAGAAGAAGAAATAAAGCACAAGGAAGTTGTAATGAACTATTGTCAAGAAGCTGGAATAAATATTATTTTCATAGATGCAGTAAACTGGTATCTAATTTCATCCCCAGATGAGTAATTTGGTCAACACCATCTTTTATGTTGATTGTTATTTGGTATTGTGGGACTTTTGTACAGGAAGTGGAAGTCATAATTCTTATCCTTGAAGAACTTACAATTAGGAGAGTTTATAAAATTTTACTACCAAACAATAAATCACAAAAACAAAAGATTAACCCATAGCAATGACAGATGTTCAAGCCACGTAGTACTTGGGGAGATGATGAGGACTGACTGTCAGCAGAGGCTGAAGAGCCAGATCTAAGGCATTCAGAGCACTCTGATTGCCACCATGCTGCGGTGAAAACAGGTCAAATTTTTCACACAATAAAGGTTCTTTTTTTTTTTAAGACATAATCAAAATCATCATATTTTGTACAAGTAGTCCCTAATTTGACATATAAAGAGGAGATCAAATTGAACTTTACAGTGGAGAAAGACATACTTTAATAACTCGTACTATAACAAGGCTCACAGCCACTCTATTTACTTAATATGCCCAGCTGGATCAAAACACTTGTACTATAGTGATCAAGTTTTAAAGTGAATGTTATGAAAATCATTCCCCATAATGGTTTACCATTTGATAAAAATGCAAGCATATTTTCTTTTTATTTTACCTGTGCAGATATTTTATCTCAGGGCCAGGCTCTTAAAATGCCTGTGATTAATGTAAACTGCAGTTATCTCCTGAAGAATGTATAGCAATTTTTTTTTTATTAATGAGGAAGAAAAATTAGACGTTTTAGGCAAAGATTTTGAATATTTTCTCGCAGTGGCTAACCTTAATTCAGTTTGTTTCTCAGTCCCCTTTTCCATAAAGCAAGGCTTTCACTTGCCAGGAAATGTATGTGGGAACTTGGGAAAGGAGATTCGGACTCTGTGGTTGTAAGAATCGTTATTCCTGGAGTTCTGCGGGGACCTTCTCTCCTCAGCTAGACAATAGCTGTTCTGGCAGAATCAGTCTGATGTAACTGTTTTGAAACTGTGGAGTCTACTGAAGGCTTGGAACTTCCAGAGGAAGACTTGGATGGTAAACTGTGGTTACTTTCAGTCAATTTTAGCTCTTGGCATAGTAGTTGCTACCACTTCCCAAACAGCAGCCCCGCTGCAGGCAGCTATGCAGGGCAGTATTTCAGGAGGAGCTAGAATGAAGTTTATAGGAGCCATGCATGCGTGTGTTAAGTGTATCCAACTTTTGCAACCCCATGGACTATATAGCCCACCAGCCTGCTCTGTCCATGGGATTTCCCAGGCAAGAAACTGGAGCAGGTTGCCATTTCCTTCTCCAGATGATCTTCCCAACCCAGGGATCGAACCTCATCTCCTGCATTGGAAGGTGGAGCCTTGACCACTGAGCCACCGGGAAGCCCAGTTGCATGTCTGATCAAGCTTTATGCCTTGAAGTACCCTGAATATAAAAGAACAATTTGTAAATGATGATGATCTTACAAAACCTGTAAACATCTGTCTAGTTCTTTAAAATGGTTGATGCATTTTTCAATAACTTCATCCAGCTTGATTCTCAGAGCAGCTCAGTAAGGTAGGTATTGTTAATATCTCTATGGTACTTACTGTCCTTTCCCTTCACTTCTTTCTCAACCACTACTGCTACTTGGCTCTGCAATTCTGCCATCATGGACTAATAGTTCTTACTTACGGTTCTTTTTTGATAGGTTCAGGTTCTTTTTTGCTTCATGTTTCTGCCTGAGTCGATCTCTACCCATCCCTTGTAAAATTCTATTTTAATTCAGTAGGGAATGTAACAACACATCAGAGCTGACTTTAGCTTGGCTTAAGCCAAGGAGCTCTGGAAATCACACCGAGGATGCTGTCTTCATTGCCAAGTTCACTTATTAAGGAAAAAATGCTTATAGTGTTAGGCATGAAATGTGATTAGAGTCAGTCCTGGCCAGGGACAGCTTTTACAAAGACAGTGCCTCTGACTCTGGAGGAATTGGAGTCACTTTTCCTTAACAAATGTGCTTCCTTAGAGGAGATCTCTTTGCCTCATTTGTGCTAACTTGATGAAATCTGTCCCTTGCACACAAACCCCCTTCAAGCTGGTGGTTTTAAAGTGATGCCACGTGTAAAAACTAACACCAGTTTGTTAAAGCAGATTCTGTGTGTAATAAACATGGCAATTCAGTGTAGATAGGGAGTAAGAACGAACTTTACATGGAGCTTTTTCTGTGAAGTCTTGTGGCCTGTAGACCAGCACCATCAACGTCATCTTGGAATTTATTAAAAATACAGAATCTCAGGCTCCACTTCAGCCCTACTGAACAGAAATCTGAGTTTTAACAAGGGCCTCTGGAGATGTGTATGTATGTTGAGACTTCAGAAGACTACTGGGGATTGCCATCTATCGCATAGTCACATCTGTTATGGGTGCTCTTAAATCATTCTTTGCCAGAGTGTATGTTCTTGCCATCTCTTTTATACCAGGAATGAAATGCCTGTAGAATTTCAGTGTCCAAAATGCACTCCCCAACCCCACTCTTCTATTATCCAAAAGCGTAGGTTGAGGACTTCCCTGGTGCTCCAGCGGTTAAGAACCCTCCTCCCAGTGCAGAAAACGCTGGTCTGACCCCTGGCCAGGGAACTGAGATCCCACATGCCCCTAGGCAACTAAGACCCAGCACAGCCAACAACAGATAAATAAATAAATACATTTTTAAAGTGTAGGTTGGTCTACTAATACTGAATATAGTGAATGTATATACTGAATATAGTGAATATATTTGAATGCATCCACTTTGAGCACTGGTGGATATTTCACTGAATTATTTGTCCTCTCTGGTTAGCTTTGGATTGAGATTTATCACTGAATTTCTAAACTGTTATTGATCCTCAAGTACTACTCCAACTTGTAAAGTCAATTGAATGAACTAGGTGAAAGCATGTCTTTTGGTGCCTATAATATGCAAAAGAAAAAAAAAAAGGTGCTGTGACTATTTTTGCTTGTGGAGTTTTACATTATTGGTTTTTATGGAAAGGCATTTTATTTTAAATATAGCAGTGTATACATCAATATGATCTGCCTGCAATATGGGAGACTTGGGTTCAATCCCTGGTTTGGGAAGATCCCCAAAGAAGGGATAGGCTACCCACTCCAGTGTTTTTGGACTTTCCTTGTGGGCTCAGCTGGTAAAGAATCTACCTCCAATGTCAGAGACCTATGTTCGATCCCTGGGTTGGGAAGATCCCCTGAAGAAGGGAAAGGCTATCCACTCCAGCATTCTGGCCTGGAGAATTCCGTAGACTGTATAGCCCATGGGGTCACAAAGAGTCGGACACCACTGAGCAGCTTTCACTTTCATCAATGTTATATTACTGTTTTCACTTTAGGATCCACATTTAGAGAATGTTGAGGGGGTAGAGGGAGGAATATGGACTGCAGCAAGTTTGTCTAATAATCTTTTCTTTAACAATCATTTACAAACCTCTCCTAGGTTCCCACATTGGTCAGGAGGTGAGCACGTCAATGAATAACAAGCGGTCTCTCGCTTCAATTTGCAGATGGGCATACAGAGGCAGAGACTTGCACCACTGGGCCCCAGAGATACCACTCCAGTTTGTGTGAATGGAGCTTCCTAGAGTGAAAGACCACAGCCACCTTGGGGGTGGGTGACTGATAGTAAATTAAGTGACTTTAGGTAAAAATGCTTGGATGGCATCATTGACTCAATGAACATGAATCTGAGCAAACTCCAGGAGATGGTGAAGGACAGGGAAGCCTGGTGTGCTGCAGTTTATGGGGCTGCAAAGTTAGACACGACTTAGCAACTGAACAACAACCACAAGGCAAAAAAAAAAAAAACAAACCAAAAAACAAAAACCACCAAAGAGTTCAGGTAGCATGGTAGAAGGGGATCTAATTCATAGGGAGTGAAATGTGAGTGTGTGTGTGTGTGTGCATGGTGTGGTTGTATATGATATATATGTAAGCATGTATGTGCTGTCCATGTATGTGAGTGTGGTTGGGGTTTGTATTGTGAGTTGTGTGTGTGAATGAAGTGTATAGGTATGGAATGAGTGAGCACGATATAAACGTGTATGGGTGCATTAGATGTGTGCACTCCTGTGTGCCTAGTGCAGGGAGAAGTGACGTTTCTGATGTTGGAAGAACTTTCCAGAAGAGATGCCTGGGCTCTGTTTATTCAATCCCAACCAGGCTTTCCTCCTGCTCCACTGAAATGACACCTGCCGGGGTCTCAGCGTCTTCACCACCACCACACCTAACCATGGGTTCTTTGTCTTCATCCTCCTAAATGCCCATCTCAGTAAAGAGCACCCACTTCACTTAGATGCTCAGGCTGAACCTAGGAATTATTCTAGAACCTTCTTCCTCTCCCACTTTCCAAAGAGCCAGAATCGGAGCACTTCTTACAACCTTTACCTTTAGTCAAAAGCTCCATATCTTTTGCCTTGACTATTAGAATAGCTTCCTAACTGATTATCCCATGCTCCCTGCCTTTCTGGAGTCTGTTTTATACTCAGCATCTGGAGTAGCCCTTTAAAATTCTACATTTATGATTGATTTTCCTTAGGATATTCTGATGGCTTTCCTTCATGCCCTAATTCCCCATCATGGCCCAAGGCTGTCCACAGCAAAGTCCCTGGCTGCCTTCCGGATTCTTTCTGACCTTCCTCTCCTCACTGTCTCCTCTGTCCACACTGACCTTCTTGTTGGTCTTGAACTCACCCAAGGGGTCCCTGCCTCAGGGCGTCCATGTTGCTTACCTTCTGGTTATAATGCTTTACCACCAGTCAGTAAGGTGTCTCTCTCTTTATTTTATTCAGGCTCCCGAATTTCCCCTGGCCATTCTTTTTCCCTCTTACCACCCCTTGTTTTGTCTCTTAAGCACTAATACATATATATATATATATGTGTGTGTGTGTGTGTATGTATTTTAATCTTATTTATGGCTGCACTGGGCTTGCCTGATAGCTCAGCTAGTAAAGAATCTGCTTGCAATGCAAGAGACCCTGGTTCAGTTCCTGGGTCGGGAAGATCCCCTGGAGAAGGGGTAGGCTACCCCACTCCAGTATTCTTGGGTTCTCCTTGTGGCTCAGTTGGTAAAGGATCCACCTGCAATGCAGGAGACCTGGGTTCAATCCTTGGGTTAGGAAAATCCCCTGGAGAAGGGAACGGCTACCCACTCCAGCATTCTGGCCTGGAGAGTTCCCTGGGCTGTCTGGTCCATGGGGTTGCAAAGGGTCGGACACCACTGAGCGATTTGCACCTCCCTCCGGTTCGTGGCTGCCCTGGTCTTCACTGTTGCCCAGGGCCTTTCTCTGGCTGTGCTGAGCGGGCTTCTCATTGCAGTGGCTTCACTTGGTGCAGAGCACAGGCTCAGGGGTGCGCGGGCTTCAGTAATTGCATCACATGAGCTCAGAGGCTGCAGCTCATGGGCTCATGCAGCTTACAGGCTCGGTAGGTATGGCGCACGGGCTTAGCTGCCCCCTGGCCTATGGAATCTTTCTTGGACCAGGGACTGAACCCACGTGTCCTGCATTGGCAGGTGGATTCTCAATCGCTAGACCACCAGGGAAGTCCTACTTAATATTTTGTATTATTTTGTTTAGTATCTGTCTCCTTATTAGAAAGTTAAACTCCATGAAGTCAGGAGCTTTGGTTTTTTTCTTCCCTGTATCTCTTAAGTCATAGCAGAGTGCCTGGCATAGTAAATGCTCAACCAGGATGTGGCTAGAGACTGAATAGACGTGGGCAGAGCATGAGCAATGCCGGGACCAAAGCAGAGGCCGTGGGGACGAATGGCAGGAGCAGGATGCTGAGGCTCAGGACGTGGTGATCGCTGGATATGGGGAAGAGGAAGCTTTCTGCCTGGGGCACTGCTGACTGTCATTCCTTCCCTTTGATGGGAGAAATAACTTGGGGTGCAGGCTTAGAGGTAAAATCATTAGTTCAGTTCTGGACATTTTAAATTTGAAGTGCCAATGGTGCCTCCAGTTTGAGGTGTCTAAAAAGCACGTGAGAACAGGTACCTGGACCGGAGGAGAGGGGATTTGAGAGATGGATCATTACAGGTAGTAGCTGGAGTCAGAGGAAAATGCGTTCATTCTGTAGGCAGTCCAGGAGTGAGATGGGAAAATGCAGTAGCTACATCAGAGGCTTGAAGTTGCCCATCCCTGCTGCTCTGGGTAGTGCTCAGCGTTGGCATCAATCTCATGTCTAGCCGAAGGTAAGAGCGTGAACGTAGACTCAGCTTGAGTTAAGTGATGGTGGTACCTTTCACCTTTAGAATTATCTCGTAACCTGTGTATCCTCAGAAAATCCTCACATTTATGCTTCCTTCCACCTGACATGATGGCCAAGCACTCTGCTATTTTACATTGTGATGCACAAGAGAACAACTACTCATTATCTTTTTAACAATTAAAATTTTATTATTTTGTACTGAGGTATAGCTGATTTGGAGCAGGAACTGGCAACCCACTCCAACATT
Source organism: Nanger dama (assembly GCA_917880005.1). Taxonomy (NCBI): domain Eukaryota; kingdom Metazoa; phylum Chordata; class Mammalia; order Artiodactyla; family Bovidae; genus Nanger; species Nanger dama. Next base: position 17,643,510 of record CAKJTW010000032.1, on the reverse strand, counting down.
CTTGCCTGGAGAATTTCATGGACAGAGGAGACTGGCGGGCTACAGTCCATGGGGTCACACAGAGTCGGACATGACTAAGTGACTAACACACACAGCTGATGAACAATGTTGTGATAGTTTCAGGTGAACAGTAAAGGGATTCAGTCATACATACACATGCACCCATTCTCCTCCCAAACCCCCTCCCATCCAGGCTGCCACACAATATTGAGCAGAGTGCCCTGTGCTCTGCAGGAGGTCCTTGGTGGTTATCCATTTTAAATATAGCAGTGTGCACATGTCCATCCCAAACTCCCTAACTATCCTTTCCCCCATCCTTCCCCCGGCAACCACAGTTCATTCTCTAAGTCTCGATCCCTCATTATTATTATGACAATTTCTCTGTTTCATTCTTGGCCCCTTCACTTCTGTAATCCCCCTAATATGTGACTTCAGACTCTACCACTCTCAGCAGGTATTATTCCAAAGCCTTTATTAATGCAGACATAACACACTTGGTGTGCATGCCACCCTCTCATGCTCTTTGCCATTTCTGACATTTGACTACTGGTGACGTCCTCTGTTATGAAGCTCTCTCCCATCTGCAGGAAGTTAGTTTTGGTCATTTTTTTTCTTTCCCTGGTTCTGCATCTTTCCCTATGGGCTCTTTCCATATCTTAAACCTTGGTCTTCAGTGCTGTTTTATGCTTTCTCTCTGGGATCTCAGTCAAACATCCACAGCCTCACAATCCCCAAATCTGTGACTACGTCTGACCATGCTTCCCCCTCCACTATCCCCACTGGTATTCTGAGCTTAATTGTTTCCAACAGCCTTCTGAATAGCTCCGTTTGGATGTCATACTTCACCACTGGGACCCTGGACATATTCTGACACAGATCTCCCCGTCTTTGTTCACGATCCTGGCTCCTTTTCTGGACTTTGCGTTTTTTGTTGTTGGGAAACGTGCTGAATCACAGCACTATCTTTAAGTTTTCATTCTTTCTCTCAACTACTATTATCTATACATCGAACTGCATATGTCCTTTTGCAATGCCTCTCCTGTCTATCTCCTTTTTTTTTTTTTTTAAATTGCTGTCACTTTGGCCAGGCCTTTAATAGCCAATATTGTGTGTTAGCACACAATGGAGAGGAGAGTACAGGCTCTGGAAGTGGGTCACCTATGTTTCGATTCAAGCTCTGCTCTTTGCTATGTCACTCTGAGTAACTCACGCCATCTCTCTGTGTCTTCTTTACTCATCAGGCAGGTAGAGACGTATCCATCTTACAGACTTGTTAGAGAAGTAAACACTTAGAAGAGTCCTGTCATCTGTACAATGTTATCAGCATTGGGCATTATTATCAGCCTGTTCATAGCCCTCTGAGTCTTCCATCTGCCTGCCAATTATTCTTTTTCACAGCTTTCCAGTACATCCTCACCATCTTCCTAAACACTTTAATCATGTCCCTCCTGCTGAGGGTCTATGATGGTTGCTATTTCCTTTCATTTACAAGAAGTGTTCTACTTGTCTTTCAAGATCTTCCACAGCCTGGTGTCACCTTGGGAGGGCAAACTTGATCTGTTCTTTAGCTTCCATTTGAAGCTTAGTATGCAGAGATGAGAGGAGTGCAAAACAAGACAAGACGGTCTTACTTTCACAGACCCAGTTCACCTTAAGGTCTAGTTTCCAATCGCAGCTCTGTGTGACCTGGAACAAGTAACTTCTCCTTTCTTCATCTGTAGGGACTAGAGAGTAACAATTCTGTCTAGTGTTGTTATTCATATAAAATGAATGTTAGCTACTTCAAGTCCCTATCGGAATGAGTCTGGATGTAAATAAAATACATCAATTAAATGAAGTCTTGTGAATGGAATGTTAAAAATGAGCTTGGAATGTGTGCAAACAAATGGAATATATGCAAAGCACCTGGAAGCTATGCAAGTTTATGGAATGTATGTGAAGCGTGGACATAAATCAGGCTAGATCATTCCTAACCTTTGCCTTAATTGAAACTGCTACTTCCTTCTGAATTCTCTTCTTAACCCTCTCTGTCATCCCATCTATAAAGTCCAACTCTGGCCTTGATATTTGGGGGATATCTTTTCCAGACTCAGAGTTCTCTTTCCTTTTGATGATATCTACGACTTCTCTTGTCTTGATTGCTAATCTAGGGTTTAGTATGAAGTGCTCTGCCTTGTTAGTTAAGTTTTTCATGTTTATATGTTCAGTCTACTCAGCTAAACTGTTTGGGCTTCTTGAGCACAAACATATCTTCATATTCCTTGAGCATGTAGAACAGAGTTTAGCAAATAACAGCCCACCAGGTTTATGGTTTTAATTTAACTTGTCATGCTGACTGTTGTGTTAGATGAACACCATGAAGTCATGGGTATCTCTTTTCCTCTGTATAAACATCACACCCCCCCTCCAGCCAACTGGGCCCCTTGAGGCCACGTCAAAACGCACCCGTCAAGCTGTTACCATGTTCCTCTGAGTAAGTCTGATGTGGATCAACATAGAGGATGTGAGATCTGGTTGCTATGTTCACAACTTGCAACTGCTTTCTTTTGGCGGAAGCACTCAGAGTGGGTGTAGAAGAAAACAAGATCTAGCAAGAGCAAGTCTCACTTGGAATAATACATAAATATATTTTAAACAATCCCTAGAAGTGGCCTGATTTTTCCTCAACTGGCAAATTTGATTTGAGTTTACATAGATTTTATTATTTTAAAATGAGATACATTTAGAGATTTCCCTGGTAGTCCAGGGGTTAAAACTCTGTGCTTCCAATGCAGAGGGTGCCGGTTCGATCCCTGGTTGGGGAACTAAGACCCCGCATGCTGCCTGGCCTGGATGAAAAAAAAGAGAGAGAGAGATGCATTCCTAGAAGAGTCTCAACTTGCCTCATTATTTATTTCCATTTGAATGTATTGTAAGTAATCCTATTATAAGGTGTAGGTGGCCGGCAGTAACTCAGGCTTTCTGTCCAAACACATTATAGAAACCCCTTCCTCAGCCAATGCTTCAGTGCTGACAGTGGTGCCCTGGGACGGTCTCGGCATAGCCCAGCAGGGATAAAGGAGGCCGTTCTTGACGTGCTTTGGGGATTTGTTCCATAATGTGATTCTACAGTCATTTCAAAGAGCCCAAGGCCATCTGAGGACATTTTGATGCATATACTCAGGAACTTGAACAGAAAGGCTTCACCCCCTGCTTCCAAGGCCACGTTATTCAGCCTGATCAAGTCTTAGATTCCTGACACCCATGCCTTGATTTTAGCACAGACTCATGATCAGTGCTGGGCTTCTCCAGTGGGTCAGAGGTAAAGAATCCGCCTGCCAGTGCAGGCAATGCCGACTCGATCTCTGGGTCAGGAAGATCTCCTGGAGAAGGAAATGGCAACCCATTCGAGCATTCTTGTCTGGAGAATTCCATGGATAGAGGAGTCTAGTGGGCTATAGTCCATGGGATGGCAGAAGAGTCAGACACAACTGAGCATGCACGCATATGATCAGTAAGTACCTGCTAGTTGGAGAAGCAACAAAAGTAACACCGGTGGACCAATAACTCCATAAAAACAGGGTGTGTATTAACGCTAGTAGCTGCTGTATGTGCGGAACACTCCACGAGCATTTTGCACCTGCTGTCTCATTCTATTTTCAGAGCAAGTCTACGAGGTAGGTGGAGGACCATCAGAGGCTTGGATAAGAGACCTAGCAATTAAATGTCAGGGATGTTATTTTTTGAATTGCTTTTTTCTTGGAGTATAGTGCCTCCAGTATAGTGTCTACTGTAACACTAGTACACTGTTGTATTACTTTCTACTGTCCAGCCACCATGGAAAGCAATATCAGTTCAGTCAGTTCAGTTCAGTCGCTCAGTCGTGTCCGACTCTTTGCGCCCCATGAATCGCAGCACACCAGGCCTCCCTGTCCATCACCATCTCCCAGAGTTCACTCAGACTCATGTCCATTGAGTCGGTGATGCCATCCAGCCATCTCATCCTCGGTCGTCCCCTTCTCCTCCTGCCCCCAATCCCTCCCAAGACAGAGGTTCCTTAAAGCACTACCATGGGATTCTCTGGGCAAGGCTACTGCAGTGGGTTGCCATTCCCTTCTCAAGGGGATCTTCCTGACCCAGGGATCGAACCCAGTTCCTCTGCATTGGCAAGCAGATTCTTTACCATGTGAGCCACCAGGGAAGCCCAGAACTACCATTTGACCAAACAATCCCACTCCTGGGCATATACACAGAGAAAAGCATAGTTCCAAAAGACACATGTACCCCAACGTTCATAGCAACACATTTACAATAGCCAGGACATGGAAGCAACCTAAATGTCCATCATCAGAAAAATGGATAAAGAAGATGTGGTACATATACACTGTGGAATATTACTCAGTCAGGGATTTTATTTGAACCCAGGTTTCACTATCTCCAAAGTTTCTTAGGACAAATTTTGGATTGCCTAAAAGAGGATGTTTCTTGAAATGGTCAATGTTTTGGTAGCTGAGTCTGATAACAAATGACTCCATATAATTTCAAGTAGTCTGTTTACTTTGAAAAAAATATTTCAGTACTACCTAATAAAACTGAAGAATTTAGACACGTGGTGAAATGACTGTATAAATCTTTTTAAATTGATGTTTAAATGTTCTGACTTTGTGTTGATTACATTTCTGTGTCTGTCAATATCTAGATGGGGAGCCTATCTCTTGATGTTGGCAGTGTTTATGTGGGTAAGTACTTACATAAACGTTTTGTTGAGCTATATGTATATATAAGATTGGTATGCTATATTTGTAAATTGTACCTCTATAAAGACTTTTAACAATTAAAAGTTAAAAAGCCTTAAAATACTCTCACTTCATTGTTATTTGATGAAAGCTTAGATTATTGATTTAAAAACTTTTCTTATTTTCTAATAGGGATAGCTACTGAGGCTGCTGCTAAGTTGCTTCAGTCCTGTCTGACTCTGTGTGACCCCATAGATGGCAGCCTACCAGGCTCCTCCGCCCATGGGATTTTCCAGACAAGAGTACTGGAGTGGGTTGCCATTGCCTTTTCCAATAGGAATAGAATGCACCTCAAATTTCCCTTAAGCACTGCTTTGGTTGTAATATCTATATTTTGATTATTGTGTTGTCATGCTCATTCAATTCAAAATATTTTCTATTTTCTCTTATAAATTCTTCATTGACCCATTAGCTACCTACTGGTGTTGTTTAACTTTCAAGTAATTGGGAATTTTTCTATTTTTAATTTCTAATTTAATTCCATTGTGTAAAAAACATATTCAGTATGCCTTCTTGTCCTTTAAATGTGTTTTATAGCTTATAATATGACCTATATTTATGTCCTTGAAAATAATTTACATTCTTCTGTTGTTGGATAGGATGTTCTATAGATGGCAATTAGATTAGATAGGCTAACATTAGCTTTCATTTTAACAGTGCCTGGAAATCTTAAAGTCTCTATTTTAAGCTAAACTTCTGTCTGCTATTATATATATTTTGCTTGAATAACATTCTTTTTAAAAATTTTATCAAAGTATAGTTGATTTACAACATTTTGTTAGTTTTAGGTGTGAGCAAAGTGAGCATATATACGTATATATGTGCACGCTAAGTTGCTTCAGTCGTGTCCAACTCTTTGCAACCCCATGGACTGTGGCCCACCAGGCTCCTCTGTCTATGGCATTCTCCAGGTAAGAATACTGGAGTGGATTGCCATGCTCTCCTCCAGGGGATCTTCTCGATCCAGAGATCAAACCTGTGTCCTTATGTCCCCTGTACTGGCAGGCAGGTTCTTTACCTCCGGCACCACCTCGGAAGCCTATATACATACATACATACATTGTTTTTCAGATTCTTTTCCCATATAAGCTATTGAATAGCATTTTTTAACATGTCTTATTATCCAGGTTTGCTGAAAATGAATTCTTTGTTTTTGCTTGCCTGAAAAATCTTTACTTTGCCTTCATTTTTGAAAGACATTTTCACTTGGTAAAGAATTCTAGATTGACAGTTTTTTTTTTTTTTCAAGCATTCACAGATTTTACTCCATATCTCGGGTTTGCTCTGTTCCTGACAAGAAGGGTTTGGTGTTTCTCGTGTTTGTTCCTGTTTGGAGTGCATCTTTTTCTCTGGCTTGTTGCTTGCCTTGGCTTCCAATAGTTTGCAGCTGATGTATTTAGGTATGTGTGTTTGTGTAGGATGCTCAGTGGCTATTTTGCTTGAGGTTCTTTGAGATTCCTGGATTTGTGGTTTGATAACTTTGGGTATGTTTGAAATTTTTTCAGCCGTAATTTTCTTAGCCAATGTCCATATTCTGTCTCTTTGGAGCATCTGTTTCTATTTAGATGTCAGGTTGCGTTGAAACTTTAGCTCCCTCAGGACCACAAGGAAACGTCTGATACGATAGTTTATCCAGGTCTTTTTTCTTCTTCTTCTTCTTCTTGTCAGAGTTTTTCTTATTGTCATTGTTTCCTAGAAGGAAGCAAAATTCTCTTCCTGTGACTAAGAAATATCATTATCTTCTTTGCATTGGAAACTGTCAAAACTGTGAAGAGTCTGAGATTTTACCCTACTTGCAGGTTAACTAGGTAGGTAGTCAGCCTTTGTTTCGTGGACACTGACAGGAGATCTGAGACTTCTGAGTCAGACAAGGGTTAATTTGCTGCTCCTTTTAGGGTATCATCCTTTTAGTGCTCATTCCCCACACACCAATTCTTTTTTAAAGTTTAAAAATTTTTGATTGGCTGCACTGGGTCTTTGTCGCCATGCCCAGGCTTCTCTGGTTGCAGCAGCTGAGGGCTGCTCTCTAGTTCTTGTGTGTGGGCTTCTCATTTCTGTGGCTTCTGGGCGCCCAGGCTTCAGCGGCTGCTTCAGCAGTTGCAGCGCACAGGCTCCACAGCTGTGGCGCTCAGTTGCTTAGCTCCATGGCATGGCCTTCATTGCTCCACGGCTTGTGTTATCTTCCCAGTCCAGGGACTGAACCAGCGCTCCCTGCATTAGCAGGCGGATGCTTAACCACTGGGCCACCAAAGAAGTCCTCCACACATCACTCCTTATAGGGCAGTAAACAGGGCCTGATGATGCCTACACAAGCAGTGGGTTGTGTTTTAGGCAAACCCTGAGCTTAAGAAACGCTGGACTGGAAGAAACACAAGCTGGAATCAAGATTGCCGGGAGAAATATCAATAACCTCAGATATGCAGATGACACCACTTTATGGCAGAAAGTGAAGAGGAACTAAAAAGCCTCTTGATGAAAGTGAAAGAGGAAAGTGAAAAAGTTGGCTTAACGCTCAACATTCAGAAAATGAAGATTATGGCATCGGGTCCCATCACTCCATGGGAAATAGATAGGGAAACAGTGGAAAGAGTGTCAGACTTTATTTTGGGGGCTCCAAAATCACTACAGATGGTGACTGCAGCCATGAAATTAAAAGACGCTTACTCCTTGGAAGAAAAGTTATGACCAACCTAGATAGCATATTCAAAAGCAGAGACATTACTTTGCCGACTAAAGTCCATCTAGTCAAGGCTATGGTTTTTCCTGTGTTCATGTATGGATGTGAGAGTTGGACTGTGAAGAAAACTGAACACCGAAGAATTGATGTTTTTGAACTGTGGTGTTGGAGAAGACTCTTGAGAGTCCCTTGGACAGCAAGGAGATCCAACCAGTCCATTCTGAAGGAGATCAGCCCTGGGATTTCTTTGGAAGGAATGATGCTGAAGCTGAAACTCCAGTACTTTGGCCACCTCGTGTGAACAGTTGACTCATTGGAAAAGACTCTGATGCTGGGAGGGATTGGGGGCAGGAGGAGAAGGGGACGACAGAGGATGAGATGGCTGGATGGCATCACTGACTTGATGGACGTGAGTCTGAATGAATTCTGGGAGTTGGTGATGGACAGGGAGGCCTGGCGTGCTGCAGTTCATGGAGTTGCAAAGAGTCGGACATGACTGAGCGACTAAACTAAACTGAACTGAGCTTAAGAAAACCAAAACTTGTATCAGGAGCAGTAAGTATATTTGCCTTTTTCTGTGGAGGGAAATACTATTTCTTTCTCTTTCATTGTGTAGATTCTTAAAGAGAGAGTTTAGAATGAAGGCCTCTGTTCTCATATGAGAGACCTATGGAAAACTGTCTCCCAACAGAGATAGCATCTCTTGAGCTATTCTTTTTCAGTCCACATTTTCTAACCAATGGTAGCAGTAATTCAGCTGAATATTTTATGTCCCAGGATCTATTTCCATTCATTTCAATGATATTTATTGTGAATCTTTCCAGTGCCAGGATATGTGCCAAGAGCAGAAGACACTATAGTGAACAGAATAAATATGGTCTGTATTTCTCTCAGCTGATAAATATCGTAATTGGATTTGTACCAAGACATACAAAGTCCCAATAGTCCAGACTGCCTGTGATGAGAGAGTTTAGATATTCAAACCATAATACCTGATTGTCTTACATCTTAAGCCTGATCATTATCCCTTTTCTATTATGTATTCCTGTATGGAATGTTCACACCTATCTGTGAAGTTTTCAAAAGCAAGAACTGTATGTATTATGCTCTACTTTGCTGTAACTTCTCATACATCTTATGACCATGTGGGTGACATGAGAATTTCTTTTGTGAATTTGCCTTTAAAGGTATTCTCTCAACCTGACATGTTATTCCATTAGAAAATGATATTAATACTTCATCCTAGTTTTTCATTGCATGGTAAAACAGCCAAATAATTTTTACCTGGATGTCTGCCACAGCAAAAAGCTTTAAATAATTAGGCATAAACATGCAAATTCTGGTATTTTATCCTCAGCCATCTTTACACTTCATAAAATAGATACGGTGCTTCCTTTTTCTGTATATGGAGGTGAGAGATAACAAAATTGAAGGAAATTTGGATTTGCAAATTACTTGGACCCACATCTTGAACACTATTTTTTTTGCCACATGTCCTTTACAAAACAGACATTAAATGAAATCTTTTTTTCTAAATTGCCAGGAATAGGAATATGATGGCAATTCACTTCTGATAAAACATCACGGGGTTATCTATTTCCCCCAAAGAATGCCTTTGACTCATCAAACCCAGCCAATATGTTTTCTTAAGGTTTTACCCTTGATTTTCATATTCCACAATGCATATGCATGTATATCAATATGCTGAGGTAGATAGATATATAGATAGAGACATCTAAACTATTTTCTTTATTCATTTATGCTTAATTTATTTGTCCCAAACAGATGGTTGCATGCTTGGCTTGTCAAGATGCCTTTGTAAGTGCTGCCCTTTGAACCTAGGAACGATGTTTTACCAGCATTCCACCTGGGAAGGGCCAAAGTTCAACTCTCAACTCTATGCTTGCTGCTTGTTTTAAATGTGAAACTTGGCACTGAGTGTCTCTCTGTCCTGGTTATTATTCTTGGAATGCAAAAGGTACATGTTTTTGTAATTCTCTGCGGAGCTCCTCTATAACTTTTCCAGAATTTAAGTCAGATTTTGCTTCCAGGGCTGTGTTCCAAGGTCTAACATCCTTTTTTTTTTTAGCAGCTCACCGACAGATGGGTGCTATTTTTGAAATCCATATGGACTTTCCTGTCTGCTACGGTCTATTTAATGGTCTACATTACTACTACAGAAATATACTTACTGCATTTGTTCTTCCCTTGCTGCATAAACGGCTCTGATTTCCATCCAAAATACTGAAGCAGTCCTAGGGCGGAAAGGAAGTGCGAGCTCCCTGGCAAGTGAACTTTAGTCAGCATTTCTGAACTTCCGAAGATTTCATTTCTACAATCACTGGAACCTCAAGCATTAGGAATCATGAGAGGATTATGTTTGCAAATACCTGTGAGGTCTGGGAGAAGGAAAGAAAGAATAAAATCTATGCATGCGCTCTATCTACCACTGCCATGTTCTTGCGAGAGTGGGAGAAGGTTAAGGTTTGGGATGTTAAACTGTGTTTTAAAGGGACCAGGAGATCATATCAAAACAACAGTTCAATTAAGCTAAAATTTTTTTTTTTATTTAAAGAACTATTTGGACAAGGGAATATTAGCTATTAAAAAAAAAAAAAAGAGTGCATTTGAGTCAGGCCTAATGAGATGGATGAACCTAGAGCCTGTTCTACAAAGTGAAGTAAGTCAGAAAGAGAAAGACAAATTTTGTATATTAATACCTGTGTATGGAATCAATAGCCTCGGATATGCAGATGACACCACCCTTATGGCAGAAAGGGAAGAGGAACTAAAAAGCCTCTTGATGAAAGTGAAAGAGGAAAGTGAAAAGTTGGCTTAAAACTCAACATTCAGAAAACTAAGATCATGGCATCTGGTCCCATCACTCCATGGGAAATAGACAGGGAAACAGTGGAAATAGTGTCAGACTTTGTTTTGGGGGGCTCCAAAATCACTGCAGATGGTGACTGCAGCCATGAAATTAAAAGACGCTTACTCCTTGGAAGTAAAGTTATGACCAACCTAGACAGCATATTGAAAAGCAGAGACGTTACTTTGCCGACTAAGCTCCGTCTAGTCAAGGCTATGGTTTTTCCTGTGGTCATGTATGGATGTGAGAGTTGGACTGTGAAGAAGGCTGAGCACTGAAGAATTGATGCTTTTGAACTGTGGTGTTGGAGAAGACTCTTGAGAGTCCCTTGGACTGCAAGGAGATCCAACCAGTCCTTTCTGAAGGAGATCAGCCCTGGGATTTCTTTGGAAGGAATGATGCTAAAGCTGAAGCTCCAGTACTTTGGCCACCGCATGCCAAGAGTTGACTCATTGGAAAAGACTCTGATGCTGGGAGGGATTGGGGGCAGGAGGAGAAGGGGACGACAGAGGATGAGATGGCTGGATGGCATCACGGACTCGATGGACGTGAGTCTGAGTGAATTCTGGGAGATGCTGATGGACAGGGAGGCCTGGCGTGCTGCGATTCATGGGGTTGCAAAGAGTCGGACACGACTGAGCGACTGAACTGAACTGAACTGAACTGAGGAATCTAGAAAGATGGCACCAGTGAACCTATTTGCAGGGGAGCAGTGGAGAAGCAGATGTAGGGAACAGACTTGCAGACACGCTGAGGGAAGGAGAAGGCGGGTGAATTGAGAGAAGCATGGAAACGTATACATGACCATATGTAAAACAGATAACCAGTGGGCATTTGCTGTACAACGCAAGGAGTTCAATCCAGTGCTCTGTGACAACCTTGAGGGGCAGGAAATAGGAGAGGTATTTAGGAGCAACAGGACTTATGTAAACCTGTGGCTGATTCACGCTGATGTAAGGCAGAGGCCAACACAATATTATAGAGGAATTGTCCTCCAATAATTGCATATTCTTCTATATGTCTCTGAAAATTAAATGGAGAGTTGTGTTTTTTTTAAAAAAGAACCACTTGGTATACATTTTATAACTCTTTGTTTGGAGAACTATGAATGGCACCTATTTGATAGTCACATCTCCTGTACCTCCTCCCACTCAAGAACATAGCCTGAATTCATAAAACAAGACAAATGTGTAACCTCCAGCTAAAAATCGATATCCCATGTTCATGCATTAAACTCAAGAGCACCACTCAGTGACAAGCCCCCTTCAAGATCTAGTTGTTTATAGTTTATTCTAAAAATTACCGATTTTCTGTTTCTTGTTCATATTAGTGAGCTAATGCCATAACAAGTACTACAGACTAATTAAATGAAAGATGAATGAAGCAAAAGAAATGTATTTGCCTGATTCTGGAAGCTGTAAAGTCCAAGATCAGAGCTGATTTCGTTTATTCTGAGAATTTTTCTTTGGCTTGCACATGGCTGTCTTTTTCTTCGTCCGTACATGGTCTTTCCTCGGGGTGTGTGTGTGCATGTCTGTGTAAATTTCCTCCTTTTATAAGAACACCAGTCATAATGGATTAGCGCTCACCCTTAGGACCTCATTTAAGTTAATCACCTCTTCAAAGACCTTATTTTCAAATATGATCATGCTCTGAGGTACTATGGGTTAGGGCTTCAATATATAAATTTTAGGTGCTATAATTCCGCCCATAACATTATTCACAGCAGTTGTGAACTGGGGAGATTGAACCCACATCTCTTGCATTGGCAAGCAGATTCTTTACAACTGATTGCTTGGGTAAGCAATCAATGCTTACTTAATTGCATAAGCCATACCCAAAGGTAAGAAGGTAGCAAATTTATTTTGAAACTGCATATAAGTATATCAAAAAGCACAAAAGTCTGGTGTAAATATCCTTATATCTCTGAGCAAGTCCTGGATCAGCTTGATATAATTGCACAATTTTATCAAGTTTTATCAATTATCAGGGCAACCTAGTTGGCGCTAGTGATAAAGAATACGCCTGCCAATGCAGGAGACATAAGAAATGTGGGTTTGATCCCTGGGTCAGAAATATTCCCTGGAGAGGGACAGAGCAATCCACCCCAGTATTGTTGCTTGGAGAATCCCATGGACAGAGAAGCCTGGCAAGCTACAGTCCAACGGGTTGCAGAATTGGACACAAATGAAGCAGCTTAGTAGTGGGGTGTCTTGGGTGGGACCACACAAGACGGGCGGGTCATGGTGGAGAGGTCTGACAGAATGTGGTCCACTGGAGAAGGGAATGGCAAACCACTTCAGTATTCTTGCCTTGAGAACCCCATGAACAGTATGAAAAGGCAAAAGATAGGATACTGAAAGAGGAACTCCCCCAGGTCTGTAAGTGCCCAATGTGTTGCTGGAGATCAGTGGATAAATAACTCCAGAAAAAATGAAGGGATGGAGCCAAAGCAAAAACAATACCCAGTTGTGGATTTGACTGGTGATAGAAGCAAGATCCAACGCTATAAAGAGCAATGTTGCATAGGAATCTGCCATGTTAGGTCCATGAATCAAGGCAAATTGGAAGTGGTCAACCAGGAGATGGCAAGAGTGAATGTCGACATTCACGGAATCAGAAAACTAAAATGGACTGGAATGGGTGAATTGAACTCAGATGACCATTATATCGACTACCATGGGCAGGAATCCCTTAGAAGAAATGGAGTAGCCATCATGGTCAACAAAAGAGTCTGAATGCAGTACTTGGATGCAATCTCAAAAATGACAGAATGATCTCCGTTCGTTTCCAAGGCAAACCATTCAGTATCACGGTAATCCAAGTCTATGCCCCAACCAGTAACGCTGAAAAAGTAAAGTTGAACGGTTCTATGAAGACCTACAAGACCTTTTAGACTAACACCCAGAAAAGATGTCCTTTTCATTATAGGGGACTGGAATGCAAAAGTTGGAAGTCAAGAGATACCTGGAGTAACAGGTAAATTTGGCCTTGGAATGCAGAATGAAGCAGGGCAAAGACTAATAGAGTTTTGCCAAGAAAATGCACTGGTCATAGCAAACACCCTCTTCCAACAACACAAGAGAAGACTCTACACATGGACATCATCAGATGGTCAACACCTAAATCAGATTGATTATATTCTTTGCAACCAAAGATGAAAAAGCTCTATACAGTCAACAAAAACAAGACCAAGAGCTGACTGTGGCTCAGATCATGAACTCCTTATTGCCAAATTCAGACTGAAATTGAAGAAAGTAGGGAAAACCACTAGACCATTCAGGTATGACCTAAATCAAATCCCTTATGATTATACAGTGGAAGTGAGAAATAGATTTAAGGGACTAGATCTGATAGAGTGCCTGATGAACTATGGAGGTTCGTGACATTGTACAGGAGATAGGGATCAAGACCATCCCCATGAAAAAGAAATGCAAAATAGCAAAATGGCCGTCTGGGGAGGCCTTACAAATAGCTGTGAAAAGAAGAGAAGCAAAAAGCAAAGGAGGAAAGGAAAGATATAAGCATCTGAATGCAGAGTTCCAAAGAACAGCAAGGAGAGATAAGAAAGCCTTCCTCAGTGATGAATGCAAAGAAATAGAGGAAAACAACAGAATGGGAAAGACTAGAGGTCTCTTCAAGAAAAACAGAGACACCAAGGGAACATTTCATGCAAAGATGGGCTCAATAAAGGACAGAAATGGTATGGACCTAACAGAAGATATTAAGAAGAGGTGGCAAGAATACACAGAAGAACTGTACAAAAAGATCTTCATGACCCAGATAATCACAGTAGTTTGATCACTCACCTAGAGCCAGAGATCCTTGGCTCTAAAGTCAAGTGGGCTTTAGAAAGCATCGCTACAAACAAAGCTAGTGGAGGTGATGGAATTCCAGTTGAGCTATTTAAAATCCTAAAAGATGATGCTGTGAAAGTGCTGCACTCAATATGCCAGCAAATTTGGAAAACTCAGCAGTGGCCACAGGACTGGAAAAGATCAGTTTTCATTCCAATCCCAAAGAAAGGCAGTGCCAAAGAATGCTCAAACTACCGCACAATTTGCACTCATCTCACACGCAAGTAAAGTAATGCTCAAAATTCTCCAAGCTAGGCTTCAGCAATATGTGAACCGTGAACTTCCCAATGTTCAGGCTGGTTTTAGGAAAGGCAGAGGAACCAGAGATCAAATTGCCAACATCCACTGGATCATGGAAAAAGCAAGAGAGTTCCAGAAAAACATCTATTTCTGCTTTATTGACTATGCCAAAGCCTTTGACTGTGTGGATAACAATAAACTGTGGAAAATTCTGAGATGGGAATACCAGACAATCTGACCTGCCTCTTGAGAAATCTGTATGCAGGTCAGGAAACAACAGTTAGAATTGGACGTGGAACAACAGACTGGTTCCAAATAGGAAAAGGAGTACATCAAGGCTGTATATTGTCACCCTGCTTATTTAACTTATATGCAGAGTACATCGTGAGAAACACTGGGCTGGAAGAGGCACAAGCTGGAATCAAGATTGCGGGGAGAAATATCAATAACCTCAGATATGCAGATGACACCACCTTTATGGCAGAAAGTGAAGAGGAACTAAAAAGCCTCTTAATGAAAGTGAAAGAGGAGAGTGAAAAAGTTGGCTTAAAGCGCAACATTCAGAAAACAAAGATCGTGGCATCTGGTCCCATCACTTCATGGGAAATAGATGGGGAAACAGTGGAAACAGTGTTAGACTTTATTTTGGGGGCTCCAAAATCACTGCAGATGGTGACTGCAGCCATGAAATTAAAAGACACTTACTGCTTGGAAGGAAAATTATGACCAACCTAGATAGCATATTGAAAAGCAGAGACATTACTTTGCAGACTAAGGTCCATCTAGTCAAGGCTATGGTTTTTCCAGTGGTCACGATGGATGTGAGAGATGGACTGTGAAGAAAGCTGAGCACCAAAGAATTGATGCTTTTGAACTGTGGTGTTGGAGAAGACTCTTGAGAGTCCCTTGGACTGCAAGGAGATCCAACCAGTCTATCCTAAAGGAAACCAGTCCTGGGTGTTCATTGGAAGGACTGATGCTGAAGCTGAAACTCCAGTACTTTGGCCACCTCATGCAAAGAGCTGACTCATTGGAGAAGACTCTGATGCTGGGAGGGATTGGGGGCAGGAGGAGAAGGGGATGACAGAGGATGAGATGGCTGGATGGCATCTCCAACTCAATGAACATGAGTTTGGATAAACTCTGGGAGTTGGTGATGGACAGGGAGGCCTGGCGTGCTGCGATTCATGGAGTTGCAAAGAGTTGAACACGAGTGAGAGACTGAACTGAACTGAAGCAATTTAAAATGTACACATATCAATTATCAATTATAACTGATTTTCTCAGGGGAAAAAACCAAAGTGTCCATCATATAGAAGCAGGACTTTCTCAAAGAATGACAGTTGGGAGTTTATGTCCTAACAATATCCCTTGGGCAAGCCATTTAAACTCTTAATATTTGTTTTCTAGTTATCTTGAAAGTAAAACTATTTGTGCAATACCGGTAGTAAAAAAAAAAAAGCCATATATGGGTAAGTGCTTCATAAACTAAGTATTTTACAGGGAATAACATTTTAAATCCCATAAGAAGTCATGAAAATATGTATTATAATTAAATTGACTCTAGATTTACATATTAAAATGATCCAAAAGGAAAATATTAATGTGTTAAAATGAGGCATAGCCTTAGTTTTCTGGAAAACTGGATTTTAATAATAAAAGTTAAGTCATTGAGGAATTCCCTAAACTAAGGATTCATTGCAATGATCTTCCTTAATACAGCATGTAATGGCTTATTAAAATAACTAGATGAGGCCTCCTGACTAATATTGCCCTGTATCCAACTACAAGAGGATAGAAGCCAGAAGAAGTATCAATAATAGGGTAAAGTGGAAAGAGATTTGCTCTATAAACCAAAGGAATTGGATTCTGATTAGAATTTTGTTTCTACCTTGAACTTCATTCTGTTTTTCTGGTTCAGATTCTCCATATTTAATATAAAGGTATAAAATCAGATGGTTTCCGTCGTATCTTCTAATAGTAAAATACATGAAAGACCCTTTTTGCTTTTGCTTCTTAGAATGGGAAGATCTAAAAATAGAGATGGTTTCTACTTATAATTTCCATTCTCCCCACCAATACGTGGAGATGAGAGGGTGGGAATGTGAATCACCAGGAAGCCTGATCTCCACCTACACAGCCATCTGTCTCGTCATGGCAACCTTGATTGTTTGTATCTGTGAGTGTTAGGTGTCTGCCTGGGTGGGCATTTCCAGGATAACACGCGACTGTCAAATGTAAATCTCATAATGGGTAGGTTGCCATTTTAAGCTGTTACGTCCTCCTTAGAGAGGCACCAGATTCTGCCCTACTTGTCAAGGGCACGCTAATCTCTGACATTCAGAAGAAAGCAAACAACCTAAAGTCGCAACATGCATATAGAGTGTGTCAAGGAAATACGCCTTTAAATGCTGTCAGTAACAGTAACTTAGTAAGTGTAGGAAGCCCAGTGCCCTCAGCCTTTCTCTTTGTCTGCAGCCCTTAGAAGAAAGTCCTTGTCCTAGATCCGCAAGTTCCTCTTAATGAAAACAATAAGAATCCACCAGTGTTAAAAATGAATTATTCAACCCTTCTACCTAAAGCAGTTAGGGATGGAGGATGGCACCAGAAATGGTTTGCAAGCAAGCACTTTCTCAGGCTCTAAGTAATTCAAGGTTGGACCTGGGCAGATAACCTTCACAGAGTTCATAATGGAACAGTGAAAGAACAGTGTGAAGCACTGATAGGAGGGATTTAGGAAAGAGGGTGATGCTTTTGGAGCCCAGCCTACCAGGATACAGACTTCAAATTCCAAAAGGCAATTCAAATTTAACTTATCAGAAGCGCGTTTGCTGCCCCCTTCTCCCCCAGCAAAGCCAATTCCTATTTTAAGTCATTCAAGTCATATTGGAAGCTTTGGTACCTAAGTAACCAGGACTCACCGATTCTATCTTCTAAACATTTTTTTTTTAATCCACTTCATTCTCCTGTTTTTGTAATCCTTGTCCTAGTTACATGTCTCTTTCTGCCTCTCATCCTACCAACCTCCTATTCATCCTTTACACAATCAACAGATTATCTCAGTAAAATGCAAATTTAACCAGATCACGCTTCCCTAAAGGATTTACATAGCTCTTCAGTTTCTCCAAAGTCTAGGCTCCTCAGAAGAGGCCTAGCCCCCCTTTAATATGGCCACTTTACCCACTTCTTTTTCCCTTCCTAATCCCATCCTCCCATTCTGCTTTAATATGATATTGATTCTGATCCCTTTATATGTCTCTATGCATTGCTTTTACAAACTTCACCCTAGAAAAGCAACATAAATATAAGTTTTATAGCTTAGGTGTCATGTGATAATTTCATGATTTTTCTGGAACAAACATGTTCTGAATAAGTTTACATTGTAAGTGCCATTTTTCCCTATCATATCATCATTCACTAAGCTGAGCATTTAGGTTCATTTTACAGTGAAGATAGAACTGTAAAGATTAAAGAAAGATAGTAGCAGCCTTTATAAGCCAAAGAACTGTTCTCCACGACTATAATCTTTACACTATACCAGGCAAAGTTACAGTGAGATAAATTGATTTACAGAATACAAGTTGAGAAGTAGTTAAATGAGCAATAGAATCATCCCTTGATAAAGTTTGCTTAGTGCAAGGCATTTCTCTCCATAGGTATATGTACAGCTAATATTGGGGTGGCACAGGGAGGTGGTGGAAGGAACGTGAGCTACTGTCCATGGTCCTGATACAAAAATACGTACTCTGGTAAGCCTGCGAAAAGTTATATCAATACTGCTAACTGGCTTTTGAGTGATTTAAATGAATATTGATATGGGTTGAATTGTGTTCACCCTCCAAAAAGCATATTGAACTCCTAACCTCTAGAACCTGTGAACATGACCTTATTTGGAAATAGGGTCTTTGCAGATGTAATCAAGTTAAGATAAGCTGCTGCTGCTGCTAAGTCACTTCAGTCGTGTCCAACTCTGTGCGACCCCATAGACGGCAGCCCACCAGGCTCCCCCGTCCCTGGGATTCTCCAGGCAAGAACACTGGAGTGGGTTGCCATTTCCTTCTCCAATGCACGAAAGTGAAAAGTGAAAGTGAAGTCGCTCAGTCATGTCCGACTCTTAGCGACTCCATGGACTGCAGCCCACCAGGCTCCTCCGTACATGGGATTTTCCAGGCAAGAGTACTGGAGTGGGGTGCCATTGCTTTCTCTGTAAGATAAACTAATACTGGCTTAACTGATATCATTGAAGCAAGAGGAACATTTGAACACAAGCATGGGGAATTTCATGTGAAAACCGAATCAGAGGTTGTATAATGCATCTGTAGTTTAAGGAACACAAAAGGTCTGCCTCCCACGATACTGCTGTTTCTGCTTCAGTTCAGGCAGCAGGGCAAGGGTGTCCTCCACTTAAGGGACTACAATAGACAGCCCCATATTATTCAAAGTTAGTGGTGATTTGTAGGTAATTTATAGAGGTTTTTATTTTATGCTTTTCTTTTTAGATCTTCACTTCTTGTGTATTTCTCTGAATATTAGCAGCGTTTCCTTACTATTTTATTAGAGAGAAAATGAGAATTACCCTCAAAATGTCTATGTTCTGGGCTTTCTTTTTTCACTAGAGGAAAGAATTGTGAAGAAGCAGCCAGGCAGAGAAGGCAGCATGGTGGACAGGCCAGGCTTTGCAACTTGTCAAGGCTCCTCGTGACTTGGCTTCTGCCTGCAGTGAAAACAGGCTGCTTTCTCCCACTGCCCTGTAAAATCCTGTGGCCAAAGTTATCCTTCTGCTGCTGCTGCTTATGCATGTCTCTTTGTTGTTGATGAGAACACAGAAGAATGCCTTTCTTCGTCACTTTTTCATCTGGGGTGTGTGTATGTGACCGGGAGGCGTGTGCTCAATGTTCTCAGTGCTGATGTTATCAAGATATCCTATAGGGCAAACTGTTGAAGAGTTTCCTGTTCCTTCAGAACAGAACAGCCAGACTGAGTTTTCAGACAATGCACTCTGGGTCAATGATGCTGACAGGCGGCACGTTAACTCCAAAGGAGTCATTTGCACGATTGGCGATATGACGTCTAATTCTTGGATTGTTTTCATTCTCTTTTAAGGGACTGATCTTTATCCCATTGTCATCCCCTTGTAGATTTCCCAAGCACATTGTCTATGTCATGTGAATGCAGTAAATGTCCCTGGGGTTAACTTTGTGAGATGGATTTTTCTGGAGTGAATTTTGGGACCAGCACGTAAGTACAATATAATTTTTCTTTTTTGGTGCAATTACATTATATAGACAGATTGACTTCACTGGAGGGGCTCTCATGTCACAGCACTGATTTATTAGAATCTGATACACAGTGAGAACTCCTATAGGATTCATTTATTTTGTTTTGATAACTTGCAAATATCTACATTGAACCCATGAACTTTATCTCAAGATTAATTTCACTGTCACTGATTGAGATAGGGAGTATCTTGCCGATGCTGGTTTTAACTTGTGAGATGTTAGTCCACTAGTTAGGACTTTTCTCCAGGCCTCTGTGAATAAGTGCAATAATTTCTGTTTTCTTGCCAAAATAGTTTTCCAGTGAACAAATGACTTATTTGAGAAAATGATCCTTATGCTTCTTCTTTGAGTATGAAGTTACTCTTTTGACGTAGGATTGTAGCTTTTGGATTAGGCCAAAGGGTCATGACAACTTAGAAGCAGTAATTTTTGTTTTTATCAGTCATCTTTCTAAAACAAAACACCATGACATTTTTTTTTCTGCTCAAAAACCTTTGCGTAGTTGACTCAGCTGTTGAAATGTTTTTGTCACCTACATCTCCCCCATTTGATCACTCGTATGAAGACGAGTAGCAGAGTGTGTACTGTTTCTAGTGTTAGAAAGATGACTCTTCCCAGGGTGAAAACGATTTGTGCATAGTGACACAGTTTCAGTTCTGAGATGAGACAGATAAAATGAATCTTGCCTAACTACCAAAAAAGTGAAAAATGAACTTAACTTTGTTAGATAATGTTGTTTTAGTCGCTGTCATGTCCGACTCTTGTGATCCCATAAGCTGCAGCCCACTAGGCTCCTCTGTCCATGGGATTTCCTAGGCAAGAATATTGGAGTGGGTTGCCGTTTCCTTCTCCAGGGGATCTCCCTGACCCAGGGATCGAGCCCACGTCTCCCGAATCTCCTGCATTGGCAGACAGATTCTTTACCACTGAACTAGCAGGGAAGCCTTGATAATAATAGAGTTAGCCAATAAGCTTAGTCTGATGCTGGGAGGGACTGGGAACAGGAGAAGAAGAGGACGACAGAGGATGAGATGGCAGATGGCATCACTGACTTGGTGGACGTGAGTCTGAGTGAACGCCAGGAGTTGGTGATGGACAGGGAGGCCTGGCATACTGCAATTCATGGGGTCGCAAAGAGTCAGACACGGCTGAGCTACTGAACTGAACTGAACTGAACTGAGACATCTAGAAGATTCTTATAAAATTTGGATATCAAATGTTAGCAAAGCATTCGGCAAAATCATGTAATATGCTTATGGACAGCTGCATATTGCCTGCTGCACAACTCATTCACATTTTGTTGGTGTTTTTCAGTCGCCCAGTCATGTCCGACTCTTTGCAAACCCAAGGACTGCAGCACACTAGACCTCTCTGTCCCTCACCATCTCCCAAAGTTTGCAAGTTCATGTACATTACATCAGTGATACCATCCAGCCATCTCATCCTCCAACGCCCTCTTAGCCAGTCACATTCATCCTTTATTAAGAGAGGTGCAACATTTGTAACAAGGCACATTTCAGTCCCATCCGGATCTTAGTCAGAGGTTTCTTGGAGCTGTGTGCTTCGCTCCTGGTAGGATGTTTTAAGGGAACATTGGCCACATGAAGTGTATTTAGAGAAGAGAAACTGGAATGGTGAAGTGTGAAGTTAATTTGGAACATTTCATTTAGCAATCAGAACTGGACTTGTCCCATCATTTTCTAGCTTTTACCTTATCAGAATTTTAATTTCATGATATATAGAGGGAGAATAATAATTTACAATGTATATAAAATGAGAATAATCGTATGCCCTAAGGGGATTAACAGACTGGTATGAAAGTTATCTGGCAGATGATAGGTTTATGAACTAAATGTTTGCTGCTGCTGCTGCTGCTAAGTCGCTTCAGTCGTGTCCGACTCTGTGCGACCCCGTAGACGGCAGCCCACCAGGCTCCTCCGTCCCTGGGATTCTCCAGGCAAGAACACTGGAGTGGGTTGCCATTTCCTTCTCCAATGCACGAAAGTGAAAAGTGAAAGTGAAGTCACTCAGTCGTACCCAACTCTTAGTGACCCCATGGACTGCAGCCAACCAGGCTCCTCCGTCCATGGGATTTTCCAGGCAAGAGTACTGGAGTGGGGGTGCCATTGCCTTCTCTGGGACTAAATGTTTATGTCCTCTCAACTTCATAAGTTGAAACCCTAGCCCTCAATGTGATGGTATTGGGAGGTGGGACCTTCAGGAGGTAATTGGGTTTTTATTTTGGCTGCACTGGGTCTTCACCACGGTGCGTGGACTCTTTATTGTGATCCGCTGGCTTTGTCACGTTGCAGAGCGTGGATTCTTGAGCACGAGGGCTCAATAGTTGTGATGTGCAGAGTTAGCTGTCCGTGGAATCTTAATTCCCCACCCAGGGATGAATTCTCAACCTCTGGACTACTGGGGAAGTACACCTTTCTGGTAATTGGGTTAGATGAGGCCATGAGTGTGCACTCTCGTCATGGGATTAGTGCCCTTATAAAAAGAGGAAGAAGAGCTTCCCTGGCAGCATAACAGTAAAGAATCTGCCTGCCAATGCAGGAGATTCAGGAGACGTGGGTTCGATCCCTGGGTCGGGAAGATCCCCTGGAGAAGGAAATGGCCACCCACTCCAGTATTCTTGCCTGGGAAATCCCATGGACAGAGCAGCCTGGTGTACGTCCATGGGGTCACAAAAGACTGAAGATGGCTGAGCAACTAAACAATAAACAGAAAGAGGAAGACACATGAGCCTCTTTCCTAAGTGCCCGCCAAGGACAGGTCACGTGAGGACGTGGTGAGAAGGCGGCCGTCTGTAAGCCAGGAGGAAAGTCCTCACTGAGAACTCAACCTGCTGGTGCCTTGACCTTGGATGTCTTTCATTCCAGAACTGTGAGAAAATAAAAGTCTGTTGTTTAAACCGCCCAGTCTATGGTGTTTTTTCACAGCAGCTTGAGCTAAGAGAGTAGGTACCATTATTTCAGAGAATATCTAGAAGGTCCTGGGTGGCAGCTTTGCCTCACGATGAGGAAGGACTTTCTTGTATCAGAGCATCCTAACGAGATAGCAGGGGGAGTGAATTCCTTCTGGCTGAAGGATGTGATCTATATGGTGACCTGGCTGCTCTGTGTAACCTTGCCACCCACCCCATATTGGTTCCACCTGTGTGGTCTCCTGGCGAGTCAAGGCACAAGCGAGTAAGCAACCTCACAAAAGGGAGGTTCATTTAAAGAAAAGTATCCCTACTTCTGATCTGCTTCATGGGTTTGTAATTCAATCTTCTCAAAAGAATGTGTTCATTTGTTTCTAACTTGGCTGTGTTCATTTATTTTAGCCAGTTGTACCTGAAAAATTATATCTTTTAACACAATGTCAGTTACTTCCACCAATTCAAATGACTATAGGCTTAAAAAATTGTTCATTCTCTTAAACTTGGAACTCAGAAATCAGTTTTAATTGCTCCAAACCAAACACACACTGTTTTCCAGTGGGGGATTACCATCTCTAAAGGGGATAAAACTGAAATGCAACAATGCATCATTTTCTATTTTCAGGGACAAGATGAACCCTCAGCTTACATATATAGTCCCTGAAAAAAATAGATAAATGACCCTCAGTAAAGCACAGAAAGTCCCAGTGGAACACTGGATCTTGGCTATGGCACCATGAAGGCATGCTGGTATAATTTACTCATCACTAATGATACTTATATGAATTTCATTAATACGAAAAAGTAAATTGCTGGTGTCTCTACATAGATAAATTATATCTTTTGCTGGCTTTTGAAAACCATCCTGGGTGCATAATGAGAACTATCATGAGAATTGAGATCCTGTGTATAAAAATTAATGTGCATATATCATCTACAGTTGGCAGCTCATATTATTATTCAATACATATTAATAAATTAAAGCATGTTTCTAACTAATAGACTAGGAAGAGGCAACATGGTGCTTTTTTAGGTTCTTTATCAGCTCTTAAAATGCAATATGAAGGAAGATTCTAAAGCATAGTTGGTTCATTTTTGTTGTATAGGAGAAACTAACACAAACCTTGTGAAGCAACTATACTTCAATGAAAATTGATTTAAAAATAAAAAATAAAGCATAGCTGAGGTTAGGAGTCATTGAAACCTAAAGGAGAAAATATTTAAATTCCTTTCTGGAAAATAAATATGTTAGAATTTGCTAGTGGGGGTTCATTGAAGATTCTGAATTTCCTCTGTAATGTGTGAGGCAAAGCCATTCATGAGAGTGAGGCAAGAACAGGGGTGTAGGTGACATGATTAGAGGGGTGAAGGTGTAAAAGAAAATTTGCAGAGTGGGAAAATGAAAATACTAAAAGCCTGTCTATATAAAATAGCTTCCATTTTGAATTCCATGTTACAAACCAATGATAGATACAAACACACACGATACAAACACACACACACACACACACACACACACACACACACGCCTCTGTGCTTTCTCAGGTACTTATTAAAACTTATTTTAAGCATATTTTATGTATTAAGGATATTGATATTAGCTCCTTGCCATGCCATTACACATTTTACAGTCTACTGTGTGTTCATTGATTTCGTTATGGGTTTTATTTTTTCAAATTTTTCACCATGTCAGATCTCACCCTTCTTTGTGACTTTTCCCATTATTTCAGGGCAAAGAAATTCCTTCCTTTAGAAGAGCATTATAGCTGTCTTTCCTTCAGGTTAGCTTGTCATCACCCACTCCAGTGTTCCTGCCTGGAGAATCCCCAGGACGGGGAGCCTGGTGGGCTGCCGTTTATGGGGTCGCACAGAGTCGGACACGACTGAAGTGACTTAGCAGCAGCGGCAGCAGCAGCAGCAGCAGCTTGGCATCATTCCTAAGATGTCCCTAAATTAGAATCCTCCTGTCTACTGTGGGGTTCGTCATGGCCCTAATTTTCATCCATGTCTACAGCTGAGTAGGAGGCAGTTTATATCTGTGTGACACAGGGTGGTACACTGGAAGAGTGGGGAAGAGACACATTGCCCTACATCAAATTAGTAATCAAGTATCTTAAGCTCATTACTTTTCCTGAATTGAATGTTCAGCTCTCTCCTATGGATTCCTTTATTTTTCAGTTGAGTCAATGGAGTCTGAAATTGGCAAAACAAAAACAGTCAAGCAGTAAATGAAAGGAAAGTACGTCCATTGAGTGAGTGAAGATTTGTCTATTTTCACCATAGGAGCTGGCTGTCAGATGCCTGGAGCAGAGAGACAAAAGCCTTGGGAGAACTTAGAGATCAAGAGGAAAGCTCCCCCTCCCCGGTCCCCCCTCCCTCTCCACTGGTCCCAATGCACATTTCTGAGCTGGAAGGATATTTTGCTTTTAAATTTTGAGAGGCTCTCCAGGGATTTTCCTGGAGCCTGAATAATGCCCTTGACACATTTCACTTCACCTAACTAATATGAGCTCTGTCATTCCTGGCTTGGGAAGAGCAAGTCTGCCCTTGGGTGATTTTAAGCTGGATGCTAAAGAAAGAACAGGGCAAGTGAGTAAGCCATCAAGCATGTCACTGGGCTAAGAGCCCTCCCACCAGGTTGGGAAGAATCAGGCTGAAGCCTCCCTCTGGTTTAGGGATTCATGATAGAAGGTATTTATCAAGCCACTAGCTGTAGCAGGCATTGTCACAGAAATGGGAACTCTTGCTTGTGTAACTGAGTTTGCCTGAACTAGATATTCATTCTTCCAAAAGGAAAGCTAACTGCTCCATAGTGTGCAGACTGTAGACACCAGAATTCCTTCAGCACTTAATTCACCTGGTCAGAGAGGCAAACACCTACTGTCTCAGACTTCTATTTATCCAACGTCCAGCCATTTGTCTGTTCATATAATAATAATTATCACTGTTACTGTTATCAATGTTTCCCCTGAATTAGCGGGACAACATAGCAACCATTAGTGACCATCAGAGTGTTTTGATGTCACTAGAATTGACTGTTTTTACTTCTGTGTCCCTCTCTTGGTTCTATCTATTCTCTGTTTATCCCTTTTGTCTGTTCTCTCTTTTCTCTCTTTCCATGTCTTCTCTCTGTCTCTGTCTCTGTCTATCTGTCTGTCTGTCTCTCTCTTTTTATCTCTCTCTCTTTCTCTCACACACACACAGAGAACACACCTTACACCTGCCTTTCAAACAACGGGGTGCTTTTCACCACATTACGGATAAAGTGTACAGTCCCTGCCCTTTCATTTTGCAGATTTAGCAGCTCTAGGATGTTCGTGGTCGACTGTCACGTATGATTCTCTTTCTTTTGTCAAGTAATTGAAGTGGAGTCATGACTCAACCGTTATTGTGAGGCTGACAGATTTGGAAAATACTAAAACTCCTACCCTCACCAAAGCTGCCTTTCTGGTCTCTCACTCAATTATCTCTCCCATCAGCTGTCGTCCGTGCTTGGAGACTCTTTTCCTTACTTAATTCGTTGCGTGATTAGATGTAATGAGGAGCCAATGTGAATCGTGCATTGGAAATGAAAAATAATATAGTATTTCAATCTTCTGAGTAAATCAGTTAAAAGTAAGGAGATTCTTACATTAGAATCTCTGAAGCATTGGACCAAATCGGACTTGTGGGAAATAAAATGTCTTTGGCTTCCCTGGATTATAATGGATCAGTGCATATGTTGACCCATTTCATTCCTCCTAATGAAACCCCATTGATTGTGTGAGTCTTGTTACCCTGGACTTGCATTTTTCATAAAGAAGAATGTGAGATCCTGAGAAGGTGAGCATTGGGTGTAATTTTAGGGGACAGCAGCTGTGGAATAGGATTTGAAGATGTCTGGTCATGTAGAACTGGAAATCCCAGATTGCTGGTAGCAGCATCTGCTCGGGCTCCACGGGTCCATCATCCTATCAGGTGTCCTTTCCATAGCAACCTGCCAGGAAGCATCAGTGCTCTAACTGCTGGACCACACAGGTGTTCTCAACTCTGAACCTTTCCTCTTACAGTGCTGGGTTATAGTCACTGTATATAATGCCAGCTACTTACATGTGACTTTCATCTCATATTCCCCCCTGCTCCTTCCTTTTCTCCTTCCCACATACCATCTCTTCTCACTAAGGAAGGGAGTCCTCAGGCAAGCACACCAAGATGTTGGAGTCGCTAATTGTTTCTTTGATGACAATGCTTTGATTTTGCCTACATACCTCGACTTCATTTTCTTGGGCCCCAAATCACTGCAGATGATGACAGCAGCCATGAAAGCCAAGAAACTCACTCCTTGGAAGGAAAGCTATGACAAACCTAGACAGCATATTCAAAAAGCAGAGACATTACTTTGCCAACAAAGGTCCACTTAATCAAAGCTATGGTTTTTCCAGTAGTCATGTATGGATAGATGTGAGAGTTGGACAGTAAAGAAAACTGAGGTGCGAAGAATTGATGCTTTGAACTGTGGTGTTGGAGAAGGCTCTTGAGAGTCCCTTGGGCTACAAGGAGATCAAACCAGTCAATCCTAAAGGAAATCAGTCCTGAATATTCATTGGAAGGACTGATGCTGAAGCTGAAGCTCCAATACTTTGGCTACCTGATGAAAAGAACTGATTCACTGGAAAAGACCCTGATGCTGGGAAAGATTGAAGGCAGGATGAGACGGGGATGACAGAGGATGAGATGGTTGGATGGCATCACTGACTCGATGGACATGAGTTTGAGCAAGCTCCAGGAGTTGGTGATGGACAGGGAAGCCTGGTGTGCTGCAGTTCATGGGGTCACAAAGAGTCAAACACTACTGAACTGAACTGAACCTCTCGGGTACTTGTCTAGTTCTTACAGTCTTGATGTCGAAGCTCTCTGCACCTTCTGAACAGGCTGGAAATGTGATGTTTTCAGCAGCATCACACACTCTCCTCCCCAGGAACAGTGCCATGCTGTTACCTAGACGGAATGGTGCCATTTTGTGAGTGCTGTGTTGTTCTGTGTTAGTCCTGATTCTGCCACAGACAGCATTCCAGTCCTCACTAAAGGCTACTCTTATTGTTTTTGGCTCTGAAAAGGGAGGGTCCTAACTTAGCAGCCTCTGAGGAATTCCACCCTGGGATGCAGCTGATGACTTCACTCATCAAATTCCTTTCTCCAGGTCCATCCTCATTACTTTTAGTCTTTTTTTTTTCTAGTCCCCAGCCCCACTGAGCAGACCCTGGCTCCCCGGGCTACCTGAGCAGAGTCTGTGCTAAGCAGCTTGACCTCAGGTCCTTGGCAGGCACGTACTGATGTTCAGATCGCTGTGGTCTTTTCTGTGGCTGCTTTGACTGCTCTCAGTAAGCCAGAAGGGCTATTGGTCCTGTCCTGTAGTTCTGAGCAGAAAGAAACCGCTTCTTGATGGCCAGACAGCATGAAGACTTACTCTCCAGGGAAGCATAGGTTCTCACTCAAGTCTTCTCCTCCTCCCGATTTTTCAAATGCTTCTCCAAAGCCAGATACAGACTCTTCCATGGAACCTGTCTGCTAGTTGGGTCTGCAGCAAGACGCTTGCACACTTTCTTGCCTGCTGTGGGACAACATTCATGCATAGATCCTTATTTTGATAAGTTTTAATTCAGTCTAGTTTGGAAAGTCATTATAATGGGAATGGATAATTGACCTGCCTTTGATCCCTGGGTAGGGAAGAGCCCCTGGAGAAGGGAATGGCAACCCACTCCAGCATTCTTGCCTGGAGAATTACACGGACTGTACAGAGTCACAAAGAGTCAGACAAGATATCTGCACACGTGTGTCCACTACAACCTTATTCACAATAGCCAAGATATGGAAATAACCTAAATGACAAAGAAAACATGAACACACACCCACACAGTGGAATATTATTTGGTGAAAGAAAAGGAATCTTGCCACTTACTATAAAATGGAGGACACTAGACTCACATGATCAGTGAAAAAGCCAGAAAGATAAAGACTGGAGGATGGGGACATGAAGTGATACAGGTCAAAGGGCACACATTTCTAGTTATAAGAATAAGTTCTGAGGATCTAATGTACAGTACGGTGACTATAGTTAACATGATACTGTAAACCTGAAAGTTCTTTTTTTAATTAAAAAATTTATTTATTTGGGCTCCCCTGGCAGCTTAGCTGGTAAAGAATCCACCTGTGATGCAGGAGACCCCGTTTTGATTCCTGGGTGGGGAAGGTCGCCTGGAGAAGGGATAGGCTACCCAGGCCAGTATTCTTCCTTGAGAATCCCCCTGGACACAGGAACCTGGAGGCTGCAGTCCGTGAAGGTACAACAAGTCCACACAGCTGGGTGTCTAGGCTCAGTGCAGCACATTCATTTATTTATCTGGCTGCAGCAGCTTCTTAGTTCAACATGTGGGATCTACTTCCCTGGCCAGGAATGAAACTCTGAACGTTTCCTAGAGCTGGGACTTCCCTAGTGGCCCAGGGGTTAAGACTCTGCACTCCCACTCAGTGCAGGGGGCACAGGTTTGATCCCTAGTGAGGGAAGATTCTGCATGCTGCAAGGCCAAAAAAGAAAAGGAAGTCGCTGAGAATAGATCTTAAACATTCTCATCAGATACACACACACACACACACACACACACACACACACACACACACATGCAAACTAGGAAGGTGAGATGATGGATGTGTTAATTATATTGATCTTGGCAATCTTTCCCTAATGTATATCAACTCATCACCTCGTACAATTAAAAGTATGCAATTAGAACTGTCAAAAATGTATAAGTAAGTAAATGCATTTCCACTGAATGGTCGGTGAGATGAATGATTAATCAATCTCCAATCAATTTGTCACTGCACTCATACGTTAAACAAGAATCAAAAGTGATAAACAGTGGTATATTATACACAGACCTAGCCTGGTGGCTCAGATCGTAAAGAATTTGCCTGCAATGCAGGAGGACCTGGGTCTGATCCTTGGGTCATGAAGAATCCACTGGAGAAGAGAATGGCAACCCACTCTGGTATTCTTGCCTGAAGAATCCCATGAACAGAGGAGCCTGGTAGCTACAGCCCACAGGGTCACAAAGAGTCAGACATCACAGACAAGGGTCTCCATGGTAGAGTACTGTCAGGGGGGCCCGTTGCGTTTCCTAATGTATGATTTTGCTATTTTAATACTGTTGCTTAATCATGGGCTTCCCTGGTGGTTCCAATGTCAAAGAATCTGCCTGCAATCCAGAAGACCCAGGTTCGATCCCTGGGTTGGGACGATCGCTTGGAGAAGGGAATGGCAACCCACTCCAGTATCCTTGCCTGGAGAATCTCATGGAAAGACCAGGGGGTCTCAAAGAATCATGCTGACATATTCCTGGATACCTTTGTATTTCATTAATTAATGAGTCTCTGCTCTTGTTTAAGTTTTCCATAGTTTTCTGTGAGTATTTAGAGGACTGGTATCTCTGGTTTTCTTTTCCTCAGCTGTGCGTTGGGAAAGTTTTCTTTCACTAGGGAAGCCCAAGGCCTTGTCTGTCAACCTGGCAGTTCTAGTGAGGTGATCGTTTTGCGAGACAGGGATTAAGGGCATTTCATCGTTTGTATATAGGCTGTGTTCTCATCTGTCATTTCAGTGCAGGAGTCAGTGAAAACATCTTAGTCTTAATACGTGGCAGATAGTCTCTCTCCGCTGTGTGTTTTCCGCTTCTAGCTCAGAGTCAGGTGTTCCTCACGCTGAAAAGAGTGGTGCCTGCTTGTTTGTTTGGCCGTTTGCTTTTTAATCTGTAGTACAATTTTGTAACTCAAATTGTCACCCCAGTACTTTGTACGCCATGCGCGTTTGCTTTCTTCGCAGTCGTAGCTGTGACTACGTTGTCTGCTTCTTTGTATAATATTTTCTGTGTGGGTCTCTGTATTGAATTTCAGTTATTTGGCAATTATGAAAATTCAGGTCTCGCTGGAGTTTAACTTTGCACTCCATGAATAGAAGGTTTGCTAAACAGACTTTAAGAGTAAGATAAAGAAATAGTGAATTTACTTAAAGGAAGAATTTTGAAGACACAGCCATTGTTTGAAAGTGAATAAATCCTGCTAAACTGGTCTGATTTTCTTTCAACAACAATAAAACTTCTACCTGGAAATATTTTGCTAAATTTGCCTGCATTTCTTTATGTACATGAAAATAATAAAATACATTTTAGGGTTTCTTTGTTTTGTTTTTGCTGTTATCTTGTCTTTTTATTTAATTTTTTTTTACTTTTTTATTGGCATATAGTTGCTTTACAATGTTGTGTCACTTTCAACTATAAGCAGAGTGAGTTGGCTACGGTTGGTGGTTTAGTTGCCAAGTCATGTCCGACACTTGCAACCCCATGGATGGTAGCCCTCCCAGGTTCCATGGGATTTCCCAGGCAAGAATACTGGAATGAGTTGCCATTTCTTTCTCCAGGGGATCTTCCCAACCCAGGGATTGAACCCACATCTCCTGTTTTGCCGGTGGATTCTTTTCTGCTGAGCCACCAGGGAAATCCAGCTATACATACATATGTATCTCCTCCTTTTTGGATTTCCTTTCCATTTAGGTCACCATAGAGCACAAAAATGTTTCTCTAATCCATATTTGAACTTATACTGTTTAATTTTCCATCTATCAATGCTAGAATGGAGGATTGCTTGTTCCTTGAAAGTACATGCAATTGTGTATGCTGTGTGTATATGTGCATGTGTGTGTATGTGTGCCTGTGTGTGCACATGTGTGCATATGTGCATTGCACACACACACGTGTGTGTGTGTGCTCTGTGTGTGTGTGCTCTGTGTGTGTGTGTTGAAGGAGGGTATTTAGATAGTGGTCATTGAAACTCTGTTTTGGTTTTTTTAAGTTTGTGAAACATTTTAGTTTCTTGGTGCTCAATTTCAGATTCTTTTAGTGACTTAAAACTAACCACTTTGAATCCTTTTCACAGTAAAGCAGAATAAATGCACACACATATAAACGAGTTGAAATAATACATTTACTATCTCTATATAGGCTTAATTATCTAGAAATGTGTAGACAAACACAGATCTAATACAGCTCAGCAAAAGCAACTATGTTATTTGTACTGATTTTCTTCTAAACTTTTTTTCTATATATGTATTCCTATTATATGTACACATATATACACAAATGTATACACGTATGTAGAACGTGCACTCTCTCTGTGTATATATACACACACACTTACATATAGAAAATTCAGATGATTTTATACAAAACCTTTCCCATTCATCTATTTTTATTCAACATAAATGTTTTCTGATATAATTATTTATCCTTTGTAAATATATTTTAAATGATGAGGCAACATTCTGCCTCACCAAAATACCATTATGTATTTTCTTTTAGATTGCTTTCACTATAGTGTATAGCACTATGAGGGAAAACTTTATAGGGATGATTTTTAGAAACTGAAAGGATTAATATTGTTGATTTCACAAACATGCAATATTAGAGAAAAACATGCAAAAACCACATTGGAGTTTCTTGGAAATTTATGTCAATAAGAAAAGAGAATAAAAGAATATGGCTGCCCCTTACTGGGAAGTAAATAATCTTCAAGGATTTACTGTCTTAACTAGATACGCCAAGTTCTTCATGGTACTGTCTCACCCACTTTATCTGTTCCATCTTCAAATTCTTTTTCCACTTGATTTAACTTCCCAATTCTCTGTGAGCGCCTTAGGCTTACACTATACTTAAGGTGTGCTGAGAAGCCAGAACTTAAGTGCTCAGTGCTACTTTTTAAAGGAGTGTTTTCTGGGAGCAATTCAACTAGAGTAGACAGAAATCTCGGGTTGCAGTAAAATAAAGATGATTTGGAATAGAAAATTCAACTTAGTGGAAAGGTATCGTGTTTGCTTGCCCAGTGTCCACGCCAGCTGAATTAATTTTGCGCTCTGCAGATACAGACGTTTCTGTGAACAGAACTGGCCTGGTATTAAATGTTGGCAGCACCAGTTTTGATGAAGAATGCAAAGTTTTAACACATACCTAGTGTTAGTCATGGAAACCCAAAAGATAAGAGCAAGTGAAGGTGCTTACACACCATAAGCAGTGCTGCAAAACATTTGCCAAACGCCTTACAGCCGAAGCAGTGAAAGCATGTGAATCTGAAATATGTGCAGTATTCTCTTTATCTAAAAAAGTTATACACAGTCAGCAAAAGAATAAGATGGAGCATTCCCTTCAGGCAGGGACAACGGACTGACTGATGAAATCCAAGGGTCTAAAAATAAGGCTCATTTAAAGCTGCCCTGAATGATCAGATAGGTTCATTTGGAGGACATCTTCAGTAATAATTTCATCTCGTATGTGCAAATTCACTATGTAAGATGCTTCAAGAGCTACAAGGACACAGGCGATCCCTGACACTAGATGTTAATTCTTAATAAACTTGTCATAATCTTCTCCCGCTCATGGTCATGATTCCATTTCATGGTTTACAAAGCACTTTCCTAACACTGGTTTCTGTTGTTGCAGGCAAGGAAATTGAGGCTCAAAGAGAGTAAGTGACTTATCCAGGGTCCTACACCTGAAAAAATAGGAACTGTAGATCTCAGATTCCTGCCAACAAACCCCTCTGTGCAGCAGAATTGGAAGAAACTTGAGATGTTACCTGCTTCAAAGAATCTCCCTCATATTATTATGATACTGTGCCATTTCCAATTAGAGATATTCTTTTGGTTTCAATCACGTTTAATGATCAGGAAAGCAATAAGTATTTTCTGGAATACCCACAATGGTGGTATGTGCTCTCTCTAACCTTTATAATAACTCTGCAAGGCAGAGAGGATTCTTGCCAATTTACAACTGTAAGTGCGTGGTTCAGGGCAGTTAACTGGCTCAGAGTAAGTCCCATGGCTGGAAATGCACACCTGATGTTCACAGACCGTCCAGAAGCAGCTTTGTCTTTTCTTTCCGGGAATAACTGCTCAGCATACAAATTCCCCTCAAGGGACGACACATTCACATCATGCACAGAAATTGTTTTCCTGGCTGAAAACGCAAAGATCATTGGCCATCCAAGTTTGATGGCAGATGGAAGAGAAATCCGAAAGGAAATGATGGAACTTTACATCTGGTAGGTATTTTTGTTTCCTAGTAAAAGAATTGTTCTCCATATGCTGAATGTATATTTTATACAGCACTGTAAAATCTTCTTAGGTAAGTAAATTGGTCTCTCTTGTTTATTATGAAGACCAAATGGATCATGGTAGAAGTTTCCAGGAAATATCGCTTCCCAACCAGTCCAGTCCTAACTCTTTGCCAAAGTCAACTTGCCTCTCAGTAAATGGTATCCAGCAAAACTCTTAACAACTTTTATCAGAATAAAGCAGATATTTCAAATGACATTTCAAAACCACTCTTAAAAAATCCTTCTTATGTGCAAATGAAAAACATATAGCAGATCTTATAAGGGCAAAAGTCTTTTGGCAGGGGCGAGGGGATGGTATTTCCAATGGGACTCTCAGGACACATCCTGCTTGGAACATGCCATGTGATCTTCCAAGGCACCACTCTCCAGACCAGGAGGAGTCTGGGTGAGCTGGAAAGTCACACATGCGCAGGCTGAGGCGCCCACAGGCACTGGTAGCAGAGCTCTTACAGACATCGAGATTGGGATCCCCCTACCTAGAAACTGCTAACCATCAGTGACAGGTTGAAGGACCCTCCTTCTTCGCTCCAGCTGAACATGAATAGAAATCTTCAGAAACACAAAATGTGGATTGTGAGTATATTGTTTTCTATTATCTTCAGGAATGCATTATCTTTAGGATCTCTTCCATGTGCGTGTACATTTCTGTGAAGAGGAAATAAGCCTATTCAAAAGTAACCGAAAGGCAGTAAAAGGCCTTCCAGGAGCTCCAGGTGTACTTCATTACACTGTGCGGATTTTGCTATGCACGGCCAAAATTCTTGGGTACAAAAACAGCCACTTTGAATTCCATTTAATGCAAAAGCAAAGCCTTTGCCAAGGAGCAATTATAGCTGGAAAATAGACAATAATAAGCTGCATAACTAACAGCAATGACCAAAGTTAAACTGTTCTTGCTTATGTATCCTTGCTAGTATTTGTCAGTATTACCAGAAAAGATAATTTTATAGGCGAAAAATATTTAATTCCTTTCTTTTTCAGTTCCTCTCTTTATAGTGAAAGAAAGTCGTTTCCCACTTTTGTGAACTGGCTATAGTTCTACCTTTTAAAATGTTGTTCATATTCTTTGCATGTTTTCATCGACTTTTCATTGATATTTCTTATAAAATTTATGTGAACTCTTCATAAAATAATGAAATTCACCACTTATTTATTGAATAACTGAATTTGAAATACGGCTAAATTTTGATTAATTTTTGTCGAGAGAACTTTAAATTTTATATAGTCAGATCTATCCATCTTCGCCTTTCTAATTTTTTTATCATCCTAACCTTTGTGATTTTTTCTGCCTTGCAATTTGCTGAATATACAATCATTTTTATACATGTGTATACTTTTAATGCCTGGAAATCCCATGGATGGGGGCCTGGTGGGCTGCAGTCCATGGGGTCGCTAAGGTTGGACACAACTGAGCGACTTCACTTTCACTTTCATGCATTGGAGAAGGCAATGGCAACCCACTCCAGTGTTCTTGCCTGGAGAATCCTGTGGACAGAGGGCCTGGTGGGCTGCTGTCTGTGGGGTTGCACAGAGTCGGAACCGACTAAAGCAACTTAGCATGCATGCATACTTTTAATTGTATGGCTAAATAGGTAATAAATTAAGATAATTTGATAAGTGATATCTAAGCTGTGTTGTTCATTAGTGTATCCCAGGACCAGCAATACTGTCTGGTATATAGCATGTGCTTTATAAATACTGTAGAACTCTTTTTGGTTGTATCTCTTGCTTCAACTGACTAAGGAGCTCAGAGGTGAAATCATCAAACCAGAGAACAGAAGTGAGGAAGACACACAGTTGACAAAAGGCCAGCACCTCCTTCAGGGGAAGTTTTCAGTGGAAGCTCCATCTGCGGAGGATGCCACCTGCCTCTCATACCTGTCTGTGCAGACTTGCCCATCGGCCTCTGCCTCAGGAAGGGGACTGCTGAGATCCAGATGGTCAAACGTGGGATGAAGAGGAGAGCAAAGTCATGGCCCATTAATAACTCAGAGCATCATCTCTGAGTGTGTGTGTTGTCTATGATAGTAAATAAACACCCTACATGTTTAATTAACACCTTAGCAATAAGACAGACTCCCAGGCTTGTTAGATACCATAAAAGACTGTAACTTAATAGTCAACAATCTTAAGAAGCATAGTTCTAAAACATTTTTCTTAAAAAAATCTCATTCTGAACATATATTTCGCATCTTCCATACACTGACAAACTAGACAAAGTGCTCAGAAGCTACACATCGCACTCATTCCTATCCCTGGATGATGTTCTTCACTGACTATTGGGAAAGTTAGATTTCCTGTTAGCATTCTGTTTACACAATCAGATGGAGACTCAAGAGATATCTTCACACCTTATTCTAATATTCTTTACTGTATTACACTTGTTCAACAGAACTGTAGTCATCTCCTGGATTGAATGAAGTAGCTACAAAAATCTTTCAAATAAATTCTTTTCACTCCTATGAACTCACAGCCATGTGTTCCTAAAGACTCCACATGAAGGGAATGTTTCTTTTTGTCTTTGTCCTAACTTTTTCCTATCCTGTATCATCTTGTTTAATATGTTCTGCTTCCATTTCTCCTATTTCCAAATAATTCAGAATAGAACTCTTTAGCTGGCTCAGATTTCTCTCCTTGGATGAGTAGAAAAGCTTTAACATCATAAAGCTTTTCTATAAACATCAGGAAAGGGGGAAACCTTCCTTCTCTAAGCTGCAACTCTTTCATAACCCCTCTTGGACCTGAGGCAGAGCTAACTTACCCGAAAGAGCAGTTTGCTGGTTGCCCTGGCAACCTCCTGACTCATTGACAATTAGCAGCTCCCAAAGTCCTTAGACAGCTGAAGCCCATGTAACTGCTATCAGAAAGCTCCCTCTGGCTCACATTCAGTCCCAACGCCCAACTGAAATGCTTTTTCTGAGGGAGATGAGACAGCTAGTGACTGCTTGCCTGTACACGAAGAGGCAAGCAGGCATCTCCAAATCGGGATGCCACACCCAGCACCACTGCGATGACTCAGACGACCTGGGCTGGGGGACAAACACTAGCTAAGATTTTATACACCAGCCAGCAGCCCAGAATTCATATCAGTGACTGAGAGCTCTTCTGTGTCACACTGACTCAGGCAAGTTCATTCTATTCTCCAGAAACAGTGAAATGACCTGAGACCTTTTGTTCCATCAGCATTTATGATAGGTGTGTAGACTTTTAGAACTGAGATCTGGCCTCCAGCTTCCACAGCTGGTCATTCGTATCTAGAGAGGCATCATTTGAAAAAAATAATCAGTCAACGGCTTCCCTGGAGGCTCAGATGGTAACGAATCCACCTGCAACGAAGGATAGCTGGGTTTGATCCTTGGGTCAGGAAGCTCCCCTGGAGAAGGGGATGGCAGCCCACTCCAGTATCCTTGCTGGAGAAATCCATGGACAGAGGAGCCTGGGGGCTATAGTCCATGGGGCCACAGCTGAGTGACTGTGAGCCAGCATCAGTCAACAGGCACTCTAGGTCTCCTGTTGGACTGCCATTCCCAGCTCTGTGGTTGTGAAAGACACAAGAATCAGTTACCAAATACCATTTCAGTTTTCAGGGATGCTGTACTCAAATGATTACCATCAGGAATGTTAAACTGCTGGTAGAGAAGAAGCCTCCAGGCCTGTTTGCATATTGATTTGCATGGAAAGGAAGGACGTTTGAGGAGATCTGCACACAAAAAAGCCTGGAGTTAGAGGCGAGGAAAGCTGGTGGCAGGACCGTGGGGCCTGAGGGAGTAGGTCAGCCCTTTCTCAAAAAAGAACTGAATTTTATTTTTTTATTTATTATTTGGAAAAAGAGGAAACTGAAAGGGGATTGAGAGAAATGGACGCTCTTGTAGAAGTGCTTTGAGGCCTCAGTGACAAAGTAAAAGTTGCTCCATTGGGCTGGACTCTTTGTGCCCCCCCCAAAACGTGGGCTGTAGTCCATGGAATGCTCCAAGCCAGAATACTGGAGTGGGTTGCCTTTCTCTTCTCCAGGGCATCTTCCCAACCCAGGTCTCCCACATTGGAGAGGGATCCTTTACCAGCTGAGCCACAAGGGAAGCCGTCAGTGACAAAAGACAGCACATATTAGGGCAGAAACAGAATGAGGAGGGGGCTTCCCAGGTGCCCCACCTGCCAAGGCAGGAGACATAAGAGATGCAGGTTCTATCCTTGGGTCTAGAAGATTCCCTGGAGGAGGGCAGGGCAACCCATTTCAGTGTTCTTGCCTGAAGAATCTCATGGACAGAGGAGCCTGATGGCCTACAGTCCATGGGCCGGGCTATAGTCCATAGGGTCAAAAAGAGTTGGACACGACTGGAGCGGCTGAGCGCAGCACACAGCACGGAGGGAGGAGAGGCCTCTGCTTGTTTATAGGTGGTAAACACCGCAGTACGGACGCCCACAGGCCCACAGCTGGGAGAAGCTCAGGATTTATACCCTGGCAGTGGATCCGAATGCAGAGGTAGCTGGAGACATCGCCCAGGCCTGTGTGGACAAACAGAAGCGGTCCCTCGGCGGTTGAGCACAGACGAGGAGCACCAGGGGAATCCCAAAAGTAACTGGGATGGGCTTGAGGGCACGGCGGGTGAGCGCCTCCTTGGGTAACTTGGCGCAATGAGCCAGTGAATACGGCCTGTGACTCAGCGTTACGGTATTTGTAGCCACATGTTGGAGGCTTTTTCTTGATCTGGTTTTGGAGCCTCTCCTACGTGGATGAAGAGTGTTGGTGAGACCGTTCTTAAGGCAATTCAGAGAAGCAGGCTGGGTAGAAAGAGACTCCCGTTCAGTCCTGAAAAGTGCAGAGAATTATGTGAACGCCATTTTTCCTCTCTCTCCCCTCATTAGAAGATTTTGGTCATGAAACAACTGCAGAAGGTTGTAAATAGGACTTCGGAGCACTGATAAAAGGAAGCATTCTAATGGAGGTTAGGTAACATCACTGCTGCGCTGTGCTCAGTCATATCTGACTCTTTGCGACCCTGTGGACTGTCGCCCGCCAGGCTCCTGTGTCCTTGGGATTCTCCAGGCAAGAGTACTGGTGTGGGTTGCCATTTCCTCCTCTAGGGGATCTTCCCGACCCAGGGATCGAACCCACGTCTTCTGCATAGGCAGGCGGATTCTTTACCACTTCGCCACTTGGGAAGCCCTAGTGATATTGCTTAAGTGGAATATGGCTCCCCACACGAAGCCCCGGATTTAACTGGAGGGGACTCTCCGCATGACCACACACACTCTCCATTTACCGCCTCTGTCTCCTGCTGGCTCATGAAGACAGAGGAGAACTGGTTGATGGCTGTATGAGCAACACAAGCAACAAAGTCTTTATTGAACTTGTTACAGAATTGTTTCTCTTTCATGTTTTGATTTTTGGCCATGTGGCCTATGGGATCTTAGGTCCCCTCCAGAGATCAAACCCAAACCTTCTGCATTGGAAGGTGAAGTCTTAGCCACTGGACCCCCAGCGAAGTCCCTCCCTTGTAACTACGAACACTGCCGTGAAGCCGTACTTCTCCCAAGAAGGATATCATCCAGAAAAGAAAGGTTTCACCTTCTTAATATGCAGGCTTGCGATCTCCACCCTTTTCTGTTATCTGATGTTGGATCCCAAGCCTTCTTATGTTAATACAATGATCAGAAACCTGAAGAAAAGATCAACAGCTAGTCCTCTCCTGTTTTGCATCACTTTCTCAAGCTTGAGAATGCCTGGAGTGTTCTGCTGGCAGGTTACTTGCTTAGGAACATTCATCATAAGAAGATGAAAGCCGAAGTGCAGAAGGGATTTTCAGAGTGTGTGTCATCTCCCTGCTTCCCTTTATTACCTCCAAAAATAACTATTCATAATTTCAAGAATATTTCACAAGTGATCTTTTAGGATGAAAAGTCATCTGTAAAACTGGTGTAATTCATTCTTCTTGGAAATATGATTTGAAAAAAAGTAGATCTCACTTACAGATAAGATTTCAGAGGAAATATTTTTTGTTTGACCCATTACTAAATGTACCCATCGAAGTAAAATTATTTTACGTGTTCCACATGTCAAAAACTGCCTGCCCAACTGTCGTGGTGGCCTTCTGGATAGAACAAGACAGCTCCATGCCCTAAGCAAGGATGGATAATTAAGATGGAAAGTAAAATGCACCCAGTTACAATAATGTCCTTTGAGATTATATGGGATGAAAAAATATGACTACGTGCAACTTAATTGCTCTAAGGTCTAACGTTTAAGACTGAGAGTCATGCGTTCCAGCTATTTTGACCCACAGGTTTTACCCTCCGTCACCTTTGGGTGAAATCTATCTGTTGCATCATTTCATCAGAAAGCTCTTGAGTAGAAAGGGCTGTCTCCAGGGTGTGTCTTATTTTTAATTCCACGTAGCTACTCTAGATGTTCTAGTTCACTGCCTGATCGAGTGTAGACTTAGGTAACTAGACAGTTATTTTCTGACTTGTCTTGGCAATTGCCTGATGCATCACCAAAAACTTAGCTATGAAGAAAAACCAAGTGTAACTTGGTCTCCTTGGGAGGCAGACCCAGTATGGGGAATGGCAGTGGCGTAGCTCCTTGGCATTGGGAAATGTGAATAAGAGGGTGGGTGGAGCCTCAGTAGAAATGAAAAATGGCAGAGAACTTTCCAAAGCTGTCATGGCACTGCTGTTTCTATTAGACTGTGAAGGACCCATTTTCTTTCTCTCTTTTTTAAAAATTCAATTTGTTGAGAAAGTTAACTCTTTTTTTCTTTTATTTCTCTCTCTCTCTTTTTTTTTGTTTTGCTAAAAATGATTCATTCAAATCTTGCAGAAATACTGGTTTCTCTGTGAAAGAACATTAGGTTCTAGGCTTGAATGATTTAAACACATTTTTAGTCAATATAAATGTCTAAAGGGGGCTTTAGCAAGGCAGAAGAGACACAGGACAATCATACGGGCAGAACTTTCACAGGTTGGTTTTTCCTAATTACTTTTTATTGGCATATAGTTGATTTCCAATGTTATTTTCTGCTGTACAGCAAAGTGAATCAGTTATGTAGACACATATATCTACTCCTTTTTAGATTCTCGTCACATATAGGTTATAACAGAGTATTGAGTATTGATACTGATCTGACTTCAAAGGAGAGGGCCTAATATATGTAGTTCAGATTAATTTTAATAGCTGTAGGAAGCCTCCACCACAGAGTAAATGGAAGAAGAGAAAAAAGAAGAACGGGGACTATTATGAACACAGTGGTTCCAGTCCCAGCCCTCAATTCACGCACTGGAGCCCTAGATTAGTATTTCAGAAAGCGTGAGTCACTCAGTTGTGTCCGACTCTTTGTGACCCCACAGACTGTAGCCCACCAGGCTCCTCCTTCCCTGGGATTCTCCGGGCAAGAATACTAGAGTGGGAAGCCATTCCCTTCTCCAGGGGATCTTCCTGACCCTGGGACTGAGCCTGGGTCTCCTGCCTGGCAGGCAGATTCTTTACCATTTGAGCCACCAGGGAAGCCCAGTACCCCAGAATGGGACCATATTAGGAGACAGTATCTTCCCAGAAGAGATTAAGTTAAGATGAGGCTACTGGGCTGAGAGGAGGGGGGGAAGTTAATCTAATTCAATACGACTGGTGTTCTTACAGTGAAAGCTGCTCAGTCATGTCTGACTCTTTATGACCCCATGGGCTATACAGGCCAGAATACTGGACTGGGTAGCCTTTCCCTTCTCCAGGGGATCATCCCAGACCCAGGTCTCCCACATTGCAGGTGGATTCTTTACCCACTAAGCTACAAGGGCAGCCCAAGTGTCCTTATAAGAGGAGGAAAATCAGACACATGACACTTAAAGACAGGGAATGAGAAAACAGGGAAGGCCATTGTTTACAAACTGAGGAGAGAGGCCTCGGAAGAAGGCAATCCTGCCAGCACCTTGATCTTGGACTTCTAGCCTCCAGAACGGAGAGTATACGTTTCTGTTATTTTAGCCATTCCATTTGCGATAATTAGTTACAGCGGATTTAGCAAAGTAATACAGAGACCAGAGACTAAAGACATTTAGAGGCAGAAAAACTGTGACTCAAACTGTCATGAGGGTCATACGGAGGGTGGAAAGTTAGGATAAAAATGAGAAGAGCAATGTTTGCACACTTAAGACTCTTTGACTGAATTTTGCACAATCATAGTCCACATACTGAGCCTCGATTTATTCATCTCTAAAACGGACTGCCAGGTCCTTGGGGCCACCAGTGGGACATTGCCATCTTTTAAAAATACGAATCTAGCCCACAGAAAAAAATTCTGATAAGTAATTAGTGATTCCAGAAAAAGAAAGCAAAGGCATTCTCCTTCCTGAAGGACCTTACAGATATTTGGAGGGAGGTTCATGGAACACGCACAGAAATACAACCAGGATGTGAGTAAATAGTGAATATTCAAAAGAATGAGGGCTGTAAAACTTCCAGAAGGCGAGACCCCTGAACCTGGGGTAGTCATGGAAGAAGGTGAAATCAATTTACTCTTTGAAAGTTGAGTGAAGACTGGAAATGCATAAAAAACAGATACAGGTCAGGAAGATCCCCTGGAGAAGGAAATGGTAACCCACTCCAGTATTCTTGCCTGGAGAATCCCATGGACAGAGGAGCTTGATGGGCTACAGTCCATGGGGTCGCAAGAGTCAGACATGACTGAGTGACTCAACCACCACCACCACCACCACATCTCAGATAAGAGCAAAGAGGTAGAAAATGCAGTAGATGTATTAGGGACAAGAATAGTAACAGTTTGCAAAACTGGAGCCCTTTGCACATTGGATAAAACACCTTTGGTTGTTCCTGTTGTAGGTTAATTCTTTAGAGCCATGAACTTAAAAAACAATAAGGTAATTTGACTAGCTGCTGGAGGCAGAAGGAATTTGCCTTGACTATGAAAATCAATCAGGGTTATTACACATTCTGTCACAATGGGTGAATGCTTTACCCAACAGAAGTTCTTTCTACTCTTTCTGACCTAGATAAAGAAACCTCACTGTTCTCTTCCACCCCCATTGACACTTGGCGTTATTTGGACAAGGACTACACTGCAGGCAATTTTGCTTCCCCTTAGAAGAAAATATCTGCCAAAGTGGGCAGAATAAACAATGCTCCAAAAGCATGCTTTCAGAGCTTCAAAATACCAATTCCATTCTAAGTAGTATTCTAATACCACATCCTTTTAATCTTTTCATCAAAATAAAACTCCAATGGATTGCCATTTGGCTTGCCCTTGGCCTGTGTAATCCATTCTATGACAGAATGATCTGGGTTCGTTTCCAAAGCAAACCATTCAACATCACAGTAATACAAGTCTATTCCCCAACCATTAATGCTGAAGAAGCTGAAGTTAAATGGTTCTGTGAATACCTACAAGACCTTCTAGAACTAACACCAACAGAAAGATGTCCTTTTGTTATAGGGGATTAGAATACAAAAGTAGAAAATCAAGAGTGAAAGTGGAAGTGTTAGTTGCTCAGTCATGTCCAACTTTTCGCACCCCTGTCCATGGAATTCTTCAGGCAAGAATACTGAAGTGGGTTGCCATCCCCTTCTCTAGGGAATCTTTCCTACTCAAGGGTTGAACCTGTATCTCCTGCATTGCAGGCAAATTTTTAACATCTGAGCCATCAGGGAAGCTCATTAAAACTATGGAGGGCTCCAAAACCTTGGCAGGTGGTAAACATTTTACTCTAATTGAAGTAAGAACTGATGGAAATATTTGAATTTTGGAGATGATGAAAGAGAGCAAGTCATAGATTTATTGAGGATGGTGTTTCATGGAGAAGCTCTGTTAATCATTAACCGATTAAGGGTAGGAAAGGATAGTGAGAATTAAAGTCTAATTATTAACATTTTGCTCCATATTAGTCATTGGACTAGAGCTTCATGAGAGTGGCTTTTGAAGGAAGCTTTGTTGGAAGAAGCATACAGATCATAGAGGGAAGTGAGAACTGGGAAAAAGGCAGGGAAAGAGACAGCTTCATGACCTAGACCTTGGCTTTATTCTTATGGGGAGTAGGAGGCCAGGGGTGTCCTTGAAGTAAGAATCTGATAAGACACGAATTACATTTGCTGAAAATTATTTTAGCAGATATCTCCAGAATGTGTCTCAAAGGAATGAGAAGGTAGACAATACTAGTGTCTAGAACAGATATTTTATGTATTCATGTAATATCCAACTTTATCTTAAATTTTTATATTTCTAGGCTATTCCATTCATCTGTGTTTTTTTCAGATTGTTGCAAATCTACAAAAAATGGTCTAATATATTTATTGAAAAAATCCGCATGTAAGTGGAGTTTTGAACCCATGCAGTTCAAACTCGTGCTGTCCAAGCATCAGCACTATATTTCCTCAACTTTTCATATCCAGACAAGAATCACAAAGATTCCTCTTCTCTCTAAGGGTTTGGTTCCAGTATCAGACAGCATCTTGTTTGATCCCCCTCCTGGGTCGTGTTCTGAGCTTTGTAATTTTGTAGCTTAGGAAAGCTACACCCTTCCACGTCTGTACAAATGAGACTCTACTTGTGAGCTTACAAGAAAGCTTCCATTCTGGTCTCAGTATTGATTCTAAATGATAGATATTATTGCTGTTATTGCTTTTGTGGTTATTCTTATTATTACATCACTGCTCTGCCATGAGCATGGGCATGTGATTTTTCTTACCTTTTTTCCTGGGCTAAGATGGAAAGAGGTAGAGTCTCAGGCTTGTCTTTGGTTTGGCCTGTTGTAACTTCATGTCAATTTGTCTTTATGGAAGACTGA
This sequence comes from Nanger dama, assembly GCA_917880005.1. Classification (NCBI taxonomy): domain Eukaryota; kingdom Metazoa; phylum Chordata; class Mammalia; order Artiodactyla; family Bovidae; genus Nanger; species Nanger dama. The sequence continues at coordinate 17,598,906 of CAKJTW010000032.1, read as the reverse complement.
GAAAGGCACAGTTTTATTTTGGTGAAAATGCTTTAAGTGCAACAGTCTTTTGATAAGAGCATTTTATTGGGAGCACAGTGATTGGTGGTGGATCAAGACCACCATCAGCACTACAGTTGGTTGTTCTTTAATTCACAGAACTTGAACTTCATAATAATCAATCATGTCAGACTGGGGGAAAAAAACATATTCAGGTTTCCCTTGGGTTTTATGGATTGGGACTGAAATCAAGGAGCTTCCTCGTCAGGGAATCCCACGTGAGTTCTTAGGTTCTTTTTCTTAATGCAGTAGTTCAACTTTCCAGTTTCATCATCAAGCAGAAGGTCACCCGCTGACACCAGCTCTCCTTGGAGATAATGCGTTTACAAGCTGGTATTTTTGGCAGAAAACTGCATTCTGGGTCATAGGTCTGCTATCTGTAGGAATCCTATTCAGCTCCAGTCCACTGATCTCGCCTCTCCTCCGCGACTAAATCTACGTCCACAGATGAGTTGAGGGTGGCTTGGAGAGACATTATGGATGACCTTCCAGTTCCCTCTGGGACTATGTGACCTCTGACAAATCCCAGAAATTCTTTCTGCCTTGGAGACAAGTTCCTCCCCAGTACTTCCCTCTGACAGGTGCTGTCAGAATCAGAAAGCCCTGGAAGATTCTCAAAACACTGCCTCAAAATCATAATTATAATTAATAATAGTAATTAACTTTCATCATGGATGAGTCATCTATATATTAGAAATTCAGGGATAATTTGTTTCAAAGTTCTCCCTTAACTTTCCTTACTCAGTCTCATTCATCATAAAAGGTTAAGTTGCATCTTCAGTTCAGTTCAGTTGCTCAGTCATGTCCGACTCTTTGCGACCCCATGAATCGCAGCATGCCAGGCCTCCCTGTCCATCACCAACTCCCGGAGTTCACTCAGGCTCACGTCCATCGAGTCCGTGATGCCATCCAGCCATCTCATCCTCTGTCATCCCCTTCTCCTCCTTCCCCCAATCCCTCCCTGCATCAGAGTCTTTTCCAATGAGTCAACTCTTCGCATGAGGTGGCCAAGGTACTGGAGTTTCAGCTTTAGCATCATTCCTTCCAAAGAAATCCCAGGGCTGATCTCCTTCAGAATGGACTGGTTGGATCTCCTTGCAGTCCAAGGGACTCTAAAGAATCTTATTTTTTATTATTTTTATTTTTTTCAGCTTTTTCAAACTGACAAATTTATATATATTTAATGTGGACAATGTCATGTTTTGCTATATGCAGACATTGTGATATGTAGACATTGCAATCAAGCTAACTAACATATCCACCACCTCACATAGTTACTATTTGTGTGTGTGGTGTGTGTGGGGTACGTGTGTGTGTGTGTGTGTGTGTGTGTGTGTGTGGTGCGTGTGGTGAGAACATTTATGATCGCTCAGCAAATTTCAGGGGCTCCCCAGGTGTCACTAGTGGTAAAGAATCCACCTGCCAATGCAGGAGATGGAAGAGACATGGGTTCAGTCCCTAGGTCGAGAAGATCCCCCAGAGAAGGAAATGGCAACCCCTTCAAGAATATAATAGAGTATTGTTAATGACAGTCAGCATTCTATATATTAGGTCTCCAGAACTTACTGATTTTGCATAACTATAACTTTTTATTGCATTTTTTGCCCCAAATCTCCCTATTTCCTGCATTCTCCAGGCCCTGGCAGCCACTATCCTAGATTACATTTTAAAGAAAATATTCTTAGCTTTTGAAGGTAATAGAAAGAACTTTTCCTATCTTATATTCAATGCATTTGAATAACTGATATTGGAAAAATGATTTTTTCCCTTAAACTAAGAAAAAAAGGGGTAAATATTTTCTACTCTATAATTCTGTATCTATAATTCTGTCCATACTGATATTTTTGTTTTAAATTCTTTCAATATTCAACAGAGTAATTTCTCTCTGTGAAATGCTTTCTTCTTCCCTGTCCAATAACAAAAGGATGGGAAGTTCAAACATTTGACTTTTTATTTGGAAGCAATCGCCCTACGCAGGTAAAAGTTATTTCATCAGCTATAATTTTAACTTTAGTTTTATTTCCTCCTGATAAAGTTTTAGGTCGTGCTCATGACCAAGATACACAACTGTCGATATCCATCTTTTCAGCAGATAGAGTAGAAGTTAGTTTCTCAAACAAAACAAACTGGTCTTCCCCCCTCCCATGAGGTGTTGCTCAATAATTTCACATTCTTTAGTGTCAAATAAACACATTAAGTCTGTTGAGATACTGCTGTGGTAATTTATTTTTCAAATTTAATAAGAAGGAGGGGACTGACCTATCCTCTTAGAACAGGAAAGAAAATTAGACCCGACAGTGATACATTATCAATTTTTAAAAGTATGAAATATTCCGAAAAGTAAGCAGTTCTTTGGGCACTCAGGTGACCATCCAAGCTGGTCAGTGAACTTATAAAACCCAAACCCTTTTAAGTTTGTTCTGAGTTAATTTTTTATTTACTTGCAGGGTTTCATTTACTTTGGAAGCTTGATAACCATGCATAATTATGTCAGCTTTCTTCCTCATCAAATTCCACTACATTTCCTAAGCCAAAAGGAACATATGATCATTTTCTATTGATGCAGGTGAAAAAAAAAAAAGAGTGTGGGGACTTTGAAAACAGGTTTAGCTGAGAAGCATGCCATGGTAAATTTGCTTCATGAAACTGAGCCAAATAACTTTATCTTCCTGTATTTCCATTTCTCCTACCGTCAAAGGCAACATCAACAGATTCTCTTTCCCGACAGTGTGATAGCCATGAAAATGCATGATTAAAGATAAAGAAGACTGCATCTACCTACACACACCAACCACCTCCTTCCCTCAAAATCTGTCGACAGTGCTGGAGGAATCTTCAGAGTCTTTCCTTTTCCTCTAATTGCAATCTTGAGTTTGGTTTATATAGATACACTCTGATAGCCAGGGGCACAATTCTGATGCCTACAGAGCAGTCAGGGGCAACAGATATTGGAGAAACAGAAGCGCAAGATGATTGAGAATGGAAGAAAAATATTTCTAGACTTTGTACAGACATTGAAAATTCTGTGGCAAAGGGAAAAAGAAATAAACAAGGAGGCACATACATACATCTCTCCTCTGAGAATGTAAGAAATAGAATAATTCTTTATATCAATCCTCAAACATGCTCTCTAATTTTCATCTCTGTAACTGTCTTAGCTTGAATTATAGCTTTGTTTTGTTGTATTTTAAAGGGGCCATTTGTTGGGAAAGGGAATGGTTACTGACTCCCAGAGTTTTAACAAATGTAACACAGGAAGAAATCTGACAAGGGAAACAATGACTGGATTTTCTATTTCTTCTAGCACGGTGGTGGTTCCATGATGAGAAGACACAACCCTGTCTTTTTAGGAGCTTCAGCAGAAAATAAGCTGCTCATGAAAAAGGGCTTGGAAAAAGTAATTGGTTTGGAAAAAGAAGATTGGTAGAAGACATAAGTGTGAGATACTGTCTATAATGTTAAAGTTGAAGCCTGTGAAATGAAAATACATATGTACTGAAGTCAGACCTTCAGTATGAAGATTTGGACTTTTCAAGGCCCAGATGTTAGATTTCAGTACTGGTCCTATTTATCAAAGATGCAGTTCAAGTTAGAGGGAGCCCTGGGAGACCCAGTTTGTTTGTTTTTTTCTTTCTGGTTTCAGTGAAAGAAACCATCAGCAAAACAAATTAGGTAACCTATGGAATGCTGCTGCTGAGTCGCTTCAGTCGTGTCCGACTCTGTGTGACCCCATAGACGGCAGCCCACCAGGCTCCCCCGTCCCTGGGATTCTCCAGGCAAGAACACTGGAGTGGGTTGCCATTTCCTTCTCCAATGCATGAAAGTGAAAAGTCAAAGTGAAGTCGCTCAGTCGTGTCTGACTCTTAGCGACCCCATGGACTGCAGCCTACCAGGCTCCTCCGTCCGTGGGATTTTCCAGGCAAAAGGAATAGGAGAAGATATTTGTGAATATATCCCTGATATGGGTTAATATCAAGAATAAATAAAGAATGCACACAACTCAATAGCAACAAAAAAGTAAGCAACTGGATTAAAAAATTGGCAGAATCTGTACAGCTATTTTTCCAAAGAAGACATACAAATGGCCAACAGGCACATGAAAAGATGTTCAACATCACTAATTATTAGGGAAATGTAGATCAAAACTACAATGAGATATCACGTCACACTTGTTAAAATGGCTGTGATCAAAAAGACAAGAAATAGTAAGTATTAGAGAGGAAGTGGAGAAAGAAACCCCTAAAACGTTATTGGTGAAACTAAATTGGTACAGCTGTTATGGAAAACAGTATGGGATGAGTCAGAAAATTTAGAAATACAATATGACCCTGCAATTCTCTTTTGGGTATTTGTCCAAAGAACTTGAAAACACTAATTTGAAAAGACATGTGCAACCCTATGTTCATTGTAACAACCTAGACATCCATCAGTGGATAAAGTAGATATGGTCTATATACCAGGGAATATTATTCAACCATAAAAATGATGAAGTCCTGCCATTTGCAACAACATGAATGGATATTGAAAGTATAGTGTTTAGTGAAATAAGTCAGAAAGAGAAAGACAAATACCATTACGAGTTCACTCATGTATGAAACATAAAGAAGAAACAATATAAGTTGCTAAGTTGCTAAGTCGCTTCAGTCGTGTCTGACTCTGTGCAGCCCCATAGACGGCAGCCTACTAAGCTCCCCGTCCCTGGGATTCTCCAGGCAAGAACACTGGAGTGGGTTGCCATTTCCTTCTCCAATGCATGAAAGCGAAAGGTGAAAGCGGTCACTCAGTCGTGTCCATCTTAGCGACCCCATGGACTGCAGCCTACCAGGCTCCTCCATCCATGGAATTTTCCGGGCAAGAGTACTGGAGTGGGGGTGCCATTGCTTTCTCCGAAACAATATAAAACAAAAGCAAATTCATAGATATAGAGAAAAGATTAGTAGTTACCACAAGGGTAGGGTTGAGGGCTAAACTAAACGGGTGAAGGGAGTCAACTGTATTGTGTGGATGGTAACTAGACTTGTGGGAGTGGTTACTTTGTTGTATATACAGATGCTGAATTATAATGCTGTACACCTGAAACTTATAAATAGAAAAAATATTGTATAGCCAAACAAACAAACACAAAAACCTGAGTCCAAATCAGTCCAGATCTGTTATTATTACTTCTAATTTATTGCTATCATTTAAATATTTTCTAGGCATTATTAGCAGCAGAGTGAATCAAGATAATATTTTGAGGATTACATTTTCATGCTTTTAATTTCTAGATAAATATATTATCTTATATTAATAAAAAAGCTTTCCATAGTCAATAGTACTAAGAGTTCTGAAGTTTTTCCTCATTTTTATCTTCCTCTCCGACTTCTTCCTCTTCCCATCAGCACCTTGTTAGCAGGTCCCTAAATAATGTCAGATACAAACAAATATTTTCTTGCATGAATGAGTAGAAAGCTAGGTTCTCTTTGGGAAGGCATTTACACATTTTATTCTAATGTTCCGTTTTGATTGTGCATTTGTGTTTATGTTTTAGATTTCAGAATTATAGCTGCTTTCCTTTCCAAGTGAAGTTTTTTCATTGCAAAAACAGCCTGATGTCCTTTTAAAAGAATTTTAGTAAACAGAGCTCTGTCCCGGGCTACCAGGAGTAAACAATTTTCCATCTCCCTCTTAGTCATTTCATCTGTCAGTCATTGAAAATTACCATATGTTGGAGGTGGACACCAAGAAACAGTATCCTAATGTTAGGCCATATGATTCACCTTTTCCTTCAGGGATTTTTTTTGTTTTCACTTAAAATTTTTATTTATTATTTCTTTTTGGCTGTGCTGGGTCTTTGTTGCTGTGCAGGCTTTCCTCTAGTTGCAGAAAGTGGGGCTCCTCTCTAGTTGTGGTGCTCGGGGTTCTCACTGCAGTGGCCTTTCTTGTTGAGGGGCACAGGCTCTAGGCACGTGCAGGCATCAGCAGCTGCGGTTCCCAGGCTCTTCTGCACAGGCTCAGCTGCTGTGGTTCTCAGGCTCACGTGCTCTGTGGCATGTGGGATCTTCCTGGACCAGGGACTGAACCCACGTCTCCTGCATTGGCAGGCGGATTCTCTACCACTGAGTCACCAGGGAAGCCTTGTTTTCACTTTTGATCTTGAATAAAGCACTTGAGAAATTCTTGATGTGAGGATACATGAGGATACATTTTATTGTGGTTAAGGCTTATTCTTTCAGGGGATGGTAGAGACCATAAAGATTCACTGGAATGTTTCAGTCAAGCAGCAGTAACATGCGTTCCAAGTTTCAAGCCACCAAGGCGTCTGCAGTCTGGAGCTGCCCTGCCTGTTTACTGAGAGACAGCTGTCAGTGGGAAGAGAACTGTTCCAACTCTGAATTCTATTAGAACCGGGTCTCGTCTCTGACAATGGCTCCTCGGCCTCCCAGGGAAATCTCCAAGAGCAGGCTGGGTGCATTCCAGTACGGGATTTGGAAATTAGCAAGGAGAGTATAGCCTCTCAGCCTTCAGTGGAGTATAAATAATCTAGAGAGGAGCAGAAGAAAACAGTAACAGTCCTTGTCTAGTCTTTGTCATGAGCTGTACATGGCCAGCTTTCTATCAGGTCCTCCGAGTTACTGGCCCTGATACAATTCTCCATTATGATTAAACCAGACGCCAGTGAAAATGGAAGGTGTCCCTGGGAGAGAAACTGTTTCTCTCCACTCTGCTTCCTAGTGTCTCTCCTCATGGGACTCCAAGGAGGTGAGTGTGCTGAAGATATAGATGAAAGAATCTGAATTGACCGTCTTCCCCGAGATCCCAAAGATCTCGGTCACACTTCCCTTTCTCTCAGAGGAAAGCGCTTCATACCAAAACTGGACATTCCTCTGTGGCCTTTGGTAACAAGGGGCAGAAGCTTAACTCAGTCTGGCTTAATAAGAGAAAAAGAATTTCCTAGATGTCTAGACATGACTAAACTCTGGATTTGAAAGATGTCCTCACCAGCACACCACCCTGGTCTGCCCATACGGTCACAGACCGGTCCCCAGCAAGCCTGAGTCTACACAGACCTCTGAACTCGTGATCTCAGAGAAAGGGATACCATCTCATTCAAGAGCTCTGGAAGGCTCAAGAGAGGGCTCAGATGAGCTCGGATTGGATCACACGCCCATCCATCTTTGTGGCCAGCAAGATTGATTGCTTCTGTGTGGCCAGAACTGAGTCAGGTGTCCAGTTCTAAGTCTAGTGGGTAGTTGGGCAAGGACAGAGACTTGGGGCTCCCCTAAATCCCTTGGACTAAAAGGTACCATTAAAGATCGGGGTGAGGGGGTTAGGCGGTGATTCCCTACGGGAATATTGGAGATACAGAGAAATAGGTATTCACTGTACATGGCAAGACTCTCATGGGGACTTCATTGAAGGAGACATTAGCTTCTCTAAAAAGAAGTTGACAGTCCTGAATGAGGCCGGCATGAGTCATAATGTGAATTCGAGAGAGGAGCTGTGGATTGGATTTTGAACACCCTTAATTTCAAGTAATTTCATCATACTTTTCAGGTGGTCTGGTCCTGGATAAGATTGTGAACTCAGGTACATTGCACTTGGGGGCTCTATCTCTTTTTCTGTGGTCCTGCTTTCTTTACCTTTCTACCCACTGTCCACCAAAGCCCATATGTATCCCAAGCCATTTGGCCCTGATGTCCTGCACCTGAGTAATGAAGTGTCTTCCCCTCTCTCCTTTCCAAAACGGTCTACACTATGCTTTAAACTCTAAAGACCTTCAGGAGAACTGATGACTAATATGAACTAATCTGAGCATTGTTTGTCATCAGACAAGACACTAATGATGTTTCAAAAAAGATATCCCTTAATCTTGTGGCTTTCAGACTTTGAGGTTTTCATAGACTAGTAAGTGAAAGAGAAGATGCTTGAGAGAGAAGAGGAGAGTGGAAGGTGTGAGTGATGAAGGGAGTGGAGGGGAGAAGGGGAGAGAAGAGAAAAAATAAAGGCTGGTTTAGGGGTTTTAAGCATTTTATTTTGATAGGTTAAGAACCCTTCAAAATAGCCACAACACAACTACTATTTAACTTAGTATCACCAAAATGTTACAAAAAGGATATTTTAAGATAAAATATTGGAAAAGCTTTAGTTTCATATTCAAAGAAAATTCTTTAAATTTTAAAAATTACACTTTTGTTTGAAAACTCACTGTAATGGCCTGAATTAATCAGAGCTCATTTAATACTTCATCCCAAAGCAGCCTTTTCTAAAGATTAATGTTTGAGGATCTCAGCTCCCCAGGTGGCTCAGTGGTAAAGAACACGCCGTGTCAATGCAGGAGACTCTGAGCACACCAGTTCGAGCCCCTGGTCGGGAAGATCCCCTGGAGAAGGAAATGGCAACCCACTCCAGTATTCTTGCCTGGAAAATCCCACGGACAGAGGAGCCTGGCAAGCTGTAGTCCATGGAGTTGCAAAACCTCCAACCTGACTGAGCACACATGTGTTCCCCCAAAGACTTTAATGGTGTGAATTTGGGGGCAGTGGTTCATCCGTGGGAGAGTTTTAGGGCCAAGCTCACCTTCATACCACAAAGATAAATCACGTACTTTGGACTTCCCCGGTAGCTCTTTCTTCCTGGTAGTACTTTCTTCCCTGGTAGCTCTGAAATCTGCCTGCAGTGCAGGAGACCCAGGTTCGATCCTTGGGTGGGGAAGATCCCCTGGAGAAGGCAATGGCAACCCACTCCAGTACTCTTGCTTGGAAAATCCCATGGACAGAGGAGCCTGGCAGACTACAGTCTATGGGGGGTCACAAGAGTTGGACACCACTTAGTGACTGAACCACCACCACACTCCGAGAGTGACTCCCACAGCCACGGCAGGGCTTTCAGAAACCCAGACTCAGCTGGCACTCGAGAGGAGGATCTGAGCCTGAAGGCTGGATGTGTCCACTGGGCCTGAGTGGAAAGTGGGCAGTGATGGCCACGGGTGACAGGAGGCAGTGCAGACCAGCAGGTGGAGCCCTGCAGCAACAGAGGGTGCCATTCAGGCAAGGATCCCAGGCTGGCTCCCTGGGGCCCATTGGTGTGGTTGGGTCTGGGGCTTGAGGCCGTGAAAAGGACCCAGATACTTTGGACTTGGCTATTTCCTCTCAGGACCCATGAAGTCTAGGCAAGACCCTACTCTCAGAAACCCTAGGATTAACAGACTGGTTATCAAGATGGGGATTTAATTACCGTCCCCCACCCCCCACCCCCACTGTGCCCCAGAAAGAAAGTCAGGACTGGAGCTCTAGAAAACAAGGGTTAGGGGAACAGCTGCAGTAGCCAGACAGATGTGACTGGCTTGAATTTCAAACCAGTGAATGGGACTAATTCTGATATGATGACTGGAACATGAGCAGCAAAAGGAAAGTTTTACACTGTAAATGTGTGATTTGGAGGGAAGAAATCTCATGGATTTTCCCCCTGTAAAATGAGTATTATCTTTAATATTCTCCTGTTACCTTGGCTCCACTGCCATCAAAGAAAACACACACCAAACATCATGTTAGAAAAGGTGTGGTCCCTTGGCTGAGGAGACAGTTGTATAAGATGGTGAAGTTGTAAGGAATGTAAAAAGGGAAAGAGAAATTAGCTGAAAGCAGAGTGGCAAAGCTTTGACAAAGTACTCATAAAAATCTCGACATTAGGTACAAGCAGAGGGTTTCTCTGGTGGTTCAGCGGGAAAGAATCTGCCTGCCGATGCAGGAGGCGTGGGTTCGATCCCTGGTCCTGGAAGACCCCACATGCAGCTGAGCCCTTGTGCCACCACCACTGAGCCTGTGCTCTGGAGTCCGGGACCCATAGCTACTGAGCCCAAACCACAACGACTAAAGCCTGTGCATCCTCGGCCCAGGCTCTGCAGCAAGAGAAGGCACGGCAATGAGAAGCCCTCACACCACGGCTAGAGGGCTGCCCCCACTCTCCGCAACTAGAGAAAGCCCACGGGAAGAGATGGAGACCCCAGCACAGCCAAAACATAAATGAATCTTTTTTTTTTTTTTTTTTTAAAGCACAAGAAGCGGGAGAAATGCAGTTGGGGATGATAAAACTTCAAACCAGATCAGGTAGATCATGAAGGGGTTTCAGCCTTTGCAGCTAGTTAACAGATCTGAAATCTCATAGAACCGTGGAAACCTGCCGGCTCTACTAAGAGACGTCAAGGATGTTAGGACTAAAACCAAGAGGTGGCTTGAGCTTGCCAGTAGGATTCCTATAACTTTTTGAGAGACTTAAGAGACTAAAAGAGAAAACTCAGTCTGAGTGCCAAGGAAAACAAACAGTGATCAGGTGGGAGTAACCCCATCGAGAATAAACACAATGCCTGTGCTTAGCAGGGAAAGCCTAAAACTCTTCAGCACCTTCAGACTGTAAGAAGCTGTACCTCAGGATTGCTTCACAGTGTGAGGCAATTTAGTTAAGTCTTTTCTAAACTGATTAACTTCATCGTGGGGGCAATGGGCTCAGAAAGTGTGGCATTGCCCACCTGTTTCTCCAAGAACACAGCGGTGCTCGGGATACGGGAAATGTTTGATGAAAATGTTAGAAACAAATGAAACATCCCTGTGACATTAATAATTAAAATTTCATATCTTGTTTGACAAAAACAATACTCAGAGTATGGGCATTACTGGAAATCCATGAAATGAACCCTCTTTTCTGGGTCAGTGTTTACTACAATCCTGATTGTTTCAGAAAGAAAACTTTATGAAAGGAAATCAAGAGCATTTCTCCAACTCCACAAGTACTGCAATAACAGGAAACGAAACTCCTATTTCTGTAGTTTGCCAGATAAGAACTGAATAGTAGATTTTTTTTTGAAGGCATGTAGCACATACTGTTAAAGACATATAAATTACTGTCTGTTGCATGGTCTTGACTGAGTGGCTTACATTGTTGCTTCTATTTCTGGCAAGGGAGGCAATAATTTGTCATTATTCCAGAAAAAAAAATGGTAAAAAATGACAAGTTAACAGAAGAGACATTATTGCTAAGAGTGTAGCCATTCAGCCTTGGTCATGTGGAGACACTTCTCTCTAAGAACATTCTAGAGAATGGATTTGAAACAAGGCAAGGGCCAGGCTACAAGCAGTTGGAGGTAATTTCCAGCAGACACCGACACTGCAGGTCATATGCTCTCAAAGACTAGAAGGTAAAAGAGCAGCCAGTAGCCTTCTATGGTATCTTTCCTTTGAACATGCAAGGAGATCCCTTTCTAAGTTTAATCCAAAGCGTATTTGCTTGTCACATATTTTATAGTTCAATTACAAGAGCTAGCTGACCTATTTCAATATACTTCCCTAACCTTTCTCAGGTTATGTTGTAACAACAAACATAGAAAGTGCATGTGTTTCATTTTAAAGTTGATCTTTAGTAGCTTTGAAAGAGACAGGAGAGTGAGGTCAGAAAGCCAGTAGGTCATTTGAAACACAAAAGTCTCAAAACACATCTTTGAAGCACATATGGGTATCGAAATAAGTATCTTGAGGGATTCTTTAGGTGGTCATGTGAAGGTTCTTTTCTGGGGATGGTTTTCATCTTTTTAATCATGACAAGTGATTAGAAGTTTCCTTGTTTGCTAAGACATCACTGATGTCATCCATTGTTGACCAGGCACAGAGAAAAGAATTTTTAATATGTGGTTATGTCAACAGTTGTGAAATGTTACCGAGACTGAATACCAGAGGGTGAAATTGCTGAATGCATTATTGTTATAAATATTAGGGAACTGCAAAGATGCAAAGTAATGCCCTCAAATCCCAAGACTCAGGTTCAGCCACTGCTAGCACTTAGCTCTCTTTGCAGTTTATGTTTTACCTACATCAGACAACATTTATCCACAATTTTGCATCCTGTTTTTATTCCTCTTAACTTTGTCATAAGCAAGTTCCTATGCTATTAAAATACTATGCAAAAATTATTTTCACAAATGGATCCATTTTATATGAACATATCATAATTGGCCCATCAAGGTTGTTTGCAGGTTTTTAAAATAAATAATTCTGGGTAAAATGCCCTTGCAAATGTGTCTCTCCTTATTAGACTTATGATATTCTCAAGATCCTTAGTAGTGAAATTACAAGGTCAAAGAAATGCGTTTTTGAGAATTCTTGATGCATATTGCCAAACTGTTTAATAGAAAGTTGTACCAATTTATACCCCAACAGAAGTTTATGAAAGTAAACAAGAGAATGTACTTAGTTTTCTTTAATTGGAACATTGTCCTTTGAAAATTTATACTATGGTAAATTCTTTGGCCACCTGATGTGAAAAGCTGACTCATTTGAAAAGACCCTGCTTCTGGGAAAGATTGAAGGCAGGAGGAGAAGGGGACAACAGAGGATGAGATGGTTGGATGGCATCACCGACTCGATAGACATGAGTTTGAGTAAACTCTGGGAGTTGGTGATGGACAGGGAGGCCTGGCCTGCTGCAGTCCATGGGGTGGCAAACAGTCGGACATGACTGAGCGACTGAACTGAGCTGAACTGAACTGAAAGAGACCATGTGTTAAAGACAAACTATTGAGATATATTTGTAAGACAAAATGGAGAATGACATCTTTACTAATAAATGCTAAGACTTTAAAAATATTCGAATTTATAGCCACAGTAACATTGCAGGCAATTTTTTAGAGTTCATTCTTTAAGAATAAAAATAATCCCTTATATTGAACATTTACATAACAGTTTGCAAATACTTTCATAAATGATATTAATCACCATGAACTTTGGAGAATTCTGCTGTATTTGAGCATACCAGAAACCCTGAAATACAGCCATGTTAAAAAAAAAAATCACAATTGTTTTGTATTTAGAATTTTTTTCATTAGTTGTAAAATTTGTGTCTCTAAGCAAGATCTCTCCTCTAGGTAAAGAATAAATGTGACGGCATGGTTCTTTCACTTTAAAGCAGAAGGTAGGTTTATGAGCTGGGCTGAACAGTATCTGCCCGACCACATGTTTTTCATCACTTTGAAATCACATTAGGGAGAGAAATTTGCAGCTCCTTGAGTGTTCATTGGAAGGACTGATGTTGAAGCTGAAACTCCAATACTTAGGCCGCTTGATGCAAAGAGCTGACTCATTTGAAAAGACCCTGATGCTGGGAAAGATTGAAGACAAGAGGAGAAGGGGACGACAGAGGATGAGATGGCTGGATGGCATCACCAACTCCATGGAGATGAGTTTGAGTAAACTTTGGGAGTTGGTGATGGACAGGGAGGCCTGGTGTGCTGCAGTCCATGGGGTCTCAAAGAGTTGGATACAACTGAGTGACTGAACTGAACTGAACACATTGTGCTTGCTCCCACCTCAGATTCTTTCGACTGATGGTTCCCTCAGCCCTGAGTTCCGCCCCTAAATGATACCATGGGCCCTGCTCTATCCCTGCAGGCCTTTGCACAAGTCTCACTTGGCCTTCCCTGTTACAGTCCTACTTGGAATGGCAACCCCCACCATCCAAAAAACACAAAAGAGCACTCTGTACCTTTTCCCCGCTTCCTTTTTCTACATAGCACCTGTTACCATGATCTTGTGTGTTTTACTTATTGCTTGTCTAGGTCTGCTCACAGTCGAGTATGAGCTCTGTGAGCTCAGGGGTTTTGTCTTTATCCGCTGCTGTGTGTACCCACGTCACCTAGAGCCCTTGGTATCCAGTAAGCACTTAAGCTGTATTTGTTGAAGGGGAAAAGATGACTGAGTGAATGTGGGGCCTGGAGTTGTCTAACAATGTTTCTGGATAAGGTCTAAAAAACACAGTGCTCTTCCGGGGACCTTGACTTTGATGCTGACCCTGACGAAAGCTCAAATGACGGCACAGTACTGGTCACAGGGCCAGCTAAAGAGACAGAGGGGCCAGGGAAGCGGCATGTATTCAAGTGTGATCAGACAGAATCTTCGGTGTCAAAAATCCCCACGTTTGTCAATTTCTTGGCATCTAACCCTGGGCAGCTGGTCAATATCTCTAGGTTCTAGAGAAGAGTGAGATACCTCCTACCTCTAAGGATTGCTATGATTGCAATTCAACACAGCACCACAGACAGCTGTGGCCAGTTAATTGTTAGCCCTTATTATGCAGGAGATGCTGAGCTAAACGTTTGATGTACATTATTATGGTTCATTATCACAGCTACAGCCACCTTAGGAAGGGGGATACACTCTTCTGAATACATACCCTGTGGGTCTCCAAATAAGTCAGGATGAAAAGTGGAAGCGTTTGTCACTCAGCCGTGTCCGACTCTTTATGAACTCATGGACTGTTGCCTACCAGGCTCCTCTGTCTGTGGGATTGTCCAGGTAAGAATACTGGAGTGGGTTGCCATTTCCTTCTCCACGGGATCTTCCCACCCCAAGGATCAAGCCCGTGTCTCCTGCATTGCAGGCGGATTCTTTACCATCTAAGTCCCAGGAAGCCCTAAGTCAGGATCCTGCTGTGTTCTCCACACCTCCTCTGGGGACTCATGTTATTGTATCAACATAGCAAGAAGCTCTGCAATAAAGAAGGCTGTTCAACTTTAATTTGACCTTAATTGTGTATTTGAGTTTCATCAAGCATTACCCCAAAGATTCCTTTATCCTTTTACATTAACACACAGTGTGACTATGTGAAGATGATGATCCCTGCCAGTGCTCTTTAACAGATACAGAACACGTGGTTTCATCCGTTGATCAGAGGAGGAAGCTGAGGCTCAGAGTTCAGTGACTCACTCAAGGTCATGTAGAGAATAAATACAAGTGCAGGTATCCTAACTCTGGCCAACCCGATTCAGAAGGCTAATCATATCACCACCTCACTTCAAGTATTCCCCCATCACCTAATTTGATTATAATTATTTCATACAGAGACAATAAGACCATAACACAGCAAAACTTCCAGAACTGCTGGACACTCAAACTCAAGTGGAAAATAAATTTGAGATAAGTTTGTGTTTTGTGAATGTAAAACAAACTGGTTACACGAACTGTGTTTAGCCATGGCTTGGTGTTACCAGTGACTTTTTCTTACTGACATCTGTGATGTAAGCAGGCAAATAAAAGGAAGGCTATTGTTTAAAACATAGAAATGGCATGCTTAAGTTACAAAGGTTAAAAAGAGAGAATCAAATTAAAATCAGTAAATCAGAAACACATTGATAGAAGCATGAACTCTAAAACTGTTCTCATTTTGTCAAAAAGAAAACCGGGAAACTTTCAGAACAGAAGATGAGAAAAGAAAAATTGAGCATCAGACAAATTATAGGTCTCCACTGTTAGTTAACCAGTCATGAGCCTTGAAGGTAGAAATCCCAGTGAGGCAGGCAACCATCCATGCTCACAAATTGATGTGCCTTGTCTGTTTGGGAAATAAGCTTATTTGGTTTCTGAATCAGCCAGAGATTTCATATTATGTAATTATTTAGGCTATTTTGAAGTCTAACAACATGAGACCACGGGGCTCAGAGATGAACACAGAGTACTCAGATTTTTGCTATCCTTGAAATTTATATTTCATTGGAATTGAAAGAAGAAAAAAGTCCACAGCAAACAGAGAAATCATGTTTGAAGCTAATGAGACCTTTATTCTCAATCCCCAAAAAAGATTTCCAAAAGGGATGGGCAAAAGTGATGAAAAACCCCAGAGGAGATGCCTGAGAAGCATCACAATTGTAAAATTGCATTTGGTGTCAAGACAAATTATCCCAACTGAGATAAGTTGTAACCAGTCTCTCTGCTTTTCATCCAGCATAGTATGTGAGATAAACAGGAGTGGCAGGAGCGACTGAAAGACTGAACTGTGAGTCCATCCAGCTCAGTTTGCTTTGCATAACTGTGCTGTTTTAATGCCCCACAGTGTCTTTCCATAGCTGAACCAAAAGAGGAATTGGTAGAAATATTCAAATTGGTATTTTCTTGTGTCCAAACCAGGATAAATGTTCCCAGACACTGTCCCATCCCCAGACTGACTTATATGGCTTCTCTTCAGACATTCTGTGCTTACTTTAAAATCTGTTTCTGGTTGTTAAGACATAAAGACTTGTCAGTTCTATGCAGGGCTCCTCGGGCTCATTTTCATACAGTGACAGAGGGGCAAAATAATCCCAGGTTATTATCAGTGGCAACACTGATTGCAAGAAAGAACATGAAATTTTCCTCCTTCAGCACATGAGTGCAGTGTGTATATGTGTTGGACAAGTCCTGCAAGCAAGAGGGAGTGAGACCCAGCTGCTGAAGGGCGGTTCATTGCTGTATATGGTTCAGAGTTCTTATACACCTCCTCCAATTCAAACTAGCAGTCCTAGAATACCGTCAGGAGAAAGGTCTCTATATTCTTAGGGTATTTTTTTAGATAGAATGTGCATTACTGACATGTCATTCTTTCAAAAATAATTAAGATGTGGTTTTGCCAAAAGTGCATTTGAAGCAGGCCTTGCAACGTCAACCTTGGAGGCTTGTAGGATGCCAAAAATCTATGTTGAGTGCAGTGTGTATACATTTTGGACAAGGCAGCAGTATTTATTTAGAAATAAAATGTCTCTAAGCAACCGGGCATTACTAAACATTTTAGAAAAGTCTTTTGGCAGTGGCTAAGGAGAATTTTCCATATATGTGAATAAGCATGTGGAGAGAATGAGCATCAAACCTGTTTCCAACTTCTGACACTTTATGTGCCCGATCTCACCTTAGGAAGAAGTACCCACGATTGGGCTGCCTGCAGTAACTTGTTCTGCGCAACATCTTCAGGGAGCAAGCTTTTTATTTTTAACATGAAATACACATGATGTAAAGTGCAAGAGCAATGCTAAAGTTTACCTCTAGGTCGTTACCTTCTGGGGAAGTGCCCTTTAGGCTCACCATTTTCTGTTATTTCTCTGTATTATTTGGCAAGATGATTATACCTATTGAGAACATCTATCAGATCCCATGGGGCTTCCCAGGTGACTTAGTGGTAGAGAACCCACCTGCCAATGTAGGAGACATGGGAGACTCAGTTTCCATTACTGGGTCAGGAAGATTCCCTAGAGAAGCAAGTGGCAACCCAACCCAGGGTCCTTTCCTGGAAGATCCCATGGACAGAGGAGTCTGGCAGGCTGCAGTCCATGGGGTCACAAGAGTTGGAGACGACTGAGCGATTGAGCATGCATGTGCTCATCAAATCCCATAATGTTGAAGGTACGTGGGGAAAAAAAGCCAGAGAGCATGAAAACCATGATTTTTATTTATTATTACATCTATTTGCACTGGCATGTGGCATTTCTAGGACTTGGTTTCTCCAGTCAACAGGGGAATGGAGATCCGATGGTATTGTCTCTCCTTTATGCAGTCAGGAGGCTACAATGTAGGGAATTAGAATCGATGCTCTGCTCTTGTGAGGGCAGCGCTCAGTCAACTGGCTTGACCTACCTTTTGGGGATAACTTCTGATTTGTCAGAGCCTCGTAGATTTGATTTATACATATTTTTTCCTGTCTAACTGTAGGCAATTTGAAAACCTTTTTATTTGCATGGGAATTATCTTTTAGTTGAAATTGAGTCTTGACAACAGTCTATGTGCTATAACCAGAAAGCAATTGCCTAATTAAATATAGTTCAAGTTTTATGCATCACAAAACTAGAGAGTCTTTGCAATAAGTGTATCATTAAATACTGAAGTCCTCACTAAGCTCAGACTCTCCCCCACCACTTTATTGAGAGCTTGATATAGTTTAACCCACAGATCTTTGAGCTCCTCATGTTCTGAGTCCAAGAGAATTCTGACTGTGATTTGTCTCCTCATGTAGGTCTGACTTCAGGGAATAATTTCACTAAAGATGCCAGCATGAGTATTTCAGGTCTATGACAGATTATTTCTCACTGCAAATTAACACACTGAAAACAAATGGATGATATTCTGCCTTGGTTTGTCCAAATCTGCCTGCTGTCACTCCTTTACCAAAACCTGAAGTCAGAGCGCTCATGGCTGAAAGTCAGGCTGGGGGTCCCTGGTAGGTGATTTCTCTGGGGCGCTCCTGGCCAGTCATTGGGCTGGTCTGCTCCCTTAGAGGCAATTTTCAGATATCACCGTGTGGGAACTGTTATAAATTCCCACCATCCTCTTTGTATTTTCATTCTAGGGAAGCTGAGAAACTGTGTGAGTTCAAAGTATTTGAAATTGAAGGTGGATATTGGGGGAATTGAGGTGATCATTTTGCAGAGAGGAGACTGTTTTGGAGGGTTGAGAGCATCGAGTCAGGCGAAGATAGATTCTATATCCATCTCTTACAAGCTCCTATCATACTATTATTTTATTTATCATTCTTTTTAAAATGTTTAATTAAATTTTTATTTCATATTGGAGTACAGTGGATTTATAGCATTGCACTATCTGTGTGCTAAGTCGCTTCAATCATGGTTGACTCTTTGTGACCCCATGGAGTCCATGGGATGCTCCAGGCATGAAAACTGAAGTGGGTTGCCATGCCCTCCTCCAGAGGATCTTCCCGACCCAGGGATCAAACCTGCATCTCTTACGTCTCCCGTGCAGGCAGATTCTTTACCACTGGTGCCACCTGGGAAGCCCATGGAGGTGCATTAATTTCAGGCAGACAGTGAAGGGATTCTGCTGTGCAAATACGTATATCCATTCTCTTTCAGATTCTTTTCCCAAACAAGTTATTACAGAATATTGAGTACAGTTCCCTCTGCTCTACGTCAGGTCCTTGTTGATTATTTTATATATAGTGGTGTGCATGTTAATCCCCAACTCCTGATTTACCCTTCTATAGAGTGTCCACCACATTGCTGGCATGCCAGCGTGAGGGGAAAAAGAAAAGCTTCCACAGAGGAATGTTTATCCAATGATAGCCAAATTTCGGAGGATGAGGAAAATAACAGTTCCCTATCTATATTAACTTGGATTTGTCTCTACCCTTTATCATTAATCATTGTTCCAAACAAAGTTAATGGGAATGTTATGGCTCGATTTCTGTGAACTGGGGAAGCTTATCAATGGGACTGCTACTTCCTAGCTGCTTGTGGAATGTATAATATCTGTGTGAGCTGAGTTCACTCGGGGATGTCATGAACGTTATAAGCTCTGCCCGCCAGGATGATGGACTGTTAAAGCATATTCACACACACTTAGGAGGAAAAAAAAAAAAGAAAGCTCCTAAAATCTAACTTCTTCCCTGTATTCTGCCATGAACTTTTTGCTCAGGGAGGCCTCAGTGGACATTTATAGTTACACACGGTAATGAATATCCATGGAGCTTTATTATATTTTTAAACCCAAATTGTTTACAGTAGAGTTTTTTTAAATTCATTTGTTTTTATTTTTAAAATTTTGACTGTGGTAGAGTTGCTTTGCAATACTGTGTCACTTTCTGCTGTTCAACAAAGTGAATCAGCAGAATATGATTCTGCTACATGTGTACATAAACCCCTTCTTTCTTGCACCTCCCTCCCACCCACCCAGCCCACCTCACCCCCTCCCTCCCATCCACCCAGCCCACCTCACCCCCCACCCACCCAGCCCACCTCACCCCTCCCTCCCACTCCCCCAGCCCACCTCACCCCCCCCACCCACCCAGCCCACCTCACCCCTCTAGGTTAGCACAGAACTGAGCCCGCTGTGCTAACAGGAGCTTCTCAGTAGCTATCTATTTTACACATAGTAGTATGTATATAAAGAGCCTCTTGATGAAAGTGAAAAGAGGAGAGTGAAAAAGTTGGCTTAAAGCTCAACATTCAGAAAACCAAGATCGTGGCATCTGGGCCCATCATTTCATGGCAAATAGATGGGGAAACAGTGGCTGACTTTATTTTGGGAGGCTCTGAAATCACTGCAGATAGTGATTGCAGCCATAAAACTAAAAGACTCATACTCCTTGGAAGGAAAGTTATGACCAACCTAGACAGCATATTAAAAAGCAGAGACATTACTTTGCCAACAAAGGTCTGTCTCATCAAGGCTATGGTTTTCCAGTAGTCATAGATGGATGTGAGAGTTGGACTATAAAGAAAGCCTAGTGCTGAAGAATTGATGCTTTTGAACTCTGGTGTTGGAGAAGACTCTTAAGAGTCCCTTAGACTGCAAGGAGGTTCAACCAGTCCATCCTAAAGGAGATGGGTCCTGAGTGTTCATTGGAAGGACTTGTGTTGAAGCTGAAATTCCAATACTTTGGCCATCGGATGCAAAGAGCTGACTCATTGAAAAAGATCCTGATGCTGGGAAAGATTGAAGGCAGGAGGAAAAGGGGATGACAGAGGATGAGATGGTTGGATGGCATCACTGACTCGATAGACATGAGTTTGAGTAAACTCCAGGAGTTGGTGATGGACAGGGAGGCCTGGCATGCTGTGGTCCTTGGGCTCACAAAGAGTTGGACACGACTGAGCTACTGGACTGAACTGCTGAACTGAGCTGCGTGTGTGTCTATCTCAGTCTTCCAGTTCATCCCAGTCCCCACCCCTCATCAAGTGTGTCCACATATCTGTTGTCTATGTCTGTGTCTCTATTCCTGTCCTGCAGATAGTTTCATCTGTACCATTATTCTAGATTCCACCTATATGTGTTTTTGAAATACAGATGGTGACTATTCAAGGATTCAAGGACACATCCTTTTAAGAAAGACTATTATTAGGGGTCATAAGTGATAAATTGGAAACACAGTGTAAAGTTGCTTCCTTGGAGTAAATCTAATTATATAGCTTACAGTCTACAAGAGACATTCACATTTCATCATAAAGATGTCACAAAGTTGCCTTTTTATGTCCTTCAAATAGTGAGTCATTTTCCCTTAAGAACCCTTGATTCCTACAGTAATGAAATAAAGCCCTATCAAGAACATTGAGTGAGTTACAAAAGACTGTAAAATTCTTGCCCAGTGGGACGCAGGAAGCTAGTTATAGGACCACAATTCTTCCAGTTAAAGATGCATTCACTAAGGTCACTCGACGACTCTGTATTTCAATTAAATTATGCCTTTGAGCAAAAAGAATGAAAAGCAAATGGTTTAGCAACAGTAGCACCATCACTAAAAAACTACTCAAGAACCCTGCTATTTGTCTTTGCTAAGCTCAGTGCTATT
The DNA here is from genome assembly GCA_917880005.1 of Nanger dama. Classification (NCBI taxonomy): domain Eukaryota; kingdom Metazoa; phylum Chordata; class Mammalia; order Artiodactyla; family Bovidae; genus Nanger; species Nanger dama. The sequence continues at coordinate 17,577,801 of CAKJTW010000032.1, read as the reverse complement.
TATCTGAAGATTTATGGTCCTGAGAGCACAGAAAGTATTTAGTCATTTCACATGTTACCACAGGGGCGGGATGAAAAGATTAGGGAGGAGAGAAGGACACCTCAATAAAGAATGTCACACACCCAGTCTTCCCTAAACCTGTGTGGAGGAATTCTACACTCTAATTTTAAAAGCAACTATGTGACTTCCAGACTGAGTCTCTTAAGTGTACGAAGATAGAGCTTTATGGAGAGATTATATAATATGAAGCAATTAAATTAATTGAAGTAGCTAGATAAACATTTTTTAGGGCTACAAAACACTGGCTTCACCAACATTTCCAGGCAGATAACTGTCTTCCTTTCCCTCCCCTCAAGACTTTTTTTCCACATTATTTACAAAAAGCACATGTTTTTGTGTGAAATAGAATTAACTTGACTAGGTTAGAATTTACTTTGAGAAATGCTCTCCTGATAACTAAGATGCTAAAATATCTTTGATATAAAATTTATTCCTAATAATTTTCTAGGATGCTAAGAAAAGGATGACTTTAATTTCTCAAGTGATGTAAGCCTAGGGCTGGCCTCTCCTCATAGCTATGTAATCTTGGGGATGGTATTTCAAGTCTCTAACCTTAGTTTCTTCATAAATACAAATGAGACTAGTTGTTCCGACCATCCAAGGCAGCCATGAGGGCTAAATTGGATAAATTATATAAATTTGTGGTGCCTAGATTAGAGCAGATGTTCAATGTTAGTTCCCCAAACCCATTCAACCCCAACTAGATTTTAAGCTTCTTTGTTATTTTGGTAAACAATTTTACCTATTATTAGTAGATTTAATCATCAAGGGATGATTAAAGTTACTCATGAAAAATATAAATATATTTACTATAACCATCCTCAAAGGCATTAGATTATATATGCTTTAATAGTATTATTTTCTCAATCATATAATACTTAACACTTCATTAGATTCTAGTGCACATCAATTTCATTGGTAAGAAGATTTTATAAAAAGATATGACATACAAATAAAAGGAAGCTATGGTAGGGCTTCTCAACTCAAAATCTACATAATGGTTTTATTCTTCAGTCTTTGCATAATTTGTAGGCCCTTTTCCCCAACCAGTTCATGAGAGAATATTTAGGAGTGGCTTCCTTAGGAAATACAACTTCACTTTACCATTATCGGGGCTTCCCTAAGAGCTTAGTTGGTAAGGAATCTGCCTGCAATGCAGCAAACACCAGTTTGATTCCTGGGTCAGGAAGATCTGCTGGAGTAAGGGATAGGCTACCCACTCCAGTATTCTTGGGCTTCCCTTGTGGCTCAGCTGATAAGAATCCACTTCCAATGCAGGAGACCTGGGTTTGATCCCTGAGTTGGGAAGATCCCCTGGAGAAGGGAAAGGCTACTCACTCCAGTATTCTGGCCAGGAGAATTCCATGAACTGTATAAAGAGATCATAAAGAGTCGAACATGACTGAGCAACTTTCACTTTCTTATCATTATCAATGTACATTAGGCATCAAACTTATACATATTACATCAATATTGGCAAATACAGCCAACTCCAGTATTCAATGGTCAACTCCTTATCATCAGCTGTCCTGCTTATAGGGCCTCATTTCAGGATTTGGGGATAAAAGAGACTTTGAACAGCACCCAAATAATTCTCATAAGATCTCATTTCTTGTGCTCTCATTTGGTTAACTGCTCAGAGTATTGACAGCTCATTAACATGAAATTCAAACAAATTGGAAATTATAATTTCTCATTAACTTGATCAGAAACTAGAAATATGTAGGAAAGACTGATAAAGGCAAGCAAAAAAAATTTAGAAGATTGAAACATCACAAATGGAAAGAAATCAGAAAGGTATATGACATCATATTACCCTTAATAACATTCAAATTATAAGTGCAGAGACAGTCAAAGAAAGATAAACTATGCTCAGACATAAAATATAAAGATTGTTATCATTTTGGAGATCAAAAGTATCTGACGCAATGAGATGAAAAAATAACTTACTCCACAAATGGTGTGAGATCAGTGAAGTACTGTGATTTCCTTAAAATTAACATAGATCACCCTTGAAGCAAATGAACACTCACAGAGAGAATCGAATGTGGCTTCTTCCCATCATCATCAAGGGAAGCTGAACTAACACTGGAAAATCCTGTGTCATAATTCTCTAATTGAGTAAATGGGGAATAATGAAAGTACTTCTGCAGACAGCTTAGAAGATTGTGTGATGTGGGGACACAGTTGTTGAGTGTCTTGCATTTTCTGATAGTGAAAATAATCCCCTGACAACAAATGATAAACCACATTCAAAGCTGCCCACAACTGTTTCACACAGGCCTCTTAGTGTGGCCACTAAATCGTATCTGTGAGGCTTAGGTGCTCCTCCTTTCCTGGCTTTACAGTGAATTCCAAGGCGGGGGTCCTTGCTGGAGCCACGGCAGCAAGTTTTACAGAGGTGGTGGTGGTGGTGGTGGTGGTTTTGGCCTTCTTCTCTGAACTCAGAGCATAAATGGATGGATGGGTGAATAGATAGCATTTTCCAACACATCTTGTTAAGTGAAAAATCAGTTTTCAGGATAACACATAAAGTATAAACCTCATTAAGAAAAAAAAGAGAGAAAATAAAGAGATAGAGAAAATAGAAAGAGGAAGAGAGAGAGGAAGGAAAAATAAAGAGGGAAGAAAGAAGGGAGTAAAATGGTGTGTGTTTGTGTTAAAATGCAGAGAAATTAAAGTGAAAGAGTGCAGAGGTTCATAATAAACCATTAATAGCATTGGCCCTGGGGAGGGAGCCTAGGATGGGGAAGGCATGAGGTCATCAGGTGGCACAAAGGGAGGGTCAAGAAAGCTGGAATCAGACCTGACCCCGAGTCCACCTGGATATAAGCATCACCAAGCCCTTCCAAGACTGTCGTTGCTCTTCATTCGCTAAGTCACGCCTGACTCTTTGCGACCTCATGGACTGCAGCACGCCAGGCTCTTCTGTCCTCGGATATCGCCGGGCGTTTGCTCAGATTCACGTCCATAGCGTCTGTGACGCTATCTAACCATCTCATCCTCAGCCGCCTCTGCCTTTCAATATGGCCTTCCTCCTGACTTTAGAATTTGTCTGTTTTGAGAAATGACCTTCCCCAGCCAACCTCCCCAGCCTAGGGGGAAACTCTCTCTCAATTCAGCTTTGAGCTACTCTTCTAAATGGTCTCCTTGCTTCTAGTTTTGCTTACCCACATCACCCCACTGCAGCCCCCAATCCATACAAATGTCTTGACCATGCTTCTTCATTAAAATTGTTTAGTTTCACAGTTAGATATTATATATTGAGTTGGCCAAAAGGTTCATTTGAGTTCTTCTTTAAAATATTATGGAAAAAACCCAAACGAAACTTTTGGCCAACCCAATATTACGTATAGATATATAAATTTATATTTTAATGTAGAAAATTCAGGTATCAAATTATCCAAACATTTCCTCCTGCCCTCCTTCCAATATCACTTCCCTACATTTTCTCTAGACCAAATTTCTAGTTTCCTTCTAGTCTCCTAACGCACACAGACACACACACCTTCATACATCTCTTCCTTTGTTATTGCTTGCAAAAACATGATTATACCACGTGTATTATCCTGTAGTTTTGTATTCCCCCTAAAAATTGGTTCTGGAGAATTTTCCATTTAGGTATGTAAAGGCTACCTTATCTTGTTTAACTATTGTAAAATATTTTGTAGAAGGAATATGCTGTGATTCACTTATCAATAGACACTAAAGCTTTTATAGTTCTTTGCTACTTTAAAAATGCTGCAGTGGGAGTTCCTTGTTCGTCTAGTGTTCAGGACTCCGTGCTTTTGCTGCATGGGCCCAGCTTCAATCTCCTGTTGGGGAAATAAGGTCTCACAAGTGTATGGCATAGCCAAAAAAATAAATAGATAAAATTTTAAATTTAAATTTAAAAATGCTTCACTTGTGTACCTATTTCTATAAAGCAGACTGCCTAAAAGTAGAATGCTGAGAAAAGAATATGAATCCTCTTGTTCTTGATAGGAGATTCTTGAGAGTCCCTTGGACTGCAAGGAGATCAAACCAGTCAATTCTAAAGGAAATCAACCCTGAATATTCATTGGAAGGACTGATGCTGAAGCTAAAGCTCCAATACTTCGGTCACCCGATGCGAAGAGCTGACTCACTGGAATAGACCCTAATGCTGGGAAAGATTAAGTGCAGAAGGAGAAGGGGGCAACAGAGGATGAGATGGTTAGATGACATCATCAATTCAACAGACATGAGTCTGAGCAAACTCCTGGAGATACCGAAAGACAGGGAAGCCTGGTGTGCTGCGGTCCATGGGGTCGTATAGAGTTGGACATGACTGAGCGACTGAGCAACATTATTATAAAAATTCTTTACCTGTTAGAAATTTCACCAAAGCCGCCTGTTTCTGCAACCAATGTCATTTATATTTTGCATGTGTGCATGCTAAGTTGCTTCAGCCATGTGAGACTTTCTGCAACCCTAAGGACTGTAGCTCACTAGGCTCCTTTGCCCGTGGGATTCTCCAGACAAGAATACTGGAGTGGGCTGCTCTGCCCTCTCTAGGGGATCTTCCTGACCCGGGGATGGAACCCACATCTCGCATGTTCTTTACCACTAGCACCACCTGAGAAGCCCATTTGTCTTTTAAATGCTTTTAATAATGATGGTAAAATATGACAGTTATTATTTTAATTAGTAATTTCAGAGATATTAAGCATGATATATTATTGACAATGTCTCTATTTCTGTATTTGAGCAATACATACTTTTTTTGGTCCATTTTAAGATTCTTTAGGACTTCCCAGGTGGTTCAGTGGTGGAGAATCTGCCTGGAAACGCAGAAGAGGTAGGTTCGAGCCCTGGTTTGGAAAGGTCCCCTGGAGAAGGAAATGGCAACCCACTCCAGTATTCTTGCCTGGAAAATCCCTTGGGCAGAGGAGCCTTGTGGGCTACAGTTCATGGGGTGGCAAAGAGTCAGACTTAGTAACCAAACAAGACCATGCTAAAAATATTTTCAAGAGTAAAGGATATTTTCTTATCTCTGTTGTTGCTTTAAAAGTAGCATTAAAAAAGACAAAATGAAAGTGCTCAAACATTGCTAATAAAAGACAAAGTAACTAAAAGTTATCTTATATCCAGGGCTTCTCTGGGAGACAAATATTATGTATTGGTTTCTAATTTAAAATTGTTCACTTTTCAAACACGATTTGACTTTATTTAAGGTCTTTTAAAATACCCCTTCCTACATTTTTATGTTTTTGTTTTATACGGTTTCTTGGACATTTCTTGGATATATTACTCAGTCTTCTGGTTTTGTTTTTGCTATTACAAATGGAATTTTTTTCTTCCAAAACATTTTCTAATTAGTCATTTTTGCTGTTTGGGAAAGTTTTTAAGTTTATGTTTTAATATTTAGTCTATTTTTAATCTTAGATCTTTATTGTTTCTTTCCAAATAGCTTAATGTTTTGTGCTTTGTGTTTGAGAGTCCCTGCTTGGCTCCTCTTGAGCTATCAGCAGCTGATTTTGGTGAGGACAGGACGGTGGCAAAAAAGTGCATCACGGTTAAAGTGTGCTGAAAAAAATAAATGAAGGAAAAATAAATTAAGAAAGGGAAAAGGGGGAAAAATAATGTTAACTACAAAAACATGTTAAAGAAACCTATCTTTTCTTGAGGAATAATTCACAAATAAAATTGTATATATTTAAAATGTATTGTAAGAAAGGCAATGCCAAAGAATGCTTAAACTACCACACGGTTGCACTCATCTCACATGCTAGTAAAGTAATGCTCAAAATTCTCCAAGCCAGGCTTCAGCAATATGTGAACTGTGAACTCCCAGATGTTCAAGCTGCTCTTAGAAAAGGCAGAGGAACCAGAGATCAAATTGTCAACATCTGCTGGATCATGGAAAAAGCAAGAGATTTCCAGAAAAACATCTATTTCTGCTTTATTGACTATGCCAAAGCCTTTGACTGTGTGGGTCACAATAAACTGTGGACAATTCTGAAAGAGATGGGAATACCAAACCACCTCTCCTGCCTCTTGAGAAACCTGTATGCAGGTCAGGAAGCAACAGTTAGAACTGGACATGGATCAACAGACTGGTTCCAAATAGGAAAAGGAGTACATCAAGGCTATATATTGTCACCCTGCTTATTTAACTTATATGCAGAGTACATCATGTGAAATGCTGGGCTGGAAGAAGCACAAGCTGGAATCAAGATTGCCAGGAGAAATATCAATAACCTCAGATATGCAGATGACACCACCCTTATGGCAGAAAGTGAAGAGGAACTAAAAAGCCTCTTGATGAAAGTGAAAGAGGAGAGTGAAAAAGTTGGCTTAAAGCTCAACATTCAGAAAATGAAGATCATGGCATCCAGTCCCATCACTTCATGGCAGATAGATGGGGAAACAGTGGAAACAGTGTCAGACTTTCTTTTGGGGGCTCCAAAATCACTGCGGATGGTGATTGCAGCCATGAAATTAAAAGACGCTTACTCCTTGGAAGAAAAGTTATGACCACCCTGGATAGCATATTGAAAAGCAGAGATATTACTTTGCCAACAAAAGTCCGTCTAGTTAAGGCTATGGTTTTTCCAGTGGTCATGTATGGATGTGAGACTTGGACTGAGAATTGAAGAAAGCTGAGTGTCAAAGAATTGATGCTTTTGAACTATGGTGTTGGAGAAGACTCTTGAGAGTCCCTTGGACTGCTAAGATGTCCAACCAGTCCGTTCTGAAGGAGATCAGCCCTGGGATTTCTTTGGAAGGAATGATGCTAAAGCTGAAACTCCAGTACTTTGGCCACCTCATGTGAAGAGTTGACTCATTGGAAAAGACCCTGATGCTGGGAGGGATTAGGGGCAAGAGGAGAAGGGTATGACAGAGGATGAGATGGCTGGATGGCATCACCAACTCGATGGACATGATTTTGGGTAAACTCCAGGAGTTGATGATGGACAGGGAGGCCTCGCATGCTGCGATTCATGCGGTCTCAAAGAGTCAGACACAACTGAGCAACTGAACTGAATGAAAATGTATCGTTTGATGATTTGATACATGTACATTGTAAAATGATTACCAAGATCAAAATAATTAACATAGCCATCACCTCAATAGTTAACATCATAATTTTTAAAATTTTATTTACTTTATTACTTTTTTGTAACACTTTTTTTTGTGTGTGTGATGACAATGCTTAAGATGTAATCTTAACAACTTTCAAGTACTCTACATCATATAGTTAACTCCGGTCATTATGAAAAGCAGCATGGTGGTTCCTCAAAAATAAAAATAGAAATGGAACTACCATAAGATCCAGCAATCCCACTGTTGAATATATATCTGAAAGAATTGAAGTCAGAATCTTGAAGAAATATCTGCACCCCTATGTTCATTGTGGGATTGTTCATAAAACCTAGATATGGAAACAATCTGTCTTTAATGGATGAGCAGATAAAGAAAACGTAGGATGTATCTATGTATACGTGTGTGTGTGTGTACAGTGAAATATTGTTCAGCCATAAATACACACACATACACACACACAGGAACATTATGCAGCCATAAAAAGAAAGAAAGCCTGCCATTTGTGACAGTGTGGATGAATCTGGAGGCGTTTTGCTAAGTGAAGTAAGCCAGGAAGAGAAACAGTCCTGCCCCTTTGAGAGGTCAAGGTCTCCATCTTCCTGGCTGCAGGGACGACCTCCACTGGTTCAGCATGGCCAACACGCCCTGACTGTTCACCAGCTACCCAAATGAGGAAGGACGAGGTCGGGGACCAAGTCTCAGAGGCCTTGATCACAGCTCTTAGGTGAGCTCTGTGAGGCTGTCTCCCTGGGTCCTTCGACTCAGGAGTTCCCCAAAGCTGCTCCAACTTCTCTAGGAAAGTACGTTTCCTTGACACTTTCTACTCTCTATGAATTCCTCAAACTCTCAGGTCTACCAGTGATACTGTTCTCTGTTTCTTCATGTTGTTATTGATCTATTCTCCTATCATCTTTCTGGCTGGTTCGTGGATTTGGAGACTGGCAGACAAATAGAAGCTGAATTCAGTTTGCTTTCCTGCTCATCAGAATGATTTCCTCCAGGTGTAAATTTTATTGTATCATTTTCCTCCTTAAAATGTCTCAGTGATTCTCCTTCCTCTGTTTCAAACAGTGACTGCCACTTGTCCAGCTGTTCTTTTGTTTCCAAACGTTGAATCTTCTATTTTCGTTGAGCTATCGCCAATTAACAATGTAGTAGTTTCAAGAGAACATGATGGGACTCAGCCATACATACGCATGTACCCATTCTCCGCCCCTCCCCCGCCACCCCGCCTCTTATCCAGGCTGCCACAACACTGAGCAGGGTCCCATGTGCTGTACAATAAGTCCTTTTTGTTATCCATTTTAAATATTGCAGTGTGTCCATGGCCATCCCCAACTCCCTAACTATCCCTTGCTGCCCCCCACTCTGGTAACCATAAATTCATTTTCTAAGTCTATGAGTCTCTTTCTGCTTTGTAAGTGCATTTGTATCAGTTCTTTTTAGATTACACATGTAAGGGAGGCCATACAACACTTCTCCTTCTCTGTGTGACTCGCTTCATTCAGTATGACACTCTCTAGGGCCATTGATTCTGTGTCCAGCTTTTTTTTTTTTTTTACCATCCTGTCCTCAAAACCCGGATCTCATTTCCAAGCTGGAGACACGCGCTGAACTACTTGTATTCCCCAAACACACTCTATGTCACCAGTCCTTGTTTCTGTTGCCCCTTATACTAGATAGTTTTATTCATTTTATCATTTAGATTAGAGCTACCAAGTCAACTCTTCCAAGAAGCCTTCCCTGACTTCCAAAAGCTCAGATGCCCCCATGTCTATTCTTCCACAATGCCCTATGCTTATTTCTGTCTGGGCATTTGTCACACAGTATGGGAGTTTACTTGCCTTTGCCACACTGCATTGCTTTTACTCACTTTTACCTCTTCCACTTATATTTTATGTGATGGGCAGAGGTTGTAATTTGCTCATCATTCTAAGCTCTCTGATGGAAGGAACTGCCATTTGTTTTTACCTGTGTACTTTCTAGAATCCAATACAATGCCTTAAATATAACTGTTAAAAGTGGGAGCTTTGGAGTAAGGTAGGGCTCCCCCTGGTGGCTCAGATGGTAAAAAGCCTGCCTGCAATGCAGGAGACCCGGGTTCAATCCCTGGGTTGGGAAGATCCCCTGGAGAAGGAAATGTCTACCCACTCCAGTATTCTTGCCTGGGAAATCCCAAGGACAGAAGAGCCCGGTGGGCCAGAGTCCATGAGGTCATAAAGAGTCAGAGACGACTGAGTGACTAATCCTTGGAGTAAGACAGACTTGGATTAAAGTCTAATCTGTCACTTACTAGTCCTGTACATGTGGGTTGCATAATTTTGGAAACCAGGACAAAGTGAAAATGTAAGCCTGGACTAGGGTGGGGAAATCAATCTCTCCTTCCCAGTTCTCCAACCCACAGCTGATGGACAGTCTCCAAAGGGTTGCAACCACCCCATTGGTGTAGGATAGGCCCCTGGCTCTTGCCATCTCCTAACAACGTGACATGTCACTGTCAGCCCTGGGCAGTAAACTCTGTTGTCTTGTCCCTCCTCAAAGACCCCAACCTTCCATGTGTGTGTGCTGAGGTCCCCCAGGGCATTGACTGCCATGGTGGAACATTGGTCTACTCTGCAGACAGTCACCACCCTGGATACACGGGTGAAGACAATTTTCTCCCACCTTTCCATTCCTCCTCACTCTGAGATGTCACTCCAAGCTCTGCTCCAGTGACCACGAATGATAACTTCCAAGGAGGTGAACTCAGTGGGTTTTTCAAAAGTCCCCATGCAAGATACCAACCTGTGCTCAGTATTATTATTTCAAGAAAAGGACAGCTGTTTTTGTTTCCTGTTGTTCATACTTTTCAGAGACATAAACTCTCTTACATGGTGAAAAATATTCCTGACTTCACCAAGTTCAGAGACAGGATTTAAAATCCTCAGAATTTCAAGCTCATCATGAAGGGAGAAGGAGAAGATTGGGAGGACTGTCATGAACTCATCAGGCTGAATTTTTTCTGATGCTCTGTGTTTAGAAACAATCAACTGAAGATCTTAAAACAGATCTTAAGAGAGAGATCTCTTACTGAATCTTAAAGATCTCTTACTGAAGATCTTGAGAGAGAGTTGGGTGGTAAAGTAACCATCTCTAATGGGAAAAAGCAGACCTGGGGGCAAGGCACCTCTCTTAAGGCCACAGTGTGGAGCTTGAACAGTAGCCAGTCCCCTATCAGGAGATTCCAGTTGCCTCTGAAATTCCACGAGTAGAACAGGCAGAACACAAAAGAGAAACCCACTGAGGAGAGGAAATGTTTTCCCACAAAAGCAATTTCCTCCAATTTGTATTTCAGCAACAAATTTGTTTCCAGTTTCAGATGCCACTATTCAAAAGTGACCTGTCGCCTTTCAACTATAATAGACCCCCTCTCATTCTTCAGTGATTTGCTTGTAAATATTTATCAATATGGCCTGGCCCCGAGCCTCTCCCTCCACCCCCCGCCCCAACTGCTTTTATTGCAATGAGCCCCCAGCCCCTGCCAGCCAGCATTTCTCGAGCCTTGATGATTGTTATGTCACGCAGAACGGTGTGCTTTCTCATGCAGCCTCTAAAGAGCTATAAACATTTACAACTGGTGTGTCAGCATGGGTAAATAAAGCACTGTAAATTTTTACAGAACAGTCACCTTTATTATGCTTTTATACTCATACATAAGTCCAGAGGATTTGTTTTATATCAACAAAATGAAGCCTTAGCATTGGTTTAGTTTAACTATCAATATATTACTTAGCACCGTTTGAATTAAAATCCTGAAACTGTGAGTGAATAGATTTACATATGTTTCTTCTTTAGCTAGAATCTGGTTTATTAAAGTTATAAATAAAGCCTTGATTAATATTTCAGTCTTCCCACATGGACAACTACAGTTGTCTAAGGCAGCAATTCCAAAACTTTTAGCAGGTGTCAGAAGTCCCTGGGGAACTTGTTAAAACATAGGTTGCTGGGCCCTACCTCCAAGTCTCAGATCCAGAAAATCCAGAATGGAGCCCAGCTATTTGCATTTATAACAAGGTCCTAGTGATACTATTCATGCTGGTCCAGGAATCTAAAGCACTGATTTCATTCTTCCATTTGAAGAACCAAGACTATTTCTTGTTAGTTTAGATTTCCAGCCATTGATTGCCGCAATCCTGTATTCTGAGCTATTCAGAATAGCTGAATAGCTATTTAGAAAGTTAGAGAGTAAGTTACCCTCACACATGGACAGTTACACATTTCAAGGGATGGGGGTCACCGGCAGACTCCCTGCCAGCCTCAGTGGGCTCCATCTGTGCTGGGTCTCTCGTTCTTTGGGAAGGCCATGTGAGGACGTTCTTTTAAAGTGTTCTTCGCTTCCTCCATATCACTACATCTTTGGGCTACTTTTAACTTCTGCTGCAGGATACGCTAATCAGGAGGGCTCACTTTTACTCACCCTTACCTTCCACAGCCCCAGGCTCAACTCCATCTTGCCCCACCTCCATATGTGATCTGAATGTATTTTGGCCACATATCTCACTTCACACATGGTCCTACACGTTTCTAGCTACGTGTCTGTCCTTCTCTAGGAAACTCGGGATGTTCTGGACACAGCAGTGTCTTATGTATGTCTAACAGCAGCAGCAGCATCCTACTAAGCTCCATTCAACTGACTAAGAAAGAAGGCAAGATGGAAGAAATGGAGAAAGAAAGGAAGCTCTACTCCTAGAAGTATGAAAGGGATGGGGGTTATAGAGGGGATAATATAGCTGAGTTTGAAAAGCCGCGGAGGCTGCTGCCTACTGTGACGAACCAAAAGTTTGATCCCTACAGCAACAATGGAATCAGCCACATGAATGATTTTACCTTAGGTCAAGCATCTGGATCGAGCCAAACCAGAGATGAACAGCATAGCGGCACCTGTACCCACAGCATTCCCCTGGCTTTATGGCAGAGATAGCGCTGATGTCATGACGATGGAAGGGGGCTCTTTGGGAGGCTTTTATTTGAGGTTGAAGGACTTTGAGATTCAGGAAGGACATAGGATAATATATTTATATACATATATATTAACAATAGATGTGAATTGCAAATAGAGTCACTTATCATTTGCTAGCTTTGTGTCAGGCACCATTCTAGGACTAGAAATGCAATGAAAACTATTGGTTAAATTGAGGATTATGTAACAAATTAAGGTAATATATGTTTGTCTCTTTTTCATATGTGAATAGTACTAGGCTTTCCTTTAATATAAGGAAAAAAATCAAGCTCTTCTCTGTTATATAATTTGTTTCTCCTATCATATAATATATTAATGATGAATGAATTCCTATCATGTGATGTACATTATTTTGCTGCTTCCAAAAATAGTTTGAAAGTATTTCCCCCAGAGCCACCTTAGAAGACAGTGAGACAGTATCTCACAAATGTAAATATAGTCTTATCATATGATTCAACAATCTTACTCCTAAGTGTTTACTCCAATGAATTGAAAACTTATGTCCACATATAAACCTGTACACAAATGTCTATAGTAACTTTATTCATAATTGCTAAAAATTGGAAATAGCCGAGATGTCATTCAGTAGGCAAATGGAAAAATAAACCATGTTATATCCATATAATGGAATATTATTCAGTGATGAAAATTAATGTTATCAAACCCTGGATAGACACTGTGGGAATTTAAATGCATATTGCTAAGTGAAAAAGTCAGTCTAAAAAGGCTACATACTACACAGTTCCAACTCTATGACATTATGGAAAATGAAAACTATGGCGATGATATAAAGACGCATGCTTGCCTGGGGCTGGTGGGGAAAGAAGGATGAAAAGTTGGAACATGGAAAAAAATTTGGGGGTCAATGAGTCTATTCTGTGTCATATTGTAATGGTGGGTATATGTCATTATACATTTGTCAACAATAAACACAAAGAGTGACCCTAATGTAAACAGTGGACTTAATAAGAATGTGTCAATATTGTTCATCAGTTATAACAAATGTACCACAGTAATGAAAAATGTGGATAATAGGTGGCAATGAGTACAAGTGAGAGGGAGGTTGTTGAAATTCTCTGTTCTTTAAGTTCAATTTTTATTTAAAATAGCTTTAAAAAGTAAAAAATGACACAGGAAAAAAATATTTCCTTCATTGTATCCCATTACATTCTCAAAACATCTAGAGATCCATTTCTCTCCCTGTTACCAATGCCTTGTTGATTTTTTTTTAAGTTGAATTTTTATTGTGTAACTATCTGTTGACAGAGGACACTGTATTTCTTCTTTCTTAAGTGAAAGGAGATAATATTGAATGTTCATTTCTTGAGGACTTACAAGGAAATCAATTCTATGAAATAAAACTATTTCTGAATGAATGAATGACAAATGGAGAGGGAATAGGTTGGAAATCCACACTAATACTATCACTCTAAGAGAGTTTGGTCTTTATAAATTCAATTTTAGCAGCTAGCTATTAGTAACTTTTGCACTGGTAAACCTTCAGAGGTATTCTAACTGCTTGTGAAATAAAGATGGGAAGGAAGAACATAATAGAAAATGTATTTTTCTTTAATACATTTCCACCTGAAAAGGTTTTGAAAGTCTGGTCTCACGATCATTCTGGAAATGGGTTTCAAAGATCCCTACTCAGATTTCTGTTTTGTAGTAAATTTCACTTTTATACCATGCCAAATAGTCTATTATAGGAAGCTTCCATAATAGCACATTTTTATAGCACTTTTGATTTGCAAAGGTGCTTTTCATATGTCATCTGATTTCATATTAACAACCATCCTGGGAAAATTGTAGGACAGATGTTAACTACTAAATAAATAACCACAATTTCACAAAGTAAGAATACCCACTTAACTGCTCTTCTGACTTCTTTCTCATGATTTTGTAGATTTGGTTTCTTAGAAACCAAACTAAGATAGGTGCAATGCTTATTCTTAAAATCATCAAAAATAAAGCCTCCAATCTAAGATCATCATAAAGATTATTTTTAATTAATGCTTCCATTTTTTTCTTTTATCTTTGGTAAATAGCAATTCTCCACGGCTCAACTGCTCAGCCATGTCTGACCCTTCGCAGTCCCAAGAGCTATAGCCCACCAGGCTCCTCTGTCCAAGAAATTGTCCAGGCAAAAATACTGGAGTGGGTTGCCACTTCCTACTCTAGGGGATCTTCCCAATCCAGGGATTTAACCTGCAGGCAGGCAGGTTCTTTACCACTAACACCACCTGGGAAGCCTCCTATGCAATTCTGCATAACAAATGCTTAAATGAAAAAAAATTCTCACAAAGTGTAACCAGAAAGGAAAAATAATAATAAATGCAGGTAAAAATAAATACAAAATCAAAAACAGGCATCTCGGAAAACAAAACGTAGACTCTTACAGCAGGCACTGTTTTCCCTCATGCTGTCTTCTGATTGGACAGGAATAGAAATGTGTCTTCCTGTGTGAGTCCCTGTGCCTGCACGTCCTCGCTGGGGGCCTCTCTGCTTGAGTCAGTGACTCACGTAAAGATGCAAGGGTAACGTTGTTAAACTTTCCCATAAGATGTGGGAGAGATTGCATACCCACAGTTCATTTCTGGAAGCTTTTTTGGACAATACATTGTCCAATTTGGCTACTGTGTGGATTTTTCATTGGAGTTACAAAGACCATTGATGCCTATAAAGATGGGGTGACCAAACCAACAGATCTATTTTTAAATGGCCTGTCAATCCTCCCACGTCTTCAGACTTAGTCATTCTCCAGAGGAAAATTCAACCTTTCTTTCAGGGTGGGACTTTCTGAGATTACAATTGTTTTGAGTTTGGCTTCAAGCCCAGACTGCACAGAAATGGAGTAGAATCACTCTGATTCCAATCTTGGATATCTGCTGAGGTTTCTAGTTTTTCTGCTCTACTTTAGGGAGTCAGCTCATTCTTATACATTTGACCTTTTAGTTCTTAACTGTATCTCCACATCAGAGGTCCATATATTCTTAATATAAAATGTTTGTTACTAAGGATTTCACGCTTTGTAGACATCAACCTTTGTTTTTCCTCCTGATGTATTTCATATGGAGAAAAAACAAGATGTTGATCCATTCCCCCTCTTTCAAGGCATGTTAAATAACGTAAACATTTGAATGCGACTAACTGTACACAGGGCTTCCCAGCTGGCTCAGTGGTAAAGAGTTCAACTGCAGTGCAAGAGACACAAGTTCAGTCCTGGGTCAGAAAGATCCCCTGCAGAAGGAAATGTCAACCCACTCTAGTATTCTTGCCTGGGAAATCCCATGGACAGAGGAGCCTGGTGGGCTACAGTCCATGGGGTTCAGCAGTTAATCCCGCTACTGAGTGACTAACACTTTGACTTTTCACAGATGAACCTAGAGATTGTCATGTTGAGTGAAGTAAGTCAGACAGAGAAAGACAAACATCATGTGATATCACTTGTATGTAATACTTAGAGTACTGTACAAATGAACCCATCTACAAAACAGAAATAAAGTCACAGATGCAGAAAATAAGATCACCAAGAGGGACAGTGAGGAGGGAGGGATAAACTGGGAGACTGGGGCTGACATATATACACTATTATAGATGCCTAATAAAAACCTACTGCATAGCACACAGAGAACTCTACTCAGTACTTTATAATAGCCTGTATGGGAAAAGAATCCAAAAAGAATGGATATATGTATAATTGATTCACTGCGCTGTATAGCAGAAAATAACACAACATTGTAAATCAGCTATACTCCAAGAAAAATTAATTTTTAAAAATCTGCTCTGAAACAAAGAGTAAACTAGTTCCAGAGGATCAAGCTTAGATGCACGGAAGACCTCTCTTAAAATTAAAATTGCTAAATGTGGAAATGGTCTCCCTGTCATTGGTAGGAACACGCTACAGTTCTATGTCTACCCAGAGTGGTTGATGGTAAAGGAGTTATAGCACAGTTAGGCTACAATATTGGAGGAGATAGTATCTAAGGCTACTTCCTATTCTGTTATTCTGTGAGCCACAAAAAGTAAATAAATAACCACAGGTGTAATTTATTGTGCAGAGAATAAGTGAATGGCAAGATGACAGATTACCCCAGACTAGGGGTTAAGACTGCATGGATCACAATAAACTGTGGAAAATTCTGAAAGAGGTGGGAATACCAGACCACCTGACCTGCCTCTTGAGAAATCTGTATGCAGGCCAGGAAGCAACAGTTAGAACTGGACATGGAACAACAGACTGGTTCCAAATCGGAAAAGGAGTACGTCAAGGCTGTCTATTGTCACCCTGCTTATTTAACTTCTATGCAGAGTACATCATGAGAAACGCTGGGCTGGAAGAAACACAAGCTGGAATCAAGATTGCCAGGAGAAATATCAATAACCTCAGATATGCAGATGACACTACCCTTATGGCAGAAAGTGAAGAGGAACTAAAAAGCTTCTTGATGAAAGTGAAAGAGGAGAGTGAAAAAGCTGGCTTAAAGCTCAACATTCAGAAAACAAAGATCATGGCATCCGGTCCCATCACTTCATGGCAGATAGATGGGGGAAACAGTGGAAACAGTGTCAGACTTTATTTTTTTGGGCTCCAACATCACTGCAGATGGTGACTGCAGCCATGAAATTAAAAGATGCTTACTCCTTGGAAGAAAAGTTATGACCAACCTAGATAGCATATTCAAAAGTAGAGACATTACTTTGCCGACTAGGGTCCATCTAGTCAAGGCTGTGGTTTTTCCAGTAGTCATGTATGGATGTGACAGTTGGACTGTGAAGAAGGCTGAGCACTGAAGAATTGGTGCTTTTGAACTGTGGTGTTGGAGAAGACTCTTGAGAGTCCCTTGGACTGCAAGGAGATACAACCAGTCCATTCTGAAGGAGATCAGCCCTGAGATCTCTTTGGAAGGAATAATGCTAAAGCTGAAACTCCAGTTTTTGGCCACCTCATGCGAAGAGTTGACTCATTGGAAAAGACTTTGATGCTGGGAGGGATTGGGGGCAGGAGGAGAAGAGGATGACCGAGGATGAGATGGCTGGATGGCATCATGGACTCGATGGACGTGAGTCTGGGTGAACTCCAGGAGTTGGTGATGGACAGGGAGCCCTGGTGTGCTGAGCGACTGAACTGAACTGACCTGAACTGAACTGAGGGTTAAGAAGACAAGCAAAGCACATGAAAACTGTGTAATTATGAGTAGTGGCATTTGCCCAGTAAGCTGAGGTTAAGCGGGAAGAATCGAAAAGGAGGACGTTAATGACATTCGCTTCCTTTCTGGAAACTGTGTTGAGTATAAAAGAGGAAGTAACACACTGATTGGACAGCTGTGGAATCTTCCTTGCCCGAAGAGCATGTCCTGTGTTCAGTTTGTCACGTCTGACACTCTTTTTACCCCACAGAGCGTCGCCCACCAGGCTTCTCTGTCCATGGGATTCTCCAGGCAAGACACTGGAGTGGGTTGCCATACTCTCCTCCCGAGGATCTTTCTGACTCAGAGATCGAACCCACGTCTCACGTCTCCTGTATTGGCAGGAGGAGTCTTTTCCACTGGAGCCACCCAAGAAGTCCGTATGTTCCTATCTCTGGGCCAGTCTACGTACATCCATGGATGCTCAGCCATGTCCGACTCTTTGAGACCCCATCGACTGTAGCCCAACAGGCTCCTTAGTCCGTGGGAATCTCCAGGCAAGAATACTGGATTGGATTGCCATTTCCTTCTCCAGGGGATCTTCCTGATCCAGGGACTGAACCCACATCTCCTTCATCTCCTGCATTTGCAGGCAGGTTCTTTACCACATACACATGTGTAAATGGCCAGTGGCATGGGTTTCACTAGGGGGTTAGCCCATTTAATGGTAACTGATTTTGGAAACTGCCATAGGAACCGTCTGAAGACACTCTAGGAATACTAGAAGAGACACAGTAGGATAACAGCCTCTAAACTGTGTCGTTATGTGTTCCAAATCTAGGAAATGTTATCAGTCTTCTTCTCTTTCTTCCCCTGAAAGAGGGCAACTATAGGAAAATTTTTGTAAACACTCAGATAAAAGCCCCTCTATGGTTGCTTATGTGTTCTTCTCTGTAACGTTAAAGGGAACCTAAGGTTGGTATCTGCAGAGCTGCTGTTGCCAGGGAAACAGAGGGCCTCGCAGAATGCAGCTGCATTAAGATTCCGTGTCCCACTTATCAGGTCTTTTGATTGGTCTACAACACACATGAATCTCTTTATAGCCAAGAAAGTTATTTTCTTCATATGCGTCTATTGCACAAACCTGTTTGTCAGCTGATTGTTTGTCAGATATAGAATACCGTATCTGGTTACCTGATGAGAACTTGTTGAGGGAAAGAGGGAAAGCGATGCTGGAGGAGAACAATCCATCCTTCACAAAAGGCAGGTGGCACTAACAGGTCCTGTCTCCTGAGTGCCTTCCTGTGAGTTCTCCAGACACCTAGAGAGCTTAACTATTTATTTCTGATAGGCATGCATTTCATATTCTAAGCGGGCATCATACTTTTCTGACTCAGGTAAATTTAACATAGGCTTTACTGCAGGTAGAATTGACATTCCTCTGACCGTGGAAATCTCTAGGCAAGAATACAGGAGTGGGTTGCCATTTCCTTTTCCAGGGTATCTTCCTGACCCAGGGATTGAACCCAGGCCTCCTATATTGCAGGCAGATTCTTTGCTACCAGAGAAGCCCCAGGATTGATATTAAAATTTTATAAATCTTTAGAGCTGGGACCACTCATCCAAATTCCCTGACCTTCAGTTAGTTTGGAAGGTCTTTCTGAAATTCTGTTTGTAACTTTGGGTTTGTTCTAACCCAAACAAGTTACTTGAGTGATTTCTAAAGAGTATTTGAGCTGATGCATACTAGATTTGGGCTATTTAGACTTGGATAAAAATCCCAGTGAGATATTGCCCCATTTTTCTAATCATGAAACCATGTGTGGAATAATTCAATAATCCAGAAGGCCAACATTTTTCATAAATGTCAGCACCCTTTAAGGAACCATCTTCATCCAATTTTTGTTTCATTGGTGATAAGTAACCTGATTTTCTTATTCATGCCATAAATGATGATATACTGAACAGACTGACATGCTCAGCCAAGAAAAATCTGAAATGTGGAAATTTCCAAAGTGCCTTCTTTAGGAAGGCAAAGAAGATATGGTTTAATTATGAAAGCCCATCTCACATGCACCATTTAGTATTTTTTATAAAAGATCTTGAAGTTTTGCCCTCTGGAAAGTTTCATGCTCTTTCTTGACTCTGTCATTGTTTTTTCTGTACATGATGTTAATATTTCCAGATATTTTTTTACTCTCTGCTGAGCATCTATCTAAGATACTCTATTCTTATATTTCACTTTTAAATTAGTCTCCCAAGGGTTCTGATTTTTACTAATTGTTCCATTAACTTAGCACTGCATTTCCAAAGGACATTCTGGAACATTTTTCTTTAGGCTTTTCCCTGATAATGTCTTGCTTGAAAATAGCATGATTTCAAGTGAAACCCATTTTGCTTGAGTTAAGTCTCTGGGGATATTTACCTATTCTCCTGATAGGTAAATTCAGGTTTAGTTGGGTTAAAGTGGCCCAGGTAGCCAAGACTTTCTGGCTGTAAGCTCATTGGAATGTTTTTCTCCCATTGCTTATAGCCAGGACTGTTTGCCAGGTCGTTCAGCAACTCCAAATTGTTTAAAGTTAGACAATATGCTTATGCAGTGAACTGTACAATGTAAAGCCCAAACCTAGAAGATTGACACTTCAAACTTGACAGAAACATTCCTTTTGCAGTAAAATAAACAGTTTTCTCTTCTCCTAGATAAGGTGAAGTAATTTTTTGATTAATCCATATGGTTTGTCCTCTTGCCTCGGAAACCACTAAAGACAGCAATTTTCCAGTTCCCTTCCTCCAAGTCTTCATTATCAATAAATGCCTGTGATATCAGCTGAGTGTTTAGCCCACACATCCGGCTTGTATCTTAATTGCAATAACTTCTTGTCACAAACAGCCAGTGCCATGATGTATGGAAACATTTGACTTTTTTTTCTCCCCCATACCTTCAGCCCCCTTTCTCTCCTTTCCCCATCCCAACCTCACTGAAGCCCGGAAAGTCTTGCAACATTCCTGAAAAGTTACATAAGACACCAGAAGTAGATAACATTGTATGTTTCAAGTTTAAAATGCTGAATGTTTACGCCTGTAGGAAGAGAAGAATGAAAGAATGTCCCCTTCAGGAATCCCATCTGAAACGACTGGAAGGCAAAGTGCTCCCCTTAGAGTAAAAATTATGCTTAAGAATAAATAATAAGCATCCAACTGTCCACTTACAACCAGTGAGACTGTGATTTCCAAGGTTTCCTTTGAGGCAGGGGAACGGGAAGTAGAATTTTAGATCCAACAGCAGAATGACTGTGCTGAGATTCAGTTTGGTTTTCTTTCTTTTTTTTTTTAATGTGGACAATTTTTGAAGTTCTTTATTGAATTTGTTAAAATATTGTTTTGGTTTTGTTTTGGGGTTTTTGGCATGTGGGATCTTAGAACTCCCTGACCAGGGATTGAGCCTGCATCCCCTGCACTGGAAGATCAAGTCTTAACCACTGGACCACCAGGGAAGTCCCCAGCCTTCTTTCCATGGTGTGGAAGGAAAGGATGGAAAACATCAGTCTTGGCTTGGCATGAAAGGCAAGCTAAGTTCTCTCCTTGACATCTGATCATCTCTCTAATGCCTAACTCAGAGATATGGAAATATTGTTTTCAGTCACGGCTGCCCTTCCCATCTGGCATAATGTAAGCCTTCTCTGAGAGCAGAAGTAACTGTGCTGTAACTCAGAAGAGATCATTTAGCTGGAAAATGGAAACACCAAAAAAAAAAAAAAAAAAGAGGACTTAATGTGTAAACATATTTTCCCAAATTAATATGCCACACAGAAATGTTTCTTCTGAGCCTTTTGACCTTGCCCTTCCCTTTGGCAAGGTCAACCCCCAGCAGAGATGCGGCCCCACAGCTGATTCCAACACATTGCAACAGTCTCCAAGGCAACACTGACTCAAGGTCATCTCAGTGCTGCCCAATTTCCAGGAAGCTTCTGGGCGCTCTGTCCTTTGTGGTCTGGCATTAGGATGAAAAGTTTAACCTGAGCACAT
This sequence comes from Nanger dama, assembly GCA_917880005.1. NCBI lineage: Eukaryota > Metazoa > Chordata > Mammalia > Artiodactyla > Bovidae > Nanger > Nanger dama. Next base: position 17,556,522 of record CAKJTW010000032.1, on the reverse strand, counting down.
GTGGAGGAGGCTGGTTGGTTCTTACAGATTCTGCATTTTTTCCTCTGGGGGTCAGGTTTGTGAACAGGGATTGGCCTCCACTTATTATGTAAATATTTTTGAAAGGTTTGTAGAGTGTAGACATGACCTCTATCCAATGGACTTACCACCCATCTAGATAAGTAACAACAGGAGGGAAATGAGGTGAGCTTCTTTGTTCATTTGCTTAGAAGGAGAAATAACTTGGAAAAAAATGAGTGAATTAAAGAGGAAAGAACAACACAAAAAGGCTTGGGGTCATTTCTTCCCTCTGTCCCTACTAGTCCCTCTTCTTGCTGTTTTTGGCCATTTTCTGAGTTTGTTAATTTTGTAATAGAGTTTTGCCATGGGTGGGATTGGGAAGTGCTGAACCCAACTGAAATGAAATGTACTGTTTACCAATGAGTCTCTGGGGAAATGGCTCCTCTTTATTTTTATTGAGATATGGCGGGCATGCCAAAAATGTATACACATTTAATGTACGCATTGATGAGTTTAAGACAAGTATTCTTCATTTTAAGTATGATCTCAGCCACCTCTTCTCGCACGGGTACTTTTACTTAATATCATTGATGACACTTATTCTTATATATGGCGCTTTGCCCGAGGCCCAGTGGTAAAGAATCTGCCTGCCAATGAAGACGATGCAGGTTCAATCCTTGAGTTGGGAAGATTCCCCTGGTGAAGGAAATGGCAACCCCGCTTTAGTAGTCTTGCCTGGGAAATCCCATGGACAGAGGAGCCTGGTGGGCTGCAGTCCATGGAGTCAAAAAAGGGTCAGACATGACTTATCAACTAAACAATTCTTACATGTACTCATCGAAAGTTGACAGAACCCTTAACAAGCACCAGACACTATACTAAACCCAAGGTAACAGTCAGTTATAATGAAATCTGCAAGCACAACAGAATTCAGGAGGAAGCAACTGACCCACTGTGTGTAATGACCTCAAAGGTATGATCTTAAACAGGAGATAATCAAAGGCTTCCTTAACATGGTAAGATAATGAATATCTCTGTACTTCAGTTCCCTTATCTGTAACATGGGGACAAAAATAGCGTTTTCTATAGCATCTTATGAATTGTATCCTGGCTTAAAGTAACTGTTTTCTAGATATGACTCAATATGTTCCCAATGAGTTCAGGGGATTGCCCGTTTGTTCCCTGAGTGACCGGGACTCCCAGTGCTGAATGAGGTGGGTACCTGTCGTAGAAATAAAAGGAGAGCTGGGTTTTCTCCACTTATTGGGACCAATTCTCCCCATGGTGTCCAGCACTTGGTAGGGTTAACTTAGACCAAGATGTATCAAGTCCTCTCCAGCTGGGGAACATGCGGCTCACCCAATCCCCAGACACTCTAGAAGCCGTGAGAATGAGAACATTCCTTTGTCTAGCGTTTTATGTCCATACAGATCCTACCGCTTGGATCTATCTCAAGTTGCCACATCTCAACACAGAGGCTCAGACAAAGGAAGACCCTGAATGTGGATTTGACTTTAATAGCTTGCCATGCAGGTGAACCCGAGAACTCAAGCTGACCAAACTGTCTCAGGGACATCGCCACTAACTGTGAGAAACTTCCACACTAAGACTAAAATTTTTCATTAGATCTAGATGACCAAGATAAAATGAAGAGATTTGGGGAGATGGAAGGTGGAGTTGGGAGTGATATATCTTTTCTAAGAGATCTGCAATAAACCTCCACCTATGTGGCATCCAAGTAACAGACATTAGAAAAATTCTAAGAGAAAAATTTCATGTTCAACATGAAAGACAAAGAGCCAGCATCCGGGAAAACAAGGTGATGTAGGGAAAATAAACATTCAGCAATGACAAAAATAAAAACAAAACCCTCATAACTCTTCACAGCACCTCATGAAATAGATCTTAATCCCCATTTTACAGATGAGAAACCTAAGACCTAAAGAGATTAAGCAACCTGCTTGAGATCATCCCAGATCACCTTTCACTGGCCCTAAAACCTGATAACTTAATGCTATAATACTCTTCCTTGGTGTCTCAGACAGTAAAAGAAATCTGCCTACAATGCGGGAGACCCAGGTTCAGTCCCTGGGCAGGGAAGATCTCCTGGAGAAAGGAATGGCTACCCTCTCCAGTATTCTTAAGAATTCCATGAATAGAAGAGCCTGGTGGGCTGCAGTCCATGGAGTTGCACTGGACACTACTGAGTGAAGAACACTTTCACTCACTCACTCTTTCATGTCAGGGATTTACTTGTGTCAGATGTACAACTTGCAAACAAGTGTGGTGCCAAAGCCTCCCCAGGGATGTGAAGCTTCAACCATAATATAACATAGGCTTCAGCAATACGTGAATCGTGAACTTCCGGATGTTCAAGCTGCTTTTAGCAAAGGCAGAGGAACCAGAGATCAAATTGCCAACATCCGCTGGATCATGGAAAAAGCAAGAGAGTTCCAGAAAGACATCTACTTCTAATTTATTGTTAGTCGCTCAGTCGTGTCCAACTCTTTGCAACCCCATGGACTGCAGCCCACCAGGCTCCTCTGTCCATAAGGTTTTCTAGGCAAGGATACTGGAGTGAGTTGCCATTTCCTTCTCCAGGGGATCTTCCCAACCCAGGGATCGAACCCGGGTCTCGTGCACTGCAGGCAGATCCTTTATTGACTGAGCTACAAGGGAAGCACTGTGTGGATCACAATGAACTGTGGAAAATTCTGAAAGAGATGGGAATACCAGACAACCTGACCTGCCTCTTGAGAAATCTGTATGCAGGTCAGGAAGCAACAGTTAGAACTGGACATGGATTAACAGACTGGTTCCAAATAGGAAAAGGAGCACATCAAGGCTATATATTGTCACCCTGCTTGTTTAACTTATATGCAGAGTACATCATGAGAAGTGCTGGGCTGGAAGAAGCACAAGCTGGAATCAAGATTGCCAGGAAAAATCTCAATAACCTCAGATATGCAGATGACACCACCTTTATGGCAGAAAGTGAAGAGGAACTAAAAAGTCTCTTGATGAAAGTGAAAGAGGAGAGTGAAAAAGTTGGTTCAAAGCTCAACATTCAGAAAACGAAGATCATGGCATCTGGTCCCATCACTTCATGGGAAATAGATGGGGAAACAGTGAAACAGTGTCAGACTTTCTTTTGGGGGCTCCAGCATCATTGCCGATGGTGATTGCAGCCATGAAATTAAAAGACACTTACTCCTTGGAAGGAAAGTTATGACCAATCTAGATAGCATATTGAAAAGCAGAGATATTACTTTGCCAACAAAGGTCAGTCTAGTCAAGGCTATGGTTTTTCCAGTGGTCGTGTATGGATGTTAGAGATGGACTGTGAAGAAAGCTGAGCACGAAAGAATTGATGTTTTTGAACTGTGGTGTTGGAGAAGACTCTTGAGAGTCCCTTGGACTGCAAGGAGATCAAACCAGTTCATCCTAAAGGAGATAAGTCCCAGGTGTTCACTGGAAGGACTGATGCTGAAGCTGAAACTCCAATACTTTGGCCACCTCATGCGAAGAGTTGACTCACTGGAAAAGACTCTGATGCTGGGAGGGATTGGGGGCAGGAGGAGAAGGGAACGACAGAGGATGAGATGACTGGGTGGTACCACCAACTCGATGCACATGAGTTTCAGTAAACTCTGGGAGTTGGTGATGGTCAGGGAGGCATGGTGTGCTGTGATTCATGGGGTAACAAAGAGTCGGATACGACTGAGCGACTGAACTGAACTGAACATTAAGGGATTTTTTTTTTTTTGTCATCTTCCAGAGCAGAGGTTGGAAAACTACAGCCCATGGTTTAAATCCAGTCTTTGTCCACCTTTGTAAATAAAATTTTATCAGAATACACTCATTCTTTTGTGTATTGTCTATGGTTACATTCAAGCTATAATGATGAAGACTCTATGTCCTGCAAAGCTGAAATTATCTACTCTCTGGCCTTTTACAGATTAGTATAAAAGTGTTAATGTATATGAATCTGTTTGCCTTTGTATTATACACACTCAATATATCAAGGTGCTCGTAATATTAACCCTGAGACCCACTGCAACTTCTTAAGGTATCATCTAAATCATAAAAGATTCAAGTCTGTTTGGTGAAGTGTTAGAATTAAGTATCTTTCACACCATTCAAATCCACTTTGGGTAAACTTAGTACAGTTCTCTTAGCCAAAACATCTCATTCCCCAAACATCTCGGATAAATAAAATCTTGTGAGAATATTGTACTGTATTGTAACCTATTGTATTTAATACAATCTCTAGAGCATTTGTTGCAATTAAAAGCTACCTACTGGTTGTGGACTCAGTACATTTATTCATAATAAAACATGGTTTATGTTTTAATTTTGCTTTACAATCCTCTGTTCATACAACTTCAGCTGCTTGCTATGGTTTTATGATAAGTGCTGTGTCTCTCCTCCTTAGTTTATTAGATCACTTTTGCATTGTTCTCCATCCGAATCTACAAGCAATCATACAAGGAATAAAAGTCAGTTGTTCCTCTCCTGCACCAACTTTCTTTTTCTACTGATTAATTTCCATCAGCTTACAAACATGCTTTTATTTTCTCTCATCTTAAAATAAACAAAACAAACACACACACACACAAAATCTGTTTTCTTGACTAAACCTTCTCTTTACGGCCCTGCTTCTTAATTGTCTGCTTAAAGTAAAATGCCTTCAGAACTTTCTTCAATTTCTCTTTTCTGTTCCCTTTAAAATTGTTTCACATCAGGTCTTCAGCCTTCCAACTGCCACTCCAACTGCTTGCTCTACTAAAATTGTTCTCAAAGGCACAGCAATACCCTTGTCATTAAATCCATATTCAACTCTTAATTCTCACACTCCATGACTTACTAGCAGCAGCATCTGGTGTACTCATACTTGCTCTATCCTCTTTGACATTCCTTCTTCTTTTGATTTCCATGATGCCATACTCTCCTGAGACCTCTGGTTTTGTCAGAGTTCATTCCTGGGTCTGTGCCTGTCACTTGGTAGGTGCTCCATAAATCACCGCTTAAATGAAGGAGACTGGGGCATCACACCTCATCTGCATCACAAAATAAATTCATACCACTGCGGACAGGCTATTATCAAATGTAATGTGACAGCTCACTAGAAAAATATGTTCATATTAAATCCAAACAATCACATTCCAATGCAAAAATATCGAGCGCTTTTAACAAAATAACTATCTCCTCTATATGCTATCCATTGAATGACTACTTTAAGGATGTTTAAAGAAACCAGCAAGTTTTTACCAGGAAACTGGTGACAGTATCTCATTCTACAGAGAGTACCACAAATCTGGCGGAAAGAGGCAGAAATCTGGGTGGTCCCTGATTGAAAAGCACAGCCTGGCATCTTTCTTTCCAACATTGTGTTTGACAGAAGCGGTTGCAAGACTCTCGGGAATGTATAGGAATGAGTACAGGGGTGGAAAGCCATGTTAGTAAAGCCATTTCAGGAAAAACTCACTAGGATTAAGATGACACATTAACCAAGGTGTCGTCTCATCTTGTCAGATAATATGTGGCATATGTGTTAGAGAAGTCTTCTTCTGTACCTTCCCTTCCCTACTCCCTGTTAAGCAGAAGATAAGCTCGCTGTGGATATCCACTAATACTTTGGAATGGAATTGAATTTTCCATTAAAAGCATCCTGATAACTTTTGACTGAGTTACATATGGCTTCAGTTCAGTTCAGTTCAGTCGCTCAGTCGTGTCCTACTCTGCGACCCCATGAATCGCAGCACACCAGGCCTCCCTGTCCATCACCATCTCCCAGAGTTCACTCAGACTCACATTCATCGAGTCCATGATGCCATTCAGCCATCTCATCCTCTGTTGTCCCCTTCTCCTCCTGCCTCCAATCCCTCCCAGCATCAAAGTCTTTTCCGATGAGTCAACTCTTCGCATGAGGTGGCCAAAGTAATGGAATTTCAGCTTTAGCATCATTCCTTCCAAAGAAATCCCAGGGCCAATCTCCTTCAGAATGGACTGGTTGGATCTCCTTGCAGTCCAAGGGACTCTCAAGAGTCTTCTCCAACACCACAGTTCAAAAGCATCAGTTCTTCGGTGCTCAGCCTTCTTCACAGTCCAACTCTCACATCCATACACGACCACTGGAAAAACCATAGCCTTGACTAGATGGACTTTAGTTGGCAAAGTAATGTCTCTGCTTTTGAATATACTATCTAAGTTGGTCATAACTTTTCTTCCAAGGAGTAAGCATCTTTTAATCTCATGGCTGCAGTCACCATCTGCAGTAATTTTGGAGCCCAAGAAAATAAACTCTGACACTGTTTCCACTGTTTCCCCATCTATTTCCCATGAAGTGATGGGACCAGATGCCATGATCTTCGTTTTCTGAATGTTGAGCTTTAAGCCAACTTTTTCACTCTCCTCTTTCACTTTCATCAAGAGGCTTTTTAGTTCCTCTTCACTTTCTGCCATAAAGGTGGTGTCATCTGCATATCTGAGGTTATTGATATTTCTCCTGGCAATCTTGATTCCAGCTTGTGCTTCTTCCAGTCCAGCGTTTCTCATGACATACTCTGCATATAAGATAAATAAGCAGGGTGACAGTATACAGCCTTGACGGACTCCTTTTCCTATTTGGAACCAGTCTGTTGTTCCATGTCCAGTTCTAACTATTGCTTCCTGACCTGCACACAGCTTTCTCAAGAGGCAGGTCAGGTTGTCTGGTATTCTCATCTCTTTCAGAATTTTCCACACTTTATTGTGATCCACACAGACAAAGGCTTTGGCATAGTCAATAAAGCAGAAATAGATGTTTTTTCTGGAACTCTCTTGCTTTTTTGATGATCCAAAGGATGTTGGCAATTTGATCTCTGGTTTCTCTGCCTTTTCTAAAACTTGCTTGAACATCACGGAGTTCACAGTTCACATATTGCTGAAGCCTGACTTGGAGAATTTTGAGCATTACTTTACTAGCATGTGAGATGAGTGCAATTGTGTGGTAGTTTGAGCATTCTTTGGCATTACTTTTCTTTGGAATTGCAATGAAAACTCACCTTTTCCAGTCCTGTGGCCACTGCTGAGTTTTCCAAATTTGCTGGCATATTGAGTGCAGTACTTTCACAGCATCATCTTTCAGGATTTGAAACAGCTCCACTGGAATTCCATCACCTCCACTAGCTTTGTTTGTAGTGATGCTTTCTAAGACCCACTTTACTTCAAATTCCAAGATGTCTGGTCTAGATTAGTAATCACATCATCGTGATTATCTGGGTCGTGAAGATCTTTTTTGTACAGTTCTTCTGTGTATTCTTGCTACCTCTTCCTAATATCTTCTGCTTCTGTTAGGTCCAGACCATTTCTGTCCTTTATCGAGCCCATCTTTGCATGAAATGTTCCCTTGGTATCTGTAATTTTCTTGAAGAGATCTCTAGTCTTTCCCATTCTGTTCTTTTCCTCTATTTCTTTGCATTGATCGCTGAAGAAGGCTTTCTTATCTCTCCTTGCTCTTCTTTGGAACCCTGCATTCAGATGTTTATATCTTTCCTTTTCTCCTTTGCTTTTTGCCTTTCTTCTTTTCACAATTATTTGTAAGGCCTCCCCCAGACAACCATTTTGCTTTTTGCATTTCTTTTCCATGGGGATGGTTTTGATCCCTGTCTCCTGTACAATGTCATGAACCTCATTCCATAGTTCATCAGGCACTCTATCTATCAGATCTAGTCCCTTAAATCTATTTCTTACTTCTACTGTATAATCATAAGGGATTTGATTTAGGTCATACCTGAATGGTCTAGCGGTTTTCCCTACTTTCTTCAATTTCAGTCTGAATTTGGCAATAAGGAGTTCACGATCTGAGCCACAGTCAGCTCCTGGTCTTGTTTTTGTTGACTGTATAGAGCTTCTCCATCTTTGGCTGCAAAGAATATAATCAATCTGATTTTGGTGTTAACCATCTGGTGATGTCCATGTGTAGAGTCTTCTCTTGTGTTGTTGGAAGAGGGTGTTTGCTATGACCAGTGCATTTTCTTGGCAAAACTCTATTAGTCTTTGCCCTGCTTCATTCTGCATTCCAAGGCCAAATTTGCCTGTTACTCCAGGTGTTTCTTGACTTCCTACTTTAGCATTCCAGTCCCCTATAATGAAAAGGACATCTTTTTTGGGTGTTAGTTCTAAAAGGTCTTGTAGAGAGGAGCTACCCCATGTCCGAGGGCAGTGGCCTAGAATGCCAGGCTGCGATGGCACAGGAACGGCAGAGAGGAGCTACCGCGAGTCCGGGGTCAGGGGCAGCCAGGAGGAGATACCCCGCATCCGAGGCCAGGGGCAGTGACTCTGAGGAGCCACCCAGAGCCCGAGGCCAGGGGAGGCTGCTGGGAGGAGCAACGTGAGGAGCGGTGGCTGCACAGGTGCAGCAGGGCCTAGAGGAGCTATCCCACATTGAACGTCAGGAATGGCGGCGGTAAGGAGACACCCCTCATCCAAGGTAAGGAGCAGCAGCTGTGTTTTGCTGGAGCAGCCGTGAAGAGATACCCCATGCCCAAGGTAAGAGAAACCCAAGTAAGATGGTAGGTGTTGCAAGAGGGCATCAGAGGGCAGACACACTGAAACCATAATCACAGAAAACTAGTCAGTCTAATCACACTAGGACCACAGCCTTGTCTTATTCAGTGAAACCAAGCCATGCCTGAGGAGCAACCCAAGACAGGCGGGTCATGGTGGAGAGGTCTGACAGAATGTGGTCCACTGGAGAAGGGAATGGTAAGCCACTTCAGTACTCTTGCCTTGAGAACCCCATGAACAGTATGAAAAGGCAAAATGATAGGATACTGAAAGAGGAACTCCCCAGGTCATTAGGTGCCCAATATGCTACTGGAGATCAGTGGAAAAATAACTCCTGAAAGAATGAAGGGATGGAGCCAAAGCAAAAACAATACCCAGTGTGGCTGCGACTGGTGATAGAAGCAAGATCCAATGCTGTAAAGAGCAATACTGCATAGGAGCCTGGAATGTCAGGTCCATGAATCAAGGCAAATTGGAAGTGGTCAAACAAGAGATGGCAAGGGTGAACGTCGATATTCTAGGAATCAGCGAACTAAAATGGACTGGAATGGGTGAATTTAACTCAGATGACCATTATATCTACTACTGCGGGCAGGAATCCCTCAGAAGAAATGGAGTAGCCATCATGGTCAACAAAAGAGCCTGAAATGCAGTACTTGGATGCAATCTCAAAAATGACAGAATGATCTCTGTTTGTCTCCAAGGCAAACCATTCAGTATCACAGTTATCCAAATCTATGCCCCAACCAGTAACGCTGAAGAAGCCAAAGTTGAATGGTTTTATGAAGACCTACAAGACTTTTAGAACTAACACCCAAAAAAGATGTCCTTTTCATGATAGGGGACTGGAATGCAAAGGCAGGAAGTCAAGAAACATATGATTTAAGAAGCACTTTTATTCTCTCTTTCCCAGATCAAACACTGTGCCTGGTCAATAGAAATTAAGAATTCCAGCTAATGAGAGCCTACTGTAACACTGGAGGCTACTCGATCCTCTGTGATGACCTAAAGGGGAAGAAAATCTAAAAGAGGGGACACACATGTACGTGTGGCCGATTCATTTTGCTGTACAGTAGAAACTAACACAACATTGTTAAGCAACTGTGTGTGTTAGCTGTTGAGTCGTGTCTTACTCTTTGCCACCCCATAGACTGTAGCCTGCCAGGCTCCTCTGTCCATAGAATTCTCCAGGCAAGAATACTGGGGTGGGTTTCCATTTCCTTCTCCAGGGGATATTCCTGACTGAAGCATTGAGCCCTGGTCTCCTGCAGTGTAGGCAGATTCTTTACCATCTGAGCGACCAGGGGAGCCCTATACTCCAATAAAAATTAGTTAAAAGAAAAATAAAGTTGGTAGCAATTTACTAAATAATTAATTGCATTACAGAGCACAATGTTGTTCCCAAAAAAGGAAACTAAGACTCCTGTCTCACTGTTCCTTAAGGCAGCCTTTGAGAATACTGAAAATGATTGTGCTCAGCATCTGCACGTTTTATGCGAAGAAAAGCACGTATCACAAGAGCACTGTAAACATTGTCTGAGAATGAAACTGGGATTGTGATGTCCAGAGCTTCCTCTGGGTGGGTGACATGCCACCAAGACAAATGACATTCTAGCCACTCACTTGGCCAAAGTCTAAGATTATTATATTAACCAGTTTCCGTCGTGTTCTTTTTCCTTACAGGTTTTAATGACCAGGCAAGATTTCACTGTTTAATATTTAAACGAATGTTTTTATGCTGAGACAATAAGGCACTGTTGAGACTGGAAAGAACTGTTTAATATTCTCCAGTATGGCTGATTGCCATTCCGCTGGAATAAATGGCATGAGCTGACTTCTAGAAATGTTCAGAAATTAAAGCTCTTTCTTTGGTGACACGTGTGAATGGAATCTCCTTGAGCTGCCGACAGGGCATCCCAGGTGTGTGTGGTCGGCCCCACGGGGCGGGCGCCTCTATTGTTCTGGTTCTTCCAGCAGAACAGAATTTGGATAACATAGCTCATGTTGGCTAAACAGACTGGCTTGCTTCCATGTGCTGCTGCTTCTCTGCACTGACCCTTATCAGTTTACCGACAGTGGCCTTTAATGCACTCTTCTTAATAATCCATCGTCAAAAGCAGCTGAGTGGGGGCTTCCTTTTTGAGGCTCAATACCTCTCACCGACAAGATGAGCTTTAGTCCGCCTTGAGGTGAGCTTATTTAGAGTGAAAACAGGTTTCACATAGTGCAGGCCGTCTCTCAAAATTCACTCTAACTGATTTAAGTTGGAGTTATATTTTTCCCCCTCAAAGTTGGGTGTGAAAATTTTAGATCTGTCATGAAGCAAGGAAAAGTAACTTTACAAGATAGTCAGGATCTTTTATGTGCCTGAAAAAAAAAGGTGATGGACAACTTCTCAAAAGATCTTTGAATACACCTCTAAGGAGATAGCATCTCTTTGTGAAAATCATCATTATCCAGTGGATTTTTAGGCACAAAGCTAAAGGACAGTGGAGCTGTAAACTGTACTGGGACCCACCACATTTTAACTTGTGTCTTCCCTGGAGGAGACGGAGACCAAGATAGAAGCCAGCAGTTGGAAAAACCATGTGAAATTGAACAACTACAGCAAGTAAAGGACCAACTAGAATGTAAGAAAAATACTTGGTTGGTTTTTATGGTTTAGATGCACTTTCTTTAATAAGAGTCTAAAAAAATTTCAAGTGTGAAAAATAAAATCTTTTGAGTATTACTGGGTGTATATTGTAAAGCTTCCATAACATACTGTACAAAAAATAAGATGATTCCTCCAAACAAAAATCCATAGGATATGCATTAAAGAACACACTTTCTCACCCAGCTCTTTCTGCCCCATGATGTTAGTGATGGCTGCCTGGGTCCAGGAGGCTGTGTAAAGTCACTTGGCCACAAGTATATTAGATCAGAAGGATTATTTGGGGGCATTTTTTTCATTATAAATTCTCACACTTACTCACCCACCCCTCACTTCAGATTGACTCATTTGATATGGATTAGAGTCCAGGAATACAAATTGCTAATAAGATGATTCTTCATATCAAGAAAGTGTGAACTATTTCTCTAGGATATGGAATCCCAGTATCATGACCTCACCATTTATGGCTTAATATATTTACAGAGAATGGACAAAAACTGGAAAAGAGTTCAGGCATGAAAAGCATATATAATGAATATATATGATAGGGGAAAAAAATCAAGAAAACTAAGTATGACAATATAATATCAGCAGTGAGTAGCAACTGGAAACAGGATATGAGAATATGAGGGAAAAAACAAAAAGACAAAGGCAGAGAAAGAAGGAGACACCGGAAGCTTTGCTTTCTCACATCTGCTCTGAATTAGGCTTGCATTGGAGTCCAAGATCAAGGTCTCCGGTTCTCACTGCAAGGCCCCCAGCTCAACAGCCCCCGTCTCTTTGGTGTATGTAGAATTAGACACCTGGAAATTAGCGATGCTTGAAGTTTCTTTATTTATACATTTCATTTTTAAAGGAAATCACTGAAAAAATATGTAAAAAGGAGTGTTGATGGAATTGCTACTGTTTTTGTGCACCCAGCTGTGTTCCACATGCTGTCCTCAAGGTACATCATTTCTTTGTTGGTCTCCACGCCAACTCTCTGAGAGAGGGTTAATTACAATTTAATTGGTAAGGAAACAGAAATTCAGAGAAATGTCTTATCTAAGGTCATGTTATCTTCAAGTGATAGTTGGGATCTGAACCCTGATATACCTCTCTCACTGACACCCTAGTGAGATGGTAAACTGCAGATTATGAGGCAAAAAACTTGTATTTATTTCCTAGTGTTAGTCAATCAGTTGTGTCCGACTCTTTGTGACACTATGGACTATAGCTGGCCAAGCTCTTCTGTCCACGGGATTCTCCAGGCAAGAATACTGGAGCGGAAAGCCGTTCCCTTCTCCAGGGGATCTTCCCGATCCAGGGAATGAACCTGGGTCTCTCACGCTGCAGGCAGATTCTTTACCATCTGAGCCACCAGGGAAACCCTTTATTTCCTAGGTTACCCGAAACCTTATTGGATGTACTTAAATCATTGTTTAGTTTCTTTGAGTCTTGGTTCCCATACCTTCAAGTCTGCAAGTTTCATATTAGCTGGTTTTGAACAACTTTTAAAGAAGTACCAGCTGAAGTGAATGTAGGACTTCTATTTGAGTTCTAAGTCTGGTGTGAAATTGAGAGGAATTCATCAGAAATCTCTCCATTGCTATCAAAATGGGCAGCAGGTATTCACAGGTTAGGGAGCCCATTCAAGTCATCCAAAGCACCATCTGCCCAACTGGGAACCACAGATAAGTTACTGTTGTCTTTTGTCCCTGTCTGATACTTGTCAGCTTGCTAAACTTTGACCAAAGGGACAGAATGGAGCCACTGTCTAAAACAGCATTCTGTTTCAATTGACACAAGGCAAAATGATTTTCCAGACAGTATTGCCTAGAAGTAACCACTCTTTAAATGAGTTGCTGTTTTTATTAAATATTATGTAGAGCTGATTCATCCTTTTGGATTTTAAGAGACACAAACATAACGCAATGTTCTTTTTCGATGCAGAAACTGTTAGCAGGCTCCATAACAAGTCCCAAGCGAATCTCTGCAAACCAGTGATATTTGCACAGATTTAAAGAAGTTTGCACAAAACCTTTGAAAGAATTAAAAATAAGCGTTTTCAAACCATCAAACCCATCCTAAGAACTGTGCTCCCTGGTGTCAAGGCGTATCTTTTGCAAGAAGGACCTGGCGGACATGGAAAGGAACATGAAATTAACGTTAAGAAAACAGATGTCTGGAGCCTTAGGGACTAGCAATGCAATTCCTAAACAAGAGAGCTATAAAGTGCAAATGAGTCCAGGAAGGAAATGTGATAATGTGAAGGAGTGATATCTATTGGGTAGGTCCTAGGTCTGTAGGGGTTTCATATTTTCAGCAACAACTCAGGGATGGCACCAAGAACATATCTGAGTTCATTAAGTTAATAGATGACCCCAGGCTGACCCAGAGAAAATTAAAATTCAGAATGACTTTATTCAATGTGGGAGAAGAATTTAGTGAAGAATTTACGGACGTGTTCCAGGCAATGCACACAAACTGAAAATCACAGGATCCGAGAAAATCATTTGGAGTTTACAATGAACTCCATGCTGTCTGTAGATTAACAATGCACAGCTGTGGTACTTTTTCCAAAGAACCATGTACAATGCTTAACTAGAAAGGAAGGGTATGGTGGGTTCCTTTTGCTTCAGGCAGTAAAGCAAATGGCAGAAGGAGAAAATAGAAGGGAATTACAGAATGGGAATCAACAAATGAGGAGGAGATTTGAAACAAGGAGCCTTTCCCAACACCAAAAATAAATGGTTAAGGATGTAATTACCATCCTCATTATCACCTTACTGCAGTCTTTAAAAAACCAGAGATGTTCTCCTCCAACTAGGATAAAATTGGACAGCATTATGACTACCAACATAAAGGGTGTATAGGTTCAGAAGGTTCTTTCCGGTCTCTTTAGCCTGATGTTACTGTGGATATCAGGAAGGAAAAGTGCTGTCCCTGTTTGATATTTCCTGGACCTCTTGCTCTTGTCCTGGGTCGGGACAGCTCTCGAGATCACACAGAGTCGGGGGTGCTGGCTTTCCCTCTCTCTTCGTTAATGGACTCTGAAGTTGGAGCACACCCCCGTTTCTTCCCACTCTATCCCCCAAAATGGAGCTGATCGAGTGCACTTTTCTCCTGCTCCAAAGTAGCTCTGACTTTGCCAGTGTTATTCTTCTCAAATTTAGTTGTTTCACATACTAAATGGGAATAAAGAAAAGGAGGGTGGGAATAAAGAAAAGGAGGATAGAAATAAACAGCAGTGCTAAGAAGAAGACTGGGGACTAGAGCCTTGGTTTGTGTTCCGTTTGTGCTTATATGCACTCAACCACAATTAAACACTGTCTTGCGTGTGGAAATGTAGTACTACCATCAATTTCTCAGTCTCCCCATTGCAATCAGTTTGGTACCCTAAAACTAGAAGCTCTGGACCCTCTAGATCTTTTGCATTATCAAAGAAAGAGTCTGTGATTAAATAATCGAAGACAAAGGATCTTGAGCTATAAAAGACAGAGAAAGGTCATCTACTCTAACAACTTCATTTTAGAAACGAGCAAACCAAGGACCAGACAGATAAATGACTAGACCCAAATCACCCTCCCTAGTTTAGATCAGTTTCCTGCGGCTCAGCTGGTAAAGAATCCGCCTGCAATGCGGGAGACTTGGGTTTGATCCCTGGGTTGGGAAGATCCCTTGGAGAAGGGAAAGGCTACCCACTCCAGTACTCTGGCCTGGAGAATTCCATGGATGGTATAGTTCATGGGGTTGCAAATGGTTGGACACCACTGAGCGACTTTCACTTCACTTCTCTTAGTAGATCAGAGCAAGGTTTACAGTCAAGATTGTGGGCTCGATTCAGGCAAGATATTTGTCTGTTATTTTCTATCATTATCTCCAGGTTTAGCACAGTGCCAAGCATATAGTAGGCACATGATACTTACTGAATGATCGAGCTATGGATTCCTGATACAATTTCTCATGTTCTTCCCACTCAAACACATATTTTAGCTCTCAAAAAAAAAAAAAAAAAAAAATCTGTGGACCAATGTAGCTCGCTGCACTCCACCTCAAGCCCTGAAATGACCTAATATTTTATCTTGGAATGTTCCACTGTGTTTTCAAAAATTTCTAGTATGCAGTGATGTGGTTTGACTTAATTCTGTTTTCACACACAAAAAAGTATGGCTAAATGAGCCCTTCACAGATGCTCTATTGTGATCACCAAATTCAGCCTTTTGTTAACGAAAAAGCATCATCTTACTAAATTTTTGGTGTTTTGATTCCTAGGTTTAGAGTGCTCAGTCATGTCCAACTCTTTGCAACCCCATGGACTGAGAAGGCCAGGATTCTGCCCATGGAATTTTTCAGGCAAGAATACTGGCGCGGGTTGCCCTTTCTTCCTCCAGGGAATTTTCCCGACTCAGAGATGGAACCCTAGTCTCCTGCATCCCCTACACTGGCAGGCAGATTCTTTGCCACTAGTACCACCTGGGAAGCCCTCCCTTTACTATTTATAAAAAGTATTGTCATTCCCCAGATTGAGGTAACTCTTTTACCTTATCATTTAGTAAAAGGAAGCTTAAAGTACCATAAGCCATAGGCAGATAAATCTCACTATATGTAAACTCTGATATCAGAAAATCTGTTTTCAAAATAAATACATTGCAGGAGAGGCCAATTCTTTGCCGTAATGACAGATTCACCATAAGATTCCTTTAAATTTTGGTCCAGCATGTAAATGTGGTTTAGATTCCATGCAACTTTTCAGGAACATGTCTATTGCGCAAGAGTCAACGTTTCTGGGACAACCGTGGGATAGGCATAGCAGCCAACTGCTATGGGATGTTTTAGGAGTTACTAAGAGCAGTGAGTTCGAGCCAGAGTTCCCAAAGTCTTCTAAAGCATGTGCTCTCTTTCAGCCTCTGGAGGTTAGGGAAAACCTAAGAACTTTCATACTGAAAACTTGCTCCACATCTAGTTAAATCCTAAGATGGAAGATGAACTGGAAATAAGAAAGAACATTTTAACCTCTGCTGGAATGTCCTAGTCCTGCTTAAGCTTGGCTGACACAGGACTAATACGGATGCTGGGCCACCAGGGAAGTCCCCCACTGGTGCTATCCTGTTCATTCGTTGGTAAGCACTGGGTTACTTCCATTCTGCGCTAGCGTGGATAGTGATACTATAACATGGGTATACATCTATCTCTTCAAGACCTTGCTTTCAATTATTCTGGATGTACAACCAGAAGGAAGAGTACTGGATCATATGGCAGTTTTATTTTTCATTTTTAAAGAACTACTATGTTGTTTTTAATAATGGTTGCACCACTTTACATTTTAGATGCCCACAAAGGTGTCAGTGCATGAAGGTCAAACTTAATTCTTAAATACTCTAAAATTGATAATATTATATATGCAGGAACCAAGACGTATGCTGAAGACTCACAGATAATACAAAACATGCCCACGGATCTTCTTGACACAGTCGAATGCCTTATATCATTCTATATACTACATCAAAAGTCCCAAGGAAAGCAAACAAGCAAGAGCGATTTTTGTCTTCATAATGTTTGATGATCTCCATCTTTGTGATAATTTTAGCCAAAGATTTCTCTACCCCTTGAAAGGATAAATCTTCTTGGGTTCTTCAATTCTGCTTTTGCTTTTGCATGGCACCACTACCTTGCCTTGTACTGCAAAAAGGTAGAAGTTGGTATACCAGCTTTTGGTTGTTATTCACGTCAGGTTATATTCATCCTCCATTATCCATAAATTAACCAAAATCTTGAACTTGGAAACAGAATGGTGCCCCACAGACCCAGCATCGGGGAAAAACGTCCTGAATGACTAACACAGTAACCCAGCTAGATGTCTGTGTCTGTTAACCCAAAAAACTGATCTCTGGGCCAGGCACGTGGGGCCAGAGGAAGAACTAACCCTTGGCTGTATTATTGGATTTTTCCACCAAAGAATTATTGCAGGAAGACAGGTCATAAAGTCAAAGCATATATTACTGAGCAGGGAATACCGTCAGAGGCAAAAACAGATACCAGCAGGGAAAAAGGAAAGCCTGGCCCACACGTCTCACCTCAGAGATGGTGGTGGTTGGAAGCTGTTTCAATAGCGATAGCTCAAACTGATGACAATGCTCTCTAGAACTGTCCTTGTGACCCGGTTGTTTCATGTTTCATAAAACATCCAACGAAAAAAAGAAGGTCATTTCCATGGGGAAGGATGTGACTGAATGTCGTCCGGCAAAGCTAATACTTTCCTGAGCTACAATGTGCTGAAGTTCAGCTTTCAAACGTTTTGTGCTCTAATTTTTCAAGGAGCTTGCTACTGACAACAAAACAGCCATTTCTGGTACTGGAGTGCACGTACCAGCATTTAAGGAAAAGATGACTTTTATACACAGTGAGGTAAGCCAATAGTCAGCGAGCAAGTACTGGAACCTGGCATATCAAGGCAAGTTCATTCCCACATAAAAGGAGGCATGGAGGAAATGTGTCTGTTCTGAACTTGGCATTGGACAGAAGGGGAAAAAATCTCCCTGAAGAATTCATAACCACATTCTGGCACATATGTATCTTTGCTACCCGATTTTATGCTTCCAGCTTAGTCCAAAGAATCCTATGTAAGATAAGTAAAAACATCTGCAATTATGCTCACCATAGTAAAACTGACAAACACTGAAGACTAAGTAATAACCTGAAATTTTGTCTAAGAGAAAACACAATATTGACAAATAAACAATGTGATTAATTGATATCTCATTGGCAATGATAGAAGCCTAAACAGCATGAATGGTATTGAAGTGCTATGCAAAAACAGTTATTGATCTAAAACTGTATACCCAGAAAAACTATCTAGTAATGATATTTTGAGGCAAAACTAAACCGAGAGCATTTTCCTTTCATAATATTTAATAAAATCTTGAGAAAGTTCTAGGCAAGAGTAAGCAATCATATGTGGAAGAGAGAAAGGATGAGTAAAGAAATTGATAAAGTATATGAGCAATTTACACAGCAGTGATCTTGCATGAAATAACAATAATAATCTCTAACTTTGTTAAAATACACATGAAAGAACAAAAATATGATGTAATGAGGGTAAACGGTATATAAGCAAGGAGGGGTAGTTTGGGGTTACAGAGGACACGGTTCTATAATGTTAGGTAACAGGGCAAAGGCAGAGTAACTTTACATATCTGCCAGGGTTCTTGAGAAACAGACCCAATAGGATATTTATTATGGGAATTGGCTTACACGATTATGAAAGATGAGAAGTTTCCAAACTGCTCTCCGCAAACTGGAGAACCAGAAGAGTTGGTGACATCATTCAGTCCAAGTCCAAAGTCCTGGAAACCAAAGGAGCTGGTGGCGTAGTACTCAGTTTGAGTCTTGAGGCTTGAAAACTAAGACATGTTGATGTCCAAGGGCAAAAGAAGATGGAGGTATCTGCTCCAACAGAGAGAGCAAATTCACCCTTTCTCTGCATCGTTGATACATCTGGGCCATCAGTGAATTGAATGATGCCCACACACAGTTACAAAGGATAAAATAGTAAATATTTTAGACTCTATGGCTCATATGTCATCTCTGCCATGTACTATTCTTTGCTGGTTTTTTGTTTTAATTTTTAGCCACATTTTTATATGCAAAAAATTTTTTTAACTCATGGATTATATAAAACAGGCCATGAATTTGGTCTACAGGCTGTGGTATGCCAGGTTCTATTCTAGGCTGAACTTTCTAGAGTGATTCAGAGAAACTTATTAGAGGAATTACTAAAGAAGCAGGTATCCAAGGAAGGAGGAAGATGTGGGATCTAGGAAACAGGGATTCCAACGAATAAGAGAAATGAAAGATATTCCCATCACAGAGGAAGAATATTCCAAGAACACAGTTTTGCAGCAGACCTGGAGGGCAATCTGTCCAGAATGAAGCAAGAAGAAGAAGGTTTCAAAAGAACTGACTCCAAGAAAAAGATGGAACTGAGAGGCTCAACTGACAGATCTGAAAAGGGGTTTTCCTCTTTTATTGGGTGTGTTTGGGGATAAATTTGTATTACCTGCATAGATAACCAAAAAGTAAAACAGTAATGAACTCCAGGAAAAATTATCAGATATACAGAAAACAAAAGTACATTCATAATACTCTCTATATATACTTCAGTTACTGATAAGTAGGAAGAAGGCAGGAATTAATATGCTATGGAAGAAAAGCTATGACAAACCTAGATAACATATTAAAAGGGTGGTTGTTGTTCAGTTGTGTCCAACTCTTTGGGATACCATGGACTGCAGCACACCAGGCTTCCCTGTCCATCACCATCTCCCAGAGCTTGCTCAAACTCATGTCCATTGAGTTGGTGATGCCACCCAACCATCTTGTCCTCTATCATACGCTTCTCCTCCTGCCTTCAATTTTCTCAGCATCAGGTTGCTTTCTAATGAGTTGGCCCTTTGCACCAGGTGGCCAAAGTATTAGAAATTCAGCTTCAGCATTAGTCCTTCCAATGAATATTCAGGACTGATTTCCTTCTCCAACACCATAGTTGGAGTCTTCTCCAACACCACAATTCAAAAGCATCAGTTCTTCAGCTCTCAGCCTTCTTTATGGTCCAATATCCATACATGACTACTGGAAAACCCATAGCTTTGATTATGCACAACTTTGTTGACAAAGTAAAATAAAAAGGTAGGGAAGCATGTAAAAATGTTAAATCTTTATTTCCAGAGGGAAAAAATTGTCAATAACTAATGGACAACCTCAAGAAATCAATGTTTGATTACATTGTTTAAAGCAGGGTACTTAATATTAGAAGCAGCTAATAATGTTCTGCAGTTGAATTTTCCTAACCCCCAGTCCCATCTCATCTTCCTTCCAGTAATGGTAAAATGGATCTGGTTTTTGACAAGCTAATGATTAAGAAGGCAGCTGTGTAGCTGGTGGGCAATCTGTCCTGATTGTGTGTGCACGTAGGCTCAGTCATGTCTGACTCTGTGCCGCCTCATGGACTCTGGCCCACCAGCCCCTCTGTCCATGGAATTTTCCAGGCAAGAGTACATGAAAATAAACCCAGGAAATAAAATACGAATCACAATAAAGTGCTATATATCTATAGGATATAGCTCCACTGTGGTCAGGGAATGATCAGTTCAGCTCAGTTCAGTCGCTCAGTCATGTCCAACTCTTTGCGACCCCATGGACTTCAGCATGCCAGGCTTCCTTGTCCATCACCAACTCCCGGAGTTTACTCAAACTCATGTCTGTCGAGTCAGTGATGCCATCCAACCATCTCCTCTTCTGTCATCCCTTCTCCTCCTGCCTTCAGTCTTTCCCAGCATCAGGGTCTTTTCCAAGAAGTCAGTCCTTCTCATCAGGTGACCAAAGTATTGGAGTTTCAGCTTCAGCATCAGTCCTTCCAGTGAATATTCCTTTAGGGTGAACTGGTTGGTTCTCCTTGCTGTCCAAGGGACTCTCAAGAGTTCTCCAACACCACAGTTCAAAAGCATCAGTTCTTCAGTACTCAGCATTCTTTATAGTCCAACTCTCACATCCATACATGACCACAGGAAAAACCATAGCTTTGAGTAGACAGACCTTTGTTGGCTAAGTAATGTCTTCACTTTTTAATATTCTCTAGGTTGGAAATAGCTTTTCTTCCAAGAAGCAAGCCTCTTTTAATTTCATGGCTGCAGTCACCATCTGCAGTGAGTTTGGAGCCCCCAAAATAAAATCTCTCACTGTTTCCATTGCTTCCCCCATCTATTTACCATGAAGTGATGGGACTGGATGCCATGATGTTAGTTTTCTGAATGTTGAGTTTTAAGCCAGCTTTTCCACTCTCCTCTTTTACTTCCATCACGAAGCTTTTTAGTTCTTCACTTTCTGCCATATGGGTGGTATCATTTGCATATCTGAGGTTATTGATATTTCTCCCGGCAATCTTGATTCTAGCTTGTGCTTCATCCAGTCCAGCACTTCTCATGATGTACTCTGCATATAAATTAAATAAGCAGGATGAGAATATCCAGCCTTGACATACTTCTTTCCTGATTTGGAGCCAGCCTGTTGTTCCATGTCCAGTTCTAACTGTTGTTTCTTGACCTGTATACAGATTTCTCTGGAGGGAATGATATTTGCTACTAAAATCACAATAGATAATATTTTATTGAAAGTAGATGCTTAAAATATACATCAGTGAACAGTATTCTTTCATATATCAGTTCCTTTTAGTTTTTCACTTTTGTCTAGACCCATCATGTCCTGAGTATGCCTCAATACCCTGCATATCTAATTCTAATATATCTAGGAATTTTAACCCAATTAGAAACTCTCCTTCTCAAATTTTTACACATTTTAACAAAGGCTAGCAGCTTGTGTAGGGTGAAGAGTGGAAAACTACAATCTTTCAACTCTCACTAGCCCAGATTTCTTTCATCTATATTCTTACTGGCTCATTTCATAAGGGATTTAGAGTGCGAGTTTGCATTGAAAGCATAGGGCACATCCCTGTGAAGTCTGTAACACAGTGGACAAAGCCACTAAGAATCATTAAATGACGTTTATTCCCCGAGTTCTCAGCTGGAGAGAAAGAACAAAACAACCTGTTCATTGCCCTCTATAGAAATTCGGATCTAATCTAGGTCTGAATATTAATCATGTTTTTACAGGAAGAACCATGCCAGGAAGCTTTTCTAGCTGGAAAAAAAAAATGAGAATGAAAATAAAGCAATGCCCTTCACAAATCTGAGAGTTCTGAAAGTGATTCATCAAGCAATCATGTCAGGAATGCCTGGCTCTTACCAGATGTCTGGTTGGGTGTCAGATCAGATTCTTGAGATCCAGGTTGCAGGATGGAGCCTATCCTTTAGTAGTCCAGACCTGAACTTAAACTTTTTGAGATCCAAGTCAGTGGAGGTGGAGGTTGGGGTGTTCCAGAGACGCACGTGTACTGCTGTGCTCTCAGCCGTTACTTGACTTGTGGAAGGAGAAGATGTGTTTCAACACTCTCTTTAGCATCCTAGAACAGTAGAGGCTGACTGTCATACTGGGTATCATATGTGCCTAGGAAGACATGTACGTGTGGGTGATAATTCAGTTCATGCCCATATATGTATTTACATACTACCTTGTCTACTATCTTTTGATTTCAACTAATCATATGCTATCCTATGAGTCTGTATATTTAAAGTACAACACATTTTAATTTTTATATTATTTTACTTTTTTCATTTATTCTCTCATCTACTGAAGCCAGCTGTAACCTTATGCAAGCTGGGACCATGCCTTTACTTGGGAATTTCCACATCATCTAGATTGAATTGGAATTCAAAAACATTCTGAATGAACAAAAGCCCATGTGATATTCTTCTTATAAAGGGCTATCATGAACTTAAGAAAAATCAAGATGCAGCATTTTCCACAAGCTCATCTGGTTCTTATTGGAATCAAATGACAAAACACTTATTGGATGAGAAATGCAGTTGTTGGTCTGTCTGTGGATCTTCCTGCTGCTGCTGCTGCTGCTGCTGCTGCTGCTGCTAAGTCACTTCAGTCGTGTCCGACTCTGTGAGACCCCATAGATGGCAGCCCACCAGGCTCCCCTTCCTGGATGCACGTTTCTTCCTGGAACACAAACACTGATGTTGCCTTCTTGTGGTTTTCTCTTCCTATTGGATGTCAAAAGCAAAATTACTTTAAAACTCTAAAATAGAAAGCCATCAATCAAAACATTGTTTTCAGTAGTCCACGCTGTCCATGGACTATTTTTCAGAAGTGGGTAGGTGTTACAAAATCAAAACCAGAACATCAACAACACCAAATCACAGGGGTGTGTTAATGACTTTTTAAAAAGAGGTATCCATTCTACATAACACTGAGTTCCCTGTGCCACAGAACAGCGGAGTTCCCTGTGCCATACAGTAGATCCTTGTCAGTGATCCGTTTTAAATACAGCAGTGTGTACATGTATGCCTGCGTGCTTACTCCCTTCAGTCGCATCCGACTCTCTGCGACCCCATGGACCATGGCCTGCCAGGATCCTCTGTCCATGGGATTCTCCAGGCAAGAATACTGGAGTGGGTTGCCATTTCCTTCTCCAAATCTTTGTATGGCTAAGTCCCTCTGATGTCCATCTGAAATTATCACAACATTGTTAACTGGCTATGCTTGAATATAAAATAAAAAGTTTAAAAGGGGTATCTTATCAATTTAACTATTCTAGACACAAGAATCATGACC
This sequence comes from Nanger dama, assembly GCA_917880005.1. Classification (NCBI taxonomy): domain Eukaryota; kingdom Metazoa; phylum Chordata; class Mammalia; order Artiodactyla; family Bovidae; genus Nanger; species Nanger dama. The sequence goes on along the minus strand of CAKJTW010000032.1, from coordinate 17,533,103 downwards.
GCAATTAATCAGGTAGACACTACTGAGTTTAACAATACCTTAGAGCAGCATTTCCCAAACACACCAGTTTCTGGCAAGAAGTCAGTAAGTGTTCAATGAAAACAATAGTTCAATGAAAACAATTATTACATTTGGGAAATGGTGTCTACTGTATCACTCACTTGAATAACTCCCAATGCCAATGCATGTAACTATAGTAATGATTCTGAGAAGTCTTTCAGTTAAGAAATCTGCTTGGCTTTAACTAGATGTTTTCCAAATGGATTGCCCTGAAGACCACCACCCTCTTTTATTTTTAATGATTTATTAACATTTCAAACAACACTAATGTTCCAAGGAACACAATATAGAAAAATTCCCTAAAAAGTTTCTTTTTTAAACTCAGTTATTTTTGAGAACACTGAAAGGATTCATTGAGACAAGTCACACTTGCTTTATGTCAAGAGAACTGTATGCAGCTGACTCTACACAGGTGCATTGTATTACGGCTGTGCCATTTTGTACTCAGTCTTGTCCAGCTCTTTGTGGCTCCATGGACTGCAGGCTGCCAGGCTCCTCTGTCAGTGGAATTTCCCAGGCAAGAATATTGGAGTGGGTTACCATTTCCTCCTCCAGGGGATCTTCCCAACCCAGGGATTGAACCTGCATCTCTTGCATCTTCTGAATTGACAGGCAGATTCTTTACCACTTGCACCGCCTTACATCATGGCTAACCTCTCCTTTCTAAGAAGGGCCTTATAATCAGTGGGGCATGGAAAGAGTTTCTAATCTATCCTATCTTTATCTTTTCTTCTCTATTCTATTCACTGGTCTTGTCCATCCTTTTTGGGGTGGAGTATATGTTTCTTGTTTCTCATCCCATGTTAGTAAATGTAGAAAAGTTCTTAACCATTGGTAACTACAAAAATAACTTGTTGCTGAATTTCTTAGTCCTCACGACTTTTTATTTTCTCTGAAACATCCGTATTCTATGATGTCTTAGGGAAAGCGAGAAATGGAAAGATGTTCTCCTTGCTCTCTTAATAATATATTTTCCTTTATCCTGCTGAATATTCTATAATGATTAATGGCACATGTCTGCAATATTTTGCCTCAACTAGCTTCATTGCCTCACCCCATAAGCAAATACAATCTCTTCTATACTAATCAGATGGACTCTCTTGGCTCTCTGTTTGATAACATTGTTCTTCATTTTATTCTCAACCAGTCTTAAGAAAGGTTACATTCTTATGCATATAAGCTCATTCTGCTTGCACCCCAATTTGCTCTTCAAACAGGTGAGATCTGAAATGACATTGTTCTCCAACCCACTCCACTCTGTCCTCGGAACACCAATAACCATGTCTCTGTTATTATCTCAGTCTTTCCACTGTAGTTGACCTATTGTCAGGGCTATCACGAATTCTCACAGTTTTAGTTACACTACACGAGCTGTGCAACTTGCTTGATGATTCTCATACTTGAACACTTTGTGAGAGTCTCTATGCCCAACCAACCCTAACCTTGCTAATTTCCTGGTGTCCGTTCTTGCTCACTCCTCCCAATCTGTTTTTTTTTTTCTCTAGAAAAATCACTCCATTCTCTAATATTTAGCCTCCACTTATTAACTGACCATTTGCAGTTGCCTATCTCCACCAGGAGCATTTCGCCTGTATCTCAGACTCACATGATACAATGTCTTCCCAACACCTTTATCTGGATGCTCCACACGACCTTACACTCAGCACATTCACAAAGTACTTTTGTAAATCAGTATTTATTGGAGTACAGTTGCCGCACCCTGTTGCGTTCGCTTCTGCTTACAATGAAACGAATCGGTTATACTTGCACCTATACCCGCTCCCTTTTGGACTTCCTTCCCATTCAGGCCGCCATGGGGTATCAAGTGAGTAGACTTTCCTGTGCTACACCATATGTTTTCATAGTTATCTATTTTATCCATAAGATCAGTCAGTGAATATGTGTCAATCCTTATCTCCCTATTCCTCCCATCCCCCTTTCCCTCCTTCCTCCACCTCACAAAGATTTAATCTTCCAAATATCATCTTTAGTCAGCTGGTGGCAACATTATAATCTCTGTCATTCTCCAAAGAAATCTGTGCCTCTTATTTCCCTCACTTGCAAGAGCTGAGAGTGACTTGACCCTTTCATTTCCATTACATTTCTCCATGGACTAGTCTCTGACCACCTGGCCTCACTCATTCCAGTTTATTGGCCGCACAGCTTCTAAACTAATTTATCTAAAACACAAATCAGGTCAAGTAATTTCTTTGCTTCACGCATACCAGCCAAAATCCAAAGGGAGGCTATAGTCTCAGAACCAGTTCTCTTTCAGGTGGTTTGTGAAGTCCTCACTTTTTCAAAGATTTATCTCTGTGAGGCTGGAATTTCTTCCTACACTTCAAAAAATCAACATAATCCAGCAGATGGAATGCAGAAATATCTATGAGAACCCAGCTGTCTTCTCTTAAGCCAGAGAAAAGACCTGCAAAAATGTAAAGCAATGCCACATTCTTAGCGAATTTGATTCTTGTTTTGAAACATACAGCTGTTTTTCATAAAATAGGTTATCTGTGTTGACATATAATACATTTATTGTTTTTCTTAAGTGAATGGGTGAATATTTTAGATGCCTGAGCTGTAATTTCCAATAGAAGATAGAGATTGAAGTACCCTGTGTAATCTAAAGTTCTTCGGGACCCACAATCAGTTTTAACAATGTAAAGTGGTCTTGAGACTAGAAACTTTGTAAACTTTCCATCTAAAGATTATAATGCTATCTCCTTACCACACAGATGTTCACTCACTTATTTAAAGCATTTATTCATTCATGATTTATTTTAAAAATAATAGTGTTACATTTGATCTACATCTGACCCAATCAACTCTGGAACCACCTCCTTGAGAAAGGATTCCTCAAATTCTAGTCAGTATTAGGTTATTTCTTTTCTGTGCTCCAAATGGTGCTGAACTAACTTGTTATGTTTATCTCTTCAAAAGGCTTATCAATCCCTGAAGAGGATACTGTATGTTATTCATTTTTGTAACCTCCATCCCTACTTCAGTGCTTCAAAATAATTGGTAATTGTTCACAAATCAAAGGTACGTCTATGACTGATTTTTAAGAAGCTTTCATTTTATGTGCCTGGTTTTCTTCCCATTGCTCCCAAAGTTGAATCAGTCTTAACTTCTCCTAAGTGATGATCGCAGATCATCCATTTCATGTACTTATTCACCCAGTCATCCGTTAAAACAAATACTGAGAGCTCACTGTGTCTCAGGCATTGGACTAGATACAGTTTTTAAAGATGGAAGAAAACAGACATGTTCTCTTCCCATTTGGAGAAACTTTTCTATAAAGAAAACTCTGTTGTACTGAAAAAGACTGAAAAAATATGCAGATAAATGTATACTTGTAAATATTCATGTGTGTTACTAGGGGAAAAGAACAGAGGTCAGAGGTGTTTAGGAGGGGACAATCTTCTTTTGATAGGTTGGATAATAGGAGTCCCTTCAAGTATGGTATTTAAGCCGAAACTGAAAAAATGAAAAGAAAAAGTGAAGTGTGTGGACCTTGAGTTAGTAAAAACATGCTAAATCACTTCAGTCTTGTCCGACTCTTGTGACCCCATGGACTGTAGCCCAACAGGCTCCTCTGTCCATGGGACTCTTCAGGCAAGAATATCGGAGTGGGTTGCCATTTCCTTCTTCACAGGATCTTCCCGACCCAGAGATTGAACTCACATCTCCTATGTCTCCTGCGTTGGCAGGTGGGTTCTTTACCATTAGCACCACCTGGGACGCCCTTGAGTTAGTGAAAGTGAAGTGAAAGTGAAGTCGCTCAGTTGTGTCCGACTCTTTGCGACCCATCGACTGTAGCCCATCAAGCTCCTCCATCCATGGGATTCTCCAGGCAAGAATACTGGAGTGGGTTGCCATTTCCTTCTCCAAGTGAGTTAGTGAGGACCTTGCCATATTTGAGGAGCTGAAAGATGATGATTAGTGTGGCTGGAGTAGCATGAGCAAGGGCCAGGATGGTCTGATTTGAAGAGGGGGCAGATGCCAAATCATGCATGACCTGATAAGTAAAGTCATCAAAACTTATCATCCAAGCAGGGACACTTTGCAATGAAAGTGAGTGATCTTTACAAAAATATAGTCAACTGATATGAACAGAATTGTGTTTGGCAAACCAAGACAGATGGTCACCCTACATATAAGCATTTTAAGGTGATGAGGGTTATCTAGGTGTCTCAGTGGGTAAAGAATCTGCCTGCAATGGAGAGACACAGGGAACACAGTTTCAATCCCTGGGTTAGGAAGATCCCCTGAAAGAGGGCATGACAACCCACTCTATTATTCTTGTCTGGAGAATCCCATGGACAGAGGAGCATAGCTGGCTATAGTCCAGAGGGTCACAAAGAGTCAGACATGGCTGAAGGGAATGAGCACGGAAGGTGGAAGGTGATAAGGCTTTATGTCAAGTAAAATAGGAAGTTATTCAAGGATTTTTGAGATCTCTCTGGTTGCTACCTGGAAAACAGAAGATGAGAGAGTCAAATTAAAAATAAGAATACTTTTAGGAAGCTCTTACAGCATTCTGGATAAGTAAGAATTCTATAATTTGGGGATATTACATGTGAAATTCCTATGAGACATCCAAGTGGAGATAAATGAAAGTTGGCCTTTGCATATGCAAGGTCAAACTCAGAAAAAAAAAAATGACCAAAAATATTTAAATGGAAGGCATCAGCACATAGATGACCCAGAAGTAAAATAAGATTCAAATTATTCCCTCTTGCCTCTTCTAAAAAAAAAAAAGCTGATATAATTCTTCCCTGCCCTAATTCTATATTTGTTATATAAAAGGGGTTAGAAATTGGCTTCCATCTTTAAATTTTGAAAGTTTTGCTATCTTCTATTCTAGGATAACTTCAAAGACTGATTATATTGCATCTTTTGGAAAACTGAATTTTCAGCATTTCTGGATAGAACTTGTACCATAGAGTTGTGATATTCCTCAGGTTTGAGAGTAGATCACTTCAGAAAATTGAATCATTTTCTAAGTAAATGAGTGAGATCAGTTAAAATTTTTTTAATCCCATGTTGAAACTATTTATAAAGTTTCAGAATCTGATTGGTGAAACATCAAGCTCTGATGTTTTGTTTTGTTTTTTTAACATTTGGTTTTCATATACTAAGTTATCTTGAATAGGTGAATCTTGAGTTTTAATCCATCAGTTTTAAAAAGTGATGTAGTTCTTTTCTCTAAGTCACCATTACTTCATTAATTATGGGTGGGTCTCTTTCCACTTTTAGACTTAAAGCTAAAACTGAAATGCTTAGGTCATTAATCTTTGTACTTTCAAGTTCATGTAAGAACTCATGCTTGTGGAATTCTCTAACTGAATGGGTGATTTCAAAAATTTTGAAGAGTATTCTACCAAATCTCCTGAAATCTTATTATCCTTCTGACTAGTACATGTAACAGACAAATGAAAATAAATAACCATGATTTGCTAACAGAATTTAGTCCTGATCTATTTTTAGTATTAAATGGGGATAGAAGGCATGTGTGATTGAAAAAAACATGCCTGATTACATATTTTTACCCACTAGTTTCAAGAAGTTATTACACCTGGAACTCTTAAAATAATAATATATTACTCAATTTTTCATTGATCTCAAAGATTTTGATAAGAAGAAAAATGTCATGATTCTGGTTAAGTAAGTAGATTATGTGTATTCTATATGTATGTGTATATATATATGCTTGTATGTATATAGGAGGATGTGGATACAATCTATATGTATGTAGTATATCCATATGTACTACCTGTGCATATGTGTATACACATGTGTATATGTACATGTGTTCATATGTACCCTACATGAATGGTAGATGCAAGTGTGGATTGTTATCAACATTATACTGATAAGTCATTATCAACATTATGCTGATGGTGTTGGTTTCAGGCTCCCACTATTTAGATGACTAACCTTGACTGAGATCTTTACCCTTTTAAAATTATTAAATTCTATTTTTAAAAATAAATATCACTCATTACTTTCTGTTATAAATACTGGATTGTCCTTTAAACAAATGAACTTTATTCATTTAGCTGTGCTGGGTCTTCTTTGTGATGCTCCTCTAATTGTTACATTACAACATGTGGGATCTTAGTTCCCCAACCAGGAATCGAACCTGCATCCCCTGGATTGCAAGGCAGATTCTTAACCACTGGACCTCCAGGGAAGCCCTTACAATTATTAAGTTCTTTTTAAAAACAAGCTTGCGTGTGCTGCTCTCCTTTCCCATAGGAATGGCCATCCCAGTCCTCAGTTCAGTTCAGTCGTTCAGTTGTGTCAACTCTTTGCGACCCCATGCACGCCAGCCCTCTCTGTCCATGACCAACTCCTGGAGTTTACCCAAAGTCATGTCCATCAAGTCGGTGATGCCATCCAACCATCTCATCCTCTGTTGTCCCCTTCTCCTCCTGCCCCCAATCCCTCCCAGCATCAGGGTCTTTTCCAGTGAGTCAACTCTTCTCATGAGGTGGCCAAGTTATTGGAATTTCAGCTTTAGCATCAGTCCTTCCAATGAACACCCAGGACTGATCTCCTTCAGAATGGACTGGTTGGATCTCCTTGCACTCCAAGGGACTCTCAAGAGGCTTCTCCAGCACCACAGTTCAAAAGCATCAATTCTTCGGCACTCAGCTTTCTTCACAGTCCAACTCACATCCATACATGACCGCTGGAAAAACCATAGCCTTGACCTTTGTTGACCCAATCCTCAGGAGACATAAAAGTATTTCTTTAATCCTCATGAGCACTTGTTCAAGATGCAACTTTTAAGAACAAGCATTTTCATGGGCAGGTCATGGGGAGAATTAGTCTGGGTGATACACCCCCTGCTCTCCAATGTAGACCTCCAGATCAAGACATACATTATATAACTGTTTGCAGAAGCTCGGCTTTGGCAGCAGAAGTACCATGATACTTGGATGAGTGAATCTTAGGAGACTGGCCAGACAGAGAAGGAGAAATGTCACATGACATCCCTCATATGTGGAATCTAAAAAGAAGAGATACAGATGAACTTACTTAAAAAACAGAAGGAGATGCACAGACTTAGAAAACAAACTGATGGTTGCCGGGGGAAAAGGACAGTCAGAGAGTTTGGGAAGGTCATGTACGCCCTGTTATATGTAAAACAGATAACCAACAAGGACCTACTGCACAGCACATGGAACGTTGCTCAGTGTTATGTGTCAGCCTGGTTGGGGCCGGGGTTTGGAGGAGAATGGATGCATGTGTACGTGTGGCTGAGTCTTTTCGCTGTTCACCTGAAACCACCACGACCTTTCTGATCAACTCTGCAGCTGCTCAGTCGCTAAGCCATGTCTGACTCTGTGGCCCCATGGACTGTAGCCCACCAGGTTCCTCTGTCCGTGGGATTCTCCAGGCAGGAATACTGGAGGGGATTGCCATTTTCTTCTCCACCTCAATTCAAAATAAAAAGTTTAAAGTTTGGAAAAAAAAAATCTTAGAGGGCTGGTGTGAGAATGGGTTTCATTCTAAGACAAAATGTCCAACTATTTTTTTTAATCTCCTCAGCTCACACCCCTCTCTTCCTCCTTTCTCTGCTGCCTCTTTGCTTTCTCTTCACCTAATGCCCATTCCATCCCAGAGTCTCCCCTTCCAGGGGGCTGTCCACCGCAGGGCATGCTCGACTTTTGGGGACTGAGACCCACTGACAGTCTTCACAGTCGGGGCCCGGCCTCCCTGGCGCTGTGGCTCTGGGTGACACAGCACTCTGGAACAGGGGCTGCCCCGAGGCCCCGATTGATGAGCCAGAACGCTCAGATTCAACCTGACAGGCAGCTTCAGTGATCTGGAGGAATTCGCAGGAGCAGTTTGCCCCCCTGGGTGAGCCCACGTGCTCTCTGGAGCTGCCAGTCTCTCGGCCTTCACTCCTTGCCCGGGGGCAGGCTGGAGGTGTTAACCCACACTCTTCAGACAAAAACAGGGCTGCTTCTTGGCCTCAGATACTAGGAGAAAAAGGATCTGAAAATGTCTTAAAATTGCCCCATCGTTATATCACCGTTGGGTTAACTGCCCCCACCGCCTCCCCCAAAAACACTAGAGGAAGGAAGAATAGGAGAAGAAGGACAAAAAACTTAGCTCTGTAATCTCCCTAAGGCCACAAAACACTGTATATTCAGTAATGAGAGGTGGCACCGAGTAACACAGGCTGTTAGGTCCTCTTGGATATTCAGGGTTGGTTTTTACTGCTGGGCTTCCCTGGTGGCTCAGATGGTACAGAATCTGCCTGCAGCGTGGGAGACCTGGGTTCAGTCCCTGGCTCGGGAAGGTCCCCTGGAGGAGGACATGACAATCCACTCCAGTATTCTTGCTGGAGAATCCCCATGGACAGAGGAGCCTGGCAGGCTCAGACACAGCTGAGCGACTAAGCGCAGTACAGGAGAGGCCGATTCAACAGAGAAAGAATGAAACCTTATCCATGTGCACATTCATTTAGTGTAAAATTTGTGCAGGATTCCAGGCTGACAAATTGAGGTGCATCTTTTTTCAAGGCAAACCTATGTTATGCTTCCTTCTCCAGGACCCTGTAGAGTAAGTCACTTCTGAGCATATTTGCCTCATATAGGTGACTTAATCTAATAAGTCATTGACTGAACAAGGAATTGAATTTTTCAGAAGCAAATTTCATGCTTGATATGTTTCTTGGTAAGAACTGCTGCTAAACAAACAAACAAACAAAAAAACCAGAGTTGACACCAAACTCTTGAATATTTCTGAAATTTGTACATGCAAGATTTTGATGGTGTAGGTAAGGTTACTCAAGTGTAACTTATACCATATACCACAAACTTCTAAGACGTCTATTAAGTGAAAACGACAAAACTACCTCAGATTTTAAAAATGAAGTCAAGAGAATTTAATTACCTAAACTATACTTTGAGTCCAATATTTTATCTTCATGGCAATTCTCAGTCTTCTATTGCTATTAAATTAAGAGCCAGCAAATCAGCTGTCAATTTGACTTCAAAAAAACAGAAATATCCATCAATTTTCCTTTCTCCCCAGCAGTAAATGCACACACTTTTATATTTTAAATGGATAAGCAATTTGGACCTATTGTAGAGCACAGGAGCTCTGCTCAGTGTGGCAGCCTGGATAGGAGGGGAGTTTGGGAGAGAATGGATGTGTGTATTCATACAGCTGTGTCCCTTCGCTGTCCGCCTGAAACTATCAATGTTATTTGGCTATACTCCAGTGCAAAATAAAAAGTTGAAAATATAAAACACAACTTCCATTCAATGTTTAAAAATAGCAGCAGAAGAGTTGGCAGTATTAAGAAGCTTGAAGACCCCTCCCATTTTTAGGTACACGTCTAGGCATTTTGAAGTGTACTTGTTTCCCAGGCAACCTAGAGCATAATATTTTCTTGCTCTGGGTCCTAGAGTGGCTTTGAGTTTGCACTATGCCAGCATATAGCACCCTAGCAATGCTGATATTCAGTGACTCACAAGTTCAGACTCATAGGCAAGAATTTTAGAGCCATCACCCAGGCCTGAATCAGCCAAGACTAAATCCAGTCCATCACTCGACAGTGATATTTGTTTTTTCTTGTTCTGAATGTTGTTCAAAGAAAAACAAACCCAGGGGAGCTGGGTACAATTTGTTAGCCTGCAAATAGCAGTTGCATTAATGAAGCCATATAGAATAGTCTTGGTCACCATGAAATAACAAGAGCTATTTTTGACAGCTATTTTTGACATTTATTTGAAGTGGAGAATCAAGTGAGTCACATTATTATCTATTGTTCTAAAGAAAAAATTAGTAATATCTAAAGTCTTTCAGATAAAAGATGATACACCAGAATATTCATAATCCTTCCATTGTCCCCAGTTTCAGTTATCTAATTCCAAGTCTGTTTATGACCGCCTTTTGGATTAAGCCCAAATCTGTGGTCATTGGCAGGAATTATCTCAAAGAACATCTGTCTTATGAATCTCCATCTAATCTTTTGCACTTGCTTGGGGTGACTCTAGTCTTAGCACTGATAAATCATCACTTATTCTATCATTACCATTTGGGGAGCAATAAATGTTGAAAATGTGGAAACATTCCCTTTCTTCTTCAAAATCTCAGAATTAAAACTTACACATATGTTTTCAGGCCCAACTACTATTTTTTCGCCCAAATTCTAACATCTGCAGAGATTGCCATCTCACGTTTTGACTTTCCAAGAAAGATCTTGCCCCCAAGGGGATGAAACCTCTTAGAAGACAGGGAGTGGAGCAGCTTCTTCATGCTGACTGCCCCTCACCTTGGAAGGTAGCACAGTCTCTATTTCTGCAGTGAAACGATGTTAACAAGGCCCACCTATGATTTTCAAAGAGCGTTTGCCTTTGCCTTCAGAAAAATTTTAAAACGAAGAAAGAGAGAGGGGAAGGAGGGAGGGAAGAAGGAAAGAAGGAAGAAAGAAACTCTGTGTTTTTCCCTACCCCTCGGAAAGAATTGCTGAAGGCAGACACATTGATAAAATATGCCACATCTTGTAAACAGTGGAAAGTTTCTGTTTTTGTGTGGGTTGAGTTGATCAATGTTGTGGGAAAACGAGGTAATGCTTCTTTTCCACCTAACTTAGGAGAAACACCCTGTTGAGGTTAGCTTTTCTCAGTAGGCCTGGGTCTGCCTCTGAACTTCAGTCATCCATCTCAGGGAATTGCGATGATGCTCTGGCTAATCATAAGGGTGGTTGGGAACAATTCTTGCAAGGTACTTGGATATTATTGACCTTTATGTGTCAGGATCACAGCTGTCCAAATGGTTCTTTAACAACCATGACATCAGTGAAGTATTTCTGATGGCTGAAATAAGAGACTCCCTATTATTAGCCTTTTTGGAGCAATGTATTTGCATGAAAACTCATCAAGCTTATCCAGACGTAATTTGCCTACAACATGGACTCCATCTTCCTTGAATTGGGGCAAAATGGATTTCTCAGAAGAAGTCTATGTAAAAAGCTTCACGTTGCCAATTATGATAAGGAAAGAAGCCATACTTAAAATGAATCTTGGTTGTTTTTGCAAGCAGGATGTGAGAGTTGGACTATAAAGAAAGCTGAATGCCAAAGAACTGATGCTTTTGAACTGTGGTGTTGGAGAAGACTCTTGAGAGTCCCTTGGACTGCAAGGAGATCCAACCAGTCCATCCTAAAGGAGATCAGTCCTGAATATTCATTGGAAGGACTGGTGTTGAAGCTGAAACTCCAATACTTTGGCCACCTGATACAAAGATCTGACTCATTTGAAAAGACCCTGATGCAGGGAAAGACTGAAGGCAGGAGGAGAAAGGGATGACAGAGGATGAGATGATTGGATGGCATCACCGACTCAATGGACATGAGTTTGAGTAAACTCCAGGAGTTAGTGATGGACAGGGAGGCCTGGTGTGCTGTAGTCCATGGGGTCGCCAAGAGTCAGACACGACTGAGCGACTGAACTGAACTGAACTGAACTGAACTGAACTTACTAAAGCAAGTATCTTGGGAATTCTGTGCAAGAGATACTGATGGATTGAAACACTTTGACATCTGAGGAAACTGTGTGATAGTCGCCTCATGTAAGTCTGTTGCTGCTGCTGCTAAGTCGTTTCAGTTGTGTCCAGTTCTGTGTGACCCCATGGACTGCAGCCTACCAGGCTCCTCCACCCATGGGATTTTCCAGACAGGAGTACTGGAGTGGGGGTGCCATTGCCTTCTCCATCATTTAAGTCTATTAATATTCAAATGGGGCCTCCCGTAGCACTTCCTGTATGTCATTTGGAATTTATCTCTTTGGATTTGTGTCCAGGTCATGCATGTGCTTATGCCCTGACTTTTATTTTTCTAGACAGTGAACTCCATGTTGACTGTACACGGACCTAAATTACTTTCCCTTACTCATCACTACTCTTCAGGAGTAATAGCACATACTTTTGGTAAATGAATTTTTAATAAGTATAAATAGATTCTGTCTTAAGAATGTTTCTTTTTTTTTTTCTTCTAAATAGAAAGACACATGTCTACACATTGACATTTGTAGATGAACCCTTAGGACTGGGAATGCCCTTGTTCCTATTTCTGAATTCAGTGATATGTAAATTTTAGGGAAATTTTTCTATCATAGGTTTTCAAAAATTTCATAATGAGGGACAGACCAAAAAGAAGTGAGACAGGCTGACTTTTTAAAACATTTTGTATTTCTCTCATATCTGGCTTTCATTTCCTCTTGATGCTTGTTTTCTTTTCAAAGAGAAGAGCCAATCACTTCTCATCTTTCAAAAAAATCTTGAAAATCCTATTAAAAGTATTATGAGTTAATAGTTAATTGAGACTGCAAATCTGATATCTCTCTAGGGATACTCTGAAAACTTTCATTTTTTTGTTGAATTGGTCTCTATTCTTACCAAGCATAGTGAAATTGCCAAAAGAAAAGTGATGTCATATAACCCAATGGATACAATGAAAACCTAAAATTCCTTTCTACTTCATAGCTCTCAAGGAGAATTGCCCTCAAAATGCTGGAAGCACAATTCCTTTTGATCATCACATTTTTCAGGTCTATTGCATCCAACAATTGGGCTGAATTTTTGCCCTATTCAGACAGACACCAAGTTTAAAAAAAAAAAAGCCCAAGTACCTTTTTGATCTAACTTTAAAAAGCATTGTCAATACCAAAACCACGGAGACTGGAGACTGTGAGTTGTTTATTATGCTAGAAGGAGTCTTCTGTGCCGTATTGTTTGCGTGGCATGAGAGATATTGTGTGCCTGCTCTCCCTCTGGGACCCTCATGAAAAGGAGGTGTTTTGTCTCCCTGCCTATGCCCGTAAATGAATTCTGCAAAGTAAATACAATATATAAAGCCCAGCCTGGCTCCAAAGTCATGTGATGTACCTTCCTTTGGCCATAGAGGAAGTTACTCATGCTTATCAGACGACCAAATTTGGTGTGCCATTATTAGGTGGCAGGCAATATGGTAACAAGACTCCATTCAGTGGATTTTACTAACAGGATGTACCAAGACACGGTGTCCCAGCTGGGAAGGTGTTCTTTACCTGGCGCGTAAGGCAGGGGGAGCTTCTAACAGCATAAAGAGAAGTCAGGTCCTTTGAGAACTAGCCTCAGATCACCAGCTCATGGAGGTGACACCATTAGATACATCAATTTTAAAATGCTCTGAAACAGATTCACACGCTTAGAGAATGAACTTACGGTTGCCTGGGGGCAGGGAGAAGAGGGCACAGGATAGTTAAGGGAGTTTGGGATTGACAGGTACACCCTGCTATATTTAAAATGGATAACCAACGACATCCTACTATATAGCACAGGGAACTCTGCTCGATATTATGTGGCAGCCTGGATGGGAGAGGAGTTTGGGGGAGAATGGATAGGTGTTTATGTACAGCTGAGTCCCTTTGCTGTCTACCTAAAACTATTATAATATAGTTATTATAATATATTACAATATATCACCTAAAACTAACACCCTTTTCTTAAGTATCACAACAGTGGTAATTGGCTATGCTTCAAAATAAAAAGTTTAAGAAATAAATGAATAAAAATGGGTTCTTGCCTCCATGGTACTGACATTTGGAGAATGTTTGGCATTTATTTCTCCGTCTAAATCAAACAGGAATGACTTGCCTCCCATGAGGAAACCAAATACATCTTCAGGAATGTAGCCATTGGACATAACCATGACCACATTATAAGCTAGACAATGAGAAAGGACAATGAAGAAGGAAAGTCAAGCTGAAATTGTATTGCTTCATGACGAAAGCATCCCATGTATTTCCTGTTCCTAACTCACAGCCTCTTCCCCCACGTGCATCAGTTTGGTCTGACTCTCCTATTTCTCCAGAATTCTTCAGAATATTTTTGTCTGATGACTGTCGTCAGTGCAATTGCATTGTTGGGTTAAATAAAACTGTTTTGAAGCCATGAACACCTGGACTCAAATCCTGACTCTGCTGCTTGCGAGCTATGTGGCTTTAGACAAGAGCTTTCTGAGTCTTGTTTACTTTATAGAAGCAATTTATGAAAGATTTTATAAGATAGCACCAGAAATCCAGAATCACTTCAGAGAACCTGAGGGTATGAAAGCAGATCATTATTCTAAGATATATCTTGAGCAAATCAACACATTGAAAATACTGGTGCTAATTGTTTTAAGATGAAGGATTAAAATGGAAGTATTTTGTTAATTACCATCCTAAGATTTTTAGCACTTACTATGTATAATGCATAAGAAAAATAAAGATTTTATTTTTACCTAAAGACTTCAAACGATCCTTAATACTTATGTGAAAATATTGGTCAGATATTACTGATTTTAATTTGAAATTTAGAAATAGAAATAATTAAATTTTTGTTGCTCCTCTATGAGCTTAATTGACATACAGCATTACATTAGTTTCAAGTGCACAATATAATGATATTTATATATTTTATGAAATCATCCCCATGGTAAATTTAATTAGCATCCATCACTACACATCCTTACTAAAGCTTTTTTTTTCTTGTGATGAAACCTTTTAAGATCTGCTCTCTTTGCAACTTTCAACTGTATTGTACAACACCATATTCTCAACTATAGTCCCCAGTGGTACATTGCATCCATGACTTATTTTAGAAATAATTTAGAATTTTAGGCATTAAAAAAATCAAACATAAGATCTATGAAAACATAACTGAGAGTCTTACAAGCTCCTCTTCTCTTTATTTCTCTCTAAGGAAATCTTTGTTGGAAACATAAACACTTTTGTCAACATTTGTCCAATACCCATCATGTATTGTATCTGTTAAAAATTTAACTTACAATGTTAGCTCAATAAACATTTCAATCATGTAACAAAGGCTAAAGAATCAAGATTGGTTCAGCAGGTCCCCATTTTAAATACTGAGGCATTTATAGCAAATCTGGAAGACATAACTTTGGATTTTCTGCGCAGGTTAAAGTAATCTGCTTTGGTCTCTCTCTACTTTGATACCATCTCCGTGGACTGAGATGGTGTAAAAGTGGCTTCACAAGTTGTACAATGGTCGAGAATCTGCCTGCCAGTGCAGAAGACACGAGAGACGCGGGCGCCATCCCTGGGAGGGGGGAAGACCCCCTGGAAGCTGAAATGGCACCCCACGCCGGTATTCTTCCCTGGAAAATCCCATGGACAGAGGAGCCTGGCAGGCTACAGCCTATGGGCTCACAAAGAGTCAGACACGGCTGAGCATGAGTGTGCACGTGCACACGCACACACACGTTGATACCAGACAAAGTCGGAGCAGAACTGCCCAGCAGTGGCGTCAAATTTCTGAAGAGTCAGAGTTTCAAAATGAGTATTTCAAGGGGTAGCATTAATGTTTTTCCTTCTTAGTACTGATTTGAGAAACTAAGAGCCAGGCCTCCCTGTCCATCACCATCTCTCGGAGATCACCCAGACTAACATCCATCGAGTCGATGATGCCATCCAGCCATCTCATCCTCTGTCGCCCATTTTCCTCCTGCCCCCCCTTTTCTTCCTGCCTCCATTCCCCCAGCATCAGAGTCTTTTCCAATGAGTCAGCTCTTCGCATGAGGTGGCCAAAGTACTGGAATTTCAGCTTTAGCATCATTCTTTCCAAAGAACACCCAGGGCTGATCTCCTTTAGAATGGACTGGTTGGATCTCCTTGCAGTCCAAGGGACTCTGGGAGATGGTGATGGACAGGGAGGCCTAGCATGCTGAGATTCATGGGGTCACAAAGAATCGGACACGATTGAGCGACTGAACTGAACTGAACTGAAGAGCCAAACAGTTAAAATTTATAAACCTGTTCACTAGAAAAAGGAACCGTACTGTGGAAAGGATCAGTTATGATTCTGGTCAGTGTCCATCTCTGCTCACTGTGTAAGGATTTATATAAATTTACATTGTAACAAAGGGCTTCCCTGCTGGCGGCTAGTGGTAAAGAACCCACCTGCCAATGCAAGAAACGTTAAAGGTGTGGGTTCAGTCCCTGGGTCAGGAAGATTCCCTGGAGGAGGAAGTGGCAACTCACTCCAGTATTCTTGCCTGGAGAATCCCATGGACAGAGGAGCCTGCTGGCTACGGTCCACCGGGTCACAAAGAGTTGGACACCACTGAAGTGATTTAGCACACATTATAACAAATGAAAACAACCCATGCTTCGGTCAAGACTATGGGAATCTAGTTTGCTTCCTTTGGCGATTCAAACACATATCTGGGTCGGAACACATACATTTTTGAAATGGCAATTTGTCAACTGTGTCGTTGCCATATGGCATTTGTGAGGTACGACTCAGTCTTGTCTTAAAAAAAAAAACAAAAACAAAAAACTTCTTGCAACTGCACGGCCGTTATCAGAAGTCGCCCCTCGGCTGTTTACAAGTGCCATGGTTACAGTCCTGCTAGACTGATGATATTCACACGCAGGAAACACCGCAAGCAAAACAGGATTTGCACGGCTCCGACTGCACCGGCCCAAGAATTCCAGGAAGTGATTGTACTTTATGAAACCGTCTGTGCTCCGCGAGATTGTCTATAGCTTTTAAGGTCAAGTCCTATCACACAGCGTTTGCAAGGCCCTTTGTAACAACGCCGAGTGTTTATGAAGCTGAGTACACGCTGTATTGTTTACCAGCTCCTCCAGTTAGAGGTGCGATATCCCTGTCTGCTCAGGACGGCACCGGGGATCCATCACAAGCCCTTCTCGGACACGGGCGTGGGCTCAGTTCAAAGAGTCCCCGACAGCAGGCACCACGCGACAGGCCAGCGCGTGGAGAAAGTCACGAAGCCCCCGGCCCCCGATGAGAGAGACGGGGGGGGGGCGCGAGGGTGGAAGATAAATGTGGGCAGCGCTCTGAGCTGATGTTATAAGATTTGCTGTGCTTCCTGATACAGCCGAGCCGTCTCCTTGGAGGGAGAAAGGTGCTACGCTAGGGCCGATTCCCAGAGTGCGGAAAGGAGGGGGGAGACAACAATGGGATTTACTTCTTCGTGAGAGAGCTGGGAGGCAGCCAGGCATTCCAGGGCCTCGCTCTGGAATTCTTTGATTTCTCCGCATTCCTGGTGCCGCTGGGCTCAGGGCTGCAGGAGGAGGAGGGGACGGGGGACGCCCAAGCTGCTCAGGACGCCCAGCGCAGAGGCAGCCGTGTGGCTGGTGGCCCTCAGGCTGCAACCCCGCCACATCTCACTGCAGGCGCCCGGCTAGACAGGACCGACCGGACCGCCTCTAGCTCCCGCTCGGTGAAGGATGCCGAAGCCCGTGGAACACGTGATAATCCATAGCGCCTGTTGTTAAGGACGCTGGAGCCATCACATTGTCTGGACTGCCTCCTTTCAACTAGGAGCACCCACTGCTCTCCAGGCTCAGTGAACTGTCTGGAGCGAGTCACATGCTGTGCACCGATGTCATGGCACCTTAAGGGGAAACGCGAGAGCACCGATGTTCTTACACACAAGGACTGAGTGAACCTCGGTGGGTGATTGTCTCTGTCAAATCAATCAGTAGAGACGCAGTGAAGCCTGAGTGTTCACTACGTCACTAAGTTTTTTCCGTCTCTGCAACCCCTGTGGACTGTAGCCCGCCAGGCCCCTCTGTCTGTGGGATTTTCCAGGCAAGAATACCGGCGTGGGCTGCCATTTCCTCTTCCAAGGACCTTCCAGACCCAGGGATCCGAACCTGCAGGTCCCGCATCTCCTGCTCTGGCAGGAGGGTTCATTAACCCTGAGCCACCTGGGAAGCCAGTTTATGAGGCCTCAACGTGTGTATGTTAAGTGGCTTGCCACAGGGCTTGTTTTCATCCAGGGTAGGAAAATAAATGGACCGCACTGAGACACTTCTCATCCTGCCCCATTTTACGGATGGCGATACTCCTTTTAGATATCTGGTTTCCCAATGGAGAGTTGTACTTTGTTGAATAAATTTCACTTTATTTTAAAATAGGCATCTTGAGATTCATCTTTAAATAAATGAGTATGCTTTGGGCAAAAATCACACAGCTATCTTTAAGTCTTTTGGTAAAACTGACTTTTTCAAGCAGTTCCTAGAGCGCCCATTATCAGATGCAGTGGGGAGAACGTAACTGCCTCGTAAGTGGTGGCTAATGACTGGTGGAAACACTCAAAACTAAATAAAAATGAGAAGCGGCACTCATCAGGTAAGAATATAATAGGAAACACAAGACCAGAAGTCTTGAGATCTTCATTCTGGTTTTGGTTCTGGCACAAATCTCTAGGGAATTTCACCTCTGCCGTTTATAGACACTGGGATAAGCATTCCCTGGACTAAAAATCCTTTGTTCTTTCATCTGCAAATGGAGGAGCTTTGAATATATGGCCTCTAAGGGATTTCACGTCTTTAAAGATAAGCTCTGTAACTTGTGGCTTCTAGAACAGAAGATTCTAGAGAGAGCTTGAAGCCTTCCTAGAGAAGTAGAAAAGGCACAGATGAGAAAAGGACTGAGGGATAAAAATTTGAAGATTCTCCTGCCGTAGGAAGAGAAATAGTGACTTACACTTGCTTAGCACTTTTTAAAACGTGCTTCCACATTCATTAAATCCTCAGAAAAATACTGGTACTGATATTATGATGTTTATTTCACAAATAAGGAAACTGAGGCTTGCTGAAGGTGCGGAGCAATGAAGGCTTCAGTATTAAAACACATTTTAAAAGGACAAAATAACAAATCAAGCTCTTGGGCTCTAAAAATATGACTCCTTGAAGAGCCTGAAGGCAAAGATAGTGGTGCCTAATGGGGAAGAAAACCTTCAGTTTTCTCTATTTTAGGTGGCAAAAATGCGAAAGATCACTGGCCCTTTGTAGACACATTTTCTGCTTTTAACTGTGTAATTTTATTTTTCACCCTGTTAAGATATGCATACTTAAAAGAGGAAGGAAATTATGGAGCGATTTTTGGGGGTTGGTTATCTTATTTATCTTGGTTAAGACAAACACATACATCAGAAATTATAAAAGCCATGTTCTGTGCCCTAAATGCTCTCAACACATTGTCAGATCATGTAAATAAAATGTCAGGTAATAGCTCTATTTATTCAGTATTTATGCAGTTAACAAAAGCACTATGCATTATATAAACTAATACAAAATATGTGGAGTGCAAAAAAGTTTTTACAAGGAAAAATATAGTCTACAATTCTTACATTAGAAAAGAGGAAAATGATTTTTTTTAAAAAAAAGAAGGTAGCTTAAAATTAAATGAGTTCACTATCCATTCTTAGAAATTAGAAAAGAAACAGAATAAACCCAAAGAAAGGAGAAAAACAAATAAACAAAATAAGTATAGAAACAGAACAGAAGGTAAAATTTCATATAAATATTCAAAAATTGTTTAAAAAGACAGATTAAGAAACATAAGAA
This sequence comes from Nanger dama, assembly GCA_917880005.1. Classification (NCBI taxonomy): domain Eukaryota; kingdom Metazoa; phylum Chordata; class Mammalia; order Artiodactyla; family Bovidae; genus Nanger; species Nanger dama. The sequence continues at coordinate 17,513,649 of CAKJTW010000032.1, read as the reverse complement.
GAGAATATGCAAACAGATAGCATTAAAAGAGGGAAATAAATACTTTTCCCACAGACGTAAAAGAAATAAGAAAACACTACAAACAACTTTAGGCCAGTAAGTTTATAAATTGATGAAATATATAAATTTTTAAGAAACATAAGTATAAAAATGACTCAAGATGAAATAGAAATTTCCTACAAATTAAAAAATGAAATTAAATCTGTAGTACAAAAGAAATAACATGCAAGATTATTTACCTGTGAATTCTACCAAAAATTTCTCACACAAACTTTTCTAGGGAATAGGAAAAGATAGAATAATTCCCAAAATATTTCACAAGACTACACAGCCTCGATATAAAATTTAGCTAAGGGCAAAATAAAATAGGAAAATTACAGCTCAGAACTGTTGTAATTCACTACCTTACCAAGTGAAAGGAGATAAACCACATAATTATACCCATGATAGCAAAATGATATCCAGTAAAATTCAAGAACCATTCATAATAAAACTTTTGGCAAAGTAAGAATAGAATTTTCAGCTTGATAAAGAAGACCTATAAACCTCTAGAGCAAACATCATTCAAAGCAGTATAAGCTTGAAACTATTTTTTAAAATCGTGAACAAGAATGAGCACTATTGACACACTTCTTCCACATTGTAGTGGAAATCCCAGTCATCAGAGTAAAATAAAAACAAATAAATATTTCAAGAATTTCAAAGACAGGAGCCAATCTCTCATTATCTACAGATGAATTATCTACAGAGAAACCCAAAATATCAAAAGAGGCATTATTTACATTTATTCTAAAAATTAGCAACAAATCAATCGGCAAACAAAGTCCACTGCATTTCTAGATATTGAAAAAGTTCAGGTACAAAATATAATTTAAAACGTCTCTTGCAAAAGCAACAAAGTGTATAAAGTGCGTAAACACATGGGAATAAATCTGACAAAAGTTATACAAGGCATGCATAGAAAGTTTTTAAAGCTCATTAAAGAACTCGACTAATGGAAAAATACACTATGTTCTTGAATAAGAAGAGTCATATCATAAAGTTGTCAATTCTACTCACATAGATCTAAGTGATAAACAGAATATCATTTTCAAAACGTTATTAATGAAATTTGGCAAGCTGATTTCAAAATTCCTACAAAAGAATAAATATAAATAAATAAATATACTCCAAAGGAAACAAAGTAAGAAGAAGGAACTTGTCTTATTAGATATCAAGACTTATTTTACTATAATAATTGACATGATGCTAATCATGTGATTAATGTGATACTGCACATTAATTGATAAATAGACAAAAGGATAGAACAGAGAATTTAGAAATACAGTCACTTGGATTTGGACACTTGACTTATGTCAGAGATTGTATTTGAAATAAATGAGGAAAAGATGAACTGTTCAATATCTGCTACATTCAAATTTTATAAATTGAAATTCACCCCCTCGTTACACTATATACAAAACTCAAATTGAAAAAGGAATAAGTAAATAAATGTGGGGGTCAGAACTATGAAGTTCCAAGAGGAGACTGTAGGAGTTATCTAGAAACAAAACTCAAAATGCACAAACTCTAAAGAAAAAGGTTGAAGAATTCAGTGACTTTAAAATTAAGAACTGTTCTTTGTCAAATGAGCCCACCAAAAAGAGTGAAATAATTAGATATGGAGTGAGGAGAGATAATTACTTTTCATATAATTTATAAAAATAAACTCTACATATTAATAGCTAAAATTATTGCTTATCATTATACCAACTTTGATATTTAAGAGCTCCAATCAATAAAAAGGACTTCTCTGGTGGCTCAGATGGTAAAGCGTGTGTCTACAATGCGGGAGACCCGGGTTCAGTCCCTGGGTTGGGAAGATCCCCTGGAGAAGGAAATGGCAACCCACTCCAGTATTCTTGCCTGGAAAATCCCATGGACAGAGGAGCCTGGTAGGCTCCATGGGGTCACAAAGAGTCGGACACGACTGAGTGACTTCACTCACTCATTCAGTGAAAAAAAAAAGAGAAACAACCCAATAGAAAAATAGACAAAAGACCCAAAAAGAAATTACAAAGAAAAGGAAACACATAAAGCTTATAATAATACATGAGAGTATGCCCACTTTCTTCAGTAATCACTGAAATAAGAAGATAAGATCCCAGTGCATCAGATGGGGGAAATGGTGAAAGAGCAGGTTAAAAGAGGATGCTGAGCAATGAGAACTCTCATCCATGTCCGGTCGGTATTTAAATGTGTACCACTACTTTGGGAAGCACTTTGGATTTGCCTAGAAATTTGAATACTCATGGTTTATGACGCTGCAGTTCCATTTCTAGGTGGAATTCTAGTTCAGAGACTCATGCACATGTACACCAGAAGACAAGTTCCCATAATCATATCAGTGCTCTTTGCAGTAGTCCCAAACTAGAAAAAAAAAAACAAAAACTGTGCCCATCAAAATCAGAATGAATAAAGCAGAATGGATAAATTCAATTGTCTGTCAAAAGCAGAGTAAATAAATCTATGTAATTAAACACTACAAAGAGCAAAAATCATGAGCTACAGACACAGCATTATTGTGGATGAATTCTTAAAACATAATTTTGAGCAAAAGGATTAAATAAATATAATAGCTAATTTATATAAACTCCCCCAAAATAAAATCAAGCTATAGTTTGCTTACAAATGATGCAGGGGGTGAAGAATCCATCTGCCAATGCAGGAGACACAGGTTTGATCCCTGGTTGGGAAGATTCTCTGTTAAAAGAAATGGCAACCCACTCTGGTATTCTTGCCTGGGAAATCCCATGGACAGAGGAGCCTGGTGGGCTATAATCCAGGGGGTTGCAAAGAGTCAGACACAACTAGCGATTACATACATACGCAGCCAAAACTATGAAGAGAAGCAGCAGATTTAGGATAAAATGTTGCAGAAGCAATTGTTGAGGTCTCTGTAGAAAGATTTAAGCTGTAGGTTATGCTCTATTTTTAAAGCTGAGTGGTATGTAGGCAGAAATTCATTTTATTGATATCCTTTATCATAAAGGTGTATTTGAGACACTTCTGTGTATATGAGATACTCTTCACAATAAAAGTAAGTAAATCTATGCTTTACTTCACCTTGTTCATGTCCAAAGACTCCCCAGAGACCTTATTCTTAGCCACTAGACCATTTTGGTAGGAAATGGTTAAAAGCCCTGTCTTAAAGTTAATCAATGCAAATAATGAGTTTTAAGTTTTGTTATGATGAGATGATACAGACTGACAGAGGCCATTGGCTGCCCAGGGAGGTCTTGGGGGTAAGAGGACAGAAATATAGCGGGCACCATTGTCGACATGCTTCACCTGGTGGGTGATTTCTCCGAGTCCTGTCCCTGCCTGCAAAATTGCCATGGGTTGGAAATTCCACAAAGGCACCACTTCCCTGGTTGTTCATATAAATTCTGAATAATGGAAGGCTGGATTTTAATCACAAAATAGAAGGAAATGGAACACAAAGGCAGCCTGGGAAGGGGAAGGCAAGTGCTGGGGTTTCTCCCTGAACGCCTTCCCTTCCACATGGTTGACGTTCTCCTCAGTTGAGCATTTGGAAAGCACATCTCATCTCAGTTTTTCCCCCTAAAAGTACAGTTTGTTCCCGTACTAGGAAGAATGACAGTGTTTTCTTTCCTTATGACATGAAAGTACCAACTGACACCAAACAAGCGAGACTTTGTTTAGGGATGCATACATATTTGTACAGCTATAAAGTGAAGCTGGAAATAATTAACAGGAAAGCGAAGAGCACAGTTGTCTCCGACAAGGGGATGGGGGAAGACATGATCACTGAGATATACTGGGTGAAGGGGGTCGTTTTCAAATGCTGGTGGTATTTTATTTCATGCTACAGTTGATAGGTACATCGCCACTCCTTTGGTTATTCTTTAAACTGTACCTAAAGCTTTTGTACCCCTTTTGTACATGCGCTCAGTCATGTCTGACTAACTGCAACCACACGGCCTGAGTCCGCTGTCTATGGAATTCTCCAGGCAAGAATGCGGGAGTGGGCTGCCATTGCCTCCTCCCAGGGATCTTCCCGACCCAGGGATCGTACCTGCATCTCCTGTGTCTCCTGCACTAGCATGAGCAGGCGGATTCTTTACCGCTAGCGCCACCACAATGCAGCTTCAGTCGATTTACGTTACCAGAAGTTCTATCTAGATGCACAGAAAAGCAGAGAGAATCCTCCAGTTTCAGAGGACCCTCCCCCAAAAAAGCAGGTACCAGAATCAAGCAGGCCAGTGTGTGAGAGATTTCTTTTTCTGTACACCTATCCTTTTTTTTTTTTTTTTCAGATTTCGGCCTTTCTGCATACTCATCTTTCAGGAGAGATGTTTCCAGTGCTTTCCCCTGACCTGGACAGACAACATGCCTTGGCTGTGATGCTATGAGTTTGTTGAGAAGCGGAAGGAATCCTAGCAGAAGAGGAGCCACTGAATTTGCTACCAATTGGCCCGCAAGAAGCAACTTAAGAAAGATTCCAAAAGCAGCCTGTCAGCAGACGTAAAACAGCACATCACCTAAACAGACCCCTGAAAGTAGGGTGGCTGTGCCCCGCTGGGCCTGCTAGAGCCTCAGCCATGTCTTCTGTTTCAGAATAACTAGTCGTGGCACCCCCTTTTACTCCCAGAAGTGTCCCCATTTGACAATAAAATATATGGTCACTCTATGCATAAAGGTAAAGATCTCATGGTGCTGTGAGAGCTGGAGGGCTCATCCAGAAAGACACTGTGAAATGGAAAACTGGGGCTTAGCACGGAGGGAAAAGTTAAACCATCAGAGAGAGGCAGCCAGAAACAGACGAAGGAGGAGGGGGAGAAGGGAGGTAGGAGGAGAAGAAGGAAGGAGGGAAGGGAAGGAGGAGAAGTGAAAAAGGAGGAGGAGGAGAATGATTTGCGTGTTCGTTTAGATCAAAAAGAAATATAATGTGGGTAGCAATTATTTCCTTGACCGATTTTTCTTCTGTTCTGAGCTCCTAGAGCATGTACCTGGGATTTCTTTCATGTCAGTTCCCTTTTCATCCTATATGAGTAAAAGAAAGAGACCTGGGAACTGGATTATCAGGGTTGATTTGGACATTAAGAGGGGTCCATGCTGAGCCCTCCGTCTTATCTGTGGAGAGGAGGTTGGAAGCTTTCTTTCTTGTCACAGATCTTAGGGCTTACTATTTCTCATCACAGACTTTAGTTCTTGCTATTTCCCAACACGCATTCTTGTGGCTTTGGTAGTTAATGGAATGCTATAACTCATGAGCCTTCCTCTTTTGACACTTTCAACTGAATTTATCCACATTCTCCAATTTTATTAACAAAAGAAAACTATTTTTAGGTATGATGACCACAGAAGGTGAAACCCAAACCATCCCCAGCATGTTGCAGTTCTGCAAAGTGGTCCTTGGAGGCTCTTTCTCCTACGTGGTCTCAGCTCTTACGTCATTGTTTTGCAAACCCTGTCCTAAAAGGACCAAGTGACAAAGCTTTTATCTTTTTCTTTCAAAAATCTCAATTTGCATATAACCCTGTAGTAAATAATAGCTTACAGAAAAATAGGGAAAGGACAGAGATAAAACAGAGGAAAAAGGATCACACAGAAACTGGAAACCTACAAGTTATGACGTGGTTGTTTCATTTTTCTTCTTGCATTTTTCCTTTCCAGACAGTGCCTGAATTGGTATGGGTAAGATCTGACTGGGATCTGCAGGTGCAGTATCTTTGTGGGTTTGTGGATGAGGAGGTAAGGAATGAGACCACGTAGGAAACGTTTGGGGAAAAAAATGGGATTCAAATGATCTGGTTTCAGTGTTGCTCAGGTAAACCTAACCTTGGGTATATCTCAGCATCCTAGGAGAAGCATAAATGGGGGAGTCACTAGGAGAGGACAATCTAACTTCACTCAAGATAATAAATAGGAAGAAATGCCCAGTTTCCCAACTTTGGAATCAGACAGTCCTAGGCGAGAAAAAAAAATGGTATTTGCTAATTTATTCATGGGAGTCAAAATGAATAATTGCAATGAAATTATGGCTTGGCTATAAAAAGGAAAATTCATTTACTGACTCCAGGTATTTTAAACTCTGGGCATAGGAGGATCACTCAAATATTCTAAAATTCTGCTTTTATATCCAAGAAACATCTCTGGCAGCAAAAAGACTCATACCACCCAAGTTCAAGCAAATCCTTGGCAACTCTAATGGCTCTCCAGACATTATCAATGATGTCTTCATTTTTATTGGTTTTAAGGCTGTCATTTTTCTTCATAGGAAATTCAGTTCTTCCTTTTAATCCCAGCTCAGAAAGAGATGGGAGTCATGAAGTCATATATTAGGCTACCCTTGGCTATTTCATGACAAAAAGAATATTTACCAGTATTCAAACTTACGAACATCAAGGAGAAAAACAGGGTAGCCTACAAGAATTTCTCCCTGTCACACAGACTCCAAGCAATGTCCTAGTAATTATTAATAACTTGGGAAGTAGAAACTTTTCAGGAATGTAAAAGGTAATGACAGAGTTTAACTTGGATCAGGGAAGAGAGGTGTACCATCTGTGTTTTACAGCAGGGATGCCAACCATATACATACTTGTTCCATCTTTATTAAGGCAGTGTGCCAAGTGTCTATCTTTTCCATTCCTTTTCCAAATGATGCGTGAGGCTGGCCCATTCCCAGAATGGAAAAGGTGGTGATGATGACTTTCCTCTGAAGAAACTAGCCGAGCCTCTTAGCAAAGAGGCCAAAGGGGAGTCACCCAGAGAGAAGGTTTCCACACGTTGGGACTGGGTTTTCTCTATAATATTCCAGCTTATTTGCTTCTCTAGACAACAGTCCCTGTTTCCCCTTTTTAAAGCAAATGCACTTGGGAGGACTCTTCATTTTAAGTGTTGTTGACATCTGGATTAATTTTGAAGTGGTGTCTTGGTAGAAATGAATATATAGTCACCTGAGAGCAAGGGTGATTTTTTCAGAAGAGTAGACAGTGACTGATGAGTGTGAGAGGTAGAGGAGGAAGAGAGACAGCAAAGACGTCAGGAGACAGAAAATGATAGTAGAGAAGCAGGAAGAGGAGAACATGAAGATTAATTTCACTGATTGAAAACTTTGATCTGATATCTGATCTATTAATACTATGTATAAAATAGATAATTAATCAGAACCTATTGTACAGCTCAAGGAACCATTTTCAGCATTCTGTGGTGACCTAAATGGGAAGGGAATCCAAAAAGAGGGGATATAGGTCTACACCCCACCAATTCGCTTTGCTGTACAGTAGAAACCATCACAACATTGTAAAGCAACTGTGCACCAATAAGCACTAATTTTAAAAACATAAATGACTTTGATCTGAACTGGCTCTGGCCATTCTAGGCATGAGCTCATGCAAGGCCACACAATACCCATTCACCTGACAAACGTGTATTAAACACCTATTATGTTCCAAGCACTGAACTGAAATCTAGGGATTCAAAATTGAACAAGACATATGCATGGCCTTTAACACAAATGATATCCCAGAGGAAATTACACCAAAACTGAGCTTTGAGGAATAAATAAGACTTCACAAGAGCAGCAGTTGCTGCTGCTGCTCAGTCGCTTCAGTCGTGTCTGACTCTGTGTGACCCCGTAGATGGCAGCCCACCAGGCTCTGCTGTCCATGGGATTTTCCAGGCAAGAGTACTGGAGGGGGTTGCCATTTCCTTCTCCAATGCATGAAAGTGAAAAGTGAAAGGGAAGTCGCTCAGCCGTGTCCGACCCCTAGCGACCCCATGGACTGCGCCCGCCAGGCTCTCTGTCCCTGGGATTCTCTAGGCAAGAGCACTGGAGTGGGTGTCATTTGTGTGTAGCCAAATATGGCTGTCTGTGGTCAGTCCCGTCCAATAGATGCTCAAGTGCGGCTTGCAGTTCTTTCACTCTTCCTCAGAGTAGCTCCTTGCTTTTGGTCTCCTGGAGACTTCCACACCGTGCCGTAGCTGCTGATGGTCGGGACATGACCTTGTCTGCTTTTTCTGAAGAAATAAAGGCCATCATTCAGGAAATCCTTCAGTTTCTGTCTATTACTATCAATTCCTTCCCACTTTCACCCTGTCATGTTGGCTTATATAAAAAGGTATTAATCTCTCCAAAGCTTTCTGCAAATCACTGAGACGTGGACCCTTCATACCTCATCTGGAACATTTGACAGATACTATTTTCTCCTGTATCTCCATCTTCCCCCCTCACCTTAGTTTAGCATGAAAGAAGTTCAGCTCTTCTCCCTCTTAGAAAGCAAACACACACACACATTTTAAAAGCAATTCCAGTCTGTTGTTCCTCTCAGTTCAGTTCAGTCACTCAGTCATGTCCGACTCCTTGTGACCCGATGAACAGCAGCCTCTACTTATTCTTAAACTGTTTTATTAATCCCCTCACTGCTGAGTCAATGAACTCTTCTCAAAATGCAATCATCTCTTCCCTCTTGTAATGCTCTCTCTTCTAAAATATTAATTTCTTACCAGTTCTCTTCTCCATCTAAATATTCCTTCTAGATACATGATGATTCTTTGCCCCTTTAAAAGTTTGTAGACTCTGGAGTTCAGCTCTTGACTTGCTTCTAATTCCATTAGCTTTCCAAGTAATTTTATTTACTTTTAGGGTTTACTGTCTCTGAATTCCCATGCTCAAGCAACAGAAAGTTGTTAGGTCTTTCTTTTTCAGTTTGTATTGAATTTGTTACCATATTGCTTCTGTTTTATGCTTTGATTTTTTGGCCTGGGGGCATGTGGAATCTTAGCTCCCTGACCAGGGATCAAATCCTTGTCCCTGCCTTGGAATAGAAGCCTTATGCCCTGGACCACCAGCGAAGTCCCCATTAGACCTTCCTTCCCGGTACTGATCAATTCTAACCTCTCCACATCCAACTTATTGTCACTGTGCAGTGTAAGCCAGCCTTATTTCTCACCTGAGTTAGAATGAAAACATCTTAATGCACCTCTTGGTCTCTATTCTGACGACCCTCTAAGTCTTCCTCCACACTTTGCCAGAGTGATCTTTCTAAGAGATAAATCTTATTTTGTTCCCCTTGAAAATTCTCCTTGTCACACAGAAAATCTTTTGAGATCTGTCCCAATCTATTTTTCTAATGTCTCTTCCCCTTCTTTATCTTCCAAAAACTTGGTGAAGTTTTTCAACCATGCCATGATTTTCACACCTCATGCCTTTGCTTCTGCTTAAATTTGAACCTAGAATATCTGTCTTGAATTTCTCAACCTGGAAAAACTATACTTGCTCTGCAAAATACAAAAAAAAAAAAAAAAATCCTCTCTTAAACATTTCCTGATATTCCTCCGGATTCTCACCCTATAAAATCCTCACCTCCAGACAAGTTAATTACAGTTCCTTCTCTGCAACACTTAACTCATTCCACTACCTACAGCCCTTGCCAGATTGTTCCGTGGTCATATGATGGCTGTGTTCCTCCTGGGAAATTAAGGTCCTAACCCTGCCTGGCATGCATAGTTCATGTCACAGCTGGAAAAACCACGGCCTAGAACACTGAGAGCCAGTGAGCCGTCTTCCATGCCATGTAGTAAGAACTGTCATCATCCTGCAGGAAGGGAAAGAAAGAAATCTGATAAACTCTGAAAGTCTCTGTCTGTCCCACCACCACTCTGAATAAATTCTTTCACCGTTGCTTGGCCACAGAATCCACACAGCTGATGCCTTTGTTTTCTAAAAGCTGCCCTGGGAATCGCAGCAGGAAAAAACAGCATCTCTCTTACTGCATGCTAGGCACCATTCCTGAAGGAGACGTCTTCTCACTGTTCAGTCTTACTATCATTCTCAAAGCGGGATGAACAGAATATCTTTAGGGCTGTCCCATAAACTGCAACATTTTTAAAAGGGCCACAGTTACCTGAGTGCTTGGCTTCCTGAGAGGTGATTTACTGTGGCCTACAGAATAATAATGAATTTATTGTGCTTCATGGACTTGTTCAATCAAAAGATCTTTCTGAAGATCAATCCAAATATGAAGGTTCTTATGATATCTAAAGAACTTTCTCTTTCCTAAAATGGAAATTGAAATGAAGATATAGCTACAAACCCAGGGAGATCTATTTCGCTCTAATTGCAGGCATTGGAAAACCCAACTGAGCATTTACTATGTATCAGCTAAGAAAAATATAGTGAGACATGTGCCTGTGCAAAGAACACTGTTTATAAAGAATTTAAATTTCTTGGATAAATTCTGGATAAAATTCCTTTAAGCACTTGTTTTATAATATAGTATGGAAGCTGTAGCTTTCATGGGAAAAGAATGTGATGCACACAAAAATGTACCAGCTCAACTTGAAAAATTACCCTGTCCTTTTAGGGAGATGGTGGAATTAAGGATGTGAAGAAGCTGGAAGCAGCTTACGTCTCTCATCAGAGTTCCTCTTTAACTGCTTATGTGACTTAGAGGAAGACAGCCACCTGGTGCTTCCTATTCTCCAGTAACGCAGGGTAAAAACCATCTGCCTCATGAAGAGACTGTGGATTAAGTGTGGTAAGTGAAACAGTGGTTGCTTTGGTTCTTAGGAGAAGCCACACCACTATGAGGTCGAGGTATTTGCACCGCTACTGTGTTATTCATCCATTCGGCAGTGATTGAATACGTACTATGAGGGGAGCACTATGCTAAGTACAAGGGTGAGCAGAGAGCACAGAGAAAAAAATTTCTTCCTTTTAAGAGCTGACATTTGATGGCAGGGAGAGAAAAGCAAGCAAACAAAAGAAAGAAGTAAAGAGTATATTAGAAGATGAGAAGGCAGTAGGCTAGTAGTGAAAATAAGTAAAACAGCGAAGAAAGTCAGGTTAGAGGTGGATTCCCATTTCGAAGATGATCCTCACAGAAGACCTCATGGAGGGAGTGGCATTTGGAAAAACGCTTGAGAAGGTGGAAGCGATGAGGTGTGAACATGAGGATGCTTGGAGGGCTCAGGCTGTGCAGGACATGAGGTGGGAGCCCAACTGTGCATTCAAGGAACAGCAAAAGGCCAGGGAGGTCAGGGGCAGAAGAAGGGTGTGGAGTTAGCAGGGAGCCAGATGCACAGAGCCTTGCAACCAACCCATTGAAAAGATCTGTTTCTTTGAGGTTGATGGGGAGGGACTGGGGAACTTCAAGCGGAAGAGGAACGTGTTCAGACTTCCACCTTAAAGGTATCCCTCTGGCTGTTGTTGAGGATAGATTTTTGAGAGCATGCCCCTGTAGAGGGGGCTTCCTAGATAGATCAGTCGGTAGAGAATCTGCCCATGTAGAAGAATTTAGAACCAATGGTAGCAGTAATGTAGCAAGGGTCATCTCCTGGTTTGGATGGTTATATTGTGGTTATATAAAAGAATGTATTTTTATAGAAAAGATACACTAAATTATTCTAGAGTTGTCGGGCATGAGGTCAGCAACAGATTCTCAAACAGCACCAGGGAACAAAAGTCTTTGCGGTGCACTTGTGACTCTTCTATAGGCTTGCGGTTTAAAAGGTGCAATAATGCAGGGAGTGCCTTAAGCAGGTAGCAATGGAGCGAGGCGGTAAGCGGTGGTTGGACTCCGGGTACATTTTGTAAGGAGTGCCCACAGGATTTCCTATTGGCATGAACCTGGGTGATGAGAGAAAGAAAGGAATCAAAGTTAAGAGTGTGGCTTTTGCTGTGGCAAACCGAAGAATGTACTGGCAGTTATAACTCGACTGGTGTGATACTTGCGGGGAACTTAAGGCAAATAGTGTAACACGATCTCTTCTGCATTAGAACACGTATTTCCAAAAGGTATATACAAGTAGAGAATTTTTAAAGGCTTTCATATTGAAGGATATAATTTAAAAAAAACTGCATCTTATATTAAAGAGCTCACTTCATCCTGACAAAATAGCCATGAGACGAAATGTTTTATGAGAAAGGAACAGTTAATATGGTATTATTACTCAAGTTTTACAAATGAAGAAACCAATGCCTGGTGAAATTGTCATGCAGCTAAGTTCAGGTCCTTACAACTTCTTCTCCAGAGAAATTTCTATCATAAACAGTGCCTGTGTGACCACAGTAAGCTCCTGTCATTGGTATTTTCGTAATAAGAGTAGTGATTTCTTTATAGAAAGGCTCTTGAGTTTTAACAACAAATAAACCACTCATCTAATAGATTGCCATAATCAGCTTGCAATGCAAGGGACGTGGGATGACTCCAGGGTTGGGAAGATTCCCTGGAGGAGGAAATGGCAACCCACTCCAGTATTCTTGTCTGGAAAATTCCATGGACAGAGGAACCCGGTGGGCTACAGTCCATGGGATCACAAAGAGTCACAGACAACTGAGCGACTAACGCTTCATGGCACAATGTATTGCCAGGCTTCTTCCTCCTTAAACCCTGCTTCCACGTCCATGAAGTGAGAAATCGTTTTTACTGCTACTTTACTGTCCCTCATGTGTTAAAGCTAAAATGTGATGGCCGACCAGAAATGCAAATGCTGTTTCAACATATTTCCAGAAAACATCACTTCTCATACTAAAGGGTGTGAGATAAATAGATCGGAGCTCAGTTTTTCCTCCTTTTCAACTGTCTCTACTTGCCACTCTAGAATGTTTTGAAAGGCAGCAAGCTATGCTGGAAGAGAAAGTTTATAACGATTTGTATTTCCTCAGCTGTGGGGCAAAGAAAACCTCAAATGTCGGTTTTATAGTCTTGTCTACTCTCCGGGGAATTTAAGTATGCAGCGCTTTGGCTGAGATAGGAAAGAAACAGCTCAGAGGTGGGGACTGCTGCTTAAAATGCTCCTTTGTTTAATTTTTTTCCTGTTATTGTCTATGGAACTTTGAAACCATCCTGACTTTCCATTCCAAAGGCACACGCCGGTACAGGTGCCAACTGTGGCGACTGCCTACATGAGGAGCACTCCTGATTACTGATTTCTGTGGGGCTCCGAGTGAAAGCGGAGGGGGGTTTCCTGAAGACTGCATTATGAGGTTAAGAGAGCTGCCTGGTTAGGGTAAGCTGGAAGCCTTTGTCACCTTGGGTAAAAAGGGATCCTGTAAGAAAATTCAGCAAGGAAGATTTCCAAGCTCAGTGCAAACAAGCACAAGACAGGGTCCCAGGAACCCAAGAATTGAGTGGAAATTCAAGGGCTGGGGATAATACACTCAGTCTGTGTTCGTTTGCTTGGGGAGCTGAGGAAAGTGTCTTTGAACTCCCTCTGTCTCCATGTCTTCATCTATTGAGGTGGGTATGCCACGGAGACAGGTATTACATAAACACATAGATATCATCGTTCTTGACTATTAAATGCCTTGTTTAGCCAACAGGGCACTCTTTTGTGTAGGATAGGGCGTAAGTCAGAGTCCTAGGTCTCACTCCAAATTGTCAAAGATATTCTGAAAAGGTGCTTTCTTTAAGCTTTTGATACATTCCCAGCTGTAGCTCAGAACCAGGGATATTTCCTTCAATGGCAGGGTTGAAAAAACCTGTTTTCTTTTGCCTTTTTAAAACATTATTTATTTACCTATTTAACCGCATCGGATCTTAGTTGCAGCATGCTATATCTCAGTTCCCCCAATCAGGAATTGAACCCCTGCATTGGGAGTATGGACTCTTAGACACTGGACTACCAGGGAAATCCCTATTTTTCTTTTTGATAAATGACTTTGAAATGATAAACTCATGGATCTGCTGGGCTGGCCTTTTCTACTATGTTGAACAGCAAATCCTACCATTAACTTGAAAGATTTGTTTCTCATACTCTCCCCTAAATCAACTTCCCTCCCAAGCAAGCACGCACATACACACACACACACACACACAATACCTCCTCACACTGGTTATTTGCCTGACCTATACAATAATTTGAGGGATGCCAGAATATATGCTGAATATATTGTCAGAATATATGCTGCTATGCTGTCAATATATTTTTGCTGCCACATATATGTATTCTGAAGCTTTTCTCCTGTTCTGACATTGAAACCTGTTGTTTAAGTGGAAAGGAGAGGCCGACAGTGATATCAGATTAGTGTTAAATGTATGGACACTGGGTTTGAACCTCAGCTCTGCCCCTCATGAGATAAATGACATCTCTCAGTTCCAATCTCACGTGCTGTAAATTGGTGACAGTAACTGCTGCAGCGTGCTTAAAACATTGCCCAACATGTAATAAGCAGATAATAAACAACCTGGTTATTACTGGCTAGCCAGTCTCCAGCTGGAGCCAAAAGAAATGATACAGAGGAAGGCAAACCGTGATGGTGAAGAGAGACAGAACAAATCATTATGTCTGCCCTGACCATTTCTGAGTGTTTAATTTTCACTCTACTCCTGCTGACGGTAAATGTTAAGGGCTTTACAAGAGCGGCCTTACCCGTAGACAAAGACCAGGCTAATCATTCTGTTGCTAATGACTGGAGTGACCTCTAGTGGCATCAAATTTTCCATTCTGGGGAAAAAAAAACAAATTCAAGGCCACCACTAGCACCATCTTACTATTTTGCTTGTAAACTCAAAATTCAGAAGTTGACTAAATGGAAAAAAATGTAGAGTTTAGTTGAGTCGACTGATTGATTGCTGGGAAGTTCGTTGATTTTGTTGTTGTTCAATCGCCAACTCATATCCTATTCTGCTTGCGACCCCTGGACTGTGGCCTGCCAGGCTTCTCTGTCCATGAGATTCTCCAGGCAAGCATACTGGAGCAGGTTGCCATTCCCTATTCCTGGGGATCTTCCCAGCCCAGATCTTGGACCTGTGTCTCTTTGTCCCTGAGCCATCTGGGAAGCCCAGTATGAACTTGCCCTCCTGATGATCTCAGTAATCCCTTATGGATACCAGCACACTCTCACTTCCAGCTGGGTTTCTGTCCGTTTCTACCGAGCTATGGGAGTCATTCACTCACATTTAATTGAAATGGTCCGAGTGTCTGACTCTGTGCTAAACAGCAAGGGACATGGCGAGATGAAGGGCAGCGAGGTCCCTGTCCTCAAGGAGCTTCTTATTCGGTTGGGGATTTGAGGAGGGACAAATGTACTCAAAAAAAAAAAAAAAAAACTAAAGTAGATGTGAGTACAAAGAATTTCCACCATTTGGTGCTTTCTGGCTTTATAGATAACCTTTCCTTTTCTGAGAGCAGAAGAAACAGACTCTCTTACACTAAAGCAGAATAAGGCAAGTGTATCTCTTAAGATACAAAAGAATTCTCTCTCATGGGCTGGAATATATTAGCCAAGAGTAGATCCCAGTATTGAAAGAGAAAAGTACTCTCCTATGATTAGAAAAAATCAATGTTAAGGCAAATTTCAGACTTCAAAATCATCTAAAGCAGTCATTTAAGATTTGCTTTGTTTAATTCAGCAGCCATATCTCATTCATTTTCTGGGTAATTCGACTCTCAAACTTACTGCTTTCTAGAAAGCAAGGCATTAAATAAGCAAGTCAAATGATAATTTTTATGCCTTTACATAAATTTTCATATAACTAAGTTCACAAGTCAGAAAAATATTTTGTCAGATCCCATTTTATCTTGTAGAAGATTGGCAATATAAGTCTAGTCTAAAGGAGTAAGATTTCCAAAGAGAATGTTAGCACTCTGATACAATATCTACCCTTTGATCATTTTTATTTCATGAATATATGAAACTAAAGAATACATCTAGCTTCCCATGCAAAGTATAATTATCTCTTGTTTCTCTTCCTGTGAAGACTTTTAATGGTGTCTAGTTGACAAGCTAATGACCTTACCACAAAGAACTACTGATACTGGCAGAAATTTAGAAATCCCTCAACCCTTATTCAATCTAAAAGCCTCAAAATCAATTCACAAAACTTCAAATTTCTTTTTATAACAGTTTGCTTTGGTAATAGTATGTAGAGGAATCACTATAAATACAATGTCACTGGAATTTTCCTGAAACGTTGGATTCCATCATTGAGAATTTTGTTTCTTTTTAGGGTTTTTATTTAGCATCACTTATGTCCATTCTTGGAGTACAGAATGAACCACTAGAAGCCAATTATGAGCATATAAAATAGAATGGGACAATTTACAAAGAAATATTATAAAAATGATCTATAGGTAAAAACACAAGTTGAAAATTAGAATGTTATCTACTTCTGTAGAGTCTGATTTCTCATTGTCAAATTTTATTGATTCAATTTTTATTTGTTTTACATTTAAAACTCTATTGACAATCTAATCATCTTTCACAGGCAAGTAATATTCTTAGCCATCATTGAGTGGTGATTTGTACACAGCTGAACAGGTTATATTTATTTTTTTAAGCATTTGGGCTGAAATATATTTTTTCTATATTGCTAGTAATTATTTAAATATTACCACTTAAAACAACTGAAAGAGATTAATTGGTGACACAGATTTAAAGCCAACCTCTCATGACAGATAGCAGCTAAGATATTACAGTTCAGTTCAGTTCAGTTCAGTTGCTCAGTCATGTCCAACTCTTTGCAGCCCCATGGACTGTAACATTCCAGGCTTCCCTGTTCATCACTAGCTCCTGAAGCTTGCTCAAACTCATGTCCATCAAGTCAGTGAAGCAATCCAACCATCTTATCGTCTGTTATCTCCTTCTCCTCCTGTTTTCAATCTTTCCCAGCATCAGGGTCTTGTCCAATGAGTCAGCTCTTCGCATCAGGTGGCCAAAGTATTGGAGCTTCAGCTTCAGCGTCAGTCCTTCCAATGAATATTCAGGACTGATTTCCTTTAGGATGAACTGGTTAGATCTCCTTGCTGTCCAAGGGACTCGCAAGAGTCTTCTCCAACATCACAGTTCAAAAGCAACAATTTTTTGGCACTCAGCTTTCTTTATAGTCCAGCTCTCATATCCACGTGACTACTGAAAAAACCACAGCTTTGATTAGACAGAACTTTGTTGGCAAAGTAATGTCTCTGCTTTATAATATGCTGTCTAGGTTGGTCATAGCTTTTCTTCCAAGGAACAAGCCTCTTTTAATTTCTTTTAATTTCTATTTTTGACTCCAGAGAAATAATGAAACTGAATGTGGCCTTCATTAGGATTAGTCTTTTGGGTGTATAATTCTGCCCTATATAGTGTGATCCCTGGAGAATGGAATGGCTGCCCACTCCAGTGTTCTTGCCTGGAGAATCCCATGGACAGAGGAGCTTTGTGGGCTACAGTCCATGGGGTCTCAAAGAGTGGGGCACGACTCAGTGACTAACGCTTAAGATACTGACGCTTGCACACACACGTATGGTGTGAAGGTGAGTCGACGCAGCTTCAAGAAGCTTCAGAAAATATCGGGAGAGACAACAGTTCTAGTTACGCCTTTGAAACTTGCAAGCAAGCTTGTTCTTTCATACCATTCGGTTTCATCCATACCCATTTGCATCACCTACCTTTGAAAACCATGAAGAGGTTTGAGTGTTTTTGTCCTTTGGCTAATTGTTTAGCTCAACAGTTTGCTGCCACCTAGTGTCCAGCAAAAACTGTCTCCTATTCAATCAGGTTTGGTGACCAAAGCACAAACTGGACACTACTTACCAGAGGGCACACCTCGCAAAAACCAGCATGCCTGGGTCACATGATAATGCCTCCCACAGGCATGCTGAGTTGCTTCAGTCGTGTCTGACCCTTTGTGACCCCTAGACTGTCTCCCGCCAGGCTCCTCTTCCGTGGGATTTCCCAGGCAAGAATATTGGAGTGCGTTGCAGTTTCCCTCCTCCAGGGGATCTTCCCAATCCACAGACTGAACCTGGGTCTCTTATATCTTCAGCATTGGCAGATGGCATCTTTACCACTAGCGCCATCTAGGATGATGCAATAATGCCATCATTTAAGATCAACTCTCATTAATACATATCTCACAGTAGGAATAGGAGGGGGACAGGTCTCCATTTTCAAATTAACTTAGAAAACCACCTCACACGTTTTCAAGCATCCAAATTTCCAAGCGCTTGAAGTTAATGATGAGAATTCTCATAGCCTCAGCCCTACCACGTGAGTTTAATTAACAGAACTACAAAAGATCTGGTAGAATTTCAGAGGGATTTGCATTTCTTCATGAGGTCTTCCACTTTTAAGAATCCTTTTGTATGTGAGTTCCCAGAAGAAGGGCACTTGCTCTTTCTATTGTCTACAAAACTGTAGACTTCCGCCACTTCAATCTCCCATTTACATCCAGCTACAATTATTCCTTCGGAAAGTCTAGTTGTTCCTAGGATATGACAAATCACGTTTAACATCCACTTTCTGAGCCGGATCCACTTATAGCTGTTCTGAAGAATAGATTTCATTTTGGGAAGAGAACATGGTGCTGTTATGTAACATCTGATTGATGGGAGTTAAAGTGGGCACAAGTTCTCAAAATCTGAAGATGAAGTGTTTGAAGGGGAAGGAATGTATTATCAGTATTAAAAAAAAAAAAAAGGTGGGAGGACAGAATTGCCTGCTCTGACTAAGCATGGGTTGGAAGCAGCAGCCTTTACTGTAGATCCCAGGAGCTAAGGCCAGAGTCCTTGAGAACGTTGGCCACGCTGATGGGCAGTGCTGACTTTCTCAGAATGTGGGAAAGCCCTTTGTCAGAAGTCCTCTTCAGCAATCCGTCTAGTCACAAGCCAAGACGTGCTTGTCATATGCCCTACTCTACTGAAATATCACAATATTAGAACTTACAAAACAAGGGCCTCAGCAACTCAAAGCCAAGAACGAGCTAAGGCAACAAGGAAGATAAAGAAAAAATTCAGCTTCTCTGCTTTGGTCATACGAACACCTCTCTCCCTTCTCATCTGGCCCTTTCATCTCCTGCTGCTGCTGCTTCTGCTTAATCATTTCAGTCATATCTGACTCTCTGCAACCCCTGCTGGGCTCCTCTGTCCATGGGATTCTCCAAGCTAGAATACTAGAGTGGGTTGCCATCTCCTTCTCCAAGGGATCTTCCCAACCCAAGGTTCGCACCCAGGCCTTCTGCATGGCAGGTGGGTTCTTTATCACTGAGCCACCAGGGAGCCCCCTCTCTCCTGATTCTGTCACAGTTCATATACACATCCATGTATACAGAGATACAGAAATACATACACATATTTACTTCTCCTCTTTATTTTCCACAAGGAATATATGCCTCACTGGTTTAGGCAAAGGACGAAGGAGCATCTTGGGACTCCACCAAGAAGAGAATGCATTTCAACACACCTTCTGCCCCCATCAATTTGTCCTTGCCTTGTGTGTCCAGTTGCCAAGCTTTTAATCATCCTCATATCAACAGGATAGACACACAGCAGAATGCTTCTTCCCTAAAAACAGAATTCAAATACAGATTGATCTGGTAATGGGGGTTATCTCTGAAGAGTGAAGGGGAAAAGTGAGGGAATGCTTTATTATTAAAAAAGAAAGAAAGAAAGAAATATATGTCCCAGAATTATTCTCCTGGTAGCAGAACAACCACTGAATTATTTTTAAACCTACAGTTATATGTTTTATTTCTATTCATTAAATTTCCCAGTTGACTGCCCATCTTCCTCACTCATTTCCTACATGGATATAGACTTAAAATGCTGGAGTGTAGAACAGATGATCTGTGAACAGAGCAAATATAAAATTTATGTTTATTTTTATGATTTTGAATATTTTTCTTTAACCGCCTCACCAAGTTTTGCTTCTAGGAAAGGGAAGGATCATTAAGTATTGGGCTAGCTGAAGCAAGACTGGATTTTGGATGAAGAATTTTATTCTGATCTACTGGCTCTTTTGTGTCCCTAGATGACTGATGACATTCTCAATAAGGATAGCTTGCTAAAACTATGATGTGAAAAGTGAAAGTCACTCAGTCATGTCTAATTCTTTGTGACACCATGGACTGTAACCTGGCAAGCTCCTCTGTCCATGGAATTCTCCAGGCAAGAACACTGGAGTGAGTAAGCCTTTCCATTCTCCAGGAGATCTTCCCAACCCAGGGACTGAACCCAGGTCTCCCATGTTGCAGGCAGATTCTTTACCATCTGAGCCACCAGGCAAGCCCAAGAAAGCTGGAGTGGGTAGCCTATCCCTTCTCCAGGGGATCTTCCCAACCCAGGAATAGAACCAGGGTCTCCTGCATTGCAGGTGGATACTTTAAATACTTAAATGATAAACAATAAGGCAAATATATATTACAGAGATGCCAAAGCCAGGAACAAGAATCTTGATTTAAATATTAAGCAAAGAAAAACACTTTATGTGAGAAAGAAATCCCAAAATATAGTTTTCTGGGGCAGAACTTGAGTTACCAGTTGCTGGTATTCATAACAAGCCTGATGATAATGAAATATCTATTTCATGTTTAAAACATCCAGATATTGACACCTGCAGTATTACACGAAGAAGCCGGAGAATGTTTTTGGCACACTGTTCCATCAACATAACAGAAAATATCCACCAGTTGTGTTGGTGACTCTATTGATGTGCCCCTGGTAGGATGTTAAGAACAATCCTTTCTGTAAAAGGATGGAAAACAAAAACCTTGAGCAGCGAAAGACTGCACATTCCAAAAACGTTAGCTAATTTCCTTCCATGGCGCAGAATGAAAGGACACACAGTGTGTGTTGTTGTGTTTTATCTGTAAAAGATTAAAATAAAAGAAAAAAGCATCACCGTATCTTCTAGTATCAGGATATAAAATTCCCCGAGTTAAATGGTAATTTTGAGCATCTCTGAAGAGATGATCAATATTGTATGCTATTTTAAACAACAAAAACTTTTTCTTCAGAGCTCCAGCAAGCTTATATTTTAATGAAATGCGCTCAAAATAGCACAACGCATACTTCTAGGTTCTGATCATTAAAATTCTTCATCTGTAGACTGCTAGTCACAAATAATCAACCTGAGAAAATAAACCAAACTAGATGACACTCTTGTTTCTTCTAGTCATTTCTGGGTTTTTATGTGTGTGTGTGTGTGTCTGTATAGTTTTAAATTTCTGTCCCTACGTGCTCAACCAAAGATAGCCTAAACAAAGAAAATCCATCCCTTTGCCCAATATTTTCAATCCAGCACTGCATAAATCAGACTAAAAGTGACTTTCTTCATTGTTTCACTGGAAAGGACTTAGTGACATAGCTAAATCTCTCCTTGGAGAAGAGACGTGGTATTGTCCAGAAAGACAAATTATAAATGTGTACGTCAAAGTTTACCATAGAGAGACAACAGGAAGTATCTATGAAGCTGTTTGCAACTTGTCAAGCTGACTAATATAAGACTACATAAGTGACTTTTCTTGACAATAGTTTAAACTCTGGAATTTCCTTCCACTGGAGTAAATGTTATGTTGCCCTTGAACCAGGGAAATAGCATGGTGTGCAGTGGAAAAGACACATGCTTTGCAGACAGACAAACTGAAGTGTCTATCCCCAAACAGCCACTTAACAGCTGGGTAGCTTTGGTAATTTCTTTTTAAAATTTTATTTTACTCTGGAGGAGGAAATGCAACCCACTCCAGCATTCTTGCCTGGAAAATCCCCTGGACAGAAGAGCCTGGCAGGCTACAGTCCATGGGGTCGCAGAGAGTCAGACATGATTTAACAAATGAGTACACATACACACCGTTGATTAACAACGTTGTATTATTAATAGCTTCGGGTGTACAGCAAGGTGAGTCAGTTATACAAACACATATACCCATCCTTTTTCAAATTCTTTTCCCATTTAGGTTATTACAGAATATTGAATCTGGACTTCTTAATTGTAAAATGGGTATAAGAATCTATACCTAGCATTACTGCATGGGAATCCAGAGATAATTTGCAAGAAATATCGAGACTACATCTTTAACCATTACTGAGAGTGTTACAAGACTACGGAAGATAGAAGAGAAGAAGATTTTGCTGAAAACACAAGTAGAAAAAGACTGAGAATTATGATGAATCAAATACTTCAAGAGCAAAATGCTTCTCTCAAATCCAGCTGGCACAGCAAGGCCGGGAAACTATGTGACTGAGACTTCGCGAAGGTAGACACCGACCTAAACCAGTGACTCTGCTGTGGCCCACTGCAGCTCAGGAACATTTCCAAATGGCCCTGGTGGAGTGTGTGTGTGTGTGTGTGTGTGTGTGTGTGTGTGCGGCGTGTGTGTCTGTGAGTCACATGGGCACTGTAGAAAGCAGAGCTCATGGGGACAAAGTCGGTCTGCAAGAATAGTGCTTAAAATCAACCTTGTGAACTACAGTGCCGTCTTGGCAAATGTGAATTCGCATCACCCACTGGGCATATCCCAATCTGGCACATTTAGAATTTCATCTATTATTCAGTCTACATGAGGTACTTTTTTTCCAAACTTTAAACTTTCCACTTTGTGTTGGGATACAGCCAACTGACAGTGTTGGGGTAGGTTCAGGTGAACAGCAGAGGGACTCAGCCATGGATACATATGTATCCATTCTCTCCCAAACCTCCCTCCCATCCAAGCTGCCACGCAACACTGAGCAGAGTTCCATGCGCTATACAGTAGGTCCTTGTTGGTTATTTATTTTAAATACAGCAGTGTGTACATGTCCATCCCAAACTCCCTAACTATACCATAAGGTACTTTTTTTTTTTTCACTGCTTATCCCATAAGGTACTTTTAACTGGACGTTGTTTGGCTACTTTATTGAGTTAAGAGGCTAGTCATTCAGCAAGAATATAAAGTTAGGGACTGCTATTTTATTTTTACACTAATGTCATTGATACAAAAGTGTTGTTATCTTTTAAACAAGAGCAAATGTGAGGTACCTCTGCATATGTTTTGGCAGAGTTGGTGTGTCTGTGAGATTCAGTCGGTGCTAAGCCCTGCAGGCCTTGGCACAAGAGCTGCACACATCAGTGCTCCTGGATTAGTGTAAGTGCATCAATACATAGTTGTGCAGTGACAAGTCAGAAATTTTAAATCTACTGGATGAGGTTTGCTACTGGGAGTGTAAGTTGATTTACTTTTGCAAACATCTACTAAATATCTTTTCATGCAAGTCACTGCAGAAACATCATTTAATTTTTCAGGTGTCTCACCCCAAACCCTAAATATCTGCAAAAACATATTCTATTTTACCTCAGAAAACATTTCCACAGATTAAAAAGACAACATGCAAAGTTTCAAAGCTTCAAGGAAGGAAAAAATATTTTAAAGCCTACCAATCTTCAATGGTATGATTAGAAATGAATCTTAGATAGGCAAATTTTTAAATAGAATTTTAAAAGCATTACCATGAAAGAAAAAAAACTGATAAACTGAACTTTTTATTAAAATTGAAAATATTTTATTACTTGAAAACTCCATTAGGAAAATAAATAGACACACCACAGACTGAGGGAAAAGTGCCTGTAAAACACATCTGACCAAGGACACATATACAAAATATATTTTTAAATGACTACAAATAACTAATTTTAAAAATGCAATGAATGTTGGTAAAAGTTTTGAATAGACATCTTTTCCAAGAAGATATACAAGTCAACAATAAGCACATGAAAAAGTTGCCATCATCATTAGCCATCAGCAGGATGTAGTTTAGAATCAATAGTCCCACTTCACACTCATTAGAATAGCTAAAATTAAACTCCGGTAACACGAGGTGCTGGCAAGGTTGTGGAGCCTCTGGACTGCTCATCAAGTGCTGATGGAGTGTTTAATAAATGGTACTTTGAAAAACAGCAACTCCTATCCTATGTATTTACATAAGAGAAATGATAACTAGGCCTAGATAAAGACTGACTTGTATAAGAGTAATCATAGCAGTTTTAGTCATAAAAGCCAAAAACCGAAAACAACCCAAGTGCTCCTTAGCAAGGAGATGGACACACAGATTGTGGCACAGCCATCTACCAGAACAGTAATTAGAACAAAAAGAAGAGCCACCGACGCACACAGCAGCCTGGATGCATCTCAGTGTCTTACTGAATGAAGCTGCGCAGAAATGACTGCGGGTGCTGTGTCTCCAAGTGTAAGAGACTCACACTCAGACATAGCTATTCAATGGCTCTAGCAGTGAGACAGTGCTGCAGCGGAAAGGTGAACCTGCACAGAAAGGATCGAAAAAGCAAGACAGTTCCAGAAAAACACCTGTTTCTGCTTTATTGACTACACCAAAGCCTTTGACTATGTGGATCACAATAAACTGTGGAAAATTCTGAAAGAGATGGAATACCAGACCATCTCTTGAGATGGTCTTGAGACCTGACCTGCCTCTTGAGAAACCTGTACGCAGGTCAGGAAGCAACAGTTAGAACTGGACATGGAACAGCAGACTGGTTCAAAATAGGAAAAGGAGTACGTCAAGGCTGTATATTGTCACCCTGCTTATTTAACTTCTATGCAGAGTACATCATGAGAAATGCTGGGCTGGAGAAAGCACAAGCTGGAATCAAGATTGCCAGGAGAAATATCAGTAACCTCAGATATGCAGATGACACCACCCTTATGGCAGAAAGTGAAGAACTAAAGAGCCTCTTGATGAAAGTAAAAGAGGAAAGTGAAAAAGTTGGCTTAAAGCTCAACATTCAGAAAACGAAGATCATGGCCTCTGATCCCATCACTTCATGGGAAATAGATGGGGAAAGAGTGGAAACTATGGATGACTTTATTTTAGGGGGCTCTAAAATCACTGTGGTTGGTGATTGCAGCCATGAAATTAAAAGATGCTTACTCCTTGGAAGGAAAGTTATGACCAACCTAAACAGCATATTAAAAAAGAGACATTACTTTGCCAACAAAAGTCTGTCTAGACAAGGCTATGGTTTTCCCAGTGGTCATGTATGGATGTGAGAGTTGGACTATAAAAAAAGCTGAACAGAGAAGAATTGATGCTTTTGAACTGTGGTGTTGAAGAAGACTCTTGAGAGTCCCTTGGACTGCAAGGAGATCCAACCAGTCCATTCTGAAGGAGATCAGTCCTGAGTGTTCATTGGAAGGACTGGTGTTGAAGCTGAAACACCTGATCCTTTGGCCACCTGATGCGAAGAGCTGTGTCGTTTGAAAAGACCCTGATGCTGGGAAAGATTGAGGGCAGGAGGAGAAGGGGATGACAGAGGATGGGATGGTTGGATAGCATCACCGACTCAATGCACATGAGTCTGAGTGAACTCCAGGAGTTGGTGATGGACAGGGAGGCCTGGCATGCTGCAGTCCATGTGGTGGCAAAGAGTCAGACATGACGGAGCAACTGATCTGAACTCAACTGAATTGACAGAAAGAAAAGCTCTGTGGAGCCGGAAGTTCTCTGTATCTTGTTTCGGATGAATGGTAAGAAGGATGTACACAATGCAAAACCTCAGGGACCGAGAGGCTTCTGCTTCTGGTAACAGCCACGTTGCCCCTTCCAGCCCAGTCCACACACAGACAGGAACTATCAACTCTGAACAAAAAGTAAAAAGCAACTACCTGAAGGCATTAGAGAGCAATCAAGTCAGACAGATACTGGAAGATGGGTGACACTTAGACAAAGAAACAAAACTGGGTAAATGTCATATTTATGAAACACTGTGCCACGTGCAACAGAATCCTTCCCCGTCTTTTCTGGATGATCTGTGTCTTATCAGCATGAGCGCATGTTAAAGGGGTACAGCAGTGTGCCCCATCTTTCAGCTGCATTTGGGCATATGATGACAGAGAATACTGGTTAGAAGGTTAATGTTCTATTTCTGTCATTAATTAGTTGTGTGACTGTAAGTGACCCCTGAAAGTTACTCAACACTCAGCTTCTTCTTTACAACATGAATAGTTTAAGTAAAGAGTGGCTCCTTCAAATCCCCTTTGTGGCTAATAGTTGTTGTCATCACTGGGCTCTTTTGAAAAGGATAATAATTCTGTATTTCTAAGAATTCTCTCATGATGCAAGATGTACCCAGTTTGAGATGATCTCTTTGGCCAAAGTCTAGGATCAAGTTTCAGTTGCCCCATATGAACTTAGCGGACTTGAACATTTTCAAGTAAGCATCACAAAGTCTTCTCAAGTGTTCTTTCTTTTTTTTTTAAAAGGAGAACTGACATTAGCAAGCAGGTGGGTTTTAAAAGATACGAAAACCCGCAAAGGAAAGGTAATGTGCTGCCATTAAGTTCGTGCAGAACTGACATCATGTAGGGGAAAGGGAAAAACCACCCACAATAAAATGTTATGCCTCTCCCTGTTATCAATTTCCTCCCACGCATGCACTGCTTCGGTTGAAACTTGTTATTGCTAAAGTACTTTTCTATCGTGAAAAGAGCTACAGTTCTAAAAGAGACAATTGGCACCCAAATTCAGCTTTGGTGTTAGAGGCAATTAAATTGTGTTTGGTAATTGCTTTCCTGGGCATTTAATACGATAACTGTCATCAGTGTGCCCAGGAGAGCAGTGCTTTCTATTAATCAAAAATAAAGTAACAAATATTACACTAATTTCTCAGTATTGCTTTCCGAAGACAACGAGCTAAGTCATATCAAGCTATGATGGCAGAAAAAAAAAAGCAAAGATCAAGACACTGGTAAAAAGAGTCAAATACTCAATCGCTAATTAAAACATACAAGTAAGTATTAAGAGGCTCTCAACACAATATTGTGAAGCAATTATCCTTCAGTTAAAAAATAAATAAAGGCTTTTTAAAAGCCTCTCATTTTCCAAGTCAAGGTGCAGAAAGTTGTTTTCAAAGTTAATCTAAAAGTTAACCTAAACCTCTATTTTAAAAATATAAAACCTAGTTTAGATTAATTTTCTGATTAAGTAGAGATGAACTGATGATCAGTTACTTAACTGTTTGGAAATTAACTATCAGTGTGGCTCGACCTAAATATTCCTCCCTTTCTTTCTAAGTATCCATAGGTATAAATAACACCAAAGCAATATCTATTTTAGGAATTGTTGAAATCTGTTTATTTATAATTAATATACTAGGCCAGTTTTTTCTGAAGCATTTGTCTGAGGACCCAGAGTCTCTGACTTATAGTCTTTTTAGGTAAGAATTCTATCAGTTCATAAGTACAATTCAGATATTATATTTATGTGAGGCCTGAAAAAGACAGTGGATTCCAAACTCTGCTCCTAGAAGCCCTTTACATCTTAAACAGATACAGAGGGTGCCTAAGTCAATTTAAGCAAAGAGTCCAACTTATTCTGTTTCTTTTAAAAAATAAAAGGAATGGAAAGCATGGGTTTAAGCCAACGCTCACATTTTAAAGTCAAGAAAACTGAAGCCCAAAGACACGCAATCACCTTTCATAAGGTAGTTCAGCTAGAGGGCTTAGAAAGGTGACAAGGACTTAACCAATAAATATGAGAGAAATAGAAACACAGAGAGAAGTAGGGAAGGGATGGAGGAAATAGCCAGAGAGAGAGTGAGCTGTAAACAGTATCCCACACTGTGCATCAGTTTTCTCAGTTAGCTTGCGTTCATCTCACCCCCACAAAGTGTCTTCTGTTGGTTTCGTCCTTTGTGTGTTTGTTCCCATCCCCTTGTTTAGCCTCATTTGCTCACGCTGGGTCTAGATCCAGCTTCCCATTGTCCTCCCAGGATTCAGTCCCTGAACCAGTAGCTCAGCACTACCTGAGACCTTGCTAGAGATGCAGGTCCTCAGGCCCTACCCCAGACCTACTGAACCAACACTCAGGAGCTCAGGCCCAGGAATCTGTTTTAACAGCCCTACTGGAGATTCTGATGCACCTACCACGGGAGAACCTCGGTCTCAGGATAAACTCCAAACTCTTTGTACAGGTATTCTATCATTTCCAACCTTCCTTCCCACTGATCTCCTATTGCTTCCCAACCTATGTTCCACATAAGCTGCACTAACACTTTGACCCAATGATATAACTGAAGTTTTCTTATCTCAGGCTTTTCCTCATTCTATTCCATTAGCTAGAAAGCTCTTTTGTTCTCTATCACCTTATTTTGAAAATCTACCAATTTTCAAAGGCAATCTCAACTTCTCTTTCAAGGGTACCAACTATTAGGTATAAAATAAGGATAAAATGAGGATTAGGATAAAATAAGGATTAGGTATAAAATAAGGATATATTGTCCCACACACAGGGAATACAACCAACATTTCCTAATAATAATAAATGGAGTATACTGCTGCTACGTCGCTTCAGTCGTGTCCGACTCTGTGCAACCCCATAGACAGCAGCCCACTTGGCTGGGAGAAGCCCTGAGCCTGAGAATCCCTGGGATTCTCCAGGCAAGAACACTGGAGTTGGTTGCCATTTCCTTCTCCAATGCAGGAAAGGGAAAAGTGAAAGTGAATTGCTCAGTCATGTCCCACTCTTCGTGACCCTATGGACTGCAGCCTATCAGGCTCCTCCATCGTTTTCAAAATTATGAATCATTATTTGTATACCTATAACAGAAATTGAAAGAGGAGAGTGAAAAAGTTGGCTTAAAGCTCAACATTCAGGAAATGAAGATCATGGCATCTGGTCCCATCACTTCATGGTAAATAAATGGGAAACAGTGGAAACAGTGGCAGACTTTATTTTGGGGGCTCCAAAATCTCTGCAGATGGTAATTGCAGCCATGAAATTAAAAGACGCTTACTCCTTGGAAGGAAAGTTATGACCAACCTAGACAGCATATTCAAAAGCAGAGACATTACTTTGCCAACAAAGGTCCATCTAGTCAAGGCTATGGTTTTTCCAGTGGTCATGTATGGATGTGAAAGTTGGACTGTGAAGAAAGCTGAGCACTGAAGAATTAATGCTTTTGAACTGTGGTGTTGGAGAAGACTCTTGAGAGTCCCTTGGACTGCAAGGAGATCCAATCAGTCCATTCTAAAGGAGATCAGTCCTGGCTGTTCTTTGGAAGGACTGATGCTAAAGCTGAAACTCCAATACTTCGGCCACCTCATGCGAAGAGTTGACTAATTGGAAAAGACTCTGATGCTGGGGCAGGAGGAAAAGGGGAAATGACTCTGACTGGGGGCAGGAGGAAAGGGGACGACAGAGGATGAGATGGCTGGATGGCATCACTGACTCAATGGACCAGAGTTTGGGTGAACTCCGGGAGTTGATGATGAACAGGGAGGCCTGATGTGCTGCGATTCACGGGGTCGCAAAGAGTCAGACACGACTGAGAGACTGAACTGAACTGAACATAGAGTGGCTCAGTGGTAGAGTATCTGCCTGCAGTGCAGGAGACACAGGTTAGATCCCTGGATCGGGAAGATCCCCTGGAGAAGGAAATGACAACCCACTCCAGTATTCTTGCCTGGGAAATCCCATAGACAGAGGAGCCTGGCAGGCTACAGTCCATGGGGTCTTAAATGAGTCAGATAAGGCTTAGTGACTAAATAACAGCAACAATTTATATAATCTTGTTCAGCAAATATACTTCCATTTTTAAAAAAGTACCTCACAGTGTCCACATGGTGATGTAACTTCTCTTTATTATAAATACCTACAATACTTTCCCCCACTCTCTTTGCTTTACTGAATCCTCACTGATTTTAATTCTTTCTATATATGGCTTATGGTGGCTTCTAAACGCTTTCGGCCCTCAAGGTCGAAGGTTGCGTTGGTTTTATCATTCTGTCCCAACACAGTGCTTTTCACAGCACATATATTCAGTAAATTCTTGATAAATAAAAGAATGAAGACTTCTTCAGGCCAAGAACCATATTCTCCTTGGAATCAAGCATAAAGCATTGCACCAAACAGGTACTTAATATGTTTATCACTTGAATGAAAACTCAAGAATAGCAGTTTGCTTCATAGGTCTGGTTCTGATTTGTGGTAACACTCTGCTTGGTGTCTTCTCTACATCTGTATTTTACAGGCAAAGTATTAATAACTGAGAAGATAAAAAAATCGAAATTCTAGACCAGCCATTAGCAAGTGTATGACTTTACCTCAGTCGCATACCTGGGTTTTAATCTCCTTAATTTTAAACTGACATCTTTAGACAAGATGTTTTTAAAGCTATTCTGCTCTTTAAAATCTATAATTTAATAAATTAGCATAACTGCGATGAAAAGAACATCTCATCAACAGACACTGAGAACCGTTTCTTGCTTAAGCATTCTGTTCAGGCACTAGAAATAAATTTCAGTAGAGGTTCAGCTCTGTCATTTACTAGCTTTCTATGTTAATCAAGCTCCTTAACTGGCCTGGGACTTCAATCTTTTTTAATGTATAAAATCAGGAGATTTCGCTATGTGTCCTTTATTGTGAGAGAGCATCTCTTCTTTAAGTCGCTTTCTTACGGTATCACACTGCCTTACACGGTAGACTTTAGGGCAGTCTTAGCTAAAAGTCTCTTAGAGAAATACTATATGATATCACTTAATGTGGAATCTAAAAATAAAACGAATTCATATAGCAAAACAGAGATTCACAAATATGCCTTCTATCATTTCCCAAGGATCTGCAGTAAAGAAAACCTTTAAATATATTTTCTCAGGATTATTGGATAAACCTGTGGGGTGAATGTCAAAAGGAATGCACTTTAGAAGGTTCCACATAGTAAATCATGGTGATTTTAGAATAGTGCTATGTGGGCAAAAGTAACTAGGAGCTTGCATCACTGTGTATGATGACGCCTGTACTTGTTTACAAAAAGGGTTAAGATTTTTTATTGGGAAACATGACATTCATAAGAAAAATACATACAGCCAAAGAATGCTTTATACTCCAGTCTAGATTAATAGCCTGAATAGCATCTATTTTGGAAACTCTGAAAACCGTCTTCCTATCTCTGACCTAGATGAACGTCCAAAGCTGGAACACTGGTAGACCTCCCACCCTTTGTAACTTTCTTTGAACCACCAGTGAGATCATTGGCTGCAACTCAGAGGATTGAACCAGAGGGATATGGCCTAGATTGACTGAATATTTAATTGAGTCTCCTCTACTCCAAATGGACTTCCCAAGTGGCTCAGTGGTAAAGAATCTGCCTGGGCAATGCAGGAGAGACAGTTTGATTCTTGGGTCGTGAAGATCCCCTGGAGGAGGAAATGGCAAGCCACTCCAGGATTCTCACCTGGAAAATCCCATGGACAGAGGAGCCTGGCAGGCGACAGTCCATGGCGTCTCAAGGAGCCAGACACAACTGAGTGAGAGCATGTGAGCACATGCACGCACACACACACACACCTTATTCCAAATAGTAATGAATGCATGTTTTCTTTCTTATCTTATACTCCCAAGGAATTATAACTTCCTTATCAGTTCAGTTCAGTTCAGTCACTCAGTCATGTCCGACTCTTTGCGACCCATAAATCGCAGCACGCCAGGCCTCCCTGTTCATCACCATCTCTCGGAGTTCACTCAGACTCACATCCATCAAGTCAGTGAAGCCATCCAGCCATCTCATCCTCGGTTGTCCCCTTCTCCTCCTGCCCCCAATCCCTCCCAGCATCAGAGTCTTTTCCAATGAGTCAGCTCTTCACATGAGGTGGCCAAAGTACTGAAGTTTCAGCTTTAGCATCATTCCTTCCAAAGAAATCCCAGGGCCAATCTCCTTCAGAATGGACTGGTTGGATCTCCTTGCAGTCCAAGGGACCCTCAAGAGTCTTCTCCAACACCACAGTTCAAAAGCATTAATTCTTCAGTGCTCAGCCTTCTTCACAGTCCAACTCTCACATCCATACATGACCACAGGAAAAACCATAGCCTTGACTAGACAGACCTTAGTCGGCAAAGTAATGTCTCTGCTTTTGAATATGCTATCTAGGTTGGTCATAAGTTTTCTTTCAAGGAGTAAGCGTCTTCTAATTTCATGGCTGCAGTCACCATCTGCAGTAATTTTGGAGCCCCCAAAATAAAGTCTGACACTGTTTCCACTGTTTCCCCATCTATTTCCCATGAAGTGATGGAACCGGATGCCATGATCTTCGTTTTCTGAATGTTGAGCTTTAAGTCAACTTTTTTACTCTCCTCTTCAACTTCCTTATACCTTCAAGGAATTATCACAACAAATACCTATGTTACTATCTCCTAAGTCAAAATAGAGAAGATTTTAAAACCCTAGAAAGCACCTTCATAACCACTTTCCAATCACTGTCCACTTTCTCCTCTGCAAAGGAAACGATCATCCTGGGTTCATGGCGATCACTTTCCTGGTTTTTCATTATAGCTTCACCATCTAAGTATGCATTACAAGGTTGTTGGTTTTTTTTGAAATTCTTTAAGTACAGTCATCAGTATGTTTTATTTTGTGTCTGAATTCTTTGACTCAATGTCACATTTTCATTGCAATAGCTGTCAGTTATAAAAATATACCATTATCTATCCATCCCACTGTTGATTAACATGAATATTTTTCACTTTTTCAGTTTTTAAAAAAATATGTGTTTTGAATAGAAAGAAAGCTTGAAAAAGATTGAAATTTATTCCAGATAGGCTAAAAACCTTATATCAAAATCATTCTTTGCAAATGCCTGGTTTCTCAGAAAACTAATGCCATATGTTTTGGTGTTAAAAAATGAAAAAAGTAGTCCCAAAAATGATGCTTAAAGCACTCGGGATTTGGATCAGCTTTCCCAGCCCCACTTCCCATCTACCTTAACTCGACTGTCTCAAGTGACCAGACAGCTTGAGGCAACGACCCACGGAGGCCACTGGGTGATGGAAGAGGGAAAAGTGAAAGCAAAGAAGGTGAGACTCATGAACTGAGAAAATCAAGACTGAGCCGATCTGGGGTGAGCACAACACACAGGCAGTGGGGTGGAATTACCTTTACCCTCTTCAACCCTCTTCTTTCACATCCCCCGTCTGCCACTTCTCTTTACCCAGAGGGTGTGTGTGTGTGTGTGTGTGTGTATGTGTGTGTGTGTGTGCGTGTGTGAAGACAGGGAAGCATTAAGGCTTGAAAAAATATGGCAGTGAGACCATCTCGTTCTCTTCTTACTAGAGTAATAGGCAAGTCACTTAGGTGATGTCTGGAACCTATATGGGAAAAAAAAGCACCCCCATACCTTCCAAAGATGGCCTGTTTCTGAGCACATGGGAAGAAAAAGGCATATGCTGTAGGCATGAGGATGTTAATTTATGCCATTGACTAAGCATTTAAACAGAAATCTGTCTAACCACTTTTCCACATTCTCATCTAATAAATACAGGTTCTATTATATTTCTGCTTATCCACATTTTAATAAGTTAAAATATATTAAGTGAAATTGAAGAATAGAAAGGGTGAGGGGACACCCCTGGGTGAAGACAGCTTTTAATTAAGAGGAAAGAGTAAGAAAGGCTAAGTAAGAAAGAGTAAGAGGAAAGGTAAGATAGTCCATTTGTTTGCCATCTTTGCTGGGATCTTGGATATTATCACTAGATAATGTGAACAAAGGAAATATTACACGTGGATGTTTTTAATTTTTGACATTTCCTCATAAAATCGTAAGACACTTTTTGAATAGCCCCTTCTTAGAGAGAGTTATTATATATTCAATTGTTTTCATAACATGTTCTTTTTTCTTTGTAATTAAAGAAAGAGTTTTGTTAGATTAAAAAGGTAGGTCTGCAAATACAATTTTCATCTGCATTTCTTATAGTGCTGTTTAACAAGCAAGACAGTTTTATTTTTATGCATCAATATTTACTTAATTCTCTTTAGTCATTTATTACTGCTTTATAAAGATGCATGCATGCATACTGTCACTCAGTCATGTTCAACTCTTTGCGACCCCATGGACTGTAGCCTTCCAGGTTCCCACGTCCATGGGGTTTCCCAGGCAAGGACACTGGAATGCGTTGCCATTTCCTACTCGGAGGATCTTCCTGACCCAGGGACTGAACCTGTGTCTCCTGCATTGCAGATGAATTCTTTAGCACTAAACCACTTGGGTAGCCCTTATTAAGATGATCAGAATATACTTTTTTCCTTCTTTCTGATAAAACTTTTATTTATTCCTAAAGG
This sequence comes from Nanger dama, assembly GCA_917880005.1. Classification (NCBI taxonomy): domain Eukaryota; kingdom Metazoa; phylum Chordata; class Mammalia; order Artiodactyla; family Bovidae; genus Nanger; species Nanger dama. Next base: position 17,479,838 of record CAKJTW010000032.1, on the reverse strand, counting down.
CAAGGAGGGAGTATTTTTATCTGTTCTTCATATTCACAATTATTTTTCATTTTTCTTGACCTAGTACTTTTGGATGTTGCCTTAAATTTCAACTAAATCTGACTCCGGGCCACTGTTACATTAGATTTTTGAATACCTGCAATGCAAGCTGACCTTTGAGATAAAGGTAAGGGCCCAACCACTTATGCACAAGAGAGCAGAGGTGGCGTCTTTCCTTCAGGTCACATGCCGCATTAGTGAGGCGCTGAGAGCTCTGGAGTTAGTGCCTGGGCTCCTGACAGACTCCTAGTCAATGCACCTTCTCCTCTGCCTAAAATTCTCCCATTTCCTCTAGTAAATCAATGGATGTGGCATTTGTTTCACTTGTTTCCCTTTCCTTGTATTTATAAGTATGCCCTTCCACTCTTGGGTGAGAAAATAAAGCATGTCCACACAACACTGATGTTCACAGCAGCATGGTCTATTCTAATAACCAAAAAGTGGAAACAGTCCAACTGCCCATCAGTTGATGAATGGATTTTTTTAATGTGGCATATTCATGCAATGGAATATTATTCAGCAATAAAAGAAATGCGGTACTGGCATATGCTACCATAAGGATGAACTTTGGAAATATTGTGCTAAGTATTAATAGCAGAAGCCAGGCACAGAATAATTCCCTGTCTGTGAAATGTCTAGAAGAGTCAAATCTATAGAGACAGAAAGCAGAATCATGGGTGCACAGAGCCAGGGGAGATGGGCAGGAAGGCCTGCAATGATGGCTAAGAGGCCTGTGATGGTTTTTTTGGAGTGATGAAACCGTTTCACAGTTGACTGTCTTGATGACGATAGAATGCTTTAAATACACTAAAAGACATTGAACTGTGCACTATAAATGTGTGAATGGTATGGAATATGAACTATGTTTCAATAAAGCTCGTACAATATGCCTTTGTTGGTACTCATTTTAAAGAAAATTTAGATTTATTTCATCAACATTAAAAGGAGATGAAATGTTCATTAGAAACCATAGCCATAAAATAATAACTGAAAAATAATAACAAGATGGCTCAGAACTGAAAGAAATTCCTATATTTTGCTTTCCTATGCTTTACTTTATTGACTATGTTCTCACTGTAAGCTGCGCTAAGAAATCATTTGAATGTCCATTTACCATTCTGTGACAGGCTCACTCAGCCTGAAATATTATAGATCATCTACCTCTTGCCAGAAACTGTACTGAATGCTGGAGGTAGAATGATTAAAAAAGAAGAAGAAAGTCTGCTCAGGGAGCTCATGACAAAGATTCCAGTTGTTTAGAAGAAACCAAAGTTAGCGTTTGCTGAACACATTCTATGTGCCAGACACCACAGAAAGCATTCCACATAGTTTTAAAGTTGTACTAATGGCCAATTGAAAATCCATTTCTCATGCTACAGATAATATTGCTTGGCTGTGAAAATAATTGAAGTCATTAAATTGCTCAGTTGATGTCTACTTATTTAATAAATGAAGTCACTCATTGTTTTATTCACATCTGTATCTCAGGAACCTATGCAATGAATGATAATAAAAACATCATTCATGATAAAAATGTGTTGAACTCTCAAAAGTGGTTAATGATGTAGCGATATGATGGTCTTGTGATTGCCATTCATTACAATCCAAAGAGAGGTTGAACAGTTATCTTATTGATTCTTTTAATCTCCAGTTCAACAGAGCAGAGAAAGGAAAACTGTTTGCAAAGGCAACATGTGGAGTTACAAGCATACTCTGTAAGCCTGGAGAAGGCCAATGCAATTTACTACCTGTCGTGAATATTGTGCTCTGATGATTTTTTCTAACAATTTGCAAAACTAACCTCTGCTTTCTGCTTTATTTCACATGCCTTCCAAGGCTCCATTGGGCACAACGGTTGCTTTATTCATTTGTGCTTGAGCTTGAAAAGTGAGTTTCTCATTATTTCGTATGCCTTTGGTACATGGCATATTAAGGCAGAAGAAAGTTTGGCCGGTGACAACATTTGCCCTGGGTGCAGTCAGGTGGATAATACTTACCCTTCTAAGTGTGGCCTTTGTTCTGAGCACAAAGTGCTTTGCAAATATTATCTGACCGAGTTCAGAACCCCAGCAGGGGGACAGGAGACGGGGACTGGTAGTAAACTAGTCCACATCTGAGGAAATCAAAGAAAAAGAGGCTTTCCAACTGAGATGTAAGAACATTTAAACCTTTATCTACTCGAGACAAATGGTCCAAGAAATAATTTGAGAATGAGCTTGGCTTTTGCACCCTGACAATAGTAACACAGCCTGCAGACTCTGGGAGGATTCCACTTAAATTGCAGCCAGCCAGCCTGCATGGATCCTGGCATTACAAATGCACCTCGCACAGGAGCATGCCTGACAGTAATTCTTGGCCCAGTGAACTCTCAACAAATGAATGTTGAATTGATTTGGGAAAATGTGGAAGTGATTCTATAGCATAAATATACACCATTTTCTGTAAGCATGCTGTATACGACAATCTGTAATAGTTGCCATCGTGACCGTAATAGGAAGATGTTAGCAGCATGAGGTCAATTGCAATGGATTTGGGTTGCATCTACCCAAAGAAGGATTCATACATTTACATATATACACATTTATGAAAATTAAATATATCATATTTAATGCAATCAAACAATAATGAACAAAAAGTCCCAATCAGCTAGGGTTTGAATGAAAGAATTCCTATTTTTCAAAGCAATTTTTAAATTAACTGATCTCTATATGTGGACATTTTTACAATGTTGTTCTTTAGAATGATAAGAAATCAAGAAATAATGTGACTTTTACCCTGGGCAGGTTAAGGTTTCAGCTAACAACTTATTTTCATTTGATTAAACTGAGACTCTGGCTCTGGCTGTAGCACTTACTAATTGAATCGCTCTGTGCCTCAGTTTCCTCATTTGCAATTGGCAACATTGGGTTATTACAAAGACAAAACAAGTTGTTAATATAAAGTAGGCATCACAGTATCCAGTGTAGCCTGTACTGTATAAATGCTAGTTATCTCTGTTATTATGTTATCACTATTCTTTCATTCATGTGGCAGTACTTACAGTCCAACAGTAAAATATACACTAAGCAAGTAATTACTATAAAAGTGTGATGAGTCTCAAGATAGGGAATTAGAGGAGGTTCCTTGTTCTTGAATAAGCACCAATACCTTCTCCAGCTAGTACTACAGTTTTCCTTCCTTATTACTATGTAGCAGGAGTACTGGGGTTCAGGATCTGTGAAAAACCCCGGAGGGGATATTCCACTCTTAAATTCCAGGCAAACAACTTTGATTCATGGGAAATGGAGAGAAAATTCTGAGTCTAAGAGGGAGAAAATTATCTTCCAACTCTGTTCCCTTAGAACAGAGGGACTGAAAATGAAAATAACAAAACCCAAGAGAGCAATTGCTGCAAAATTTCCCTCCAAAATGAAGGAGAACGTTATCAGCAGTGTTGGAACCAGTGATGGCAGAGAAACAAGAAACACGAGGACCGCAATACTGGGTTACCACAAAGACTAAACCGTTGGCAGCATAAAGCGAGCATAGCGGTGCCCAGGGGCAGCCCGTGCTTCATGCATGCTAGTTCTCTCCCTTATCATCATTGCGACTGCTATAACGTCGTTCACGCAGCTGAGGGCGGCCATCAGTGGCCTCTGCCGTCAGGCATCAACTTTCTTGAGAAAAGGCAGTTTCAGGGTTCAGGGTGAACACCTTGGGCAGGAATCAACAACTCAACAGGATCTTGAGTTGGCATCTACTGCACAGGGGCCATTTTCATCATGGGCATTAAGAGAGTAAGAAATGAGGGGACGGGAGGATGCCAGCTGTGTTCTGACTCTGTGTGGTCTGTGTCCTGTCTCACTCTTCACCAACCAGACAAGTCTTAGGGTGGGTCATCAGAACACTGCGTTTGAGGGGTTATCCTTGCTCTGAAGATTCCTACGTCAGTGGGAGTTATGAGAGAAGAGAGGAGACGACTTGTGAAGAGTAAAAGGGGCAGTATTTCTTTTAAAATATGGTGGCGCTATTTTTTGCCCCAGATCACTGTTGTCAGAAAAGGATATGTTCACCTTCCAAAGGATGAGATTTTTAGTACTTTTAAAACCCAAATATAAAATCCATGCATAATGGCAAAATAATGTTTTATTGTTCTAATCCTACGGTATCAACAACAAAAAGAAAACCCCAGGGCTAACTACAGTAGCTTCTTATAGGCTTTTAAGTGATACTGTATACTGCTTATTTAACTTCTAAGCAGAGTACATCATGTGAAATGCTGGGCTGGGTAAAGCAGAAGCTGGAATCAAGATTGCCAGAAGAAATATCAATAACCTCAGATACGCAGATGACACCACCCTTATGGCAGAAAGTGAAGAAGAACTAGAGATCCTCTGGATGAAGGTGAAAGAGGAGAGTGAAAAAGCTGACTTAAAATTCAACATTCAAAAAACTAAGATCATGACATCTAGTCCCATTCAGTTCAGTTCAGTTCAGTCGCTCAGTCGTGTCCGACTCCTGGCGACCTCATGAATTGCAGCATGCCAGGCCTCCTATCCATCACCAATTACTTCATGGCAAATAGATAGGGAAACAGTAGAAACAGTGATAGACTTTATTTGGGGGGGCTCCAAAATCACTGCAGATGGTGACTGCAGCCATGAAATTAAAAGACACTTACTCCTTGGAAAAAAAGCTATGATAAGCCTAGACAGCGTATTAAAAAGCAGGAAACTTTGCCAACAAAGGTCCGCCTAGTCAAAGTTCTGGTTTTTCCAGTAGTCATGTATGGCTGTGAGAGTTGGACCATAAAGAAGGCTGAGCGTTGAAGAACTGGTGCTTTTGAACTGTGGTGTTGAAGAAGATTCTTGAGAGTCCCTTGGACTGCACAGAGATCAAACCAGTCAATCCTAAAGGAAATCAATCCTGAATATTCACTGGAAGGACTGAGGCTGAGGCTGAAGTTCCAATACTTTGGCCACCTGATGCAAAGTTCCAACTCATTGGACAAGACCCTGATGCTGGGAAAGATTGAAGGCAAGAGAAGAAGGGGATGACAGAGGATGAGGTTGTTGGATGGCATCACCAACTCAGTGGATATGAGTTTGAGCAAGCTCTTGGAGATGGTGAAAGACAGGGAAGCCTGGAGTGCTACAGTCCATGGGTTCTCAGAGAGTTGGACACAACGGAGCAACTAAATAACAACAAAGTGATACTGAGACTGTAATTTAAAAATATATATATACTTTATATGATAAAAGTCTAAGTAGTCTGATTTTTGTTTTGGTTGTCATGATTATTTCAAATATGCTAGCAACAATCAGTTTCAGTCAAGGGAACAGTTATAATATACATTATGAATTAATATATGCCTGTCTCTTACACCCATTACTACAGATAAGGCAGCACAGGTTTTATGTATTTTAATACTATAATTTCTTTTAAATGCTTGAGGATGTGATTTCATTTTTTCATTTTTCTATAACTTGTTGGTAAAGTTATTTTTACATGGATCAAGGTGTTTGAACACCTTTTTCTCTTGATTCATGCTTACCAGGGACATGTCCTCAGGGTTGGCTTTAGAGAAAATCATGAGTCCAATTATCCAATCTGTTTCCTAGCATCCCCCATCCCACCTCCCATCTTCTCTCCAGTCTTCCGGAGAAAACTGTGTCTGTATACCTACCTGATTTAACCCATCCAAGTCTGCTTTAGAAATAACTACTGAAATTGGCATATTAATCCCAATCTCCTTTTATCTGAGTGTATGTCCCCATAAAGTGATAGCTGAATTTTAACAAGAAAACAATGCCTGAGCTTCTCGTGTGTGGGTACCTTCAATCCTATGAGCATATTTGGTCTGCCAGAGTATGCAGTCTTGGGATAAAATATGGTACATCTTCTGGAATGTAATTATGAATTTGTATTTATATTTAAAATAAGCATGGCTTTATAAACTGAGATTGCAAAGAAACTAAGAATTGTAAAGACAAAACACAAATCTGAAAAGAAATCTTTATAATTGTGGTAGGATATCTAAGCTAAAGCCCCCGAGATCTTATTCTTCTGTAATTTGATATCATGTACCTCTGCAATCATATAGGCGTCTGTAGAGATATTTAAGCAGCAGCAGCAGCTGCAGGAGCAGCAGCAGCAGTCTCCAGCTAAAGTGATGAAATCCTAATGAGCAAGCAATTTCAGTATCTTCCAGCTGGAGAGAGACAAAAAAATTAGCAAGGGAATGATGACTCTTAGGTAACAGAAAGAAGTTGAAGTTCCAACATTTACTAACTGTGTGACTCTGGGCAAGTCACTTAACCTCTCCAAGTAAATTTTCATATCTGTGGATTGGAGACTTCCAGTTCAGCCTTCTTCACAAGTACTGGTGGAGCTGAAATATATCTGTGAAATAATATGAATTACAAAATGCTCCTTAAACGCTAAGTTACGCCTGCTTCTGTTTTTTACTCAGCTATCGCTTTTGTGGAAATGTTTCCCGACCTTCTCCGAAACCTGGGATGTTGTCTTTTGTCCCTTCCGGCTGTCCCGTCTGGCTGCTAATGGACGACTGGTCTCCTGTTCTGGTCCGAGGCACATCTGGACATCTGAGCTATAAACTGAGAACTGCCTAGGACAGAGTGTCCGAATCTGATCACCTAATCCATGTTGTGTATTAAGATTTTACTGAGACCTAGAAAAAAGCAGTGTCCGTTTTAAAGACTCTGTGCGTGACTTTTGCTCCTGTCCTCCTCTACCTGCAGGCTCTGTGGGAGCTTGCAGGCAATACAGAACTGGTTCTAGTAATGCCTGCTGCAGAAATGGAAGCAGCTCAAGAAATCTCATTTCTTTCTTTAGGACTCAGATACATCTATCTTTGGCTTATTTGCCATCTGTGCTGGTGAATCTTTTGGGGGAGAGACAAATATACAGCTCTAGATTTGAGGCTCTCAATTAGCTATTTATAAAAACAGAAAAATGTCTTCATCTGGACTTGGAATTCCTGGCAGTGGGTTTGGGTATAGGGCCTGCCACTTCCTATGGTGAAAGGCATGTACACACAGAGAAAGGTGACGCAGGGTCTGCCACTCCTAAAAGATAGACCCAGTGCCGTGGTTTGATAGGAACGATTTTCCTTTCGATTGCTACTGCATTCTCATTGGTGTGTGGACATCTGAGAACTTCAGTCAGCCCTAGGGAGAGATGCCGATGACAATCTTGTCTCTGAATGCATTAGTTGCTTAGTCGTGTCCAACCCTTTGTTACCCCATGGACTGTAGTCTGCCAGGCTCCTCTGTCTACGGAATTCTCCAGGCAAGAATACTGGAGTGGGTTGCCACTTTCTTCTCCAGAGTGTCTCTGAATAAAGACATTAATAAAAGATTTTAAAAGGAGATGCAAAATGCATGATCATTTTAAAGCTCCAAGAAGTGTACCTCTCAGGAAGGCACCAGAAATTGAATGTGCCTTCCTAGAGATTTTTCCAAATAATACAACCTGATCTATTCTGCTTAAGTTTCAGAGCACATCAGGCCTCTAATCTCACTTCCACTGCTAATTGTTCAACTGGTAGACAGAGCCAGGTTCCTGCCCAGCTGGCATTCATGGAGGCTTTGGCTGGGATGGGAAAGGCGGATGAACATCTGAAAGACATGGGAGCAATCCCAGATCTAATCTTTCTCTAGCTTTGAGCAAGTTTGCTCAGATTCCACAAACTTACTTTCAGTTGTAGGACACATTGCTCTTATTTTTTTTTTCTTGTCCTTTGAGAGATTATTTTCTTTCACAGTATTTTATGATTATACGGATAATACATGCTCATTTCTAGAGAACACAGATAGATACACAGAGGCTAACTAACAGAACCATTGTGAACATCTTAAAACATTCCTTTCAAGGCTTTTAGCAATGCATATATAGGCATGTTCCCTCGTAGCTCAGTCGGTAAAGAATCCATCTGTAATGTAGGAGACCCAGGTTCAATTCCTGAGATAGGAAGTTCCACTGGAGAAGGAAATGACAACCCACTCCAGTATTCTTGCCTGGAGAATCCCCATGGACGGAGGAGCCTGGCGGGCTGCAGTCCATGGGGTTGCAAGAGGTCGTACATGACTTAGTGACTAAACCACCACAACATGCATGTGTTTAAAAACTAAAATCGTAATACACCAAATCATTGAACATTTGCATTTCCGCTTTAAACAATCCATTTACTCAAAATTTAAAACAACCACTCATCTTTTTTTTTTTCTCTCTGATTGATTTGAAAACTTAACATATATTAAAGAAAGTAACACCTTACCAATGTGGCGATGTTGAGACTGGCTTATTCTTATTCTTTAAATTCATTTTTAAGTAGAGGTAACCATAATTGTTTTGAATGATAAAAGAGAACATGTCACTTTGGAAAAAAAACAGCAAATATCAATAAATATAAAGAAGAAACATTAAAAATAAATAATAAATATAATAAAGAAGAAAAGCTCACATTAATCTACACCCTGAGATAACTACTAATAACACCTGGCTTGTATCTTTCCTAATATATGTACCTATATGTGCAAGAGTGTGTGTGTGTGTGCGCACGTGCTCAGTCATGCCCAACTCTTTGCAACAAACTACAGCCCACCAGGCTCCTCTCCATGGGATTCTTCAGGCAAGAATCCTGGGCGATCTTTCCCACCCAGGGACCAAACCTGCATCTTACGCATTGGCAGGCTGATTCTTTACCACTGAGTCACCTGGGAAGTCCCTATGTGCATGGTGCTGCTGCTGCTAAGTCGCTTCAGTCGTGTCCGACTCTGTGCGACCCCATAGACCACCGCCCACCAGGCTCCCCCGTCCCTGGGATTCTCCAGGCGAGAACACTGGCGTGGGGTGCCATTTCCTTCTCCAATGCATGAAAGTGAAAAGTGAAAGGGAAGTCACTCAGTCGTGTCCGACTCATAGTGACCCCATGGACTGCAGCCCCTCAGGCTCCCCCACCCATGGGACCCTCCAGGCAAGAGTACTGGAGAGGGTTGCCATTGCTATTTATTTTAATTACATTTACCCCCAAAATTACTGTCCATTACTTTTATTTTTGACTTAGCCATGCCCTACTACTTTAAATCTATGGCTTCAATGCTCCACATAATTTGATTCTGGATTTTGTTTTCCCTCTAATTTGAGAGACTTAACAAGGCATTAAAACCATTTACCCTTCTAGCATGTTTCCCCATTGCTATTTCTTTCTGTTTTAATCTTTTACCAAATGGACTGTTTCTATCGCTCTCTCTCTTTCTCTTGTACTTCATCTTTATATTGCTCATTTGTGTTTTCTTAGTGATCACATTTTTTTAAATTTATTTTCCTCTACACTGTAAAGTCAACATTGAAAAGAAAAAAATCTTTCAATTACTCCTGGTTGAGATGAAAAATATGAGAATTACCTCCTCTTATCCTTGATATAATCTGGAATTTTAGACTCAGCCTTACTTTTATGCAATTGTTACTCAATAAGTTATTTAATTATTAATGTTTTAATAGTATATCGTTCCCCTGTTAGGAACTTCTGACATTTTTATTTCATTGTATGCACATGCTTCTGTAAGTTAGAGCTATCTCTGGGATTAGATAGTTTCAATGCATGTGGACATTGCCATTTCTTGTTTCTTGCACATTTTCCAATTTTCTATGTGGATTTCTTGCTCAGCTGGCTAGCCTGACAGAGACTCAAGTGCGTCTTTCATCACCTTTGTGCATAAAATACCAGTAGGGGTCTGCATTGTTTATCATTGGTATGTGGTGAGTTCTTCTCATCTGCAGGCTCCAGCATTCTGGAAAATGTTCTTTTCTCTTCTTTGATTACCGTTTCAGGTTCAGCAGCAGCAGCCTCTCCTCGGAAATTCAGTTCTGCATCAGTGTGAGCTCCTAATTATGCTTTGCCTTGCTCCCCTGTTTCTTTTCCTCCTCCCTTCCATTTTTATCTGTATACTTCCAGGAATAGTCTTAATATCTAATTTCAGGAAAAATTCTTGAGTTTCTCTTCCATTTCAGAAAGCTTATTTTTTTCCATATCCAATCTACTATTCATTGTAGACATCATGGTTTTTATTAAACACTTGTGTTTTGCATCTCTATATATACCACTCTGATTTTAGAACTTCATGACTACTTATTTTGAATTCATAATGCAAATTATCTTGAGACTCATAAAGCACAGTAGGAACCACTGAACTTTTTTCCCCTGCTGTCTCCGAGGCAAGTCTGTTTCAGAGGGAAGCATTCGCTTTGATTCTTCAGAGCTGTTCACATTTAAAATTGCTAGGATTCTAGCCATTAAAAAAAAACTATTTATTTATTTGACACTGTCAGGTCTTTACTATTTGACATTTATTTGTGCACATGTGAACACGTGTGGAATCCAGTTCTCTGGCCAGGGACCTAACCCAGGCCTCTCGCATCTGGAGGACGGAGTCTTAGCCACTGGACCACCAACAAAGACCATGTTGAAATGTACGAACATGGCAGTTTGATATGGCTTAATCTAAAATAAATGTTTTATCTTTGCCAGGATATGCAGTATACAGATTGTCCAGAAGCAACCTATTGTTGCCCATATGAGTTATAGTCAGGTCAACATGAAGATGGGCTTGTGAGAGATATGTTATGTGTCCTTGTTAATAATTCTTTGGATTCCAGTGAACAAGGAGAATAAGTAATGTTTTTAGAATAAATTTACACTGTTGATTGAGCTGTCCTGAGTACTGGCTGTGGAGTAGGGGGGGAGGGACGCGGGCGTGCAAAATGTGCACACCACAACAGCCCCAGCCATCAATTTTGTCCATGTTATTTCTCCATGTGTTATGGATAGATGCTACACAGTAGAAAACCCTGCATCTCCTTACGAGTGCTCAATCGCCATTTTTGTTTTCAATAACCATGGCAGACAAAACCAATGATTAGTGTGCTCTTTGCTACTCCATATGGTTTCCAGATATGGAAATAAAATAATAGGAGATGCCCAGTTAAATCTGAACAAAGAACACATAATTTTGCAATATTACTATGTCCTGAGTAAATTTGGAACTGATTTACCCTAAAAAACCATTCACTGTTTATCTGAAATTCAGTTTTAATTGTGCCTCTTGTATTTTACCTGCCAAACCTACTGCTTATCCCAGTAACAGCTCTAAGCTTTTCTCAAAGGGGCAGTCAGTATAAATGGAGCTGACACATGAGCTGATGACGTCCATCTGACATCTTACAATGGAGCTTAACTGGTGGGATGCAAATTCTGCCAAATAGATCGTGCTTGTTTCCAAGCTTTGCTTCTCTGAGTTTTTTGGAGGCTAGCCAGTGTTTGTCAGGATCTCTTCTACTCACACCTGGGAACATTGCCCTTTAATGGGAGGAGTGGTGTGGATCACTCTTTATAGCTCTCATCAATCTGGGTCTATTTCACCACCTCACATAAATTCTTCAGATCTTATACCAAATCTGTAGTTCTCAGTGGCCATGCAAGCTCCTACTAATTATTTAAAGGGGCTCAGAGAAGGAGACTATTAGATGACTAAGACAGTCATTTTGCCACCTAACCTGGATAGTCAGGATAATTTGCTTGATGGGAAACAAAATGAATTCTTGCATACGGTCAAATGGGTAAGTTCATATTCCACCATGAACTTTAATAATCATAGAAACCAGTTGTGATACTGATACATAAGATGGTTAATAATTTTATGAGTGGATTGTCCTTTGGGTTGTAAAAGCAGAGCTTTTACAAAGGGTAATCTTGAAAGAAATTGCTTCTTGCTGCCAAGTTTGAGTGTGAGGGAATGTGCAGACAGTAAGATTTGCTAAGTGAGTATTGTGAAATAGGATGCTTTAGAGAAACACAGATGAAACCTTGGGAACTTCATGTTAAAATAATTTCTTATGTCAACACTCTGACATCAAAATTCAAATGAGATAACGCTGAGGATAAAAATCAGTCATTTAAATTTCAATATACAGTAGGTGCAGACAAATACTGTTTGATTTCATTGCTGTGAGGTACCTAGAATAGTCAAATTCACAGAGTCAGAAAAATACGCTAGTAGGGGCCAGGGGTGAGGGGAGAGGGAATGGGGACTTAGTGTTTAATGGGAACAGAGCTTCATTTAGGAAAGTGAAAAATTAGGGAGATGGATAAGGATGAGAGTTTTAAGTATACTCACAGCAATGTGAGTATACTTAGCACCACTAAACTGTAAAATTAAATATGGTTAAAATAGCATGTTTTATATTACGTGACTTTTACCACAATTTAAAAAAATGTTTTTAAATCAAATCATTTAGGCATGTATGACCTCTTTCCTTTTCTTCCTTTATCTCTTCCTCTCCATGAATGGCAGATGACAGAAGAGCATTATGTATAAATAGCATTCAATTGGAATCATTATTATAATAATCACATGCACATCAACAATACATGTTTTAACCTTGTTTTAAAACATACAGATTACAAGGAAAGTATTCCTTTGGAGAATTCGTTTCCCCAGTTGTTAAGACTACTTCATGCTAGAAAAATAAGAATGTCAGTAGAAAAGTAAGATTTTCAGTAAATACAAAGGCCATTGACCAAGCCTATTATGATATGATATCCTAAATACAATATGGAATTTCCAGTTGGATCACTTTCAGGTAAACAACCATGCTGTTAACAATATCCTTACTGTTCCTGCAGTATAAGAAGGTTACTTTTCTTTTTTGGTGTAGAAATAACTTTGATTATTTTATATGTAATTCATATTCAAAGTAAAAATTAAAAGGTATAAAGGAAATGTAGAAAAGTTACATTTTATCCTAAAACTATGAAGTCCATTTTACCATTATGTTGGTATATCCTTCTGGGCTTCTGTTTGTAGTTAAACATGGAAACATGAACTTTATTTATGAACACAAAAGTACAATGAGAATAACTGACTTTACCTTAGGTGCAGTGTGCTTCAAAACTTTATCTGAATTTCTTTCTAACTCTAAAAGCCATTCAAAAGGTAAGTACTGTTATTATTTCCAATTTAGAGATGAAGAAATTTTGAAAACAACAATAACAAACAAACAAAAAAAAACACCTCCGCTTTCCCAAAGCCAAATGCTAAGAGGTGGCAAAGCCAGCGTGTGGAATGAAGCAGCCTGACCCCAAGTCTGCAGCACATTAGGGGCTGTTAAAGGTTAGCTTTGGTCATCCAGTGAAAAGTCATAGGTATCTTTCCATAGTAACACACGTAAAACGCATACCTCCTTTTAATGGCTGCATAGTATTCCATAGATATTATAACTGATCTCTTCACAGAGATGGGGTTTAGTTTGGTTTTTCCCCTCATCATTTTTTACTTCTGAATGCTCCAAACACCCTTGCAATATATCTCTATTAAATTTCCTGGTTACTTATTTAGGATAAATTCCTAACAATAGAATTTGGGAGTTTGACCTTTGATATACATTACTAAAGTGTACTTCCTAAAGATAAAACCAATCTATGCTCCTGCAAACAGTTCATGAGAATAACTTTTTCTCTACACTTGCTCCACTTTACAAAAATGATTCCTAAAACCTTGGATTTCAAGACACTTTCAAAGAAAAAAATCTCTTACATCAGTGAGTCATCACTATAATCTGCAGAAAGCACTACTGCTTTAAAGACTATGGTATTTTGAGTGGGGACTGATGCTTTCATCCTTTTCCAGGGTCCAACTGTCCAGCCGTCGCCAGTAGGCGGTGCTCACACACAGATTAGAAAGATCTCTGTGGCCATATTCACTGTAACGCACTCGGCACCATTAATAGATCATCTTCAATTCCTGAACAACACATCACGGGCTGCTTGCTCAAACTTAGGTCATGGTTTGCTCAATAATCTCTGAAATTCAGGTTCACTGTTTACTTCTTATATTAGCTTCTTGGAAGGAGTAATGTTAGCATTATCCAAATATCACCCTGATGACAAGGTCCATATATACTGGTAATGGTTCCCTATGGCAACCCACTCCAGTGTTCTTGCCTGGAGAATCCCAGGGACGGGGCGAGCCTGGTGGGCTGCTATTTGTGGGATCGCACAGAGTCGGACACGACTGAAGCGACTTAGCAGCAGCAGCAGCAGGACCCATTCAGGTGAGTTTTCAAGCATCTGATCTTAACCAGGTGTGCTCCAACCTTAGCCTCCCCACCTTTATCTGTATTTCTTGTTTATAAGGAGTGGCTTATGCCAAAATGCCATTTAACATCTTTTGTCTTCCACATTTCTCTTTTAAAAAACTATCACCCATATCTTATTCAAAAGGTGACTAAAATATTTGCCACTGCAAGCCTGAGGCAGATGAAAGCTTCTCCTTTCTCCCTGTGTTTAATATAATAACATTTCTGACTCCTCTATGGTTTGGTTGCTGAAAAACAGAATTCAAATGGAAAGACTGAGAAGTATGACTATACAAAATTTAAATGTTTGAATATCCAAAATATCAGAAAAATGTTTGAGAAAAAATATTTACAACAAATATAATTTCCCCAAAGTGATGTTAAGTGATAAAGAGCTGGTATGTGTCTATTAAAAATATTAAAAGAAAAAAGGACATGGAACTTGAGCAGAATTTACAGAAGCACAACCTATAAAAGAAAAAAAATTCGAAACAGAATATACATATGCTGCTGCTGCTAAGTCACTTCAGTCGTGTCCGACTCTGTGCGACCCCATAGACAGCAGGCCACTAGGCTCCCCCGTCCCTGGGATTCTCCAGGCAAGAACACTGGAGTGGGTTGCCATTTCCTTCTCCAATGCATGAAAGTGAAAAGTGAAAGGGAAGTCGCTCAGTCGTATCTGACTCTTAGCGACCCCATGGACTGCAGCCCACCAAGCTCCTCCATCCATAGGATTTTCCAGGCAAGAGTACTGGAGTGCGGTGCCATTGCCTGCTCCAATATACATATGTATGTACATAAATATTTGAATTACTTTGCTGTACACCTCAAACTAACAAAACATTGTAAATCAACTATGTGCTGTGCAAAGTTGCCTCAGTCATGTCCAACTCTTTACAACCCTTTGGACTATAGCCCGCCAGGCTCCTCTGTCCATGGGATTCTCCAGGCAAGAATACTGGAGTGGGTAGCCATTCCCTTCTCCAGGGAAGCTTGCCGACCCAGGTATCGAACCTGCATTTCTAAAGTCTCATGCACTGGCAGGCAGACTCTTTACTACTAGCACTGCCTAGGAAGCCCAAATCAACCATACTTCAATTTAAAAACAAAAGAATGCACTTACCATTGAGATCTCTAGACTTAATTTTGCACTTCCAATCATCTGATCGTCACTTTGATTCTGCCACTTAACTATTTGATGACCCTTTGACAAGTCATATAGTTTCTCTGGATCTCAATGTCTTCCTCTGAAACATTAGGTCATTAATCATTCTCTACAGCTACTTCCATCTTCCATCTCTAACCACCAGGATTCTAGGCAAGGTCCTAATATTTCAAGATTTTGTGCTCTTTAGGTTGTGTCTGGGGGCATGGATCTCAGAATAGGATAGTTCTCTGTAAGACGACATTAATAACAGAAGTGTGTATAAAGCAGCATTGCCAGAATAGCGCAGTCTGGAAGCCAGAGCTCATGAGGACTGAGAGAACAAGCTTGTAGTATTAACCTTGGAAATGGAAGACTGAATGGATATGCAATAATGAGCTTCAAAACTTTGACCATCTGTCATGTTGGCAGGGGGCTTCCCTGGCAGCTCAGCAGTAAAGAATATGCCTGCAGTGTAGGAGTCACAGGTTCGATCCCAGGGTCAGGAAGATCCCCTGGAGGACGGCACCGCAACCCACTCCAGTATCTGTGCTTGAGAAACCCTATGGACAAAGGAGCTTGGTGGGCTAGAATCCATGAGGCCACAAAGAGTTGGACATGTCTTAGGAACTGAACAAGAGCAACATGTTGAAAGAGTGAACAGATTAGTTGCTCCAGAGGGTAATATTAGGATCCATCAAGGAATATTATTGCAATAAATTGCTATAATGGACATTTCATTTTATGAAATCTGCTTTCTATTATTTATTCAGTTAGTTCAGTCGCTCAGTCGTGTCCACTCTTTGCAACCCCATGAACTGCAGCACGCCAGGCCTCCCTGTCCATCACCAACTCCCGGAGTTCACTCAAACTCATGTGCATTGAGTCGGTGATGCCATCCAACCATCTCATCCTCTGTCGTCCCCTTCTCCTCCTGCCCTCAATCTTTCCCAGTATCAGAGTCTTTTCAAATGAGTCAGTTCTTTGCATCAGGTGGCCAAAGTACTGGAATTTCAGCCTCAGTCCTTCCAATGAACACCCAGGACTGATCTCCTTTAGAATGGACTGGTTGGATCTCCTTGCAGTCCAAGGGACTCTCAAGAGTCTTCTCCAACACCACAGTTCAAAAGCATCAATTCTTTGGCACTCAGCTTTCTTTATAGTCCAACTCTCACATCCATACATGACCACTGGAAAAACCATAGCCTTGACTAGACGGACCTTTGTTGACAAAGTAATGTCTCTAGCTTTTCGATATGCTGTCCAGGTTGGTCATAACTTTCCTTTCAAGGAGTAAGCGTCTTCTAATTTCATGGCTGCAGTCACCATCTGCAGTGATTTTGGAGCCCCCAAAATAAAGTCAGCCACTGTTTCCACTGTTTCCCCATCTATTTGCCATGAAGTGATGGGACCAGATGCCATGATCTTAGTTTTCTGAATGTTGAGCTTTACACCAATTTTTCACTCTCCTCTTTCACCTTCAAGAGGCTCTTTATTTCTTCTTCACTTTCTGCTATAAGGGTGGTGTCATCTGCATATCTGAGGTTATTGATATTTCTCCCTGCAGTCTTGACTCCAGCCTGTGCTTCCTCCAGCCCGGCGTTTCTCAGGGCAATTACTTTATAATATTGTGGTGGGTTTTGCCATACATTGACATGAATCAGCCACAGGTATACATGTGTCCCCAATCTCGAAACCCCCTCCCAACTCCCAACTCCTTCCCCATCCCATCCTTCTGGGTTGTTCCAGTGTGCTGGCTTTGTGTGCCCTGTTTCATGCATCAAATTTGGACTGGTCATTTATTTCACAGATGGTAATATACATGTTTCGATGCTATTCTCTCAAATCATCCCACCCTCGTCTTCTCCCATAGAGTCCAAAAGTCTGTTCTTTATATCTATGTCTCTTTTGGTGTCTCACATGTAGGGTCATCACTACCAGCTTTCTACATTCTGTATACATGCATTAATATACTGTATCGGTGTTTTTCTGACTTCCTTCACCCTGTATAATAGGCTCCAGTTTCATCTACCTCATTAGAACTGATTCAAATATATTCTTTTTAATAACTGAGTAATAGTCATTGTGTTTATGTGCCACAACTTTCTTATCCATTCATCTGCTGATGGACATCTAGGTTGCTTCCACATCCTAGCTATTGTAAAAAGTTCTCTGATGAACACTGGGGTATATGAGTCTCTTTCAGTTCTGGTTTCCTCAGTGTATCTGCCCAGCAGTGGGATTGCAGGGTCATATGGCAGTTCTGTTTTCAGTTTTTAAGGAATCTCCACACTGTTCTCCATAGTGGGTATACTAGTTTGCACTCCCAACAGTGTAAGAGGGTTCCCTTTTCTCCACACCTTCTCCAGCATTTATTCTTTGCAGACTTTTTGATAGCAGCCATTCTGACCAGCGGGAGATGATAAAACCATCTGCTTTTAGCTAAAGTGAGCTCCCATCACTGCAGGTGTTCAAGACAAAGTCAGATCACCACCTGATAGTGATGTTCTAGAAAGGACTCAGAGGGTCTCCCAGGTGGTGCTAGTGGCAAAGAACCCACTTGCCAATGCAGGAGATGCAAGAGACAAGGGTTCAATCCCTGGGTCAGGAAGATCCCCGGAGAAGGAACTGGCAGCCCATTCCGGTATTCTTGCCTGGAGATTCCCATGGACAGAGGAGCCTGGTGGGCTACAGGCCACAAAGTCAACTGAAGTATGTACACATGAAGGACTCTTACAATGGGTGATGAATCCTTCTGGAGGGTCTGTAAAATCCCTTCTAGCTCTGCAGTGCTGATTCCATAGAAACCTTGCAAGAACTCAGTAGATGCTTGAAAACTTACATAATAGAAAAATTCACAGTTTCTAAAGCCAAAATAGCCTATGAATAGCCATCTTTATCACAAATTTAAATACCAAAATTAGAAAAGAATAAAACGTCACTTTTTTTGCTTTCTCTATAAATGAAAAGACAGCCTCCCAGACTCTGAAGTACTGAGTGCCTTCCCCATCCTCCCTGGTTCAACATAATAAAAATAAAAAGATATAACAGCCTGAAGAAAAGAGGTGTATCTCTTTGCTCTGAAAATTGAATTAACTAGGTCTAGCTAAGGCTGGAGGGGAAAGAGGCCATGAATAAGGAAGCTCGACTATAAATAGGAACTTTAGATACAAAGAACCATATTTATTACTTTGTGAGAGTCGGTCCATAAAGAAGGCCAAGTGCCAAAGAATCATTGCTTTCAAACTGTGGTGCTGGAGAAGACTCTTGAGAGTCCCTCGGACTACAAGGAGATCAAATCAGTCCATCCTAAAGGAAATCTATTCTGAATATTCATTGGAAGGACTGATGCTGAAGCTGAAGCTCCAATATTTTGGCCACCTGGTGCCAAGAGCCAACTCACTGGAAAAGACCCTGATGCTGGGAAAGATTGAAGACAAAAACAGAAGGGATCAGGTGGTTAGATAGCGTCACTGGCTTAATGGTCATGAATTCGATCAAACTCTGGGGGGCTGGTGGAGGACAGAGGAGCCTGGTGTGCTACAGTCCATGGGGTCACTAAGAGTCAGACATGCCGTAGCAACTGAATAACAAAGCTTGTATATATTCATTAGCATCAAATGTATTATCCACTGCACATAGCACTAGAAAGCAGTGCTTTCTAGTGCGTATTTTTAAGTATGCATTGTTTTTAAACACGCCTATAGCTGTAACAAGCACACACACGCACTGTGTTTATTCCATGAGAGGGATATGCTATTTTACTTTTGGTCTCTACTCTTTTCACTTGAGCATTACATTTGGATTGCATAAGAACCATTTTTCAGAACCATTTGAGAAGCAATTCTACTTTGCACTATGAATTCAAAAAGTTCTTTAGCAATGCATGCGAGGGCGGTGAGATTCGTGCGACAAGACCACAGATGGATGGACTGGAGTTCATCTTCTCTTCTTCCTTCAATCTACCGCCTGGTAAAGGTGTTAATGAACACCGAAATTACCATATGCTTGCTACAGCCTTAAGAAACACAAAAAGAAAAAGAACCAATGTAGCCTGCTCCTAAAAATCCTAGTGTTTGCTAGGCCCTAAAGACAACCAAATAGAAAATATGTAATTGCTGGTTGTTGCTGTTGAGTTGCTCAGTCATGGCCAACTCTTTGCAACCCCATGGACTGCAGCATGCTAGGCTTCCCCGTCCTTCACTGTCTCCTAGAGTTCGAATAGATATCAACCATAAGTGAAAAAAAAATGATATGAGTGTATGCAAAGTGGGTCAACCTCATCAACAAGGAAAAATAAAATTTACAACAGTCAGATACCAATTTTGTCCTCTAGATTTGAAAAATGTTTAAAAGACTGACAATATTCGATGTCAGCAATAGTGTAGGGAAATGGGTGCTCATAAAATGCTGGTGGATAGAAAAACTGATTTAACCTTGTATAGGACAGTTTTGTCTGCATGTAATAGGAACACCCAGTAACAATGGATTCGAAAAAAAGTGTGTATGTTTAAAACATAAAAACTGTCCAGGAAGATGGAAGCTGTTGGCTTCACTGCTGTTAAATTCCAGAGGATGATATAGCAACATTTATAAAAATCAGAGGACTTCCCTGGTGGCACAGTAGATAAGAATCTGCCTGCGCTAGATAGGGGACACAGGTGCAGTCCCTGATCTGGGAAGACCCCACATGCCGCATGGCAACTGACCCTGTGCACCGCAACTCCCATACCTGTGCTCTAGAGCCTGCGAGCCGCAACTACTGACCACACACTCCCCACTACTGAAGCCCGTGCACCCTAAAGCCTGTGCTCCGCAACAAGGGAGGCCCCCACAATGAGAAGCCTGAACACCACAAGGAACAGCAGCCCCCTACTTGCCACAACTAGAGAAAGCCCGAGCAAAGCAACAAAGACCCAGCACAGCCTAAATAAATAAATAAAAATTAAAAAAACAAATCAGAGGAAAAATATTACTGAAGAATATACTACTCAGCCTACATTTTTGCTCAAGAATTAAACTAAGAGACAGGCATTCTTTCAGACAGTATAGAATCCACCTACAAAGCAGGAGACCCAGGTTTGGTCCCTGGGTCAGCAAGATCCCCTGGAAAGGGAATGGCTACCCACTCCAGTATTCTTGCCTGGAGAATCCCATGGGCAGAGGAGCCTGGCGGGCTGCAGTCCATGGGATCGCAAGAGTTGGAAACAACTGAGCAGCTAACACTCCCACTTTCATAATGGGGCAGTGGACCTTTAGGACTTTGCTAAAAGCAATTACTCCAAAGTGAATTCATGCAAGCAGAAGATGAATCAAAATAAGCTTCTCAGAAAGAGAGACAACTATTAGAGCTATGGGTGTAGAACAGAATCCAAATGTTCAAACTATCAGCTAAATAACTATAATAAAATGGAGGTCAGAACGTGACTGGAAGGAGGGAGAAAAAAGTAATACATTTCTCCACCTTTCATAGGAAAAAGCTATGAATTCTTTTTTTTAATGGACCTAACTCAAAAGCATGATTACTATCTCTGATACTTTTCATTAACCAGTTTTTCATAAAATAAATCTATATAGCTGAGCTAATAAAAAATAACTGATGTTTATGAATCACTATTTTCTAGGAACCATTCAAAATGTTTTATTTAAGTTATCTCTTTTTATCCTGATAACATCATGTGATTTCAGGACTATAAGAGCTGTGTTACAGATCAGAAATCTGAGACACAGAAATATTACGTAACTTGCCCAGGTTCCTATAGAAACTTAAGTAGTAGATACTGGATTGTTGTTTAGTCAATAAGTTATGTCCAACTCTTTTTGACCCCATGGAGTATATCCCACCAGGCTCCTCTGTCCGTGGGATTTCCCAGGCAAGAATATTGCAGTGGGTTGTGAAATCAGAGTTTATAGAATTGGTTCCATAAATTGTGACTTCAGTTTGTTTCACCCCTATTTTAATTCAACTTGGAATGTTCTAATTAAAATAGTATCCATATCATAATCTCATTTTTATAAAAATTATTTTTTTATTGGGCTATGTTTTAAACTGTGCATATACACATGGAAAAATGTTCAGGTATGCTGCTGCTGCTGCTAAGTCACTTCAGTCATGTCTGACTCTGTGCAACCCCACAGACGGCAGGTATGCTACTCACCTAATATTAGAGAAGGTACTTCAGACAGTCACATTTGGAGTGATAGCTTGCTCTCTGCTTGTGATGACTGATATTGTTTGAATATATGTAATTAGTAAGGTTATAACACTAATAAAATATTCTTTTAAAGTATCTCCTAATTTTAAAAAGAAAAACATGCTTCTCTAGTATCAATGCTGCTGCTACTGCTAAGATGCTTCAGTCGTGTCCAACTCTGCGCGACCCCGTAGACGGCAGCCCACCATGCTCCCCCGTCCCTGGGATTCTCCAGGCAAGAACACTGGAGTGGGTTGCCATTTCCTTCTCCAGTGCATGAAAGTGAAAAGGGAAAGTGAAGTCGCTCAGTCGTGTTCGACTTTTCACGACTCCATGGACCGCAGCCCCCCAGGCTCCTCCGTCCGTGGGATTTTCCAGGCAAGAGCACTGGAGTGGGGTGCCATTGTCTTCTCAGCTTGCCTCAATACTAGGAATTTTAAAACAGCTATTTAAAGGACTAAACAACTGTTTAAAACAGCTATTTAAAGAGAGATTGAAGGCAGGAGAAGAAGGAGACAACAGAGTGTGAGATGTTTGGATAGCATCACCGACTCAATGGACATAAGTTTGAGCAAGCTCTGGGAGTTGGTGATGGACAGGGAAGCCTGGTGTGCTGCAATCCATGGGGTCACAAAGAGGTACATGACTGAGCGCCTGAACTGAACTGAATTGATTTAAAGTACTACTGCTGACTATTAGGATGACTATTATCAAGAAGACAAGAGACAACAGATCCTTGCTGAGAATGTGATCAGACACCCTTATACCTTGTCAGTGGAGATGTAAGTTGGCCCAATCACTATGGAAAACAATGTGAATGTTCCTCAAAAAATAAAAATAGATCTACTATACTATTCAGCAATTCCACTTCTATATACCCAGAGCAAATGGAAACAGGATTTCGATGAGATATATACACATCTATGTTTATCACAATATTATTTACAATAGGAAAAACATGAAACAACCCAAATCTATCAGTGAATCAATGGATAAAAAAGATGTGGCATGTATATACAATGGAATATCATTCAGCCTTGAGAAAGGGAAGATATTCTCCCATTTGCCACCTCACAGATGAAGCTTGTGCACATTATGCTAAACAAGATAATTCAGACAGAGAAAGACAAATACTGTATGACATCACTTACATGTGGAATATCAAAAAGTTAAACCTATAAAAAACAGAGTAACATGGTATTTACTCAGGGATGGCGAGTGGAGGGGGATAGTAGTAAAAGTGATGGTATTTAGGGGTACAAACTTTTAATGTGTGGTGAATAAGCTGTAGAGGCCTAATGCACACTCTAATGAATATAGATAATAATATTGTACCATAATTGTATAATGTGATAAATATTGCTACATCAGTAATTATTATAATATACAAATATCAAAGTAATATGTGTTCTGCTTAAATTTACCCACTGTTATACTTCAAATTTATTCAATAAAGTACTAGCAGTAAGACATTAATAGGTAAATTTATTTCGTAAAAATAGACAATTTGTAATACAACATGAAAAATGCATTTAATTATGTAAAATTAAATAGGGTGTGTGTGTGTGTGTGTGTGTGTGTGTGTGTGTACAGTCAGACTGACATAGAAGTATGCTTTCCAATATATTAGCAGTAGTTATATATAAAAAATAAGGATTTTAGGTAATTTTATGTTATTGTTTTCATTGCTGGTCAAATTATTAATGATAAACATGTTATTAATTTAACTAAAATTGGGGAGAAATTTTAAAATTAAAATTTGGGGATTGTAGAAGCAAAGCATACTTTTTTTTTGGTCCCTCTGAGTGATTTCTTGATTTCTCTGTTCTCAAAGTGTGGGTGTTTCATTTTTTTCCTGTTTTTCTCTCTACTGCTGATTGCATAAAACCTCGTTCTCGATTACCCACCTTGAGATTTAAGACAGCAGGAGCCTTTGAGTATTGAGTCATTTTGCCTGGGAGAGGGAAAAAATGCCCTAGGGCAAGGGGAAGGACGAGAAAGGAACTGATTATATTTCTGACCTGTTGCTGCTCAGTTAGTTGAATTTGACCAGTTGTGGCAAGAATGCCCTGGTAGGCGATCGTGCTTATGGAACACCTTGTTCTCACTTCCTTTCTAGACTGACTTAACTCCTCGTTATTTAAACTGTGGTTTGTGAGACAGTAGCCTAGTTCTTACCTGAGGCTTATTAGAAATGCAGAGGTATGGGTCCCACTTCAGACCTGCTGTTACTAAGATCTCAGGTGATTTTTAGATGCATTAAAGCTTGCGAATCACTGACCTGGAGAATGCTATGTTCCTGATTTTCTCTGCTGATTGATCAAATGTGAAACCGAATGGAGGTTAGAGAATGATAGAAGATTAAACAGAAAAGATCCACATTCCAGGGGAGAAATGAGGGGCTTAGAAGGAGTTGACTTAGAGCAAGAACCCAAACTCCTTGCTGCAAACCATGCCCTGGACAAATCCATCCTCCAGAACATACGAAGTTCCAATTCAGAGATGCATACAGCCAGCTCTAGTTAAGATGTCTAGAGACTGTAATATTTACATGAGAAATCGGAAACTAAAGACCACCTTACCTGAAAGTTCTTTGTTACCACTTCAGGGTGGGGATTTCCAAGAAGTGCCAGGAACATCTGAAAATAACAACTCAACAAGTATTCATAAATACATGAATCCTAGGTTTTTAACCTAATAAATAATTAATTATAGGATCTTAAAGTTGAAAGAAACTTGAGACAGGGTGTGACAGATCAGCCCAAGGCCAATGCTAGTTAAAGGTAAATCCAGGATTTACATTAAGTCTTTGATTCCTGTTCACCATTCTTCTTCCTCCCTGACCTGATCTTGCTTATCTATTTGATTTTCTTTTATCTTCTCCTCTACCTCTACCTCTACCTGAAGTTCTAATACTTTGGCTACCTGATTTGAAGAGCAGACTCATTGAAAAAGACCCTGATGCTGGCTGGGAAAGATTGAGATCAGGAGGAGAAGGGGGACGACAGAGGACAAGATGGTTAGATGGTATCACGGAATCGTTGGACACGAGTTTGAGCAAGCTCCAGGAGATAGTGGTGACCAGGGAAGCCTGGCGTGCTGCAGTCCATGGGGTTGCAAAGAGCTAGACATGACTGCACAACTGATTGTCCAAGATATATCGTATAGGAAAAGATTTAAAAAAACAGCATGTAAAATATTCCATCTCTATTTTTAAAATGTATATATGTATATGCAAACTAATTTTTGTTAAATAAATAACATTAGGCACTTTATGAAATGTCTTACTATCATCTTTATTTCACACATGAAAAAAATAAGGCCTAAAGTGATTACATAATTTTCCTAAGACCATAAAGCATAGTTGGAATCAAACTCAGGTATGACTAATTCCATACTCTTAACCTTTATGTGCAGAGAAGGCAATGGCAACCCACTCCTGGAAAATCTCATGGACGGAGGAGCCTGGAAGGCCGCGGTCCACGGGGTCGCTTAAGGTCAGACCCAACTGAGCAACTTTACTTTCACATTTCACTTTCATGCAATGGAGAAGGCAATGGCAACCCACTCCAGTGTTCTTGCCTGGAGAATCCCAGGGATTCTCAGGGATCCTCCCAGCCTGGTGGGCTGCCGTCTATGGGGTCATACAGAGTCAGACACAACTGAAGTGACTTAGCAGCAGCAGTAACCTTTATGTGATGTGATGTGTGTGTGTATAATAAAAAACATAGCCATTGTCTCTGAAATACCAGATTATAAGATTTTATTTTCTAAGTTATGTATCTCTATAATGTTCATATTTTTAAATAAGAGCTCATAGTTTAAGGAAAAAATACCCGGAATATTTGTAGTACAAAGCATAGTTTATTGCAAGCATTGTAGTTAACTTGAGAGAAATAAAGTATTTAAGAAAGAAATTTGATCATCAAATATCTTCAGTTCAGTTCAGTCGCTCAGTCATGTCTGATTCTTTGCAACCCCATGGACTGCAGCACGCCAGGCCTCCCTGTCCATCACCAACTCCTGGAGTTTACTCAAACTCATGTCCATTGAGTTGGTGATGCCATCCAACCATCTCATCCTCTGTCATCCCTTCTCCTCCTGCCTTCAATCTTTCCCAGCATCAGGGTCTTTTCAAATGAGTCAGTTCTTCGTATCAAGTCGCCAAAGTATTAGAGCTTCAGCTTCAGCATCAGTGCTTCCAGTGAACATTCAGGACTGATTTCCTTTAGGATGGACTGGTTGGATCTCCTTACAGTCCAAGGGACCCTCAAGAGTCTTCTCAACACCACAGTTCAAAAGCATCAATTCTTCAGCACTCAGCTTTCTTTATAATCCAACTCTCACATCCATACAATGACTACTGGAGAAAAGCATAGCTTTGACTAGATGGACCTTTGTTGGCAAAGTAATGTTTCTGCTTTTTTAACATGCTGTCTAGGTTGGTCATAACTTTTCCTCCAAAGAGCAAGCATCCTTTAATTTCATAGCTGCAGTCACCATCTGCAGTGATTTTGGAGCCCCCAAAATAAAGTCTGTCACTGTTTCCAGTTTAAGAAAGAAATTTGATCATCAAATATCTTAATACACTATTATACCATGATCCTGCCCTAACCAGTGTTAATACTATGATGCATATTCCCTATCTTTTCCTATGCTAACTTGTAAGAAAATTACACATAGGTTGGCAACTCTGAATGTGCTGGCGATAGCATATCCTATTGTGTGATATGCCATAAATTACTTCATCCTTCTCCATGGCTGGATATTTCGGTTGTTTTCAATTTTCTCCATCCTAATGAACTCTATGATCTTCAAACAGTAAAATTCATTAAGTTTTCATCTGAGTTAATTTAACTTTCATATTGAAGATCTCAAGATTGAAATCACTGCTGTAGAATTCATAATTATACATAGCAATGGGACCACCAACGGAATATTCACTTGAGAAATAAAAAAATTAATCAAAGCTACTTATTTAGATATTTACACAAAATGGTTATATTACTCATTTTCTAACAACTTTTATCTGAGATGCTTCATGTGCTTGACACCCAGAATAATTTAGCAGGGTGGAAATTGCTTTGAATCACAAAGATCAGCTGTCAGTTCTTTTTGTTGGCATTGAAGCAAGAATTCAAAAATGGCCTGTAACTAGGGATATAGAGGGATAGCCTTAACGTTCTTTTATGCTTAAATCCCCATCTAATTAACAATAAAAATAAAAATGATTCTAATTAGTAGAGTGCACTAAAAATAAGCATATTATTATTAAAAGCCACTGCCGAAAAGAGTGACATGCTTTGTCAGTGTGAGAATTTGAATGTCTTTAATGAGAAAAATCAAACTATAGCACACTGAGCCAATGATGGGATTCTACCAAATTTCCCCAGAAATAAGGCTTATAATGTTTATTTAGAAAAGCATGGATCTCCAAGGCTGCACCTGCAAAGTACAACTCACCTGATTACACAGGTATGAATATTGTGCGTCTCTATGGAAAGTTTAACTGCTGCTGCTTCTCACCTTCACGACAGTTTTGAGGTGAGTGTAGAGTTGGTATTTATAACTCCATTTAACAAATGAAGACCTGACCCCTAAAGAGATGAACTCACCCAAAATGATGATGCTAAATGCCACCCAGACATGTTCTATCTAAAGTCATGATTCTTCATGGAATGTAGGTTCTGATTTTTTTGTCTAGAAAGCAGAATATTCATTACACAGATTAAAGGGCTCATGTGAATTTCTAACTACTTCAAAATGATGTAAGCAGTCAAGAAGTACTTAAGAGACATTTAAATGTGAATTTTAAATCTAAGGTGGGTGAAACTCTAAAGTCTGCCTTTGTGGAGAGGGGGTGGGATGCACAAGAAAAGGCATGAAAGAGCTTTCTGGGGTGGGGGGAGTACTCTAGAAGGTTAGAAGAATGGATTGTTGTTCAGTTGCTCAGTTGTGTCCGACTCTTTGCGACCCCATGGACTGTAGCATATCAGGCCTCCCTGTCCTTCACCATCTCCTGGAGCTTGCTCAAACTCATGTCCATCGAGTCAGTGATGCCGTCCAACCATCTCATCCTCTGTCGTCCCTTCTGCCTTCAATCTTTCCCAGCAGCAGGGTCTTTTCTAATGAATCAGCTTTTCACATCAGGTGACCAAAGTATTGAGCTTCAGCATCAGTCCTTTCAATGAATATTCATGACTGATTTCCTTTAGGATGGACTGGTTGGATCTCCTGGCAGTCCAAGGGACTCTCAAGAGTCTTCTCCAGCACCTTAGTTCAAAAGCGTTAATTCTTTGGCATTCAGCCTTGTTTATGGTCCAACTCTCACATCCATACATGAATACTGGAAAAATCATAGCTTTGACTATATGGACCTTTGTTGGCAAAATAATGTCTCTGCTTTAATATGCTGTCTAAGTTTGTCACAGCTTTTCTTCTAAGGATCCATTTTTTCAGAAGAATGGATAGGTGATAAAGTGAATATAGTAACAGTTAATGGTAGAGTCTTGATGCATATCAGCATTTGTTGCAAAATTCTTTCAATTTTTCAGAAAGTTGAAACGTTCAAAAATGTCCTACATGTTATAAAACTAAAGTGTTATGTCAAAATCATTTTCAATGGAATTTTAATCCAATTTATGTTAGAAGCCCATGTCTAAGTGTACAAATAGCCTATATCTACTTGAGAAATACTCTGAAAGCTTGTTTACAAAATTATATTTTAGAGAGACGACCCTAAAGCAAATCAACCCTGAATATTCATTGGAAGGACTGATACTGAAGCTGACATCCAATAATTTGGCCACCTGATGCGAAGAGCTGACTCATTGGAAAGACCCTGATGCTGGGAAAGATTGAAGGCAGGAGGAGAAGGGGTTGACAGAGGATGAGATGGTTGGATGGCATCACTGACTCAATGGACATGGCATTTGAGCAAAATCTGGCAGATAACGACGGAAAGGGAACCCTGGTGTGTTGCAGTCCACAGGGTCGCAGCTGAACACTTAGCAGCTCAACAACAAAGAGAGGCATTTGGAGCTTTATTGTATTTATTGGGGAAATGTTGGTTTGTCCAAATTGTACTGTAACCTTACTAAAATGAAAGCTGAGGTTTGTTCTCTGGAAATTTGAGAAGTATGTCTTGTGTTTGGGATAACTGAATATTAATGACTTTCATTACTCTCCTTGTTGTCAGCAACCTAATAGATATTTCTAAAATATTTTATTTTCAAATAATTACAGAAATTTAATTTCTCTTTCATTCTCTATTCAAATGACCTCATTATTCTTAGGACTATCAGGAAAAGATGCAAAGGAAAAATATTCTTTCTAGTAATTTCCTATGTCTGGGATAGCCCTCCCATCAAGCATGTTTGCATTGCTTTTTTTCTCGTGCAATACGGAAAAACAAGTTCCTCTTTCAAGGCAACAAGCCCCAGTGACAGACAGCTGCCAGTGTTGGCTGAGTTAGCTCGCTTTGGCTTCCTCCATTCCACCTGTCTTTGATTTCACAATTCACGCAGAGAAGGCAGAAACAAACAAAAAATAGCCTTAAATAATCCAAGTGTAACTCTCAAAGGAAACTGTTTGGAACAATCTCTTTAAAATACTAGGTAACAATCTTTTTAAAATGACCTTGATTATGTAGTATTTTTGCTTCTTTAAAAACAATGGTTTGAAGAGAGATGTGTGTTTTCTCACTTTGGTTCTATCAGACACATACGTGTACTCAGGGAGAAGTATCATGGCCGATGTAGGCATATATCAGATGTGACTCCTGGGTTCAGTGATACCAGCCTCCTGTGGGAGATATCACAGTTCCTTTCATTGCCAGAATATATTTTGAACAGATAAATGTCACAAGAAGAGTCCTAGTAATGTTCTAAGACAGCTCAAAGGAAAAGCTCACACATCCAGCTGAGGAGATCAAGAAAGGTTTTGATAAGGAGGTGATGTTAGTCTTGAGCACTGAAGTACAGTTTCTCTCTAAACACTCTATAGAATGCATTCCCTGACACAGGCCCTTGCTCAGGGGAGGAGCAGGAACACTGAATATAGTTTGGTTTAGAGTGTGTGATAGATAGAACAATAAAATAATATATTGCAGAATCCCTTAGAAACCAGAGAAAGGTTTCATTTTGCTTTTTGTTTTCTACTTTTTTCTCTTTTTTCATTTGGTGGCAATAGAGAGCCACAGTGTTTTTGAGAAGATTATCCTGACAGCCATGTATATGCAATGTTGGGAAGATGGATTGGCAGGAGATGCTGCTTTAATATCTAAGCCAAGGAGAAATAAGGACCTAAAGCCTCATAATGTCTATGAGAATAGGAGGGAGGAAAGTGATTTGAGGGCTATTACAAAAGTGGAAGAAAATAACCTGGCAAGTGATTGTATTGAGAGACATATTGGAAGAAGGCAAGGGCTTGAGTAATCATGAGGCTAGTAAAAATGGTCATGAAAATAGAGGATCTGAGAGGGAGGTAGACAACAGATGAATGGATAAAGATGTAGTGCCTGCATGCTCAGTCGTGTCAGACTCTTTGTGACCTCAGGGACTGTAGCCCACCAGGCTCCTCTGTCCCCGGTATTTTCTAGGCAAGAATATTGGAGTGGGTTGCCATTTCCTATTCCAAAGAATCTTCCTGAGCCAGGGGTCGAACCTGCATCTCCTTCATCTCCTGCATTTGCAGGTGGGGTTTACCACTGTGCCACCTGGGACATAATACATACATATATAGGTAGAGATATAGATGTATGTATAATTGAGTCATTTTCCTCTACAGCAGTAATTAACACAACATGGTAATTCAACTATATTTCACTTAAAAGTATTTTTTTTAAAAAGCAGGAAGGTAGAAACTGGTTTTATATGAGTTTGAGGTGGAAATTTTGACATATTGAAATTTAGGACCCCACATAAGGATATCAGGCCGAAAAATAGAGGTGTTGTGTGAGAGGTCAGAGGTAGGCCTCTGGGAGTCCCCTGCCTGGAACGATGTGACAAGAGAGGCCCCGGGGGCTGGCTTGCCCTGGAGGAGGAAAGTGGAAAAGCAAGTGGGGATGGGGCGGAGTGGAGCTGGATAACTCCAAATAAATAGCTGCTTATTTTTTCATTTATCTTCCATATTCCCCAACAGATTTTACAAATGTAATTACTGGAGGGTGTTTTTATAGCAAAGCAGGGCTTTCCTCTGCAATATATTGCTTTTGTCCGTCCTCATATGCGCATTGTTGATTCTTCACCTAGTAGGTCAGCTGACTTCAAGGCAATTGAAGTGGGTTGGCCACAGAGAATTTTGGAGTAGGTCTGAATTTTGAATAAATATCTGTGACGATTCAGACACAAAATCCTAGACAAGTAGAGCAAGCAGTGTGTTAGGAGCTTGGGGAATCCTGAACTTTAAGGAAGCTCGGGTTTAATGAAGAAGTTTTCAGTCATGCAGGGGAGAAGGGTGTAAAAGCAGAACGTAAGGTGTTTGGCGGCCTTAATTTAGCTGCTTATTTTTTGAGTTACCTTCCGTGTCTTCCGACAGATTTTACAAATGTAAATGCTGAAGGATGCTTCTGAAGCAAAACAGTCCTTCCTCTGCAACATATTGGGTTTTTTTCCTTCTTCATATGTTCGTCATTTATGGATTGGATAAATGAGTTGCAAGGTCTCATTATTTAGATAACGATTGTACATTTTTCTTCTAATGAGTTTGGTGGTGATGCAAAGGGAGGGGAAAAGGCAGAAGCTTGCAGGTTTATCAGGGTCAGAGAAAATGTCATTTTAAATGATGTGGAGAAGACAGCCTGATGACTCAGGAGAAAGGGACCCCCCACAGAGAAAAGGCTATGGACAAGTCAGGTGAGTGTAACTAAACGGACAAGGTCCAAGAGTAGGTGAAGGGGATGGGGCTGGATACCCACAACTTAGCTTCACTTTTCCTTCTGAAGAAGAGGAGGAAAATGTGGAAGGTAATTTGAGGGTGAAGGAAGAAAGTTGATGTAGCCAACACTGGATATATAATTGGTAATGTTACTGGACCTCAAAGATCAAGAATCTTTTAACATGCAAGTAAAAATGTTAAGAGAAAAAGAATTAGACGGGTCTCAACCTTTGCTATAGGGTTAGAACACGGAGTTCTGCCCTAAAGTCCTCAAAGGAAAAAAGAATGACTCAAGAATTACAGACCCTGCTAAGCTGTCCTTCTGTATAAAGACAAGTATTTTGTAACATGCATGAACTTAAGGATTCTAGCCCCAATCATATTGCATAAAATGCATTCAGAAGCTATTGCAAAAAGGAGAATGAAATGTGCATTTGAAAAAACAATGGACATGTAAGTTCATTGTTACATCCCTCCCTCTGTTACCCTTGATACATGCGGAGTTAAACTGAAGTCTGTTTCCTGGCCCAGAAAACTATATGCGAAAAAAATTATTTCTTTGGGGAAAATAAGAGCTCCAAACTGATTTTAAGTGAAAATTTGTAGGAAAAAAAAAAAAAAAAACCTATTCTGAGGTTAGCAATTGCCTTGACTGTAAAACTAAAATTAGCTTGTAATATTATTGAGTTAGTCGGTAATTGATATGTATTACTTTCAATTCTAATCTTACTTTAGTAAGGAAATGAATAATTACAACAACTGAAAAGCTTGATTCAAATAATAGTATGTTGGAATTTGTCTTTTTAAAAAAAAAAAATTTAAGCTGCCTAATTCCTTCTGTGTTTGAGGAAACCCCACCAGATAAGCTCTCTGAGAGGCAAAGTAAACGCTGAAAACGGGCAATGTTTGTTTTGCCAGGCTCCCTTGGCAGAAAGCCTGTCGCACACCCAAAGCTTGAACCATCAAAGGCACCCACTCAAGCAGGAGTGAGGAGCTGAAGATGAAAAGATGTCCACACGGGGCGCCTCTGGCGGGGCAGCAGCTGCTCTGCATTTTCAGGGACCACAGTGGCTATCGAGCAGAGGGGCACAGTAGAAGTGCTGGCCAGCAGGCACCCAACCTGTGGCACAGACTGCTTTACTGGCGGTGATAGCCACGTCCTTATCTGACTCAACTGCAGTGAGACTTCAGAACCCAGTTCTGGCCTTTTACCCAGACAGCTTTTACCCACACATAGCACTGGAGGAAAAGCCCAGAGTTCAAATATCACACCAGTTCATTTAACATAACGTCTCACTTGCCTCTCCCATTTTTCTTAAGCTCCACAGACTAAATGGCTTGTTACCTACCTTCTTCTGGTTTCAAGCCCCCTGATATTCCTTGCTTGGAATAAGATTTCCCTTCCTTTCCAGTGACTTCTGCTTTGGGCAAACTTCTCCTTAACAGAACTAAGCCAGGAGAGCGGATGGCCTCGGGGTCCATGGGCTGTGAGAGGGCTGCATAGGTTACCTGGAGAGAATCTCATTCTGTACTTTTGATGGGTGGTGGCTCTCTGCTTGTTCCAAGGTGCTGAGTCACTCACCATCCAGAGAGCAAGCAGGACTGGCTTATGGCCTGAAGTGAGTGAGCTTGTTCCCTACCTAGTAATGACTGGCAGGGACAGCCTTCCATCTAAGAGTGTGAATCTCTTCCTAGGGCGCTTTGCTACCATTTTTCTCTCTCCTTTCACGGTAATTCCCTCTCTGAATTGCCTGCCCTAGGATAAGAAGCCAGTACTTCACTGGCTGATACATGACCACTGCTGGAATAAGCAAAGGACCCAGTGGGTTTTGCTGTTTTAACTATGTTTGTAATGCTGTTTTATTATAAACAAAAGAGGACCCATTAGATGATGCTCCAGAGTTCGTTTTTACTAGCCATTCCTCTTGCTCCCTTTCCTCAAGCCCCTACTTAAATGTCAGGTCCTCCTAGTGCTTTTCCTGACCTCTCTCCTGCCCATCTCCCATCCCTGCTACCTTCAATCCCCGCCTTGAGTTCAGTTCAGCCACTCAGTCGTGTCTGACTCTTTGCGACCCCATGGACTGCAGCATGCCAGGCTTTCCTGTCCATCACCAACTCCCAGAGCATCCTCAAACTCATGTCCATCCAGTCAGTGCTGCCATCCAACGGTCTCATCCTCTGTCGTCCCCTTTCCTCCTGCTTTCAGTCTTGTGTTACTCCTCACTTGTGTTTCTCTTAAGCAATTACACTTACAGTCAGGTGTAGCAAATATAAATGATGCATTCTTGAAACCATGGGTACTTATTAGTCAAATCCATTTCACCTGAGTAATCAAGGCTGTTTTTAAGACTCTCATGCCCTTCAAATGGCATTTTTCCCCAAGTATTTTCTAAGAACTTGGAGTCAGCTGCATCAAGTTCAGGCTGAGCCAGTTCAGACCGGATAGGATCACAAACTCTCCAACCGGGCACATGTGGAGTTCAGGTTTTCTCCATCAGAGGGCTGAAAACTCCACCCTAAGAACGTGGAGAGGCCCATGGCCCAATTATGCCTGCATAGAACTAGGATGACGGCACCTTTCTGCCATCGCACTTCCCCATGCTCCGCACATTCCCCAAGCTGTCCACGTCTGAGACTGCCCTGCTCCTTTATTATTCATCTGTAAATACCACTAACCCCTTACCTTCCACAAAGTGGATTGGAGGAATGTTCTCCTAAGTAATGAGAATGAGGTAAGTAATAAGCTAAGTCTTCTAGCTTAGCTGCCTTAGGAATCAAGCTCTTTGTTGTAAGCCTCTGGGTCTCAGCATTTTGGCTTGCTGTGGATCAGGCAGAATGAGACTATTCCAGTGAAATTCTTTTCTGTCTTTCCTATTCTTTCCTACATCTTGATTTACCCAAGAAAACTAAAAGCTAGAGATACTGAGTAAGATGGTCTTTCAACAATCAGTAGCAGAGAGCATGCTCCCTTAGGCACTGTGCTTGGTTGGGCAAAGATGAAAGTAACAGAATCTGACCTCAGGGAACTCAAAGCCTAGTGGAGGAGAGGCATAAAGGCCCAAGGTCTTATTTTCAGTTTAAGTAGAGGGGAGAAAACAAGTTATGGGAACCCCAGAAATCTCGTGGGGCTTCCCAGGTGGCGCTAGTGATAAATAACTTGCCTTCCAATGCAGGAGACATAAGAGGCTCTGATTCTGGGTTGGGAAGGTCCTCTGGAGGAGGGCACAGCTACCCACTGCAGCATTCTTGCCTGGAGAATCCCATGGATAGAGGAGTCTGGCAGGCTACAGTCCGCAGGGTTGCACAGAATCAGACACGACTGAAGCAACTTAGCAGGCACGCATGCAAGAGATCCCCATCACCTACCAGAGTGGATGTGAGCAGCAGCAAGGGTGAAATTGTGTAGACTTCCCAAGGAGGTAGGACTTGAAGCCTCTCTTAAAGGGGTGAGGAGAATAAGGAAGAAAACCTTGTAGGCAGATGAATAGCGTGAGCAAACACGGGAAAGCAAGGCGTGGTCTGTGAGCTCAGAAACCACCAGTGTCATTTCAGTAGGAAATACAGAAGCAGATGCTGGAGGGAGCATGGGGCCGGGTGAAGTGGGACACCTGTTCCAGCTTAGGGAGTTCTGGATTCATCTGCAGTTCCTGGAAACCCAGCAAAAGACTCTGAGGTGTGGAATGACACGGTTGGCTTAATATTTTGGATAGATCACCCTGCTGGTTTTGCAAAAGATGAATTTGAGAGGGAAAAATGCCCCAAGACTGGCAAAGTGATCGTGGGGCTGGTATGATATTCCCTGCCAGAGTGTATCTGTCCTAGGATAGGGCTGGTCAGGTGACCAAAAATGTGATAGCGTGAGAAACAGTTATAAAGTGAAAAACTGATCAGGTTTAGAGATTTACATTCTGTGGGAGACTTAGAGGGATAGAGCAGTTAAGGAGGCTCCCACGTTTTGTTGCCTAGGAGATACTGTCAACCTAGGGGAAATACAGGGTGCCAAACAAGATGATGTCAGTGTGGGACCAGTGGAGTTTAACTGTAATGGAGCCAATACCGGGTGGAGCTCAGGGGCATCGAGAGTTAAGTGCCTGAAGATTCTGTGCTGGGCAGGTCTGGGTCCCATCGGCACCTCAAAGTTGGTTGTGCTCATGGGAATTGGGGCATTATGTTAAAGATGTGATGGGAAGAAAACACTGGGCCGAAACTAGAACAAGGGTACACCAATTGTAATGTGTCGGGAAGCAAACTAAGGCTGTACACAGGACCGCTGAGGCTTCCCCGGTGGCTCAGTGGTTAGGAACCCACCTGCAACGCAGGGCATGTGGGTTCGATCCCTGAGTCAGGAAGGTGCCCTGGAGAAGGAAATAGCATCCACTCCAGTGTTCTTGCATGGAAAATTCCATGGACAGAGGAATCTGGCGGGCTACAGTCCATGGAGTCACGAAAGAGTGAGTCAGACACGACTTAGAGACTGAACAACAAAAACATACAGGACCCCGGGTAAAACGTTCAGGAATGTATGAGGTTTAAAATGAGGGGAGTGTATGATATAGCCAATCAGAAGAATGGAAAACAGTCACTGAATATGACAGTGCGTCAGTGTGTGGGGAAGAAAGCTGGAAGCAAACCTTCAGAAAACTGAGCAGTACCTGCAAGCATGAAGTCAGTTCTTCCAAGGAGTTGGGCTGGGGGTGGAGAGCACGTGGATGATCGAGCAGGACCAGAAGTCTCGGGGAGCTGATGTAAAACCAGCTTTGAAGAGTTGGCAATGTCCTGTCTGCCAGCCGTCTGCAGCCCCATGAGAGCCATCCCATGATCCCTGATCTTCACCTTCCCTCAGATGATGAGACCCGGCCAGTAGCAGGTGTTCTTAAGACGGATCAAGCTGCCCGACCGATGTGGATGGTTAAGCAAGTGCCTCACAAGGTTGATTAAAATACAGCGGACAGCCATGTGTCCACTCTGATTTCTGCAGTCAGCATTGCTATAAAGCAGATCACTGGGCCAGTGGCCTTTGGTTCTCTACTAAGACATCTCCCATAGACAGTTTTCCATGCAACCCAGGCAAAGAGGCAGTTACAGAAAACCCAGGCCATATAAAAAGGCTTTTAGATTTATATCCTGGTCTCTGCATATCCTGCTGTGTTTAATGGCTTTGCATACTCTCTGCCGACCTAAGAGCATGTCCCAAGAATTACAGACCCACCCAAGCTGTCTTTCCTGTATAAGGACAACAAATATTTTGGAACTTGCAAAGAACTCAGATTATGGTCCCAGATACACCATATAAACATGAATTAAGAAACTAGAGTAAAAGGGAGGAGACAGAAGTGTGTTTGACAAGAAATTAACAGAAGCAAACATCCTTTTTCTATCAATATTACACTTAAGCACCTCACAGTCCTGTACTTTTCCTTCACTTTCTGTTTTGAGAGAGATTTACAGATGCTCTCTCACCAACTGATGTTTGACAGTAAGAGTCATCTTCTCCACTTCTGTCCCTCTTTTACTGAGCAGCATTCAAAATAAACATTTGGATCTCCAGTGAAAAAGGCAGGAAAGGATACACTGTGATAGGCTAGTGGACACTAGTCACAGGGGACCGATAATTTTTTAATTGCAGATTTGCAGCACATTAGTTGGGGCTATTAATCTGTTGACTTTGAAACCCAGAATTTTAAAATCCGGAAACAAAGGCGAAGATGCTATTTGAGGAATTTGGTGATTAAAAAAAATTGTTCTCCCTTCTCAGATGCCAGGACAGTGTAGAGTGAACTCTTAAGGACTGTGTGGGACAGTCTAGCTGGGACCCCTCTTGCTGTCTTTCTGGGAGTCATGACAAAATTACAAAGCACAAGCAGCTTCTCAGTGCTTTGCTCCTACATTGAAATTTATTTTATTTGCATTTATTTATTTTTCCTGGCCACGTACGGCATGTAGGGATCTTAGTTCCCTGATCAGGGATCAAGCTCATGCCCCCTGCACTGGAAACATGGAAGCTTAACCCCTGCACCACCAGGGGAAGTCCCAAACTTTATTCTCCTGATGCTCAGCACACCCCCTGGCTTCAGGACAGCATTCTTCCATTTCTCCATCTGGTTTGTTGACTTATTCTCCTCTGTCAGGAATTGCATGAGATCTCAAACTGAGCAAGGGGCAACTCTAAATGGACATCACATGCCACTTGGTTAAGAAACACAGAGAAATTTGTATGTGAAATGAGTGTCCCCAGAGAAAAAAAATTTCAACATTTGTTTTTTTTCCCCCACTTTCTTGGCTCAGGTCCTTGTGGGTTAAGGAGAAGAAATATCAACTCCTCTGGTTTTCTTTGCTCGTACAGCAAAGAGCAGCATGGTGCCCAGTGGGGTCTCTTGGCACAACAAGATCAAGCTGTGTAGAGACTCAGAGCAATCCTACCACCAGTGAGCCAGTGAGGGTGTTCCAGGCAGCAATTAAATCATCATCACCCCCCCCCCCCCCCCGCATCACACCTCCCCAACTTCCACCCCAATCCCTGCTGTCTTCCAACTGTAGGGAAGCCTAGATCGGATGACCAAGTGCCAGGAGGCCATGCCAACCTGCAGTGACAGCAGCTTGGCGCCCGGTGTCCAGTCTAGGAAAGAGGGGGGAGGTCTCTGCTCAACGGTGAATTCAGGCACTGGGTCCACGGGGTGGTTTAAAAGAGGCTGGAAACACGGTGTGCAGAAGGATGAACAAGGCCAGTAGAGTATTGTCCTCCATCAAGGTTTAAGAGGCTTGTGACTTGCCCTTCAGCTGTAAAACGTGGACGCGCAGCCCTGTCTTGACGGCCTTCCCTTCCTGCACACAGGCATTAGGAGGGCAGCCCGAGGGCTGGGAGGTGATGGGCCCGCCTGTTGAGTGTCCCGTCAGGGAGCAGCACCCCCAGAAAACACCCCCGAATGCAGTGGAAGTGCGGAAGAGTTAAAGGGGACCGTAACGCAGTCAAGCCACGAGTTCCGCTTCTATGCGGATTTTAGTGAGAATGACTTGAGTGGAATGTGAGGCAGGAGAAAGAATAGGAGTGGGGATTAGGAAGAGAGATGATAGGCAATAAGAAGAAAAGGGCAGTGAGTGGTGAGCATTTTTTTACTTTCTAAAGTTTCTTTTTGGCTGTGTGGGGTCTTCGGGACGCGCGGACTGCCTTCTCCTGACCGCAGCGAGCAGGGGCCCCCTCCCGCGGTGGCGTGCAGGCTTTCCGCGGCGGTGGCGTCTCTTCTCGGGAGCGCGGGGTCCAGGCTTCCAGGCGTCAGTGGGCCAGGCTCAGTAGTTGCGGCGTCTGGGCCCAGCTGCTCGGTGGCATGTGGAATCTTTCCGGATGAGGGATCGAACCCGTGTCTCCTGCATTGGCAGGCAGACTCTTCAACACTGAGCCAGGGAAGCCCTGAACGTCTTTTAAATATGAGAAAACCTGAGTACTCTGTTTGGAGATAAATTGGAAAACATCAGGCAACACTGGGTTGCCCCAAAGATCATTTAAGTTTTTCCGTAAGAGCTGACAGAAAAACCCAAAGGAATTTTGTGGCCAGTCCAATGCATAGTGAAGAATGTGAGGTCAAAGAGAGCTGAGGTAAGAGGACAGAAGAGGAAAAACTGAAACCAAGGGAGGAAGAGGCAGAAATGCAAGGAAGGCGGTATTCACGGAAGAAGGGCAAGGGTGGGAACGTGTCAGCTGCAACTTGGTACCTGCCAAGGGTATGTGCCAGGTTTCCCTGGTAGCTCAGATGGTAAAGTATCTGCCTGCAATGCTGGAGACCCCAGTTCGATCCCCGAGTCAGGATAATCCCTGGAGAAGGGAACGGCAACCAGCTCCAATATTCTGGCCTGGAGAATTCCATGGACAGACCCTGGGGTCACAAAGGGTCGGACGTGCCTGAGAGACTTTCACTTTCGTGAGGGCACCTGCCATCTCCCTCTACAAGGATTAACTCGTGAGCTGACCTTCAACATCCCCTGAAGAGAGTTCAGGGTTGGTGGAGAACAGAAATGAGGCACTCTTTTGGGAAAACTTGAAGGAGAGGTCTTCATATAGTTAGACATTATCAGGAGCTGATGTTATGAGTCCAATTCTTACATCTCCTTATCTCTAAAAAAGCACTAAATTCCTTCATGGAGATGTCTGCTCCTCATGACTAGCAGAATTCTTCTGCAAAAATATGTGTGATATATTCCCCCTTCACCAAAACCAGGTATTAACCTCCCCCACTAGCTCCTTGGAGCATGTTCTCAGAGCTATTCTGAAATGCTGTCTCCCAGGATATGGTCTTCTTTTTTGCCTCTAATAAAACCTAAATCTCATGCTGTGCACTTTTTTTTTTAAGTTGACAAAAGAAATACAGAGAACAACTTTGAGAGGAAAGTCCCCGATTTATGACAGTCAAATCTCATGAACATGGTTAATGAATTAATGATGGAGAATGGTTAGCTAATTGTAACTGTGCCTTAAAAAAAAAACCAAAAACTTAAAATACAGCAATAAACTGGCAGAAAAGAGCTAGAGGATGAAGCTGCAAGAGCACCCAGTACCTCTTCAGATTCCACAGCTCTTCTGGTGTCACACCTTTCAGAGAGAGAGAAAGTGTGTGTGTGTGTGTGCGTGTGCGTGTGCGTGTGCGTGTGCGTGTGTGTGTGTGTGCGTTCAGTCGCGTCCTATTCTTTGCGACCCCATGGACTGTAGCCCACCAGGCTCCTCTGTCCATGGGCTTCTCCAGACAAGAATACTGGAGTGAGCTGCCATTTCCTCCTCCAGGGGATCTTCCCAACCCAGGGATCGAACCTGAGTCTTGTCTGTCTCTGGCATTGGCCGACAGGCCCTTTGCCACTGCACACACCTGGGAAACCTTGTCACACCTTTCTACTCAGGGTGTAACAGGGGCAATGCAGGCAGGAGCTGCCGCTCCGCCATTGGTTGGTGGCCAACCAATGGGGGCCCCATTGGGGGCCCCTCCCCCAAGCAAGCAGCCGTGAGTGAGCAACGGCCCACCAGCGACCATTAACGGTCCTGCTCAGCCATTGGTCGGTGCCACAGTGGACCCCGCCCCCCCGCACCTGTATATAAAAGCCCAAATTCTGCCGGCGAGGTTCTTTGAGAAGCTAGTCTGTCATCTTTTCGACCTGCTAGCCTTCTGATTATAAAGTCGTTGTTCCTTGTTCCAACACCTTGAGATTTATTGGTCTGTTGTGTGGCAAGCAGAACAAGCTCGGGCTTGGCGACAGTGAACCGAATATCACCCAGCTGTTCAAGTCTACCACTGTTGTCAACAGTTAATGGACTTAAAACATTTAATTATTGTCCTAAAAGCAAATGAGGCCAATATATAATATAACCCATTTGTAAATTTTTTTCTCCACAGCTTCTGAAAACTTTTTTAAACTTAAGCTGACTTATTTTAACTTAAAGATGTGCTCCTCTGGCGACATAATTTCACAAAACTGCAGCTCCACCTGTGTTTTAAACTTCCTTCCAACCCGGATCTAGTCCTCAGTCTCAGAGAATAAAAGAAGGGAGAAACAGGAAGAAATGCTTCCATCTTCAGTTCAGTTCAGTTGCTCAGTCATGTCTGACTCTTTGCGACCCCATGAATCACAGCACGCCAGGCCTCCCTGTCCATAACCATCTCTAGGAGTTCACTCAGACTCACGTTCATCGAGTCCGTGATGCCATCCAGCCATCTCATCGTCCGTCGTCCCCTTCTCCTCCTGCCCCCAATCCCTCCCAGCATCAGAGTCTTTTCCAATGAATCAATTCTTGGCATGAGGTGGCCAAAGTACTGGGTTTCCAGCTTCAGCATCATTCCTTCCAAAGGAATCCCAGGGTTGATCTCCTTCAGAATGGACTGGTTGGATCTCCTTGCAGTCCAAGGGACCCTCAAGAGTCTTCTCCAACACCACAGTTCAAAAGCATCAATTCTTCGGTGCTCAGCCTTCTTCACAGTCCAACTCTCACATCCATACATGACCACAGGAAAAACCATAGCCTTGACTAGATGGACCTTAGTCGGCAAAGTAATATCTCTGCTTTTGAATATGCCATCTAGGTTGGTCATAAGTTTTCTTTCAAGGAGTAAGCGTCTTTTAATTTCATGGCTGCAGTCACCATCTGCAGTGATTTTGGAGCCCCCCAAAATAAATTCTGACACTGTTTCCCCTATCACAATTCCAACACATGTCTGTAGAGAGCAATTGTAGAGATCAGGGAATGGCTTGGGGAAGATAGTGCAGTATTCTAGGAAACAGATGGTCTTCCCAGGTGGCTCAGAGTGTAAAGAATCTGCCTGCAATTCAGGAGATGCAGGTTCAATCCCTGGGTCAGGAAGATCATGGCAACCCACTCCTGTATTCTTCCCAGGAAATTCTCATGGGCAGTAGGCTACAGTCCATAGGGTCACAAAAAGTCATACACAACAAGGGACTGAGCAAAAAGGAAATAGATGATGACAGTCTGTTTTAGGGTGGAGAATAGAGCAGAGAGAAATTGAAAATTTGAGAAATACTTAGGGGATAAGGACTATAGTGTTTGCTTTAGATGAGAAAGAAGAAATAACAGACTTATGGCTTGAGCAAACTGATGAGTATGGTACTTGTTACTGACCAGGGTACAAGGGGAAGAAAGTTGTGTATGCAATGGGATGATTAATTTTATTCTTGGTAACAAGCAGGACCCTGTGGGGCTCCTGGACACAGAAACCTTTCTGTGTCCCCCATTTCTGGATTACGGGAACTAGGCTTCATTCAGCCTCCAGGGTCTTTCCTGAGTTCCAATCAGAAGGTTCAAACAGCTGCTAACTAGGAACAGGAGGGGATGTGGAGAATAGACAGCGGCAGTCAAAAGAAAGAATAGAGCAGCCTTGGGGCAATGCCCCAAGGAATACAATAACAATCTCTTTGAGTTGTTTTATAGATGCTGAAACCCCCTCCAGGTGGGAGAAGTTAACTGTATGCTACGCACAGGAAGGTAGACCCCAGACCAGTAGGATGGTTGGTGATCCTGACTTGCACTTACCTCACCACCAGCCAGTCAGAGCTGATCATGTCCTCTTTGAAACATTACTATAGAGCTACTCACAACTCCCTCCAGGTTGGGACACAGTTTTGAGGGCACAGCTTCCCTCGTAGCTCAGCGGGTAAAGAATCTGCCTGCAATGCAGGAGATCTGGGCTTGATTCCTGGGTCAGGAAGAGCCTCTGGAGAAGGAAATGGAAACCCACTCCAGTATTCTTGCATGGAGAATTCCATGGACTGAGGAGCCCAGCAGGCTACAGTCCATGGAGTAACAAAAGTCAGATACAACTTAACAACCAAACTACCACCAGCCAGCTGTGGCCCCCTTGGCCTGACAAAGCAATAAAGCTGTTCTTTTCTACTTTACACAAAATTCTGTCTCTGAGATTTAATTTGGTGTCAATGTACAGAGAGGCCAGATTCAGCTTCATTCTGAATATTTTGAATGTGAAGGGCCTGGAAGATACCCCATGGGTCTATCCAGTTGGAAAGTGGATATACATACATCTGAGGCTCAAGAAGCAGGTCGTTGTTGGAAATACAGAATTTGGAGTAAGCAGAATCTAGGTGGTAATGAGGAGAAGGCAATGGCAACCCACTCCAGTACGCTTGCCTGGAGAATCCCATGGACGGAGGGAGCCTGGTGGGCTGCAGTCCATGGGGTTGATAGGAGTCGGACACGACTAAGCGGCTTCACTTTCACTTTTCAGTTTCATGCGTTGGAGAAGGCAATGGCAACCCACTCCAGTGTTCTTGCCTGGAGAATCCCAGGGACGGGGCAGCCTGGTGGGCTGCCGTCTATGGGGTCTCACAGAGTCGGACACGACTGAAGCAACTCAGCAGCAGCAGCAGCAGCAGCAGGTGGTAATGAAAGATGTGAGACTATATGCAAGCTCCTGTGCTTGCCTCAGCTGCACATATACTAAAATTGTGTACAAACTTCTGCAGGGACCTAGAGAATCCATAAAGTTCAAAGAGCAAAGGGCTATGAGAAACTCCAGCATTTAAGGGACTGGTAGAAAATGGAGCTCAGAACACTAAAAAGGTACAGTAAGAATGTTATTTGCTCCGTAGTGTCCAACTCTTTGCAACCCCATGGACTGTAGCCCACCAGGCTCCTCTGTCCATGATTTTTCCAGGCAAGAATACTGGAGTGGGTTGCCATTTCATTCCTCAGGGATCTTACCGACCCAGGGATGGAACCTGGTGGGTCTCCTGCATTGCAGACAGACTCTTTACCATCTGAACCGCCAGGAAGTCCACAGTAATCCATAACACTGTCTAAATTACTGTTTGTATTTGTTGTTTAGTCACCAAGTCCAGTGGTTAAGACTCAGAGCTTCTGCTGCAAGGGGCACAGGTTTGATCCCTGGTGAAGGAACGAAGATCCCACATGCTGTGTGGCATGGCCAGAAAAGCGGGAAGGGGTGGGGGAGAGAGAGAGAGAGAGAAGAGCTGTTATTGAAAATGAGTATTTCTAAATTTTCTCAACTTAGTCATTTTTGCCTTAATGAGACAGTTTCAGTGGAATGATAGACTGTAGTAGGGTGAAGAATGAATGAGAGAAAAAAAATGGGGAACGCAAACACAGACATGGCAAAAGAGAGAGAAGTATGTCTAGAAAGAGTTAAGTAGGTTTAAATGCTGG
This sequence comes from Nanger dama, assembly GCA_917880005.1. Taxonomy (NCBI): domain Eukaryota; kingdom Metazoa; phylum Chordata; class Mammalia; order Artiodactyla; family Bovidae; genus Nanger; species Nanger dama. Next base: position 17,435,779 of record CAKJTW010000032.1, on the reverse strand, counting down.
TGGAAAATGGTAAGCAGAAAAGGTTAAAGATATAAGAAAGAGACTGCCAGTGACCAAGACTTGAAAATCTGAGCATTAAAATAAATCATGATAGAAATAGTAAACCATTTTTTAAAGTAAAATCCATAAGTCCACATGGATAGAAAATAGAGTGAGAAAATCGGCAATTTTCTATGGAAGAGAAATAACGGGATGCTAAAATTCATGAGTCAAATATAGCCTGGTCTCAAATTGTCTCCCCACAGATAACTTATAAATTACAAAGGGACAAGTAATACCTTTACAGTGGAGAAATATGGCAGACAGCACTATAGCCAAGTTAATACCACCAATATTGGGACAACCAACATCATGGACCTCCTGATAAACTGATTTCAAATAATAGGGAAATAACTAACAAATTCAAATTAAAGGACATTCTAAAAACTGATGCTTATTTTACGAAACTGTGAAGCTCAAGAAAGATAAAAATGGGTGAGGAACACTTCCTGGTTAAGGAGACTAAAGAGGTATGACAACTAAATGTGAAAGTCATCTGAGACTGGATCCTAGACCAGGAAAAGAATATAGCTATAAAGGATATTATTAGGAAAACTGATGGAATGTGAATATGGGTCATGGATTAAGTAATGGCGTTGTTCTCAGTGTTAGACTTCACGTTTTGATCATCAAATTGTGGTTAAGTCAGAGAATGTCTAAGAAAATATACCCTGCAGTATTTAGGAGAAAAGAAGTATGGTATTGCTCCATTGTATCTGAAATCATTCCTGATGAATTGAGATTCCTTATGAAAAGAGAGGGAGGAGCAGATGGGGCAAATGTAAACAACTGCATACTGTTCCTACCACATTTCTATAAATTTGAAAGTATATCAGAAGAGAAGCTAGAGCAGAGAAGAGAGATGATTGACAGATTGAAGTCCCTGAGGAGATGAAAGGGGATAGGACTGAGACTACGCAAAGAGAAAAGCCTAGATTAGAGGAGGGGCACTTCATCCACTGTAAGAGGAGGGAATGGGGAAAAGATGGGTTCTGAAATCCATTTTTCTGTGTCAGCTGAGTGGAAGAAGGAAAGGATTGGTTTTTAATAATCTTATTAGCTAGGAAATAAATGTTTATATTACTTTCTTCCACTTTTAAAAATTGAAGGAAGGAGCAAGCATGATGAGCCTGGAGCAGAGGGACCATTACTTAGCAGAGTTGTAATGAATCTTTGTGTGTACAGAGGAAGATTCGAGTCTATGTAAGCCCATGGCACAAGCCCACTCTTGGTGTACGTGGGACAGAGGTATGGGCGAGGAGAGAACAAGTAATGCCAGAGGCCCTCATTCTCCCTGTAACTGAAGAGAGAGTGGTTCGGAAGGTAGGAAGACAGTAACTTACCATCAATCAGCGCCCCAGCTAGGATGCCAGTCCAGTTTGAGCTTCTGACTGCCACTGAAGACAGTTTTCATAGAAAGAGCCTTTTGGTGATTTTTAAACTAAGACATAAAATGTGATCTACCTGCAAATTGTTCATGTATCCATTTACCTTAGTCATTGCTCAAGTCTAAAACCTATTTGCAGAAAGATGAAATTTTACAACAAATAGTGAAACGTTCAAGTTATAAACCCATCACTGTAAGTACAGAACAGCATTACTTATATGATATTCTACTAAAATGCCCCAAGGAGACCAGTAGCCAGGATAGATGCGATACACTTTCACTGAAAAGTGTGTTTTTCTTCCTTCTTATGACTCAAAATTTTCACCATTACTTCTCTTCAGCTTGTTAGAGCAAAGATTTGATCAATAGCAAGATGTACTATAAAGACTTAAAAATAAACATAAATTTGGCCTCCAGAGGTATCTTTTATCTTTATAATGGTCTTGCCTGGAAAATCCCATAGGTGGAGGGAACTGGTAGGCTGCGGTCCATGGGGTCTCAAAGAGTGGGACACGACTGAGCAATTTCACTTTTACTTTTCACTTTCATGCATTGGAGAAAGCAATGGCAACCCACTCCAGGGTTCTTGCCTGGAGAATCCCAGGGATGGGCGAGCCTGCTGGGCTGCCGTCTATGGGGTCGCACAGAGTCAGACATGACTGAAGCGACTTAGCAGCAGCAGTGGCTTAGTTGCTAAGTCACATCTGACTCTTGCAGTCCCATGGACTGTAGCCTGCCGGACTCCTCGGTCCATGGGATTCTCCAGGCAAGAATACTGCAGTGGATTGTCATTTCCTTCTCTAGGGGATCTTCCCAACCCAAGGATCGAACCCAGATCTCCCACATTGCAGGCAAATTCTTTACCCTCTGACCCACCAAGGAAGACTTAAAATGTCTGAAAAATTAGATCAGAATGATTGCATCTCTCATTACTTTGCCCTCCAGGGAAACTTTTTAAACCTTTTTTGTTTGCTTGCTTAAATGGCTACAAAGATTGTTTAGGCTTCAGATGGGGAGGTAAGAAGGGGAGAGTGCTTCGTAAGGCCCAGAGGGAAGAAGGCTACATCTCCCTCTTGGAAACTCTAGTTTATTGTGTGATGCTACAACTGTGAACACCTTTCTTACTTTCTGTTAAAGGTTAACCAGCTTAAAAAATATGCTGTTTCACAGTCATCTGTAAATAACTACTGCATCACTGCAGCAAAGCTATTTTCCTTTTTGTGTGTATTCTTCTTCTTGCTATAAGATTTTTTTCCCATATAGTTCTAATTACAAACTTATCATCAATATTTTTCTAGTTTATCTGATTATATAAGTTATATTAGGTCAGAGGAATCTGGGATCCTGTCGTGGTGGAAGTCCATGAGTCCCTTTTATTTCCAATCTTCTGAGGAAATTACCCTAAAAATTTGACAAGTGACCCCACACAGCTGAACCTTGGTTCCCCAGAAGTTGTGCAGAGCCTGTCTCTGGAGGAGAAGGTATCTTTATACCATTGTGTTCAGTGCTGATGGCAAGATGGAAAAGAAAGGTGCAACCCACAGGAAAACTTGCACCATGCTGACAGGAGCTTTAGCCAAACACTGGGATCAAGCATAGATTGCACACAAGACAGACAAGATAATGCAAGAGACATGCTATAACCATGCTATCAGACGTGTATTCGGATTGACGACCATTGTAAGTGAAGAACACTTGAAAGCCTACCATATATCTTAAAGGCACTTCTTAATATAGGCCATCTAAAAGGCAAATATACAGCAAATACCATGATGCTTTCTTTACTCATTCATTCTCTAGACAGTTTTATGGCTGAGATCTTGAATTAGAAATTGAGAATAAAGAAAAGAATGAAACAGTCCCCATCATAAAAAACCCACAGTTAGGATGAAATGCTTGCTAACATAACCATCTTCTTCTTCATCATTACAGTAGAGTCTATGTACAATGGAAACATGGATTATTGTGCGGAGGATCAGAGATGGAGACACAGCAGGAGGTTAACTCAGTCTTTAAGAATCGTAAGAGTGTGGAAGGATGAAGGAGAATTATTTGAGGAGAGAAGAGTACTCTGGGCAGAAGAAAAGCACGTACAAAGGCAGGCAGGCCGGCAGGAAAAAAACAGTATGGCTCTAGAAAGCAGAGATGTTGCTCTGACTACAAGGGTGATGTTTGTGGAGGTGCACTGACATAGGAAAACTCTAAAAGGAAATGATCTAGAGGTCCTGTGTGCCATGCTAGCAAGTGCAAACTGCATCCTGAAGAAAGAAGGACTCGCCAAAGATCACTGTTCCTAAGCAAGGCCCAAATCTTTGTTTTGAAGGTTTCAGATGACTTCTTAATAGGGGCTGTTTAAGACAGAAGACTCTGAAAGGAAGCACATTTTGAATGACCTAGGTTTACACTCACAAGCTGTGTATGAAAAGACAGATTGACCCAGCACAGATGACCTGTTACTGAATTTGTGCATGCAAAATATTTTACTCAACCACTTATTGGAATGCTTAGAACTTTGCTTTTTCTCTTCCTCAAACTTTGTGGTATAATCACCCTTTTCTGGATTTTTAAAAACAATTTTTCTTTTTTTTCTGTTGATGTGTCAATTGTCATTTTCCCTAATAGTCTCTTTCAAGATCAAATCCAGGTGGTCCCTCTCTAGAGACTAGGGGTAGTTTTCTAGGAGGGTGGTCATAGACATTCACGTAGTTTGAATCGATGCCAGTGAAACCAGTGTAAACACTAACAGCAGGTTTTGTAGGACACTTAGGCGAAAAGGAGAGACTGACATATTTCAGTTACGCATGAATGTTTTGTCCTTTCCATGGTAGTGGCATCAGTTTAATGCTTAAGGTTAGGGTTTCTTTCAGGGTTCATTGACAAAGAGACTTTGTCTGATTATTGTTTTCTTGTCATCCAAAGGATTATACTAGTTTCTACTTAGAAAGCTGTTAGTAATAACAATTTCTACTCTCTTTGCAAAGCATCTCCTATGTGAATTATGTACACCCACTGTTTGCAAATCTTTAGCTCCTCTAAAAGTCATTATATTGAATTTGATTTCATATTCTTGAATTTTTAAAAATGTATTCAAATAATCATTGTTTCTCAACCTTTTGGATGAAAATATTTCTTCACCATGATGAGGAAAGCCTATTCTAAGTTTGAAAAACATTTGCAGTGGCCCTCAGGAATGAGAATCTACAGAAAATTTCAGAAGACCATGTGGCTATAACATCTGGTACATTTGAGAAGTGAGGCTGGAGCAGAAGGTGGCTTTGTTAACTGTGGTGAGAAAGCAGTGACAGACACACCCTGCAGATTGGATACGTATTAGTGATGGATTTCAAGCGAGTTAATGGCCTGCTGCTTGAATTTTAAGAATTTATGTTGAGGGAGAGATGCCTTAGTTCCTGGAGACCATTAGAAACCTGTTCAAATAACTGAAGCAAAAAGATGTGGCATTGGGAATGGAAAGTATAAAGAGAGAATTCAGGAATTTAGGATCCCTCTCAACTTTCTGGATGAGATTCCTGGATGATGATGTACCCTTTACAAAAGAATACAGGAGAGAGAATAGCCTGGGAATACATAATGATAACCACTAGAATTTATTCAGTGCTTATTCACCACTCATTGTGACAACCTCTTTGTATTATGTCAAAGGTGAGTTCTATTTTGGACATGATGAGGTCTGTGACTATCCAGGAAAACGCCCTCACTAGCAGTACCAGGAAGACATATGAGTGTACAGCTTAGGAGAGCTGGTTGGTGTGGAGACCAAAATTTGAGAATCATGAAGATAAAAACAGCTAGTGTTTATTATTTGCCACATGCCTGGCACTGTTCTAAGCACTTCTGTGTGCTGCCCACTTAATTCTCACAACATACATTTGAAGCTGAAACTATCAATATCATTAATTCTTTTCATAAGAAAGTAAAAAGAGGTTAAATAAAAATATCATTTGACTTGCCCAGAGTCACAGAACTAATAAATGGCCAAGCCAGAATCTGAATCAGGGACTTCAGTCATGACTCAAAACTTGAGATGGAAGACCCGATGAGAGTTGCTAAGATGAGAACCCTGAACCACACTTGGGTTCCTTTGAAAGTTGATTCAGTTTTTGCATTTCAATCATGTAGCAATGTTCTACAACCCAGGGAGCAAACGTTATCTCCTTTATGGAATTCAGGTTAAAAAATGGGTTTTAAAACTCTCCCTTGTGTGGTTTTAGGCAAGTAACTTTATCTCTCTGAGCTTCATGTTTTTTCAACCTGCCAAGTCTCGCTTGTAAATCACCCAAAAGAATTTTTCTGAGAATGAAATGAAATGGATTTATTTGAAAGTGGAGCACAGAGTAATCATGCAATTTTAGTCTATCATACATATCATATGATAGAATGTATATCTATCATACATTTAACTCTCTTCCGTTTGCAATAGCCTATTCACTTCTAAAGTAAATTAATTCACTCCTATTCACCCTCACAATGGAGAAGGCAACGGCACCCCACTCCAGCACTCTTGCCTGGAAAATCCCATGGACGGAGGAGCCTGGTGGGCTGCAGTCCATGGGGTCCCTAAGAATCGGACATGACTGAATGACTTCACTTTCACTTTTCCTTTCATGCATTGGAGAAGGAAATGGCAACCCACTCCAGTGTTCTTGCCTGGAGAATCCCAGGGACGAGGGAGCCTGGTGGGCTGCCGTCTGTTGGGTCGCGCAGAGTCAGACACGACTGAAGTGACTTAGCAGCAGCATTCACCCTCACAAAATACCAGGGAACAGAGAGGGTGCAGGGTTTATATTACAGAATTGGCTCCCTTTAGATCTTTGCAAAATTAAACTGTTCAGGTGAGAAAAACAATGCTTGTTGTATCTACCCTATTACAAGAGTTGGAGTGAGCAGGTAATCACGCCTATGTTCTAAGTTAGAGAGAATTATGGGGTAATATAACTTCTCAAGCCAGTATTCTGTGTCCTTAAGCTGATATAATGATTTCTTTAAAATACTGCACCATCTGGAGCTATTTTGCATTCCCAGTATTATTGCTGTCACTCAATTTTTAGAACATTGTACTTTCTGACTTTACAGATTCTCTCAGCTTTTCAGTGCAATTTTATTGTACCTTGAAAATAAACTATTTTCCCTAGATGCACAACTCTTGATAGTTTTTATTGAATGTTTAAGCTCCTTAAGGACAGAGAGTGTTCTTGAAATTCTTTCATACCATCCAAAGGTACCCAGGGTAATTTGAAGGATTTAACAAGCAGTTCTTAACAAAAAATCGCAGACATTCTGTAACGCATTTCATAAAGAATCATTATATGATAGGTCACTTTTGAGACTACCACTATAATCAAAGCATGATTTGGGTATTTGGAAAAATCTTATCCTGATTAGTGAGCAATGCATTCTGAGATAAAGGACTCCCAAACTTTTGCAATCTTTTTGCACAGTTGGAACTAGCCTGCCAGTAGATAAGCTATATGCTTGACAGAACTTACAGAACTATTTAAAAATACATGACTTAAGTCTTCCTCCATTCTCAGAACTGAGTATGATCCATCTGATTAAATTATAACCCAAGAGAAGTAGTACTTTCAAAAGCAGTCAATACTTTCTTTTCCCCCAACTTGATTTCCAAGGCAGAGGCATAAAATTCACATCATACTCTATAATTTAGGTATTAATCTTTGACTCATCCTTGACATTCTACTTACACCTACACAAAGTCTTTCAGTCTTACAAAATGCCATCATTTCAAGGTTTAGCAAGTTGAGGCATGCAGCTCTTTAACAGCAAGAAAAAGTACCCCTCCTCCTGATTTCTTACTCCCTCCCTGTCTCCCAAACTACTTTAACATTAACAAGTGTTTATTCTGTCTCCAGTAACTTTAAAAAGTGTGTAAGTTTTCTAAGTCAGCTCTTGCAAGAGCTTGATAAGAACTCAAAGATTTCTTAAAGAGTATGCCATCTGTCATACCTTCCAGAGATTACCTTCATACCACCCGCTGCAGAGCAGCTAAGCCTTCTATTAATAATACATTCCCAGCATTATATCTCATTATTTCAAAAATCCTATTGATTTAATTTAGATTTTTGCTTCCCTTTAAGACTTCTTAACATGTACACTTTTCCCTAGTTATACATTAGAACCACCTGGGGAGTTTTAAACTACTCATACCTAGGCCTCTCCCCTGAACAAATCAGAATTTCTAGGGGAGAAGTCTGAGCTTCAGTATATTTTTAAGTTATGAGGTTTCATTTAATGTGCAGCCAGGGTTTAAACTGTTTGTGCAGTTTAGGGAATACTGGGGTTAGGTTTGTCCAGATCCGCCCAATTATCTCCTAAAAATGATCCATGATCTGTGCAATGGCAGGATCTTGGTCAACTAACTTACGAAACAGGATTTTAAACTTCACGTGCATAGATCTCATATGTGAATCAAAGGGAAATGCAGATTCTGATGCAGTCGGTCTGCCTGATTCTACATTTCCAACCAGTGCTGGGGGATTTGAGGCCTGGGCTGTGGAACACTTCATCTCCTAAGTGAACCCCTCATTCTCACTGCTTCATCTTCCAAAGATGCTGAGTGAGAATCCATATCTATAGCTGTGACCTCTCCCTTTAGAACCAAGTTTCTTCTTTCCGTTTTAAATGCCTACTCTTGAATTTCAGATTTGAATTTCAAAGTGATTCCAACTGAATCCCACTGTCCTGGGGGACAAGTCCTCATCAGGGGTTACCTGAACTTTGTCAACGTCTCCTTAGCAGGATTCTCTGCTTCTGGGCTGGAGAATGAAGGCCATCCTTCAGGGTGTAGCTTCTGCTTACCTCTCTTCATCCTTCTCTACTGGAACCTGAACCTGTCCTCTGGTGGCGTCTCTCTCCCTCTTATTCTTCCTAAAATTCCTAGGCTGTTCCTTGTTCCCAGGCCCTTCTCAGGCTTCCCCCTCCGCCTTACAACCCTTTTCTCTTTATCTCCCCACTTAACTCCTGCTCAGCTGTTAACTTAGGTCAACATCAGCTGCTCTTAAACATTCTCTAAAGCCCAAGGTGGGCTTCCCTTGTGGCTCAGATGGTAAAGGATCTGCCTGTATTGTAGGAGACCTGGGTTCGATTCATGGGTCAGGAAGATCCCCTGGGGAAGAGAGTGGCAACCCATTCCAGTATTCTCGCTGGAGAACTCAATAAACAGAGGAGCCTGGTGGGCTGTAATCCATGGGGTCACAAAAGTATTCATGTCAGGAGAACTCAATAAACAGAGGACCCTGGCTGGGCTACAATCCCTCTGGTTGTAAAGAGTCAGACATAGCTAAGTGACTCAGAGAGAAAGGACAAGGTTAGTCGGTCAGCTTTCCTCTTCCATGTCTCTGCTAAATCCCTTTAAATTTTGAATTGCCGTTATTGTTTTAGGTAGCTTTTTTTTTAATGGACCTAGAGTCCCCTACCCACCTCTGCACTAAGAAAAGAACTCTCTAGTTTGTTAAACACAAACCCTTGAATCAACTACAGAAATTATAAAATGAAAGGGTAACATTAAATGGTCATTAATGTTGCCTTCTCTGACTCAAAGAATTCAGATTCTGTTTGCTTCATTCAATAAACATTTGTTTAAACTTGCACTGATTGCTTAGCTGCCCTAGAGAGCAAAAGAGTTAAGAGACGTCAATTTAGCAAATAGAAAAAATAAATACTTGTGCATTAGGATGAATTCTAATGCACAAATGGTGGGTTTTTGTTTTTTTATTAAGTAATGTAGTTGCTTGTCTCTGTAGCCTTCATTCCACAATTAGCCACAGATGCTTATCATCATAAAAGCAGCTCAAGATCTGTCCAAAAAGGTGAGGTGGTTTCAAGAGTATTTTTAGTGTATCATGCTTTCCATGGCTCTTCAGCCATCACAGTTTGAACAAAGCCCAATTTCCAAGCTAAATTCTATAAGTGGAAATCAGAGGCTATGGTTAAGTGAACAGAAATAGAATTGACAACCTAAATGCGTCAACATTCATGAAAAGTGACATCAGCAGGTTTGCTGTGTAATTGCTTTCTTTTTTTTTAAAGGTGAGTAGGTGTTTAAAACTTTTCAGTGTTTAGGGTGTATTCTCTTCAGCTTATTTTTCTTCATGTAATTTTTTAAAGAGGGAAGTTCTTTGCAAGGATTAAAAGACCTGTTGGCACCAACAAATGTAAAACTGTGTGCATAGCTAAAATAGGGGCATAAGGAAAGGCTATAGTCATCTCCCAAGAAATATAACTTGGGGGTTATTATAGTAATCCCAGGTAATTAGAAGAGGCCTCTGCACCTTGGATCTGGGTGTGACTCTACAGAGCTGATTGTCGCAGCACAACATCATCGCTTGGTTCTACGTGAACCATTAGATGACAGTCTTCTTGCTGAAAACTAAAGGACTTCCAAATGAATCTTTTTAAAGGACAGAAGAATAAAGTTTTTGATGAGAAAATGATGAAAACATTCCTGGGTAATTCTCCTCTATCATTCTGCATAAGGTTGTTGATGATATCATTTTCAAAATGAATTCTATTGTTCTTGTTCAGCTGGTAAGTCGTGTCTGACTTTCTGCAACCCTATGGACAGCAGCACACCAGGCTTCCCTATCCTTCACTATCTCCGAGTTTACTCAAACTCATATTCATTGAGTCCGTGATAACCATCCAACTGTCTCATCCCCTGTTGCCCCCTTCTCCTCTTGCCCTCAATGTTTCCCAGCATCAAGGTCTTTTCCAATGAGTCAGCTCTTTGCATCAGGTGTCACCTTCAAAATGAATTTGAGAGCTCAGAAAAGAATATGTAGATTATTCTGTCAAAACACGTACCCCTACTGATGAATAGCAGTCAGTAAAATTCCTCCTGAAGCAAAGTTAATCCCTCCATTCTGTTTGCCCCCAAAGTACCAAGTACCTGTCTGTACCATAGAACAATCATATTAATCACGTTTTTGAGTTAGTTCACTTCAATAGGCTATGAATTCATTGAATGCAATGATCTTATTTTTAATCATTTCTCAAGGTAACTCACCAATGCTTGATGCTTTCACAGACCTAAAGAGGTTCAGTATTATCAAGTTTATATTGTTTAACCTAATAATGGTTCAATATTTAATGAATGAATACTCAGTAGATTACTTCACAATCAGTTCAGTCCAGTCGCTCAGTCGTGTCCGACTCTTTGCAACCCCATGAATCGCAGCACGCCAGGCCTCCCTGTCCATCACCAACTCCCAGAGTTCACTCAGACTCACATCCATTAAGTCAGTGATGCCATCCAGCCATCTCATCCTCTGTCGTCCCCTTCTCCTCCTGCCCCCAATCCCTCCCAGCGTCAGAGTCTTTTCCAATGAGTCAGCTCTTCGCGTGAGGTGGCCACATCCCATTTAAGAGTGCTGCTCCTACTACTACTAAGTCGCTTCAGTCGTGTCTGACTCTGTGCAACCCCATAGATGGCAGCCCACCAGGCTCTGGCATCCCTGGGCTTCTCCAGGCAAAAACACTGGAGTGGGTTGCCATTTCCTTCTCCAATGCATGAAAGTGAAAAGTGAAAGTGAAGTCGCTCAGTTGCGTCCGCCTCCTTGCGACCCCATGGACTGCAGCCCACCAGGCTCCTCCGTCCATGGGATTTTTCCAGGCAAGAGTACTGGAGTGGGGCGCCATTGCAAGCCAGCGTTTATTCCATGAATTTCATGTTTTACAGTCTGTGTGTGTGTGTGTGTGTGTGTGTGTGTGTGTGTGTGTGTGTGTGTGTGTGTGTGTGTTAGTTGCTCAGTCATGTCTGACTCTTCGTGACCCCACAGACTCTCTAGCCTGCCAGGCTCCTCTGTCCATGGGATTCTCCAGGCAAGAATACTGGAGTGAGTATCCATTCCCCTTTCCAGGGGATCTTCCTGACCCAGGGATCAAACCCTACAGTTCTCCTACATTACAGGCAGATTCTTTACCTGTTCTGAGTCAACCAGGGAAGCCCTATTTTATGTATATCACAATTGATATTTAATTTAAAAAGAACATCACCAAGAAGACCTATCTATTGTTCTGATCTTTGAAGTTAGCACAAACACAGATAAGCAAGTAAGCAAAACAGTAAATATTCTAAATCAAGCACAGTCTGAGGGCAGTAATGTAACCCTGGGCATGGCACCCAAATGTCCATAGGCTCTGTGACTTATTAGTTCAAACAAGTCAGTTTAGTTCTCTAGGCTTTGAGTCTGATCCCTTCTGTAAAATTAACTAATAATCTCACCTCTGATTTCCAGGTGTTGCTGTCATAAAAATAATTTGTGGTGATTTTTAAACTGAAAAATGCAATTTTCAAGTTGGAAGATGAGTAAGATCTGACAAAGGGTTTCTATACCGGGAGAGTCTGTTAATAAACAAGGGGAATTTAAGGACCACTGAAGAAGGCCTAGTGGACACCTCATCCCCCTCTTGGTTGACTGGCTATGCAGGTAGGTCCACCTTAAATTTGTCTTGGTTTCATCACTTAACAGCTTATTTATTGTGTGACTGTAGGCAAGCTGGAAAAGACCCTGATGCCAGGAAAGATTGAAGGCAGGAGAAGGGGGACCACAGAGGATGAGATAGCTGGATGGCATCACTGACTTGATGGACGTGAGTTTGAGCAAACTCTAGGAGATGGTGAAGGACAGCGAAGCCTGGCATGCTGCAGTCCATGGGGTTGCAAAGAGTCGGACATGACTGAGTGACCGATCAACAGCAACAAAAAAGCAAGTTATGTAATCTCTTTGCACCTTGGTTTTCTCATCTGTTAAATGGGAATAACACACATGGGGTGAGAAGAGGGTGGATCACGGAACTGGAAACAGTTCACCTTGCTGTCAACATATTTATCACCAGAAACAGCCTCTTGAGTGCTCTAGGGCAGTGGTTCTGAGCAGCCCGAGATGAAGATCTTGTTGCTCTAGAGTGGAGGCCAAGATTCTATACTTCTCGGAGGCCCACGTACTGCTGATGCTGCTCCTGTAAAGACACATTTTGAGGAGCAAGACTCACCGTTATGTCCCCACTTCTAAATATTTTGGTTCCACTTTGCCAAACAAAAAAGTCAGAAAGCTTTAATCAGATCCCAGTTCTATTGTCTTTAGCTCTGGAAATACTGTACTTTTTAAGCAATATGATACTTGAGACTTAGAGACTAAATAGTTTAGCATCTCCATCTTCAAGTGAGGGGAAGAACAGCCTAGAGCTGATAAGCACCACCTCTGACATCACAGAGCAGCCAATCCGGTATCAACATCTGAGTGTCCCACAGAGCCTTAATCCAACCCCCCACTAAGCCAGCATCCTAACTGAGGAAACATGGGGGGCAGAGGGACAACGATGGCCTTTAGAGAGAAGCCAACTGGGGCCTCATGCTTCATTCTGATCCAGAATGTTCCTCTGAACCTTCCCCAAGGAATAGAAGTGAATGAAAGTGAAAGTGAAGACACTCAGTCATGTCTGACTCTAGTGACCCCATGGACTGCAGCCTACCAGGCTCCTCTGTCCATGGAATTTTCCAGGCAAGAGTACTTGAGTGGGGTGCCATTTCACTCATCCATATTTGGTCCATATCTTAGACACTAAGCAAGATTGTATGCAAAACATCTCAGGCCATCTCCACCTAAAAAAATTTTTTTTCTCTTGGAAATTTTAAAAACACTCAGCCAATATTCAGCCTGCCTTTACTTGACCTTTGCATCTTTGAATCCCCGGCTTTGGGTTCTCTTTAGACGAACAAGCCCTTCAGGAGAGCAGAACCCCCGGAGTCCTCCTTGGAGAGCAGGCAGTATGGCGACAGGCAGCCCCCTGCTCCATGAGATAGGCGCCACATAGGGTCTCTTCCTCCATCGCCGCGACTAGCTGCTCCAGCTTCCTGAGAACGTGTTAGAGACGTTCCCAGAACTGCACTGCTGCCCAGTGGGTGCATTTTGGCTCCGTCTCACCACATATGTTATCTTCATGGAAGCTGCTCCCAAAAAAGGGTTGTAACTCAAGGGAATCTCTTCACAGATTCACGTCTGGCTTTCAAACAAGGAGCTCTCAAACCTGTCAAATCAGGCAAGCAGACGGTGTCTCTATTTTGGGGTACATTTCCCCTCTGGGTTTGTAAAGGTTTCCTCTGGGAGGAGTCTTCCCCTTTAGATTTATGAGCTTGATTGCTTGCATGTTGGAAAGCAGCTCTGAGTCGGGAAAAGAGCCTTTTTCAAGGTAGACAGTTTAGTGAAGTTGAGGATGAATTTGCAGGGGGAGGAGGCAGCGGAAGGTGGGGGAGGTGCACAACGCGTGGCTTAATGGACACAGCATGTAGCATCGCTGAACACTGCTGGTGGTTGCCATAGGAATGAGAAGACTTGGGACTTTAAACCATAGTTCCTCTGGAGCTTCGTTAAAAAATGTGACTGGATTCTTGCTGTTCACCGCTACCAGCTTTTTAAATCAGGGCTCTTCTAAAAATGCAACCAAATGTTTACTCTGCCAAAGGAGGTTACAGTAACCCGAAAAAAAAATGTCACTGTCAAGGCTCAAACAAGTAAAGAACATGGACTTCTCCATTATCTTGGGCCCCACAACTTCCAAACCAGGGAAACACAATGTAGTTTTGATATTTTCTTTTCCAGAAGGGATTTGTGAAATATGTAAGAGTCTGTAACAGGTGTAACTCAACCAAGTTAATTATCATTAAACTGTGCTGGGAGAATATTTAAAAACCAAATAATTGGTTTAAAGCCAGTGAGTCTTGAAACCATTTTAGAGATTGTTTACAACAAGCCCCCCCAATCCCTGCCACTTACGTTTCCTCCACCAGTTAGCCCTCTAATCCTTTTCTTTCGAATTCAAAGTTCTGACAGCAAGTACCAACCTGCAGATTCAGCTTTCAACACTGCACCAAGTTTAAGTATCTACTCCTCCCTTCCACCTACCTCCAATCAGACACTGTATTGTACTATTCATCTAAGTCAAAAAACTATGGAGAAATTAAATACATTAAAAGTTGACCTGGAGAAAATCATAACTGAAAAAGATAGATGCACCCCAACATTCACTGCAGTGCTGTTTACCATAGCCAGGACATGGGAGCAACCTACATGTTCATCAGCAGAGGGATGGGTAAAGGAGATCTGCACATGTATACAAGGAAAGATTACTCAGCCCTAAGAAGGGAAAAATAATGCCATTTGCAGCAACATGGATGGAACTACAGATTGCCACAGCGAGGGAAGCAAATCAGACACAGAAAGACAAATACCATACGATACTACACATATGTGGAACATAAAAGGTTACAAAGGAACTTATTTACAAAGCGGAAACAGACTCACAGACATAGGAAACAAACCTGCTTACCAAGGGATACAGTGGGGGAGACAAATTGGAAGACTGGGATTGAAACTGGGCGCTCAGTCGTCAGTTGTGTCCAGCTCTTTGTGACACTTTGGACTGTAGCCCACCAGGCTCCTCTGTCCACGGGAATTTCCTGGGAAGAATACAGGAGTGGGTTGCCATTTGCTCCTCCAAGCAATCATCCTGACCCGGGGATCAGGCTCATGTCTTCTGTGTCTCCTGCATTGCAGGAAAATTCTTTACTGCTGAGCCACTAGGGAAGCCCAATATACATACTGCTGCTGCTGCTAAGTCGCTTCAGTTGTGTCCGACTCTGTGCGACCCCATAGACGGCAGCCCAGCAGGCTCCCCCGTCCCTGAGATTCTCCAGGCAGGAACACTGGAGTGGGTTGCCATTTCCTTCTCCAATGCATGAAAGTGAAAAGTGAAAGTGAAGTCGCTCAGTCGTGTCTGACTCTTAGCGACCCCATGGACTGCAGCCCACCAGGCTCCTCCGTCCATGGGATTTTCCAGGCAAGAGTACTGGAGTGGGATAATATACATACTACTATATATAAAATAGTTAACTAATAGGAATCTACTGTAAAATACAGGGAACTCTATTCAATACTCTGTAATGACCTGTACGGGAAAATAATCTTTTAAAAGGTGGATATATGTATATGCATAACTGGTTCACTCTGCTGTACAGCAGAAACTAATACAACATTGTACATAAACTATACCCCAATAA
This sequence comes from Nanger dama, assembly GCA_917880005.1. Classification (NCBI taxonomy): domain Eukaryota; kingdom Metazoa; phylum Chordata; class Mammalia; order Artiodactyla; family Bovidae; genus Nanger; species Nanger dama. The sequence continues at coordinate 17,420,258 of CAKJTW010000032.1, read as the reverse complement.
TTTTTATTTAAGTTGAGCATCTTACATAAAGCTTCTCAACTGGCATACCATGTTGGGCCCCTGATACTACCTCTGGACACACATGCTCAATTACGAACATGATCGTTTCAGCACACACTTTAATACAAAAAGGTTGGGAGAATTTAAGTGCAGCTAAGTTGTAATCTCCTTGAGGATCTGGTCTAGTCTACTATTGTACCCCCAGCAACTCATGCAATGCCTGGCATGTAGTGAATGATTAATAATTAACTGCTGATA